>OX346269.1:3358266-4574862 GCA_947049275.1 Epinotia bilunana | reverse complement strand
TTGGCCATGATTTTCAATAAATGTGTTGATATAGGATTTTTTCCCGATCTAATGAAGCACGGTCGAGTTGTTCCATTATTTAAATCCGGATCAAAAAAGGATCCTACAAATTTTAGACCCGTTTCTATTCTACCGGCAATGAGTAAAATCTTTGAAAGAATCATTATGGATCAATTGCTATCACATTTTAACGTTAATAAATTACTCTATAAAGAACAGTTTGGATTTACACGGGGCAGGTCAACGACGGATGCAGGCACGACCTTAATTAAACACATATTTGAAGCTTGGGAACAACAACTAGATGCAATAGGCGTGTTCTGCGATCTGTCGAAGGCCTTTGACTGCGTTGATCATGACACCCTTATTCGCAAGCTAAACCACTATGGCGTGAAGTGTAAGGCTCTTGACCTCATCTGGTCGTATCTTATGGACAGGATTCAGAGAGTGGACATAAATAGAACTAAATCGTTGGGATCTATTACTTCAATGGGCGTCCCCCAGGGATCTATTCTTGGCCCGTTCTTGTTTCTCGTCTATATAAACGATTTGCCTTATATAGTTAATGAGAAACATAAGTTGGTTCTCTTTGCTGATGATACATCTATTATATTTAAAGTAAAAAGGAAACAGAGTGATTTCAATGAAATAAATGATGTACTGTCCTCTGTAGATCATTGGTTTACTACTAATAATTTACTTCTCAATGCCATGAAAACTAAATGTATTAGATTCTCTTTGCCTAATGTCCAGCATAGTAGTGATGCACACGTGGTTTTAAAAGACGAAATTTTAGATTTTACAGACAAAGCTGTTTTTCTAGGCTTAACCTTGGATTCTAAATTACAGTGGGGTACGCAATCGCACATTTCTACACTGGCAGGTAGACTAAGTTCAGCAGCATATGCGGTGAAAAGAATCCG
Organism: Epinotia bilunana; assembly: GCA_947049275.1. NCBI lineage: Eukaryota > Metazoa > Arthropoda > Insecta > Lepidoptera > Tortricidae > Epinotia > Epinotia bilunana. The sequence goes on along the minus strand of OX346269.1, from coordinate 4,573,939 downwards.
TCAACTTGCAGATGTTGAGACAGCACGGCTGGTGTATTTTGGATATTTCCATAGCGTCATGTCTTACGGCATATTATTATGGGGCAAAGCCGCTGACATAAATTCAATTTTTGTTTTACAGAAACGTGCTGTACGTCACATATATAATTTGGGAACACGAGTGTCTCTTAAAGACAAATTCAAAGAAATCAATATTCTCACTGTGGCTTCCCAATATATTTACGAAAATATATTTATGCAAGGAAAAATATAGACATGTATAAATTGAATAGTGACATACACAATTATAACACTAGAAATAAAAATAAATTGGCGATTCCGAGATTACGTTTAAATAGAGTAAATAATATGTCATTCATGGGGAACAGTGTGCGCTTTTATAATAAGTTACCATCTAATTTAACGGAATTGTCAATGGATAAATTCAGGTCAACTGTGAAACGACAGCTTTTACAGAAAGCTTATTATACTGTAAAGGAATTCGTAGAAGATAAGGATGCATTTATGTTAAAATAGAATAAATATGAATATATAGTTATAATATGACATGTAAAAGAGCTAGCATAAGCCTATTTACAGAATAAATATTGTGATTTGATTTGATTTGCCAAATAGGTCAAAATGTGAAACTAAGATCTCGGTGTGTTTTCTGTACAAAATACCACATGTACAATATAAATTATGTTCCGATCATACAAGTCGGAAGAGGCAAAGGCAAATTCTCTTACCTGTTTGGATCCAGAGATACCATTAGGATTTAACCCTTTTACGGGCCAGGTAAAAATTGATTCATAATTCAAGTATCTTGCTATTTTATAGGCCTGAAAATTCTACACCATAAAAAATACAAAAAAGATTACCTTAAGAGGAAACACAACGGCCGTTTTTCCATAGAAACGTAGTCCCCTGTTTTCTCCCTGGATAATGCCAGTAGAGCAATTTTTTTTTCCATAAATCTATGGTTACTATTGACATGTTCCTATGTTTTCCTTTTTAACATAAATTTATTCTTAAAAGAGATATTAACCTTCAAAAACCTAAAAAAATGCCAGATTTTCCGCTGTATTCAAACATCCAGAAAACAATTTTGGCTGGATTATTAAAAAAAAGGAAAACATAGGAACACGGCCAAAGTCTTTCTTCGATTTTTAATAAAAAGAATAGTTAAATAGGTCAAGTTTTGGAGAAGAAATCAGGGGACTACGAAACGTTGATTTTATAAACTGATTAATAGGTATTTTCGGTCCAAGCGTTGTCTCTATCGCGCTCTACTCCAGGCAAAATACGGTTTTGAAAAACATTAATTTATAATAGCGTTTTTTTTGTTGATTTCATTTTAAAATTGTATTCTAAGATGATTTATTCAAGAATCCGGCAAACTTTCCACCCGGAAGTAATTATGTAGCTTTAAATGAAGCATGCATTGTGTTTTTTTGTACGATTTATATTGAATATTATAGAGCAAATGGAAATGAACCAAAATAAAGACAAACATGTTTATTAATATTTTTTCTGACTTTTTAGAAGCTAGTTAATTTATAATTTTTTTGATGTCTGAAATTTTGTCGGATTTTGTCGCTGGGTAACTATTTAATTGATAATATATCCGTTACACATCAAAAAGAAGCTATTATAAATTATTTCCAAAATTGACATTTTTTCCATACAAGTTGTCAGTTCATTGACTGGACTACTCTGCGGGGGGAGGCTTGAGGTTGGCGCGACAGCAATACATTTTACAAATACCTATTTCTCAGTTATCTTGACCTTAGTGTTTCCTCTTAACATGTGGCCATTTTTGCCATGAAATTTAGATTGCCCTATTAAGGGGTTAATAAACCTTAACAACGCATCAATCATCATGATTTGTAGCCCATACTGGACCAGTGCTGGGCAAAGGCATTCTTCTCATCCGGACCACCCGAAAGGCGTTGAGGTCATACCGCCATCTCCGTCAGCCTTAAACTTTTTTTAACCCACTTACGTTACGTTAACGAAACAATCTATAAGTACAAAATGGACCCGATTCTACGTGCACATGGCTTAACTAGCCTAAAACTAAATTGTCTAATTTTTAGACATAATTTAGGCGGCAGATTACAAACGACATATTTAGAATAGCATTCAGGCAGTATTGTAAGTTGTATAGACCGCCTTAAATAAGAAACGTCAGATTCAAATTAGCGCTGTCATTTGATTATGACAGCTGCTCATAGAATAGCAAAGTGTTTTAGCGACACCTAAATTAAATTAGGCAGTTTAGAGGCCACTGTAGAATTGGGTCCATTGGATACCTAAACTATGTATGTATATTGCGAAACAGGCCGCAACAGCCCCGCATCCGATCATATCTGTATATTTTATGTCCCCCGTCGCCAGCGAGTTACCTAAGAGCGAACCGTCTTGCGACAGTTACGGCACTACATTATCCTCTAATATTGGACGAGATTGCGCGTAATACTCGTACTTGTGTGTTGCCATTAGGTACTGTGCCATATAGAGACTTGGTATACTGTAGAAGGGGATAGAGTGATTGTCTTTTAGGACGAATTTTGTATCATCACTACGTTACGAGCACAATAAATGTGAAAACGCTTCAAGTCAAATCGGGGTGAGGGAGATTTCCGACCATTTTCACTGGTCGATAGCGCCTGCATGAGAGGTGCACAGGAGATTTCCAAAACGCATGCCATAGCCCCCGTATGCAGGGTACCTCTTTCAATGGTCGATAGCAGCGGGAGTTCTCTCGAGTGTACCTATGTTCATTGTTCAGGCATACCCTTTATATCCTTACAATTCCCGGCAAACAACTTGAGCAAATGACCTTGCCTGCGCAAAGGCGAATTGTACGTGGTATCCCATTAAATTGGAACGCAAGACATAAGTCGATCGACGACCAAGAGACGCTCGCAAAGTTACTATTTGACAAGTCTAACCTGGCTTACACTGGTCAAATGGCCAGTTATCATCGGTCAAGCGCCTTAGCGTTGCCAGTTAAACGTTCGCAACCAAGGACCCAAGGCCTAGCGGGCACTCTTAATGTTTGCTCAGATGCCGGCTGGACCCGCTATGAACTTTACACGCATAGCGATCTCTGTCGGTTTCTGGTGAATGTTTCCATTTTTAGTCCGGTTGCGAAAGTGTTGAGACTTGAAAATCGTTTGTAGTTTTACTTCGGGAAAAATACGGTTTTGACAATCATTAATTTATAATAGCGTGTTTTGGTGTATGTAATTTTAAAACGTTATTCTAAGATGCTTTTTCCAAGAATCCTACAAACTTTGTACCCGGAAGTATTATATAGATAAAACATTCAATGTTTTTTTAGACGGACCCTTTAAACGGAACCCTTACCTATAGGTTGGGCATGTCCATCTGTCCGTCTGCGACTTAGCTCTGTAACCCTTACTACTAGAAAACTGTAATTCGGGGGTAAGTATATAAATCAACCACGCCGACAAAACAAGTAGCTAAAATCTTGAAAAAATTCTGAAATCTTTTTTTAGGGTACCTCCCCTACACCTACAGTGGGGATGTTTTTTTTTGGTAAACCAATAATGTGGGGTGTCATTGGATAGCTTGTTCAAAAATATTATGGGTTTTTAAAACCATTTTTTCGACTCAGTGAGTCGTTTGCGAGATATTGGGCTTTAAATTACTAATTTTTGTTACTAGGGATGTGAAAAAAATGGTCGCTGTAGTGTACTTAGCCGTGAACTGAAAGGTAGCGTCACCGCTACCTTTCAGTTTATCTATGGCTCTAAAACTGACCAGGAACCTTCAGAGGCTTCTTGAATAACAAGCCTCAGATTTATCTCCACACATCACCGTAGATCTCCGAATGCAAGCATTAGCAGCCCCCGCTCCGCAATCTACACCAGTGTTCGGAACGTCTCACCCGAAATAGTCCTGAGGCTCTAGTATAGTATAGGTTTCACCGAAACAAAACTTTACGATCGCGTTTGCGTTTTACCCTCAATTTGTATGGGATTTGACAGCTAAACGCGAACGCGGTCGTAACGTTTTGTTTCGGTAAAACTTATAGTAGAGCCTCTGTAAGTTTATTTTCATCAGAATGAAAAACACTGATAGTCAAAAAAAGAATAATAATAATTTATTATTTCGAATTAAAGGTTGAAAAAACTTCCAGTAAGCATAGCAGTATGCTTGTGTCGAAAGGTCCTGTTATTCATAAACCAACTAGTAATGAGACTTACTATTATACCTATATTTAGTTTTCAATTAGTTATTAAAGGTAATAATTTATAATAGCAGATTTATTATCTTTGGTATAACGTATCCTACTAATCCTACTCATACATATTATAAATGCGAAAGTATGGATTTACTCAATGACGCTTAAACGACTCAACCGATTTGAATGAAAGTTTGTAAGAAGATAATTTATAGCGTGGATTAAAATATTGGGTAGTTTTTATCCAGGGTCCACGCAGACGAAGTCGCGGGCGGAAGCTAGTACATCACAATGTATAGTAATTACGTAGTCATAATTCTGCAAAATACCAGTCATTAAAAATATATATCTTAATATATTTCCAAACAATCAGAAAAAAAATAAGTTAAGTAATTCATTCATTTACTTATATTTCGCTATTATCAATCTTAGAAAAACGTTTAAATTAAATAAACATAAACACGCTATCATTAAATGAAAGATTTACAAAACCGTACTTTTACTGGACTAAAATGCCGAATATTGCCGGAACTTGTGCGGAGATAAAACGTTTTGGTGGCGGAATTGCCTCGATTTATAGGTTGGCGTAGGAAATATTGAATTGGGAATATTTCACGCTGTTGGTGGTTTAGTGTTTTGGAACGCTTTGTTTTAGTACTGTGACTGAGATAATTTTCAAGAACTAATATCGTAACTGACTCTCATTTAAAGCCTATGAACCGACATATGAGTCATGCCTCTACGAGCGATATTTCCGCTACAAGGCAGAAACCTGATGTGGGATGCTACGGCGTAGCGTAGCGAATGTAGCATGGAATTCACATTCACTGCCAAGAATCGCTACGCTCGTAGCCGATCCCGTGGTTTTCCTGCTAAGTAGCAGAAAGCGCTTACGGCGTTTTTCCGGCTCTGAAAGTGTTAATGGGCATGAATTGGAAAATTCTAAAAGTTTACATGTTTGTACCTTGTACTAGGAAACAAAATGAATTAATTTTCGGATATCTGAAACTTGGCCATTGTTTACACTTTATTGATATACAATTTTAAAAAACAATGTCGGGTTACTTTACTTTCTCAAAAAGTTAAAATAAAAACACTTTATCTAGTCTTCTTTGTTGGCGTAATTTGTGTCGCCACTTATAATAGTTTTAAGTTGGTCCCCACCGAAAATCAGCGCCTTATACCAGCAGTTAAAAAGGTATTTTACCTCCTTTAAAATCCCAAAGTAGAAAATATGACGTTTTTCCTAAAATGCCCTTTCCAAAGAGTGTGGCATTTCGGTCTCGGCCCACCTCAAGAAATGCCAAAACTTCCATTAATCCCATGACAATCTCAACATTAACGTCCATAAATAAATAGCCCCAGTTTTAATATATTTGGTTTTCTCTTGATTTTGGGTTTTTCGAGTTTTCTAGACCCTAAGTTTTAGCATTATTATTAAATAACACTCTTTTACTAACAAATGTGTATGGACCGTGACTGAAATAAATGTTTTATAATAATAATAATTATTGGGTACATTTCGCCCAATAGCCGTAATGAGGGTATACATTACAGGCACATTTTATCAAGGGTAGCAGTAAATTTTATTGGAAAGTGCCAAGTGCCAATTGGCCCATTGTGTGCCGGAGCTGGAAATAGTACAGTCAGCAGAAGTGAGCGAATGGAATGCTTAAAATCACAAATCTGTGTCAAGTGAACTGGGGGAGAGGGTTCGAAAAAATTATTAAATTTGAAACGGTTTTGTATTATTCGTTTGATTTGAACACGTTCTAAAAGTTCTGGCACGTTTAGCGCAATATGCATGATTCCTACGGTTGTTTTTTTCGATATCACTCGAACCAGTTTTTCGAGAGGAACATATGTTTGTATTGCAACTACAATTAAAGGACATAAATTGACAAAAAGTTGAATCAAAGACGGACCTCGCTGGCGGCAGCCGAAACGCTTGTAAATTGCTGTTTTGGTCGCTAAATAGGTACTTAGTTGCATGGTTGTTATACAACTCTTTTTTATTCAAGCGTAAGGATCGTATTGGCAATGAAATATACGGACGATTTGATATACACGGTGATTTTAAATCCGTGATCAAGAGTAAAAAAATATTGTTAATTGTAAAAATAAAAATTAAGATTAAAATTGATAACAGCCAAAACGGATTTCAATCGATTTAATTCTTTGCAATTAAATCACTGTGTTAGGTACGCAGGTGGAAAATGATTGTAGACTTAGTTTTTTGAGTGAAAATAGTAGAGAGTACTCGCGTGTCGTGTGTTGAGCAAAAGGTAACGGTAAATCGGCAAACAATCTTAGGTTAAGTGACTCGCCAGCGCCCTCTGAGACTATTCACAATTAAGTATGTATACGTAGTACAACAGATGGTGTTAGTATGCACAATCTTAGCTAATGTTATATATTTTTAATAATTATAATATGTAAGACTATTTCTAGTTTTGGGGTGGCCAGAGGCAACTGAGTATTATTTTATGGTAGGCAGAAGTCCCAAGCCACCCCGTCTTGATGAATTAACTTATAGTAAGAAATTTATTCACTCACTGTGTGTGAATGAATGTATAATCGTAATATATTATAAATACTTATTAATTAAACGCAAGCCATTTAGTAACGAATTATAATCTTACAAGTATATCCCAATTAAATTAAATTAAAATGAATTAAATTAATAAATTAATATAAGTTAAATTGAATCTAATTGAATTATGTTACTCTAACTAGATGAAATTATCTAAGCTATAAATTTTTGAAATAACATACTTGCTTTTTTTATAAAAAGGAAATATTGTTAATAGATACTATAAATTGTACAGCAAGTAGAAAATAATGCATGATGAAACTGAAACTGTTGGATCAAATAAAGGCTTTTTAATTTTAATTTTTAATATTTAATTTAAGAAATGTATATTATACCTAAAGTTATGTAATTAAACATATAAGCACTGTGTCGCTTACACACTGTTTATTTAATTAAATTTGATAAAAATGTTAACACTAATGTCCACTGCATTAACATACAGTGGACATTATCTTACATTTTTTGAAGTTAAGTGAAATTCGCTTTGGTGGCAAATCTGTAGGCCTCACGTCAATAAACTCTAAAATCTACTTGCCACAGTTTATTACTCTAAAATTAATTATTGAACACAAGTCTTTATTGATTTATTAAACTATTTTTAAGCAGGTGATTTTTAGGGTGACAATGATTTTGAATTATAAAGTAATTCCTTGTTCAGTTTTATTTAGAAAAAAAGAAAGTTTGTTTTAGGTAACTTCGAGTAAGTCGTGTTTGGCTTCAATTACCTACAGAATTAGAATAATTGACTCCTGATCACGAATTAAAAGTCAAAGTGTAATGTTTTTCTAAACTGAAGCTACAAATATTTTTTTATTTTTATAATTAGCAATTTACATTTTATTGCAATAATTAGATAGTTTACTATCCATGTAGCAACACTACCTTATGAATTTTAACATGCGGAAACTACCCTACATGCAAGAAATAGCATGCGACGCAAGGTTCAGTACTTCATTACATAATAATTAGCGCTTATCCTGCGATGGTGGTAGTTAAACTGGTGTGCAATTTTTGCATGTGTGATTCGCGCATTAAGCCTCTCTCAGACTGACACGGCCTGGCCGCGGCGGTCAAAAGTAAACTTGTCATTAGCTGTTAAATTTACTATTGACCGCCACCGTAGGCCGCGCCAGTGTGATTCAGGCCGGGTGTGATAAGGACGTGAGTGTTTTTAATTCAAATTAATTAAGTTTACATAATAAATGATGACTTTCAGCCGAATCGCTAAACTTAAGTGGCAGTGGGCAGGGCGCATTGCTGTTGTCGAGTGGCGACCACGTACCGGACCTGTTGACCTGGTAATCGTCGCGGGAGCCGCTGGATACGGGTGGCGCAAGACCGGTTATTGTGGCACTCTTTGGGGGAGGCTTATGTCTAGCAGTGGACGTCTTTCCACCAAACCGTATGTAATCGTAACCGGTGTTCGCTAGAATCTGAATGTATGCCAAGTTTGACAAATCTGTAATCAGGTTGGTGCAACTGACCCAAAGTAGAGCTTAGAGATTCCTTTTTCAGTCTCCATTTGCGGATGAAATAGAGAATAGCTTTTTTTGTTAAAACCTTGTTCCAGAAGTTACGCTTCACTTACCAATGCTTAGTATTTGAATAGTAGCTATATCTCGAGCACTGCTAGTTATAGTCTTGCCTTATAGCTAGAACGACTTGATCCTAGCTTCATAAAAACCATTTGTTATTGGAGGTCAGCCTTTACTGGTTTTCTGGTTCTTGGCAATTTGTCAGCATCGTTGTGAATAATATGACTACTATCCCTACTAAAGCCGAGTATTTGACTACAATAGAGGGTTTCCAGGTCAAACGCGGCTACATTGTCTGGCTAACGACTGCGTATATTGTGTGACAGCTGTGGGGGAAGTAGCTGGCTCTACTGGATTTGTATTATCATTTTTTTACACCAAATAAAATAAATATAGTCAAATGGAGAAAAAAGTAACACAATAGAAAATTCAATGTTAGTTAGGTTATTCTTAAGTTTTGGCATATTATATGAACCTATGAATGTCGGTAAACTACCACCGCCACGGGTTCGGAAAAAAAATCAACATCAATGTTTTCTTTTTATTTTGTGTTAGTATCCCTATTTAACCTTCATAGATGAGGTAGGTATCTATAGTAGGTGTGTGGAGAAAGGAGACAAGACAAAAAAAAGGAAAGTTACAAAAAAAAAAATTACGAATGCTTCCAGAGAATATTTGACGAATTGCTAGTTGGCACTAATTTCTTCGTCGACTAGTGACGATGAATATTAAAACCTGATACACGATAAATCTGAATATTCAACCATTATTTTCCGATTCGCGTTTAAATGTATTGAAATGTTAAATGAATCAGAACAACACAAATTGTAGGCAAATTACACTTACAAGTTTTCCATGTCTTCTTCTGCTTCAGCTGTCTTATTTCAATAAGGAAAACAACAGACAGATATTGTTCGGGAACCTCCTGACTATCCGCGCAGTATCCAGAAGTACCGCCTTCTGTATTGGACCCTTGAACCAGCCACCTAGCGAGAGACTTCGCTATTAAACCGTTCGCCGCTGAAACGACTATCGCGGCAATTCGTCGAATCAACATCCCACAGGGCGGTTGCCTCGTGAGCCAGGTCTGGGTACTTGCTGGCTTTGTCCTTCTCGGCCTTCACGAGGTTCTCGTCATGGGGGATGGTGATGTCGACGAGCACTGCCTGGCGTTTCGATCGATCTGTCTCAACTTTAACATACTTCTATAGACTATAAACCCCTATGGAGTCTACATCTACAGTAGCTCGCCCGCTTTTGTTTTCTAAACTATTGTTTAATTCGAGTCTAGTCCATGCTCTAGGTTCAGTTCAAAGGGATTCCTGTTCCTGATGACGTAAAGAAACGGTTAAAAATGAGGATAAGGAGGGGAAAAGGGTGCAAACGCGATTGTCAGACACATTACCTTTTTTGCACAGTTGCACCTTGCCTTTCGGCTACGTTTGCACCCTTTCATATTAATCAGATTCGCCCTTAATCAATCAAGGCATGCAATATGATTATGTAAGTTATCGTATCCTAATATTGTTGAAATATGAACAATTAATTTGCAAACAAAAATTTACAATGCTAGGAGAAGAAAGAAGATACATAATATAAAAACCATGCATAAAATCTGCATGTATCTAGCCTCTATCAAACATTATTAGTAATTGAGTAGTTAACTATGGATGTAATTTTATGAATGATTGTTTTTTATATAAGTTGATTTTTATTTCTTTCGACCAAATAAGGTATAGGTAATAAGGTATTTTTGGCGAAAGAAATAAATACTACTTGAAAACCGCCAAAGTGGAGAACCTACTACCAAAGTATGACGCACACAAACATGGTTAGTTTCAGGGGCAGTTAAAAGATGTCGGTGTCAAATAGTTGTTTCCAAAATTTGCTTCAAGAGGGCACTCTCTGCCTATACGAGTATGTAATACTATTTTCACTGGCGTAAATGGTTCTTAGTAAAGCCCGCATCACCCTAGCGCGGCACGGCAGTGACAAGTTTACTATTGACCGCCACCGCAGGCCGCGCCAGTCTGTGAGAGGCTTAAAGAGGGCAATCGTAAAGTTTTCTTTTCGTATCTTTCGAATTGAAAACTCCTTTTATAGTCCGGTTAAATTTGCCGCAGCGTTTCGTGAGAAATGGACTTACTATAAAAACTGGAATAAAATGGTGGTTAAAAAGCTTTATAGCCTGGCTAAATTGCTAAGGATATTATGTGGACGTGGACGAAATGTTTAACCACCAATGGTCTGTTTCGTAAAGTACTCGGGACACAAACATTATGGCGATGCATTAAATTTACGGAAAGCCCCTGTTTCAAAAACTTGTCAATTGCCACCTGACAATGTGCAACACAATGGGCCGGACATTTCTGGCTCGGTACCTATAACGACAGTACCAGTGACTCTCTTTACTATTAGACCCAGCAATGTTAATATTCTTAGTTAAAGAAAAACATACTGGAGTCATAGTAAAGCGGGGGTGGACTGAAAACCAGCGCTGTGACACCAAAACGGTGCCACAGCAAACACTGAGTCCATCCCTACAACACTGGCAACACATTTGTTTTTTGTGATATACTTATGTGTTAATTAATGTGTATGTGTAAGTATATGTGTTTTATGTGTGGCAATAAATCTCTTTTCTTTCTTTATTTCTTTCAATGGGCGTCGAATAGTAGCCTACATTTTTGGGTTTGTACCTAACGACAGTACCCAGTGACTCTTTACTTTTAGACCCAGTAATGTGCGTCGACATAAATACATACATACATACACACATTCACGCCTTTATTCCCAAAAAGGGTAGGCAGAGCACATGCAACGTATGTTCCAGCGCCACTTTTAAATAATAATAAATGAATTAAATTCTGCAAGTAGGCAGTAATGGCACTTTTACAAGTCAAAATTCGACCACCGTTTCTGGAAAAGAAGACCACTGTTAAGAAGTAACGCCGAAACAAACTCAACAGTCAGTATTTTTTTGCAAAAAAAAAACTGAGGCTCTAGTATAAGTTTTACCGAAACAAAACGTTAAGACCGCGTTCGCGTTTAGCTGTCAAATCCCATACAAATTGAGGGTAAAACGCAAACGCGATCGTAACGTTTTGTTTCGGTAAAACTTATACTAGAGCCTCTGATTACAATAATAGTAAACTACTTAAAATAAGTAAAACTGAATATGAATACAAAGAAATCAAATATACATAGTTAATGCGTTGTTCTACAAGAAAACATGTGCGAAACTGTGTTACAAGGCAGAGTTTTTTTTTTAATACGGAAGGAATGGTAATGCGACTATTAACTCAATCTTTGGTTATGCTTTCTTGTAGAAACTGTGTTATCTAGCTCCCTAGGCGTGATACAATGACTATTAAAAGTCCGCAGTAAGCTCGGCCGAATTTCACCTTCCCATACAAACGTAGTTACGCTCTCATTTTAAAACTACCTGTTGGATTGTGAGGAAACTTTGCATATACAATGACATGAGGTATATCAATGTCTGTAATTAGTTTATATGGTTCCAGTTTATAAAACAAACGAAATACAGCAAAAACAAGTTTTGTATAAAAAACTTAAATTCGCTGTATTTTCTTTACTATGGTATCTGAAGCTATATAAACTAATTACAGACATAGATATACCTCATGTCATTGTACATGCAAAGTTTCGTCACAATCGAACAAGTAGTTTTAAAATGAGAGCGTAACTACGTGTGTATGGAGAATCGAGCTTACTGCGGACTCTTAAATCGTTAAGCTATTTTGGGCTCTGGTTTGGGCCATGCATGTCTGAGTTGTTGAAATGTCATTGTTGCCGGGTAACTTTGCACACGTGTTTGTTTGACGTGCAGCGTTCTCCAGTTTAACAGCTATTTTCAACACTATGGGAGCGTTCTTCTATAGGTACTATGATCTTTACTGTTAAAGAATTTATTGTAGGTACATAGGTAGGTCCATATCGCCATAAACATGAGCCAACGCGTAACTCACAATTATCTTAGGACCCGCAGAACCCAACGAGAATTTAGCGAAACCATAAAAATATACTCAAATAGGCTCGAAGAAAGAGCGATTTTCAATGGGGGCAATAAAATTGAGAGATAAGGCGCAGTTCCGGTTTACGGGCTTACGCATGCCGAGCTTTGCTTAGGGCTGCCACTTTAGGACGCCAACGCACTAGCGGCTAGCCACGTGCGGCTTGCCGTGCGGTTGGACAAAACATATGAAACCGCACACGCAAAATCTCTACGCACTAAGCGGTTGGCCGCAACCGCACGCGGCTAGCCGCTTAGAGCGTACAAGGGCTTAGGGTGAGTACTCACGACCGCTCCAACACAGCCAAAACTGGTACTTGCATCCATACTAATATTATAAATACGAAAGTGTGTCTGTCTGTCTATCGGTATGTCTGTTAAGTCTTCATAATTAAACCGCTTAGATGAAATTTTATATCGAGATAGTTTGAGTCCCAGGGAAGGACAGGATAGTTTTGATCCCTGAAACCTCCTAAGGGGGTGAAATGGGCGGAGAAAGTTTGTATGGAACTAAGATATAAATGAGTCCCACGCGGACGGACTCGCGGGCAGAAGCTAGTCAAGAAATGAATTGGGTATCTTCCCAATAACTTGACTGAAACAGATATCATTTTGAGATGGTTCTCTCGAACCAAAAAATCAAATCAGAATCAGAAATCATTTATTGTCAAATTGTGCAAGTTAGTTAGTTAGTTAGTTATACTGGGCTTTTTCCGCAAGTCGACATCCATTGTGCCTATTTTGCGTGAAATGGTGGGGTAGCGCTACTCTAACCACCCCAGCTCCTCTACAAAGTTGGTGAGTGCCTTTGTGTTCCTGACTGCGTTCCGTAGTGTGTCTGGAGACCCTAGGTGCTTTTTCCTGTATACTTCTACCTGCTTGCAGTCCAGTAGAATATGTTTGGTTGTTTCCTCCGCCTCCATGCAGGCTCTGCACATGGGGCTGTCTGTGATACCCATGTTGTACAGGTGTCTGTTCAGGGTGTTATGTCCTGTTATTATTCCTACTATCTTGCGTAGTTGGTTTCTGTGTGTCCTCAGTAGTGCGGTTGTGAGTTTGTTGTCGCGTTTTGACAGAATCTCTTTGGTCTGTCTGCATGTGTCTATATCCTCCCAATATCTCTGGTGTAGGTCTTTGGTGTATAGGTCAAGTTGATTGTATATGTAGCTTTGTGGCAGGGGTAAGATTGGTTCCGGTCCGTATGCCGCCGTTTCTGAGCCTTTCCTGGCCAGTTCGTCCGCTGTATCGTTTCCTCTTGAGCCACTATGCCCCTTGATCCATTGTATGGTAACGTTGTTTTTGTCTGCGCACACCTCTGTTAAGTTTTGGTGGCATTCGTATATCAAGCTAGATGTGATGTTATCACTGTTCAGTGCTTGTAGTACCGATTTACTGTCTGAGAGTATCCGTATGTTTGTGTTCTCAACTTGTCGTCTCTTTATGGCATTGCAGGCTTCAATTATCCCTACGCATTCAGCCTGGAATACCGTGTTTTGTTCACCCAGTGGTTTGGATATGTGTATGTTTAAGTCCTCTGAGAACACTCCACATCCCGTTCCCGTATTTGTTTTCGAACCATCTGTGAAGATTCTGAGGTCTGTTTGGTTTAGCCCCTCCCTCGAGTCTTCTGTTAGTAATATGCCGTAGTCTTTCTTGAAGACTGCAGTTCTCGGTATTTTATCGATTGGAGCCTCCATAATAGGGAGGCTTGTGATCAGTCTGTTGTGGATCTTCGTGTGTGGTGTGTTTAGTTTTGTCCATAGGTTGAGGTTTTCTAGGCGTATTGCCGTTGCAGCCGCTTCCTTTTGTATGTGCATGTGTAAAGGTAGGAGTCCTAGCATTATTTCTAGTGCTGCTGTTGGGGTTGTTCTCATGCATCCCGTAGCCGCCACACATGCTAGTCTTTGTGTTTTCTGGATTTTGGTAATTGCACTCGTGGTTTGGGTACGGGGCCACCATACTATGGCACCATAGCTTATCATTGGTACTATCACCATTTTGTACAGCCACAGTATGATGTGGGGAGCCAGGCCCCATTTCTTCCCCACCATCCTTCTGCATTGCCAGAAGGCTACTGTTGCTTTGTTTAGTCTACTGTCTAGGTGTTTGCTCCAATTTAGTTTGTCGTCTAGTGTTATACCTAGATATTTCACCTCCTTCGAGAGTGTTAGTTTTGTGCCAAATAGTGTTGGCATTTCGTAGGTACCCAATTTACGTTTATTTGTGAAGAGAATTGTGTCGGTTTTCTTTGGGTTTACCGATAGGTCATTCTCCTTGCACCATTTGTGCAAGTACAGAAGCTGTTATGTTACACAAAAGTGTTGCATGTGTCACAATCAACCGCTTTACGGTATACAATAATTTACCCGTGTGGTGTCGGGTTAGAATTTCACCACCCCCTTCCTTCCCGTGGGTGTCGTAAAAGTCGACTAAGGGACCAGGATTGAAGTGTGTTGTGGGCAATGGGCTAGCTACCTATCACTGCAATATTACATTATGTCGATCTTTTATACCCACATTTATGCTAAAAGTGGCACTGGAACATACGTTTCATGTGCTCTGCCTACCCCTTTTGGGAATAAAGGCGTGAACGTATGTATGTATGTAATAATTTACAATTGCACTAAGTAAGCAATAATAAAACATGTCAAGCATTTAAAGTACTAAAAGTATAAATCCACCAATTAAAATTAAAATACCTACATTTGAATCATAAAATACCAATATTAAATTACGTCAATTCAAATTCCATTATATTTATCATTTATCAACATTAATTATTCTTATTTCAACTCACGTTTATCTTTCAATCAATTCCATTTTACCGAAAAATACATTCAGTGTGTAAAAACATTCATTATTTAATAAAGTTCTAAGTTTAAAGATACATTTGTTATTGGGGAGTTCAGTCCACGAAATAGGCAGCGAGTTATAAACTTTAATAGCCATGTGATATCATAACAGTCTTTTTTATTGATTTGTAATCGGCTTTTTGGCGCTACTAAAGCCTTAATGCGTAATTGCAAGAAAGGAAAGAAGCATGGCTCAATATAATCTCGCTTCATTCGTGATAATTTAACGTCTTCCTAATTTTCTTGGTTAAGGAACAAGCCAAATGGAGTAGCGCTGCGCCAAAATCGGCCATGATATTCAAAACTGTAGCGTTTAAACATACTTAGTTGGCGGGGTCGGTTGGATAATCAAACGGATGGAAAGCACAAAGCAATATACACGTATGGACGATATATTGTACCAGCGTAAAATTTTGCATTTGAATGCATTCGTTTGCCTCAAGCACCGTCTGACAAAAATGGCGCGCCAGTGAATGTCAAACCAAGTCACGACCACGACCAAGTGACAGCTACGCGGTGCGCCCGTGAATGTAGCCAAAATATTACGACCATCCATTTATCGCAGTAAGAAACGGCGCGACACTAATGGGCGAGACATAAGTCCTAGAACCAAAGTACAATGCGTCAAGCGAAACTTTGTCCCACCCTAAAAGCGACATGGTTCCAAAATTGTTGGGTTTTTTTTGGGTAGTCTGGGCCATGTGCCCAGGAGACCTCTGACCCTCCTCTTCAGTCCTCATATGGTCGACAAAGCGCTAATGATATGATTCTGCTAGAGTAGCAAACTTCCATAAGCTACGGTGGCTGCTTACTATCAGGCAGGCCGTATGCTTGTTTGCCACTGTATAGAATGTATTAGAAAATCACAAGAACCTAGTCATAACAAAAATCTCTAACCCTAACCAATAGGGTTGACACTCAGTAAAACTCGGATGCTTCGCGTCACTCCTTGAAAAACGAGCGTAGACTCTTCACTGGAAAGAGGCGGTTCAAGCGGCCCTGCCGACGCAAATCGGATTGTAGTGCGCCGTGAATAACGTTCAATTTGCATCAGAGTATTTCCTTAGGAAATAAGCAGGGATTTGGCTTCGGAATTGGGTCAGGGGCCGATTCTACGACCGTTGACATTGCAATGTCGATGGAGATGGAAATCATGCGCCCTTGTTTTATGCGGACTGTAGTTTGAGATAAGTGAATGTATATGGATAGGGTAGGAGGTAAAGCTAACGCAGCCTATCTTTATGGTATAGCTTAGATTTTTTCTTTCAGCACGATAAGGAGATACCCTAGTCTGGACTTTTGTCTTTCAAAATGCATTTAGAAAATGCTAGAAAGTAGGTATATTCAGTGAAAAAAATGCTCACTTATGACGGATGATTTCCACGGATTATGACATACCGAAAAATAAAAGTAAACCGTATAAAACATCGGCGGTGTTACCACGAAATTCGAATATCGCAGTTTGTATGCTATCATATCTGTCACTCTAGTTATATAAGTCCAATAGACACGGAGATCCGAATTACACCTTTCGTCAGAAAACAGAAAAAGTGCCCGTTGGCATTGTTTTCACCAAATATCGACGGTTTGAGAATACGGCCTTTGTCAAAAGAGCAAGCTACTAGTTCAAGTTAATTGAAGATAGTGGCATTCGACTAGCTTTGAAGAATTCAGGTGAGTGTACTAAACTCGGAGACTGGATATAGGTACCTAAAGCCTGTTTTACGTGAGTCAGTTCTCTTACGAGAATCTGCTTGCCCGCTGTACCAAGTATCAAGTTTTCATCATTATCATTGGCCTTATACATCTATGAAAAGATTATTTAAACAACGTCCGTATTATCTACATCACGCCTCTTAACGAAACAGGTTTATGAAGTGAAATCTTCTTTAGCGGCGCTGTACACTTTTGGGATGGGGAAAAATTTACAAATTCGCCACAGGTGTCATGTGACCGTAAAATGGTGAGAGATTTGGGACGAGGCTGGGGGGGGGAGGGGGAGACCGATGCCGTAGCACGAGACTGGCTGCGCCATTCGAGTAAGCGAGAAAGAGGGCTTCTTTTTCTTACTGTAATATAGACATGTACCGATGTATTTGGCTTCCTTGGCTGCTACTAACTATATTATGACGCTGACTGTGCGACCCAAGTCATATTTATTTGTAACTAGCTTCCACCCGCGACTTCGTCTGCGTGGACTCGGGATAAAACCTATCCTATATTTTAATCCAGGCTATAAACTATCTACGTGCAAAATTTCTTTCAAATCGGTTCAGCCGTTTAAGCGTGATTGAGTAACAAACATCCAAACATCTAAACTTTCGCATTTATAATATTAGTAGGATATAATGTTTTCTTTATAAAGTGGGTGCTCTACTGCTGGGTAGCAGCGAGACACAGCTCTTCCCTAATCTATAAACTTTTATTTTATTTTTTATAAACAATATGTCCGTACATTGTTCAGTAATACACCTAAACGGATTAGATTTGGCAGATGGCATTAATATTGTATCTTATGAATAATTGGCGTTATCTACCAGCAAGATATTAACGATCGCATATTCACAGAGCAAGTAAACTTCAGGTCTAAGTGAGGTCCTTGCGGGACGCCGAGCGGATTTGGAGCTTTATGCAACTTTGGGTCGGTTGGATAATTTGCATTTGATCGAATTAATGTGGTCTCCATTACCGATTTGCTCGTAGATAAACTATGTTAGAGGTAGTTGAACTTGGTAAACGAGTTAAGTTGTATTCATTTGGTCTTCCCTCTTTCTTATGAGGATAAAAAGGTTGTCCAGTCAAATTAAGACCGTGTACACTTAGGTACAGGCAGAGGTAAAAATATGGATCTATATCTAAATCCCTAACGTTTTTTAATCTAATTTTGCATTCCCTAACGTTTTATGTCTTAATGATCATTTGTCCAAACACTCATATGCCCTTGTGACGACGCGCCTGCGCCGCGCAACGGCAGCGCGCGCGGGGCGAGCGGCGCGGCGCGCGGGCAGAGCGACGACGTCACACCGGGCAGCTTTAAAAGGCCGGAGCGCGCCTTCAACGACCAGTGTTCTCTGGAGTCCGCTTCAGATAGCACTGCCCCCTCCCTTCCCCCTGCGTCTTCAAGGCGGCGGTTTTGGCCAGTCCTCGTCAGCCTTAGACGTTCCCGAATACTCTAGTCCTCAAGGCGGTGGTTTTGGCAAGTCCTCATCAGCCTTGGACTAGATCACCCTGGAATCGTCCCCGTGGCGGTGGTTTTGGCAAGTCCTCATCAGCCCGGGGTTCCAGGTTCCTACAGCCTTCAAGGCGGCGGTTTTGGCAAGCCCTCGTCAGCCTTAGGCTTCCCGAATTAACGCTCCCACTAATATCCCGTAGATTGTAAGGATAGGTCCGCGACCGCGTTCATCCGTACCGTAGATTCTAGTATTTGATTATCGTTAAATAAACGGGCGTAAGACCCTTATTTGTTATAACCTAGTCTGTGTTCATATTGCATTCGCCCTTAGATCCCCCGTAGTACCCCTGAGTTAGTCTGGAAACCTCCATAAAGCCCTAACAGGCGGAGGATTTGGGTGTGTGCCCTAAACAAACACATCACATTTGGCGCCCAACTTAAAAACTCACTTTAGAGTATTTCTAGCTCAAGAGGGATCTAATTAGAGCGAGTGTAGTAGTGCCTAGAATACCTAGTGCGACGCGTTTCGTCTACTATAATAGATTCCGCATAATTTACCGCAGTTTAAAATCAATAGATTTCCGTGTATTAACGCTTTAAACCCCGTACAGATTATTGCCGCTTCGACTCCCGGGCAAGACCGCTAGACAGTACAATTAGATAGGAAGCTTCCAATGCCGACAGCCTGGATCTATCTCCTTAAGAAGCCAGGTCTCATAGAAGAAGCTGAGAAAAGAGGCGTATTTACAGAGGACTTGACTGTGGAGCAGATACGCAGGCTACTCGTAGAAGCCGTGAAGGGAGCCGAAGAGTTTAAAACGCCAGAGGAGTCACGATCCTCGGTCATGGAGGACGACGAGCTTAAAGGAAAGGCGGTCAGGCTTAACAATTTACTGAGGGATTGGAACCTCGCATTCGGGACGTCCGACGACGCCGTGGAGTTTGTGGAGAGGCTGGAGGAGCTAATCGAAGCAAGCGGCATAGAAAAGGAAGATGTGTTGCCGGCCTTACCACGCATCCTGAGGGGGAAGCCGCTGTTATGGTACAGGAACAATTCTGGCTCGTGGGAGACATGGGAAGAATTCCTGGAACTTTTCAAGCTTTACTATTTCCCCTGTAACTACGAGGAAGACCTCATTGTGAGGATAGTTGCGAGAAAGCAAAAGTTTAGAGAAAGTTTCACGGATTATTTGACCGATATACAAACCTTAATGAGAAGGTATGGGGGGTTAACATAGAAGGAAAAACTACACCGGATACACGAGAACATGGTCAAAGAATATAAGTTATACATCAAAAAACAGGACTACAAGGACCTCGGAGGGTTGCTAAGGCTGGCAAGCGAGTACGAGGGAATCGTCGCATCAGCGGACAAGGAGCCACTAGCGAGTAACGGGAGGCCATTCGCGACCGAAGGTCACACGGGCCCACAGGCGGCATATAGGCCGTACCCGCCGCAGTTTGCTACACCGGCCACGACCTCATACGCAGCGAGACCACCGGCACGAGAGGGTCAACAACCGAGCAGGGAAAGGCTGGAAGGGGAGAAGACAGGGAAGGTACACCCCACTTATGATTCGAGCACGTGTTGTTGGTCGTGCGGCAAACCGGGACACAATGCCAGGGAGTGCAGGTCCAGAAGGCAAATTTTTTGTAGTGGCTGCGGGAGAATGAGTGTCCTGAGCAAGAATTGCTGCAAGGGAGAGACCCGAGGGAAGAGAGAGTTCCTGGGGGCAGCAGGAGTGCGGGATCGCGAAGATAACTGGATATATGTGGAGGCAGAAATGATGGGAGAGAAATACCGCTGCTTAATAGATACGGGGTCAACAAACACGTATGTAAATGAGCAAGTCTATACCGCCTGTAAAGCACGAGGTGCGTTGGAAAAACAGGAACAAAAGGGGATAGTCCTCGCTGACGGCACGAGAACACAAGTGGGGAAGAGTGTGTTAGTGGACATCGTGATGAAGGGAGCGAGTCCGAGTCAGGGTCCGATCTTTAGTTTTCCTAACATCGTATGGATGATTTTTTTTTTCCCCATAATGTTATATATCCTAACGTCCTCGGGTCGTCTAGGTGGAAGGTACGAGCTAGTGACGCTTGAAGGTTTCTTGAAACAGTCTAGTGACGCGAACTTGGAACTTCCACCTGGAAAGACACGCTTCTCTTCCAGAGCGACCGAGCGGGTGGGCAGGTTGCGGATAGCCCGTTTTCCAATAACATGGACCCGGACAGTGGAAGGATGAACTCGAACTAATCCCAAGTCGAGATCATCTCCTAACCTTCCTCTTCCTAGTATACCACTCCCAGTTACTTTCCAAAACACCCAACCTAGACCAAATCCTGACCGCAACAACCCCCTATTTCCTGCCCCCATCCTGGAGGAGAAAACCTCGACTCTAAAAACCCTAATCTAAAGTGTGACCGACCGTGCTGATGGATGCGTGGCTGAGAGGGAGCTCAGTCGCAAACGGTGGACCTCGGGGACCGGGCGAAACCCGTTGTAACTAGCCTTACCTACGCAAGCGGGGCTCTGTGTAGGTGGACAAACTTTTCCCTAGCTACTCGTGGGACATAGATGGCAGACTTAAAGAAAAATAAAAATATAAAAACAAACAACAAACCAACCACGCCACTCCTGGCTGGGACGGCGAAAGCTGAACCGCCGAGAGAGGTGCTACACCAAAGTGAGAGACCGACTGAGGACTCATTGAAGCCAGAAAGGACGCCGGACGCTGGGGCACCGAAAGGAACCCCGGCCAAGGTGACCGATCCGGAGACGATGAAGAACTCGACCGCTGGAACCTCACAGCCAAAACCAATAACTGCTGAGAGTGGGACGACCCTGGTTGAACCCTCGAAGCAGGTGATAGATCCCGGTTGGGAGATAAGGTGCAAACCGAGGGGCAAGAAACCTCCCCAGCCGGAAAAACCAACTCAAGGAGACCTCACGAGGGTGAAGGTCTCCCAGAGAAAGAGGCAGCGACTCAGGAAGCAGGCAGAGAGACGCGCCTCTACAGCAACAGATAAGGTCGAAGCCCCCATAACACCGGCAGTGGTAGCGACGACCTCCAAAGTACCAACCAAGGCGGAGGAAACCAAGATCTCCAAAAGGGCACGCCTGGACGAAACCATATCCCCCAGAGGAGAACACAAAAAACATAAAACGGACTCCCTGGGTAGTAGGCAAACATACCCCACCTACGCAGCGGCAGCGGCGACAGATCTGACGGTTGCTATCACCAATGAGCGCACGGGCAGACTGTCGCAGCAAGACGCTGAGGAGGTGGAGAGAAAGATCGGGGATGCGATTTTCCAGGCAGCCATCGAAACCGATCTTGACACCATAGCGGAGGCCCCTGCATTTTCGGGTAGACCAAGTGTGGTGGATGGTTACCTGAAACTGTGGTGCCAGGACGCAAAAACCAAACAGTGGCTGATGACTTGGTTGACAACGGCCACACTAGCAAACGGAGACCGTCTCGTCGGAAAGAGGGAGGACGAGATGGTCAGAAAAACTAGATGTGGCATACTCATCCCGTCCATAGAAGACAACCTCACCAAGGTAGGAAGGGTTCTCAATTTCCAGAACTCGTGGGCCGAGGTGAGGAAATGGACCATACACCAAGCCATCCCTCTGAGGACGAGAGGATGCACACTGATGCTGGTGGGCATACCGGAGAGTGTGGTCCCTGCTGTGCTGGAAAGGAACAGGAAACTGAACTACCTGTGTGGGTCAGTCTACATTCGTTTCCAGCATAGTGGGGGGCACTTCAAAGATTCCCCACCAGAAACAAACACAAACCCAGATGAGGATAACACCCAGAGCCCACCCACTGCGATGGAAACCGATGGCGCCGATAACGAACCCGACTCAGACGTGGAAGAAGGCATTTTGCTGGATTCCGAAGACGAAGAGGGGTGCACCAAGGGGATCAGTCTCCTGGACCTAAAGGGGAAGAAGGTGGAGGAGACATCGACCGATGGCTCCTTCGCTCTGTAAGGTCCTCCAGGTTAACCTCCAGCACAGCGAGACTGCAACGGCTCAACTTCGACGGTGGCTGGAGGTTAACAATACATCAATCATCCTGATCCAAGAGCCGTGGGTCAGGAACACACGTATAAACGGCCTCTGCAACACCGGAGGTAAATTAATATACAATACACAAAATAAACCTAGGACGTGTATACATATATCTCGTAACATAATAGCACAACCACTAACTGAATTCTGTTCCAGAGACGTGTGTGCTATAAAACTCCTCAGAACACAAAACTCAAGCATACCGGAGATAGTTCTCGCATCCGTCTATATGGCGGCTGAGGATGAACCCCCTCCTATGGAAATGAACAACCTTATCCGCTACTGCGAACACAAAGGGCTGGAGCTGGTCGTCTCGGCGGACAGCAACGGTCACCACAACCTATGGGGAATGGAAACAAACAACAAAAGAGGTAACGATATTGTTGAATACCTAATGACTACTAACCTGGACATCCTAAACACAGGAGCAAAACCAACATTTGTCACTCGCAGATGTAACACTATAATTGACATTACTTTAAGCACAGGGCTAGCAGCTCAACACGTATCCAACTGGCATGTGTCGGACGAGCTATCGTGCTCCGACCACAGGTGGATCCGCTATGACCTCACAGCCGACACAACCAAACCAACACCCAGAAGAAATCCGAGACGCACAGACGTTGAGGCATACAAGGAGATTCTGGTAGGTAGACTAGACAATAACATAAACACACACAGGCCTCACAACACCACAGAACTGGAGGAACAGGTAAACAGACTCACGCAACATATAACAGAGAGTTATGAGAACACATGCCCATTATCGACACCACCAGCCAGTGGCAATAACGCAAACTCTGACTGGTGGGGTTCGGAAATGGAGCGGATGAGAACCAAAATGAGAAGACTACTGAACAGAGCAATAAATACAAAAGCTGAAGATGACTGGGACAAATATAAAACGGTCAAAGCCAATTACAAAAAGAGAATAAGATACAGAAGATCTGCATCATGGCGGAATTTCTGTGACAACATATCCAGTAGCACACAAGCCAACAGAACAAGGAAGATACTAGCCAGCCAACCCAGTCAACTACTGGGCACACTGAGAAGACCAGACAATACCACCACCAGCAATCCATCGGAGACTGAAAGTCTATTGGTGGAAACCCACTTCCCGGGGTGCAAGGTAGTTGACGTACAAACCTGGGCAGACCAGGACGAGAACTTTCATCCAAAAGATAACGAGTGGAAGATAGCAGAACGAATAACAGAGGAAAACAAAACGGCCTGGGCGATAAATAGCTTTGACAACTACAAATCACCAGGTCTAGACGGTATCTACCCTGCCTTACTAAAGTGGGGAGGACATAAGCTGATCGAACATCTATCAACCCTACTATGCAGTTGCATTGCATACAGATACATACCATTAAAATGGAGAGAGGTAAAAGTAATTTTCTTACCGAAACCGGGGAAGAGTGACTACTCAGACCCAAAATCCTTTAGACCCATAAGCCTAACCTCTTTCATGTTAAAGACCCTGGAGAGACTCTGCGACAGGGACTTAAAAGACACGGCCCTTAAGAACATAAAGATACACCCAAACCAACATGCCTACAGTCAAGGTAAATCGACAGACTCAGCCCTTCATGCTGTAGTAACCAACATAGAAGACGCGCTCGCCAGAAAGAACTCCTGTCTAGGCACCTTCATTGATATAGAGGGTGCGTTCGACAGGACCAACTTTAGCAGCATAAAAAAAGCACTAGAAAGACATAAAACCGAACAGCTGCTCATAGAATGGATTATGAACATGCTAAAGAAAAGAATTATAAAACTATCCGAAAACCAAAGCCACCAGGCACTAGTCATAAGAGGATGCCCTCAAGGAGGCGTCCTCTCGCCACTGCTGTGGAACCTGGTAGTAAACGACCTAATAACGAAACTAAACAATAACCGCTTCCTAACGATAGGATATGCGGACGACATAGTTATACTGGTCAGCGGCCTGATCACAAGCACACTATGTGAACTAACACAAACAGCACTGAAAATAATAGAGAAATGGTGCAAGGAGAATGACCTATCGGTAAACCCAAAGAAAACCGACACAATTCTCTTCACAAATAAACGTAAATTGGGTACCTACGAAATGCCAACACTATTTGGCACAAAACTAACACTCTCGAAGGAGGTGAAATATCTAGGTATAACACTAGACGACAAACTAAATTGGAGCAAACACCTAGACAGTAGACTAAACAAAGCAACAGTAGCCTTCTGGCAATGCAGAAGGATGGTGGGGAAGAAATGGGGCCTGGCTCCCCACATCATACTGTGGCTGTACAAAATGGTGATAGTACCAATGATAAGCTATGGTGCCATAGTATGGTGGCCCCGTACCCAAACCACGAGTGCAATTACCAAAATCCAGAAAACACAAAGACTAGCATGTGTGGCGGCTACGGGATGCATGAGAACAACCCCAACAGCAGCACTAGAAATAATGCTAGGACTCCTACCTTTACACATGCACATACAAAAGGAAGCGGCTGCGACGGCAATACGCCTAAAAAACCTCAACCTATGGACAAAACTAAACACACCACACACGAAGATCCACAACAGACTGATCACAAGCCTCCCTATTATGGAGGCTCCAATCGATAAAATACCGAGAACTGCAGTCTTCAAGAAAGACTACGGCATAGTACTAACAGAAGACTCGAGGGAGGGGCTAAACCAAACAGACCTCAGAATCTTCACAGATGGTTCGAAAACAAATACGGGAACGGGATGTGGAGTGTTCTCAGAGGACTTAAACATACACATATCCAAACCACTGGGTGAACAAAACACGGTATTCCAGGCTGAATGCGTAGGGATAATTGAAGCCTGCAATGCCATAAAGAGACGACAAGTTGAGAACACAAACATACGGATACTCTCAGACAGTAAATCGGTACTACAAGCACTGAACAGTGATAACATCACATCTAGCTTGATATACGAATGCCACCAAAACTTAACAGAGGTGTGCGCAGACAAAAACAACGTTACCATACAATGGATCAAGGGGCATAGTGGCTCAAGAGGAAACGATGCAGCGGACGAACTGGCCAGGAAAGGCTCAGAAACGGCGGCATACGGACCGGAACCAATCTTACCCCTGCCACAAAGCTACATATACAATCAACTTGACCTATACACCAAAGACCTACACCAGAGATATTGGGAGGATATAGACACATGCAGACAGACCAAAGAGATTCTGTCAAAACGCGACAACAAACTCACAACCGCACTACTGAGGACACACAGAAACCAACTACGCAAGATAGTAGGAATAATAACAGGACATAACACCCTGAACAGACACCTGTATAACATGGGTATCACAGACAGCCCCATGTGCAGAGCCTGCATGGAGGCGGAGGAAACAACCAAACATATTCTACTGGACTGCAAGCAGGTAGAAGTATACAGGAAAAAGCACCTAGGGTCTCCAGACACACTACGGAACGCAGTCAGGAACACAAAGGCACTCACCAACTTTGTAGAGGAGCTGGGGTGGTTAGAGTAGCGCTACCCCACCATTTCACGCAAAATAGGCACAATGGATGTCGACTTGCGGAAAAAAGCCCAGTACAACTAACTAACTAACTATATCCTAACGTCACTTGCCATATTGATTATTCATCCTAACATTATGTGCCATAATAGTCATGTAACATAATTATCAGTATGCCTAATGATCGTTAATACTAATGATTATTTTTCCTAACTTTGTACGGCCTATTGTAGTTTGTCCTATATTTGTGTGTGTGTTGTTTGACAGCCGTGCAGCGAGTCGACGCCACCCCGCTGCGCGGGGTGTCTATTTCTGGTTTGAGGGACACAAGTGAACCCTAACCTAACCGACCTAAAACAGAGTTCGCTTATGACAAGCCTTTTTTGTCCGCCCTGATAATGCACGACCCAATAATCCGCGTCTACAAAAAGCGGACATTGTTGACAAATGAGTTTTAAGGCAACGATAACATTATGAATAAATATCGTTATGGCTATTGCTCGTTAGGGCTAATGCCCATTAGGACAACAACACTTACGAAACGGTGAAACGTTATTAGGGATTTCGACGAATATGCAAAATAACATTAGGGATATTAATAATTATGGTAAAAATGATTCGGGCAAATTAGTTTTAGGGCAATTATTACATTATGGAAAATCATTGTTATGGCAATTGATCATAAGTAAAACAGTTCGGGCAAGTGATTTTAGGACAAACGATGTTAGGGATCGCGAAGGAGAGCCTAAAAATATACGTACATAATTAAGGACATAAATATCTCTACAGGACTGTATTGTCAATGCCATAATGGCGTGTACATTTATATACATTAGTTAAGACGCTGTCAACACCAAAATGCCCTTGAGGATTTTGGATACCGCGCACACTGTCTATTTGTATCGGAGTAAACGAGGGCGAGTATTACTGGGCGGCCCGGTTTTTGAAGATAATAGTAAATAAATATTGAAATTAAAAAACGTGTGGATTATTTGTAAAATATGACTCGTTAGCGGTTTAGGTATGAATATGTTGACTTCATGTTTTTAATTGCAGATCCATACGTCCAAAAAACAAAGACATAGAACCATTTAATAATGATTTTAAGATCTTTGCAATTATTTTCTATCGAGCCGATTTCGTCCAATTATGTATCGAGCCCGTCCACGGTCTTTGAAATATGGTGAATATTAATTTTTTTGATGTGCTAGAACAAATAGTTTTTCTTAAAAAACTGCTTAAATAACATCAATTTCAACAAAATTAGGTCTTGTCAGCCTCTTAGGGATGAAATTCATTTTGCCTTTTGAAGTTCAAGCTCCAGGAGGTTATTCAAAGTATACGCTGTACTATTTTCATACTTTCTAATGTAAGACAAATATCAACGTAGTAATACAGAACTAGTTATTAATTTAGAAAAATGCTTTTTCCCGAATTCGTCCAAGAAGGTACCTACATAAGCGATCCTTAAACATTAAGATGCAAAAATATTTACAAACACCTTGGATTACAAGTTTTATGTTTATAATTACACGTTTCTGTCTATTTTCGCTTTTTAAATTGAGACCGCATCAGAATTAGAAGCTGAATATCCTGGTTTCGGGCACCAACATTGTAAACCCTCTTACCAATAAGCGGCGTAATTCCAACCGAAATTAGAACTATATCGACTACCGTAGGCTCAAAGGACGTAAGGGACAAATTGGCGAAAATGAGTTATGAATGCAGTTATATTCAGTTTTTTTTTCTCTATCGATTGGTGTAAATAACGCCTTGATAGCTTTAAAAAGTGTCCGCTACGACAATGAAAAAAGTTGCATTAGAACCAGTTTTTGCAATACATTTTGCTGTATCCACCAAAATAAAAAATATCTGTGGCACATTTTGACGTAACTCTCACTTTATGTACGTTACAGCATTTTACACATATACAATCATTGATGCATTTTGTCGTAACGCTCACTTGATGTACCTACGTTACAGCATTTTGCACATATACCATCATGATGCATTTTCACTTATCCATACAAACTTCCTGTTAACCTCTATGCAATATCAGCAAATCCCCAGTGCAAATCACTTAGTTACATAGCTGAGACATGGCTATTTTTACGTCAAATTGAATTTAGAAATATTTTTTGTACGATACGACCTTCTGTCAAATTGGTTAAAAGGAAACATTGTAAAGTAAGGGACAGGTGTATTCCAAAACGGTTTTTTTTTGTCGTAAGGAACGCACAATTTTGTAATGAAGAACCGTGTCCTAAATCCAGTTACATGATCTAAAAGAGCTTAAAAAGCTGTAAATAAATCACTGACAAGCATATTATTGTGTAAAGGAACAAACGTTACGATTTTTTTTCTCGAATCAAAACAGTTTTTTGGCTCTCCTGAAAAATGACCATTTGTCCCTTATGCCCTTTGAGCCTACGGTAGTCGAATAATATACATCGGTCTAGTACCTTCTGGCAGTGATTAAGTACCCTCGAAGTTAATTTATTCTTTTGTGCCGTAACTGGGCTAATGCTTCTGATTATTTGGTGCGATCGGCTTTAAAGATTACTTTGTATGGACAATTGGATACTCATGTTTTGTTTTAGTAAATTATTTGATTGAAAAGAGTGCTCAGTAACGTGCAATAAGAATCAAATTGCCGTGTTCTGTTTGAAAATTGATATTTTGTATATGTTATATTGATATTTTTTATATAATGGCCTTAAGATTTATTTTAGGAACGAATAAGAACATAACAACATAATAAATAAAATAAACGAAGAAAAAAAACATTACAAATTTATTACAAATTAATTAACCTAACTAACCTAACACAGCCATAGAAAAAAGAGGTGTCTTTTTTCTATGACTGGGTTAATAAAATAACGCTGGCGGCGTTACCTCTGTATTGCTAATGAAATACGTTGCCAGAGGTAAGCGCCAGCCCTGTGGTCCCCTGAACCGTCGACGAGTCGCTCAGTCATTGTACTCATAAATGATTTCATGCCAGCTGACCAGGGACCCAATGTTTTTGAATTGGCATTTAATTAATGGAATTACATTATAATTACGATTTGTGACATTTTTACCTGTGAATGTTTCTCTTTTGTTATTTTAGCGTGTATGCGATTTGGTGTTTATACTGTAAGCTTGCAGGGTATTATTGTGAATAAATAAATAAATAAATGTTTCTACCGCAAACGTCGCCAACTCGTAGTCTTTAATTAAAGACGAGTATTGCGGCACTTCAACATCAGGCCCAGGGGCCGTAGACAAGGTTACAATCGACAAGCGCTAACGCCAATAGAAAACTAATACAATGTATGGGAATGACAGATGTTAACGAAAAGTGTTTCGTCGGCACCTGTCATTCCCCTACATTTTATTATTTTCTATTAGCGTTAGCGCTTGTCGATTGTAACCTTGTCTTAGGCCCCCTGGTGTGTCAGCTGCAGCGCCGGCTTGAGAGCTGGATGTGGGAATGAGCAAACGTATCCATTGATCTGTTTGATTTGCTTGATTTGAAGACATTATGTCATCAAAAGATGTAAATAGTTATGTATGGATAGAAATACATATGGTATGATTATGAGTTTAGTATTAGTAATTTATTTATAAACGCACGGATCTTTAAATAGTATTTATATTTTATCTTTGGTCACACAAATGAACTCTAAGGTAACTCGATAATCTGTGTTATACTTGAGCACAGACCACTTAACCTATAAGTGGTCTGTGTACTTGAGTTACCATATATTATATACTGGTCAAGCAAGAGGCTGCAAAATAAATATGTATTTTTTTAACAAACTTTAAAGAAGCTCAATATATGCTTTCGTCCGAGCCCACATAAAGGTTTTTTTTTATGAATAAGACTGCGTGTAGCCTCCCTGTTTTGAACCGGAAAGTACTCGATTCCCGGGAAATCTTCCGTTACTCGGCTCCGATCAGCAAACCACGTTATCTGACAGCATTCACGAACTTCAACCTTGAGGGCACCATCAGCTCAACTTGATTGATAGATCACGCGGATTCCAACCTTGAGTCAAGGGAAGCAAAGTTTAATTCACAAGAAATCATTTGAATATCTAAAGGGTGCATGCCATTTTCGTCCTTGGGGGTTATCACGTACGAAACATTTCAGAAGGTAAGAATGCAATCAAATTTCAACTCTGACATTAACGACCCACGATGCATTTCGGAACTAGCAAATGTTATTTTAAATGCTGCAGGCGCATTTCTATTTGCTGTAACATGTTTGCTACAAGCGACATTCAACTTAACGGGTACTGGTGTAAGGTTGCATCTAGCTGCATTGTAATGCAAAGAGTTGCTGGAGAGAACTTAGCTATCCAAAATGCGGTTTCATGAATAAAGTCTGCTTTTGGCTCGCGGCTCAAAGTGACTCTTATTTATTATTAAAAGGAAGACTGTGGATGTTCTTGTTCTACTTCGTATATGCCACACAAGCAAAGAGGCGTTAAATCCCCCATCCCCAAAGAGTATAAAGTATGGACTTTAAAATTAGTCTGTTATGCGGCGTTTATGTGCTATCCAAGGCCCGACAAGCCGGCGGGAGGGAGATATGCGGTCAAAGAAGCACTATACATCCATCTCATCTCGTTGTACCTACCGTATAACTGTGTCTCTGCGTGTTGTAATGATCGCGTAGACAGGTTCAGTTCAATTGTTCAATTGTAAACTTGTCAGTACTATTGACCGC
The DNA here is from genome assembly GCA_947049275.1 of Epinotia bilunana. Classification (NCBI taxonomy): domain Eukaryota; kingdom Metazoa; phylum Arthropoda; class Insecta; order Lepidoptera; family Tortricidae; genus Epinotia; species Epinotia bilunana. The sequence continues at coordinate 4,543,241 of OX346269.1, read as the reverse complement.
CACCGCAGGCCACGCCAGTGTGATTCAGGCCTTAAGTCGAACAAACTTTTTATTTTTAATCATGCATGGTCTCCAAGACAACAATTTGTGTCAAATATAATAAATAATAATTGACACATTTCATTGTAACATTTATAAAACGACTTGTAATATTTTATTAGCCGAACTTTATTAATTTAGTTATAATTTTCAGAATTTCATAGCATATATACATAGTAAAAGTTACTTTATACATGGCATCAGGTAATTTACCTTGAATTCATATCGCCTTCCTTTTTGTAATCATGCATTTTTCTTCGAGTACAACAAATAATTTATAACACTATTTTATTTACTTCACAGGTCTTCCAGCAAGAGAGGTCAACGGCATCAATTTAGAAAATTATTATCCTAGTAAACGTTCTTTTAACTCCGTTGTTTACATTCATAAGAAGTTCCTCAACAATTGCAATGATAAGAAGCCAGCGGCTCTAGATATGAATGAAAATATTGACAATACTACTTCGAGAAATACAGCACGTAAGAAAAAAACAAAGAACAGTTCATCTCAACATAAAAAAGTAAGTAAAACTGAAAAGGACATAGATCAGACGAGTGTAAATAATGATGAAGTTTTAGGACAGACCATACGATTCGCCAAAAATATAGTCCCTATAGTAATTCCTCCTAACGTTAACGATACTTCTCCAGTTTACTATACTATAAAGACCTCAAGAAAATCCCGTCTCGCAAAGTCAAAAGATTTTGCTGTCACTCAAGACACGACTACATATAGAAAACAGCAAGAAAATAAAATTATAGAAAAATTTCGTAAAGAAAATTTCAAAAATCACACAGAAAGTTGTAGTCGTGAATCTATCAGCAGATCATCTGTAGAAAATATAATTATTAGTCAATCTTTAAATAGTTCTATTTCCGAGATTTCTGTAAGAAGAGTAAGGAAGACCCGGCGTGGTGATAAAAGATGTAACAAGTCGCATGTTGCTGCTTCAGAGTCTCTAGAGGCATTGGCTACTGACATATTACACACATCTGGCGAAGGTAAGATTAAAATTCATTTAATGGACGACACAGCGAAAGATGTTTTCTATGATTCCATTCGCAAACCAGTCATTGAAGCAATCAGAGAATCTGTTGCTGACATAATGCGTTCAAAAGAAAACGAAGAGTCTAAAACTGTGCATAGATATGTGCAATGTCACACCCAGAAGTTAGATAATATTTTAGATAAACTGGCATGCATTGAGAAGAGATTAGATGGTGCTAATGAAAAAGTAAACCCACGTAAAGTGAGAGGCAAAGCATCGGCTCTTGAAGAAATAGCCGTAGATATAATGGAAGAAAATGATGATTCGGAAGATGATGTGGCTGTTGTTTACAACGCTGCTGAACAACGGAAATCAAGGTGCGCTAGTGCAGCTGCTAGAGTAAATCCTTTGCAGAAAATAGAAGAGCTCAGCTCTTGCAGTGGTGATGGAGATGACATAATAAGTCACAAGGCAATCGCACCGTCGCCCGCTCGACCCGATAAAATCCCCACAAGGTACTGTTGGACAGATTCGACTAACCAATAAAGTTGGGTGATATTAAAAAGTTTGTTTTTATGTGTACAAGTAGGGCAGTTGATGTTGGGATTTATCTGGAGCATGCCGAGTGCACGGTTAGTCTTTTCACGTGTTTGTAAAAGTGCTTTTACATTTAGCTAGTTTCTGTATTTCTCCACTCATGTGTCAGTCGCCGGTCAATAAAGATGGCATTCTAATTGCATATTCATGCCAGAAGCGTTTTATTGCACCTGAAAAAGATTGTCAATTAGTAGCCACTGCTTATGCCTTTGCATGCAAATTGCGAATGAATCACAAACGGTAAATACCTACCCATTACAATTCAAACTCGCCATGCCAATAAGCTTGCCATGTAAGCTTGTCGGATGCAAATAGGATGAGCCGTTTTCGACAGAACATAGACAATCCATAGGCATTCATTTGTATATGGTTATTTGGACCATGATTGGTACGGGCGTACAGTTGTGTAAACTACATAACTGTGACTAATCATTGCCTGCAATTGTGAATAATGGGTCGGTTGTCGGTAAGTAGTAATTACTAATTAAGTACATCAAAGGAATGCCTGCCGACGACCGAGCGCGCGGCCACGTAATCGTCAATCATTCAGCAAATACTGATAAAGAAATTGACGAGTACCTAGCTGCTCTTGAGAAACTGCTTGTTTTATGCAAATTCCGATAAAATTCGTATGTACTCGTACTGAGCACAAAATCATCCACTGCAATCATTTCCACGTTCATCTTTAAAAAAACAAAGTCAGTCATTGAAACCATGATTGTGTAGATAGCATTCCATGATTGCGACAATGATGATTATAAATAAATAAATTTTTGGGAACAATCTTAATTACAATGATGGTTTTGTTAATCGCCCATCATGGCGCATTGCTTAGTTGAACTAGTGGAGCGATTAGGAACCTGCACGACCGACTTGAATCCTACCCGCCCACATTTCTGTACAGTTCCAGCAAATTAATTAAATAAATATATATTGATATAAATCAAACTAGCCTCAATTCATAGTAAGACTCAGAAAAGTTATTTGTTATACAAGGGTGCAAAGTTGTATTTTACCCGCGAGTGTGGAATTGAAACACGAGCAAGCGAAAGGACGCTATAGTTGAACCACGAGCGAAGCGAGTGGTTCTAAAATAGAATCCTGAGCGTAGCGAGGGTTTCAACACAGGAGAAGTAAAATAAATTTGCACCCGTGTGTAACACAAAACTTTTCTCCTCACTGTAGCGAGGAAAGTGCAACATGCAAAACAACTTTATTTAATTTAAACCGTTTTTTTATTTTTTTTTACAGTAATAATAACGTTAAGTAATTTCAAGTAGAATTTTGGTCAAGTGCGAGTCGGATTTTAGTTTTCCCATACATTTTGAGACCCAGCGCCTGATGATTTGATGAAGGTAACAAGCAATTACATATAATTTAATAGTTATTAAATACTTATTTTATTCGGTTTTTCAGTATTTGTTGTTAAAGCGGCAACAGAAATACATCATCTGTGATTTTTTCTGTATTATGAGCGTTTTACGCTTTGTTATACTGTCAAAAGCTACTTGAACACGCTCCAAAGTCAAATTACTTTCCCCACTAGTGAATAAAATGCGTTTTTGCTCAGTGGTTTTAAAGGATAAAAGACGGCTTTCCGAGGCAGGGAGGGGAAAATAAACATTCGTGCTCATCACACAAATATTTCGCTTTACCGGGATTTGGACCGTCACCTTAAATCACTACTCAATACCCGCTAATCTAAACTGGCCGTCAAAACCATCGTATATGACCTTCGATTATATACCGCACCAAGCTGTTATACAGGGGAACAGCGACCCTATGCCGCGGAGTCATGAACGCATGTGCGATAATCGGGTAAGAACCGGTTATTAGTACCCAGCGTATCGACCCGAGGACGCCGACGTACACGCGACCTGTCTTCCCAGTGTCCGTGTTTATGGAATCAATTCTACTTTTAAGGTCAAAATTCATAAACTAGTATTATATATAAGTTAGTCAAAAAGTGCATTTTTTGTACAAGCTTTTTTCCTGACTGTATATAATTTTTTTGCGCAACCATCAACTAATCGTTGAGCAGGGTTGGTCCTCCGTCAAACATGTAATTCAATATTGGCGACATTTCTTATAATTAATGAGTTTCGGGTGTGGTAAGATAAGAGGTCCCTAGTGGAAGTTCATACTAAATTGAATGCCTGTAAAGTGACCCTCATTTGTTTAAATATCAATTTGTGACACGAGACGTATCTTCAAGATGTTTTCGACTAGAAGTTTAGTGATGATACTGACATCCACTTTTTCACTCTGTCACAATGTAGTGTGTGTTCCGTAGTTATTTTTAACCATGTACATTTCTGACGCACGGGTTAAATAATAGCTTCCTATTACAGTTTGCCATTGAGATAATGTGTCACTTTCCAATTTAAAACATCATGAGGAAACCGATTTAATCCCAACAAGGTCTACAGTCCCTCGGTCCAGTCAGTTCAGTCAGTTCAGTCAGTTTTCCACTGGGTTGGACGGTCAGATGGCAATGGCTTTCGTAAAACTAGTGCCCACGCTAAATCATGGGATTAGGAGCTAAAGCGGACCGCGGGCTTCTATTGGGTACAACCGGGAACTCGCTAGGATAATGAGGGTCACACAGGCCTTAAGCTACATTAAATTTAATGAAAGTCGTCGCAACGGGCTACATCGAACAATAACAATAATATTTGCCAACGTCAATTTGTACACTGGGGTCAAACGGACACTTAGTTTCACGTTAAAATTATCAACGTGTTTCGCCCGCTCTTCTGACGAGTTTCTTTTTAGGGTTCCGTACCCAACGGGTAAAATGTGACCCTATTACTAAGACTCCGCTGTCAGTCTGTCTGTCTGTCGGTCTGTCCATCTGTCACCAGGCTGTATCTCATGAACTGATAGGTAGACAGTTGATATTTTCACAGATGATGTATTTCTGTTGCCGCTGTAACCACATATACTAAGAACAGATTAAAATAAATATTTAAGGGGGCTCCCATACAACAAACGTGTTTTTTTGCCGTTTTTATACTTAATTGTACGGAACCCTTCGTGCGCGAGTCCGACTCGCACTTGGCCGGTTTGTAATTTATTACTACTAGACAGACACCGTAGACCACGGACACTTGCGACTACAGATGAAGGAAAAATGGGGATTCATTGTGTTGATAGCTAGAGACGAATCGAGTGCACTCTCAACAATCTCAACACAGCACATCCTCGGGTGCTATCGCGACCTTACTCACCGCCAGGAACACAACATACACACACACACACACACACACACACACACACACACACACACACACACTGTGTTGTGTTCCTAGTAGTGGTACTACGTAAGCTTAGCGTGGAAGCGAGAGATCGCAGACAGATCACATTAGGGTCAAATAAACGACTGCTTTAGCCTAGTTGGTATTGGTAGTAACCCTGCCTACGAAGCAAGATGGTTCCAAGTTCGAATCCCGGTAAGGGCATTTATTAGTGTGATGAGCACAAATACTTGTTCCCGAGTCATGGATGTTTTCTGTCGTATTTAATGATTAATTTATCTATATAAGTATGTTTATTGGGCGCTAGTATTTTATCACGAAAAACTATATCACGAACAACTTTATCACGAAAAACATTTTCACGAAAACTTTACCACTAAATACTTTTTCACGAAAACTTTATCACGAATAGACTAAAATCACGAAGAATTTATCACGAAAAGACTGTATCACGAAAAATCTTAATCACGAAAACTTTATCACGAAAAGTCTATCACGAAAAGACTATCACGAAAACTTTACCATGAATAGACTTTGTCACGAATAGACTTTCTCAATAGACTTTATCATGATTTTTTCAAATATTTTTAGGATTCCCTAGTCTTATTGTCTTATGTCACTGCGCTAAGTCTGCGGCTTAGCGCAGTCACTCTTACTACTAAAAAGCTATAATTCGACATAGGTATATTATACAGTGTGTAAATTTCACAAGGGCGAATATTTTGATGACGATTAGTGTCGGTCCTAAACAACGGTTCACTATTGTCTCGCAGAAAGTTTTTTGACATATATTTGATTTGCATAATGATACTTGGCAGGAGTAACGTTTGGCAGTAACACCTTACCTTCGCAGATTTTTATAATATCGAATCTTATATTGGCATAATGTTGATGAGCATAACAGTCCTCTAAACGAATAGTACTTTCGCCGATCATTTTTTGCATAATGATTACACCAACACACGGGATGTCAGACAGACATGGCGAAACTATAAGGGTTCCTTGTTGCCTACGGAACCCTAAAAATCAGTTCTGGTGCGTAGGGTCGCAGTAAACATAACTCCTCCTCGCTTCGCTCGTCGTCGTACCTAACGTACAAATCTTGCGATGAGGTGTCGAGCGGACCCCGACTACCCCGAGCTCCTGTAAGGGCGCAATACGTGTAGCCTATTCGTGATGAAGTTTTCGTGATAGTCTTAAGTGATAAAAAAAATGTGATGTGGTCTTTTTGTGATAAGTTTATTCGTGATAAAGTTTTTCGTGGAAAAGTTTTAGTGAAAAACTTTTTCGTGATTTAGTACTGAAGCATAAATATTATATTATTACTAGCTTTCGCCGGCGACTTCGTCTACGTGGACCCGGTATAAAAACTATCCTATATTTTAATCCAGGCTATAAAAAATGTTTTTATCCAAATGAGTTAAGCTGTTTCGGCGTGATTGAGTAGCAAATATCTTCACATCCACACATGCAAACTTTGCGAAAGTTATAATTAGTATTTATAATTAGTAGGATTATTATTATTAAATTGTTTTGTGTTATCTAAGTGTCAAACTGACCTCCATTCCGACCCGAAAACAATATTAGTAGCCATAAATTAATTATCCAGTACACAATTATAGACTTTGCTACATAAGACGACGTATCTCCATACAATTCCCCGTGTCATATGACATTATGTTTCGAGACGAAATGGCAACAGTTGCAGGCGATCTGGCAACGATTCCGGGAATATATTGATTAATGATATAGCCCGGCTATGTCGCTGCTATTCCGTCGATGCTTTGGGCAATCTATTCGCTAAACGTTTTGTCTCTAATCTGCTTTTAGTATTTGACCCGTTGTAGTTTTCGACCAGGGGGCCGATTTTTGAAATCAAAGTAAATGCTATTGTAGTGTCAAAATTACAGGCACTTACTTTCTACCGATAGAATTGAATACGAGTGGTCAATACCTGTCATTTTTAAAATTTCTATAGTCATTTCAAAATAGCATTTCATAATTTTTGTCAGTTTTCGAGTGAAAGAGTCGAGCGCTCGCAAGTCAAAAATCGGTCCCCAGTACCTAATATGTTATCCTTATCATTATCAAAAGCTAGAAATAAATGTTAGGTAAAGGAACCCTCGCAAGCCCTAACCTAATAAAATGTTTGATTTGGCAATTTGAATCTAGTTGCTTAAAAAAAAGGGATTGAATATCGTTTTTTCGAATATTTAACGAAACAAGATAAATTATACTTTATTTGTTGTACGAAAAGTTCAAATTCTTTTGAAACAGAGTGTATTTTATTGTACGGTGGGCCTGTATTGCAGGGGTGAGGTGCTTTAGAATGCGTTTTTTTTTAATGTAATTAAAATGGTATTATTATTACGTCACACCTGGCCATAATGCGAGTTTTACTGCACGCTGCGCGTACGGTAAAACTCGCATTGTGGCCTGATGAAGACGTAAAATTGTGTACTTACCACGGGCGGTAATTCGTAAAGCCCCAGATCGCATATTTATGGCCCTCACCTTCGGTTCGGGCCACAAACACCTGCCATCTGGGCCATTCACGAATTCACCGCCCTAGGTACGTAATGTACTATTACTTATAGGCACTCAGCGGGGGTAGCACAACTGACGCCGCGCCGCGACGCGAGTCGAGAAAGATCTGCCCTCCTCTTTCTAATTTGCACGGTGCGAGTGAGAAAGGAGACCCTCAGTCGCGCGCAAAGCGACTTGTCAGCAAGTTGTGCTAGACGTACTGGCCGTTAACTTATAACAAGAAAGTGGAAAAAAAATACTAATAGAAACTAGGCTAAACAAACGCTTGCAATAATGGTAATCACATTTTCAAAAACATAAAATACTATCTCCAAATCTCATCAACACAAAGATTAACTGGAAGAGATCCTTTAAAGGAATACAAACATAAATGTATGTGCCTTTGAACATGCCCTTTCCTTTTACACGAATGCCCAACGAAAAGGAGTGTTTATTTATTTAATTATTTAATCTTTATTGCACAAAAGAACAACTTATCGTACAAAAGGCGGACTTAATGCCGTAAGCATTCTCTACCAGTCAACCAGTGTTGTTTTTGTAAATTGTACTCTCATTACCGTGTACCTGCAATAAAGAGTTGTACTAGCTTATACTACTACCCAGTAGTACAACTCTTAGTACTAGGTACTAACATCTCATTCAGAAACTGCATGAGCATTGAGCAATTATATAACCGAATTTTCCATCCTTTTAATTATGACCACGAAGAAATCTTCACCTTAATTACTGTAGTGTTGAGTCAAGCCCGCTGCCCAAATACAGGGTGTTGACGGATAAACACCATCAACAAATGTTTGCACATAAAGGTAACGAAAATATTTACTCTAATATCGGGCCTTCGGCCTTTCACCTGGCGGCAAACGCGATATTTTACACAGTTTTAGGCGTAAGTATCTAATAGAATATTGTTCCACCATTAAGTTATACTTTAAGGTTGCTGCCAAAAGTAAAAATATAGCCTTGGCCAAAAGTATTGAGCACCTATGCGTTTTTCATGCAAAAGTCAAACTTAAAAACGTGCATTTACATATTTTATAATAGAAAGGTGCATAACTATGGAAAAAAAAACCATATTTATTGACATTAACGGAAATTCCACGAAAAAAACCTTTTTATATACAACTTGACTTTTTCTAGCTTCCGTTTTCACACGGAAATCTATTTTAAAATGATATCTACGAGTATTAATGATTTGCACATGTTCAAACACTTATTACTGTTTACGTCTCCATGTATTTATAACCGACTTCAAAAAAAGGAGGAGGTTCTCAATTCGGTTGTATTTTTTTCTTTTCAATGTTTGTTACCTCAGAACTCCGTCATTGATGAGCCGATTCATAAATATTTTTTTTTGTTTGTAAGTATATGCTTCCAGGTGGATCCCATTTTTTTGAAAATTCAATTGGATGATGGGATCGATGAGGAATTGAGGGAACTCCTCAATTATATTAGGCACGCGTGTAGTGATTTTGGTATTTTCTATTATAACTCGTGTATTTACACCCGGAAATCGTAAATTGATGGAGTGGAATTGATGATGAAGACCACAGATGACTTATGGAATTCTTCAATTATGTACTTAAAAGTACAAAAGTATATCACAGATTCTGATAAGATTCCGTTGAAATAGCAACTAATGAAGTGCCAAGGGTGATCCTTGTGGAATTGACGGAAGTCCTCAAATATTATCGGGTCACATACAGCGATTGGGTTTTTTTCTATAATAATCAACGAATTTGCTCTCGGAAATCAGTTCATGAGGTAAATTGGAAAAGAAATGTTCTCGTGGCTTGGCGGAGTACTAAATTGAAGTTGGTTAAAACTTTGTTTTTAAAGTAAATTATGTAAATTGAAAGATATTAGGTACTTAGTTAACTTTATTATAAGGTACCTACAAAGGAAAACGTGTGGGGTGCTTAATACTTTTGGCCAAGTCTGTACCATTATTTTTACATTACCAATAAACATTAATATGATACAGAGCACAAATATAATGGAAAAATAAACCACCATTGCCTGAAGCTCAGGACAAGACTGGAACTGGTGCCTTCTGTATCCCTGGTAACTTCCACGTTAAATTGTCACAAAACAAAAATATTAAATAAAATAATTTGTTTCGATAAGAGGTACTTAACGAACATACTCGGAAAAACTCACGCTTGAACTTAATTTGGTATTTTAAAGAATTTTTATTCTAAATAGGAGGCTGTCAGATAGAAACATAACTCATTTATTTCATTGCTACGTACACACAAGTACCAATAAGAAATGAAAACAAAAATCAACAAACTTAAAATAACATAAAACTAACAGTGTCCGGTTCACTGCCGCAGAGACACACTTGTTTCATGTTTTATCTGTTTTCTGTTTTTTGATTATTTTATTGTTTAACACACACGTGTTAAACAAGGACGTGGGTCCTGTGTGTTTGTGAATAAATGTATCTTTCTTTCTTTCTTTTTTCACAGAAAAAATGTGTGTGCATTGCAGCAAAACAAAAGGGTTCCAACACAGTGCGTAGCTTTGCTCGAACAAAACACTGGTACAATAAATAAAGTTGGTATATAAAACAAACCTGCAGATAATATGTTAGCTGACTTGTTCCTTTTTCTCTCCATACTTGATACTAACAAAGCGTTTTTGAAGTTTCCTAAAAAGTTGCTGGCTTTGGCTATTAGTCAACATTCCTATTGACGCTTCAATCGGCCGGCCTCACAGACTGGCACGGCCTGCGGTGGCGATCAATAGTAAACTGACAGCTATTGTCAAATTCACTATTCACCACCACCGCAGCGCAGGCCGCGCTAGTCTGTGAGTTTTTTATGCCTTTTATGGGTCGTGGTTGCAGAATCTTTTGGGAGATTTAACAACAGTGGTATAACCTTGTCATAACGTAGCTGGATATTGACTGGTTAAATACTGAATCGCTACTAAATTAACTAATGTAAAATTGTAATTTGAAATAAACAGTTTTTTTATGACAGTCATGTCATGGCAGGGTTGTATCACTGTGATCAGTGAGGTGGGTTCCACCAAACCGTCTGTAGGTAATCGTAAGCGGTGTTCGTTAAAATCTGAATGTAGGTATATAAAGACTGACAAGTGTACATATGGAATGACAACTGCCGGCGCCATATTTAACGTTGATCGGTCTTATCGTAAGTTGATGCAACCCGCCCTTATTAAGGTTTTTCATCGAAATACGGTCCCAGGTGGACACATTACTTGCGGAGTTTCTGACGCTGATTGCATTATTGACCGGATAAACTACCGAACAACGTCGCATTATAAGCAACTTGACATTGGTGAAATCATTATCACTTACTCGCTTAGATGGAAGTCATTTTTTAAAAGAAGCTAAGATAATAACCGCCCTTAATCTTAGAAAGTATCCTCACAAACTTAACACATAACTGTGCTATTGTTATACATAAGTACTACGGTTACACGAAGCTAAAGCAATGTATACAATCTATGGCATCGTAGCGAGCGGTTATATGCACTATGGCTATGTTGGGGCTAAAGCTGCAAGTCAGCCATCGCCGTCATGATTAATTTGCCCCAAATTTCGGAGCGAGCGGTGCCGTTTGTATTAGCGGGTTTTGGAATGGTGGATAGCATTTGTTTTAGGTCTATTGTGCAATTAATCCTCCACTATGGTTGTGTTCTATTTATAAATACACTAGCTTCCATCTGCGACTTCGTCTGGAACTATCCTATATTTTTATCCAGGCTATAAACCAAGCAAGCAAGCGTGATTGAGTAAAAACATCCAAAAATCTAGACATCCAAACTTTTGCTATATTATAATATTAGTTGGATAGTAAGATACTAGCTGCCCGCGCCGTTTTGTCCGCATATTGCAAATAACACAGGCAAACCTACGGGATAAAATGTAGCCAATTAAAGCCAAGACAAAAAAGTCCATTCAGGTGAAAGATTTTTTTTAATTAGATATGTGGTTTCGGAGATAATCCCTTACGTACAAACACAAACTTACAAAGCTACAATATCACCAGACTTTTGCTCTTCGTAGTATAAGAAGGTAGGTATATAAGTACAGATTATGGAGTAGAAAGAAACACGCGCTATGAGCTGGGTGCTTGGTGGGCAGCATTCGAACATCCAATTCTTGTATACAGTGTGGAACGGAACGATGGACTTTCCCGCAGGAGGGGGATTACTAAGCATTAGTACTTAAAATTTTCCACATAAACTATGTCAATATTTCCAACAGTTTTCAAGTTATAGCTCATCAAACTTTGTACAGAAAGCTGCATATTACAACCCTAACGGCTTGGCCACGACTTCGCGCGACTAGCGGCGGCGACCGCGGTGAGCAGCGAGCATTGAAGGGCCGTTAGGGTTGTAATATGCAGCTTTTTGCACAAAAGTTTGATGAACTCTAACTTGAAAACGGTTGGAAATATTAACATAGTTTATCTGGAAAATGTGACCTACTAACGCTCAATAATCCCCCTCTTGCGGGAAAGTCCATCGTTCCGTTCCACGCAGTATATACAATAGTTATATAGTTAATAGAAAGAACAGCACATTATAAAAATTCTTGCATACATTCACGCCTATATATCCTCAAAAGAGGTTAGTAATTGAACATATAACATGAAATTATTTTTTTGACAGATAATTTAAAAAAAGTTAATTATTTCAGCCGCCGTACCTAACTAAGGCACTGGTTCCACCGCCGGCTAGTAAGCTAGAAAAGTTGGGCGAGTAACGGTTCATTGCGTGCTGACCAGGCACAGTGTGATCAATCGACCTTTACAGATCCGCAATGTAATGCTACTCGCCCAACTTTACTAGCTTACTAGCCGGCGGTGGGACCAGTGCCTTAGGCTTGAATATCAGTCAAGATATTTGGTTGCCCTTTAGAAACAACACATTTCATTTCAATTTGATACTGAATTAATCTCAATTAACATTCTTTATTTTCTTGACTCTATTAGAACTTAGTTTTTGTTAAATATTTTCCCTTCACGACATTGGCATCGGAAAAAAATTTCTTTCTTGAAAACTTTTTAACAATCTTCACCTCGTTCACTGATTAATAATTCCGTCACTCGCAGATATTCATTCTCTTGAAATCTGTATAAACATTCATCAAGTTTCGCTGATACTGCTTATGGGCAGCCATTTTGAATAAGCATCGACAAAATGGCGGGAATTTCATTATAAGAGCACTGACTTGTCATCCTTTTAATTTAGTAGCTTGTTTTGGGTATTTTATAGCTATAAAATAAATAGAAGATCCTCTTCATAGAACTCGGTGTTAACTTCATTTTGGGACAGTGTTAGAGTTTTGCATAAACATGCCATTTCACGGAAATAGTAAATTGGAACTATTATTGTACTTATTGAATTTGCGAGCGAAGCTGACGAGATTCTTCGTTTCATCTTGGTCGAAAATGCTTTCGTATGTTCGGCTGCTACAGCAGTAATTTTCAGCATCGGCTGAAAATTACTGCTAAAAATAACAGTTAAAACTAACAAAATCTCACGAGGATCGCCTCGTGAGATTTTGTTAGTTTTAACTGTTATTTTTTACAGAAACAGACTCACCATTTCAATCTAATTCATGTACGTAAGTGTTGCATTCAGGCCTCAACGGTATAACAAGATCAAAAGTTACAGATTACTTACAGTGCTACATGGACCCTGCTAGGGCGAAGCAACAGCTTATTTTATAATCTTAATCTATGATGAATATTAATGTTAAATTAAGATTTGGCTATAATATTATTTCTAAACACAGACCCACTAGTGGCAAATGTGTAGGTGTTAAATCTATCTGTCTTTATTTTCTTAACATGCACACATTTTGATGGGCCGTGGTGTAGACCACTTTGGGAGCTTTAACAGTGCTATCGCATTTTATCGATCTTTTATACCCACATTAATGCTAAAAGTAGGATTGGAACATAAGTTTCATGTGCTCTGCCTACCCCTTTTGGCAATGAAGGCACGAATATATGTATGTAATCTGTATATGCCCTTGTCATATCATATTTATTCATTTTGTCGATCTTCTATACCCTCATTAAGAGTCCGCAGTAAGCTCGGCCGAATTTCACCTTCCCATACAAGCTTAGTTACGCTCTCATTTTAAAACTTCGTGTTGGAAATGAGGTATATCTATGTCTGTAATTAGTTTATATGGTTCCAGTTTATAAAACAAAGTTGCGTTATAAAGCAAAGTTTCGTTACAATCCAACACGTAGTTTTAAAATGAGATCGTAACTACGTTTGTATGAAGAATCGAGCTTACTGCGGACTCGTAATGCTAAAAGTAGGACTGGAACATAAGTTTCATGTGCTCTGCCTACCCCTTTAATAAAGGCGTGAATTTATGTATGTAATCTATGTATAACCTTGTCATATCATATTAAATCAATAGTTGTCACAGAACTAATTAATTAACTAGTTAATGTGACCAATCTATATGACAGCACGTCTTGATAAGGCTAGGTTAAGTACCTATTACCACCCTCCTAGCGTTATTCCCGGTTGCGCCCTAAAGGAACCCGGGGTCCGCTTTGACACCTCAGGGTAAGTTCCTATATAACTTTTAAATATCGCAGTCTCACAGACTCACCACGTCGAATGTTGATAATTTTGAGGGTTCCCTTATAGGCTGCGTTTCCACCAGAGCTGTGCGAGGATGCGTTGCGAGGTTTCTTCATACATTTGAACTTCGCAAGGCCTAGCTTACGACGTTCAAATGTATGAAGAAACCTCGCAACGCTACCTCGCACAGCTCTGGTGGAAACGCAGCCTTATAGTTTTGCCGTGTCCGTCTGTCCATCGGTCCGTCAGCGGCTTAGCTCAGTGTTTAGTTGAGACTGTTTTGTGGGCGATGGCAACTTATCACTACAATATCACATACCTCCTTCTTTAAACTAGTATAAACCAATATTGCAAGAAGGTGGTATTGCAATTATCAGAATAAATAATAGTACGAGTATTATGTACAGAAGGTTCCCGGTTAGCAGATCCCCTGTTTAGGTACGCCGAACGAATTAATGAATTTGTTTTAATTGACATCTCGCGAGGGAGGTATAAATTAGCATTTCAGATCTATTTTAGCACGTTCTGTTTTAACGAGTCCGTTGCATTCTGTTGTTTTTTTAAATATTAATTTGACTTTTAATTACTTAAAGCTCCTAAACAATTTTTCTGGCATTGTTTTATGGAGAATACCAGCATGGCTAGGACAAGACTGCACGCGAGATAAGATAAACTACCCGTCTCTTTCTAAGTAAGTGTTCTAATTAGAAAAAGATTAAATAGAGTTTGGCCAGCGACGACAGCGAGTCGAGAATATGCAATAAGTTGTCAGTAATTACCTATTACACCCCTGTGTATGTATTTCATGTTATGCGTTTTTCAGTTTGCGTCATTTTTTGAGTTTTGACTCGCTGGTCAGGCTCAAGTCTCTGAAATCTAAAAATAAGGTGAATTATGGGAGTGTTTATCCAAGGGCGCGTTTTTATACATGCTCTACGAGCCGCACTACGCGTCGCCTGGACATAAATGAGGCGTAAGCCTCGCCACATACACCCTGAATTACGCCGCTCAATTCAGCTTCCGAATTCCGCCGGGCCGCGCCCTACATCTACACCTTACTAATATTACAAATTGCTTAGCGTGCCTTTCAAAGCACCCGTTGATCCCGGCTGCTGTCTATGTTAGTAGTCGTTAAGCCGAGTTAGAGGCCTTTGGACGGCTTAAGAACTTCTAACAGTCGAGTTGCCCACTCAATTGACAAAGAGGGGACAACTTTTTTTTTTTTTTTTATAATATAGGAGGCAAACGAGCAGTCGAATCGCCTGATGGTAAGCGATAATCGACGCCCATGGACACTTACAACACCAGAAGAGTTGTAGGTGCGTTGCCGGCCTTTAAGATGGGAGTACGCTCTTTTCTTGAAGGCTTGAAGGTTGTAACGGTCCGGAAATACCGCAGGCGACAATTCATTCCAGAGTTTGGCTGTGCGAGGCAGAAAGTTTCGGGAGAAACGCACAGTTGAGGACTGCCAACCATCTACGTGGTGAGAATGGAAAAGCTGTGGCGTAGGGCGATGGCGGAAGGAAGCGGCGGGGATTAATCCGAACAATTCTTCGGAACACTCCCCATTGTACATGCGGTAGAAAATGCAAAGCGAGGCTACATCTCTACGCAGTGCTAAGGGATCAAGCCGATCGGAAACACGCTGGCAGCCGACAATTCGAATCGCTCTCCGTTGAATGCGGTCTAGAAGGAGGAGTTGGTACTGAGGAGCCCCTGCCCACAGATGACAACAGTATTCCATATGTGGACGGACCTGCGCCTTATAGAGCTGTAGGCGGTGAGCCGGCGTGAAATACTGTCTCGATCTGTTGAGCACACCGAACTTCATCGAGGCTAACTTTTTTGCGGTAAATGCACAAACTTGTGTCTTCGTGGGGTTAAAACGGACTAGATTAAGTCGGCCCCATTCTGAGACTTCTTTTAGGGAAGACTTAATTTCAGACACAAGTTTGTTTCGACTCTCAATGACGTTTTCCCGAGAAATATTGGCACGGCCGGTGTAAAAGGCATCACCCGTACTATCATCCGCATAACAATGAATGCCGCTGATTTGCAACATGTCATTAATATGCAGGAGGAACAGCGTGGGTGATAGCACAAAGCCTTGGGGGACACCAGCATTTACAGACATGGAGTCAGAGCATTCACCGTCGACTACGACATTTATGCTTCTGTCTGCTAAAAAGCTGCTGACCCACTCGCATAATTTCTCTGGGAGCCCATAGGATGGAAGTTTTGCTAGAAGTGCTTTGTGCCAAACTCGATCAAAGGCCTTCGCTATGTCCAAACTAACTGGCAATGCCTCACCCTTTGTCTCGATTGACTGCGCCCACCGATGTGTCAGGTAAACTAGAAGATCACCAGCCGAGCGACCCCCATGGAAACCGTACTGTCGGTCACAGAGCAGCTGGTGGTCCTCTAGGTACCGAAGCAGCTGGCGATTGATAATGGCCTCCATTATCTTGGAGAAAAGGGAGGTTATAGCTATTGGCCTGTAGTTGGACGGATTTGAGCGGTCACCTTTTTTAGGGATCGGGTGCACCAAAGCTGACTTCCTCGACTACGCCAGAAGAATATGAGAGCCGAAAAAGTTGCGTTAGGACCGGTGTTAATTCAACTGTCACTCGCGTCCGCAGGAGCTACCTACCAACCCTGCACGTGTCCCCTGGGTGGTACTAAAGAGTGACAAACTTTAAAGGCCAAAATAATTTATGCCATACGATTAAATCCATACTTACTATCCTAAGCGAAAGTTTAGATGTTTGGATGTTTGAATGTTTGTTACTCAATCACGCTTAAACGGCTGAACCGATTTGAATGAAATTTTGCACGAAGATAGTTTATAGCCTGGATTAAAATATAGGATAGTTTTTATCCCGAGTCCACGCAGACGAAGTCGCGGGCGGAACCTAGTTCTACTAATATTATAAATGCGAAAGTTTAGATGTTTGGATGTTTGTTACTGAATCACGCAAAAACGGCTGAACCGATTTGAATGAAATTTTGCACGAAGATAGTTTATAACCAGGATTAAAATATAGGATAGTTTTTATCCCGAATCCACGCAGAAGAAGTCGCGGGCGGAAGCTAGTAGTATTATAAATGCGAAAGTGTGTCTGTCTGTCTGTCTGTTACCTCTTCACTCTTAAACCGCTGAACCGATTGAGATGAAATTTGGTATGGAGATAGTTTGAATCCCGGGGAAGGATATAGGATAGTTTTTATCCTGGAAATCATCCCCTAAGGGGGTGAAATGGAGGATGAAAGTTTGTATCGAGCTACGATATAAACGAGTTTCACGCGGAGTCGCGGGCAGAAGTTAGTAATAAATATTCATCATATCAGCCGAAAGACGTCCACTGCTGGACATATGCCTCCCCCAAAGAGTGCCACAATGACCGATCCTGCGCCACCCGCGTCCAGCGGACTCCCGCGACCTTTACCAGGTCATCAGTCCACCTTGTGGGGTCCTACCCACGCTGCGCCTACGCTACGCTACGCGCTACGTTCTCGAGTGGCGACCACGTACCGGAAGGCGCAGCGGAATAAATATTACAAAGAGGAAAAGTCTATGAGTCGAGCTTTGTAAGCTTTTGTATGTATTGGGTCATCTCCGGAACCGTTTATCCGATTTCAAACATTCTTTCAACTGCGTATAGAATGGACTTTCTGGACGGTAATAGGCTATATTTTATCTCGCGGGTATACCTACATTCTTTGCAACACGCGGTCGAAGTTGCGCGGGCAGCTAGTTTAATGTGAAGCAGCGGGCGAAATCAAGCACCTGAATTCGGCGGCTGTGTTTCGAGGTGGAATCCAACCCATACAATCTGATATGTGACGGGCATTGAGTGTCAATGCATACGTAGGGGCTATTAAAAGTTTGTTAAATATTCTATTGGAGTTGGAGTTGTTATGGAAAATTATCGGTTTACAGGAAAATAATTATACCTTTACCAGTTAAAACCAGGGTATCGTGGATACAATCAAATTAATTTCATTATGGGCGTTCATATTGTTTCACCGTGCGGTTATAAAGTGAAACAGAATACAAAACTTTAGAATACTTTGAAGACTACTGGTAATTCTACGGTATCACACTATGCGATCAATAATAATGCTGCCGTAAGTATGCACACCGTCCCTGTTCATCTCAAGGAAAAAGTAAAAGACAACTGATCTAATGAAAGGTTAGCGCTAATGTGCTTTTCCTTGTAGACAAGGAGAAGATAAAGACAAAGGAAATGTACAAAACAAACACAAGCATTAAAATTTAAAAAAATATCCTGACTTCGACAAACTAACTGAAAAATTCGGCCAAGTGCGTGATGTCGGGCCAAGCACAGTGTAGGGTCCCGTAGTTGCCTGTCTTTCTTAGTTACATCGACACGCGAGCGCCAACTAAATGGTTGTGTCGGCCGAATTTGTACGAAATTTGGCCTTTCTAAATACTTACATTTTCAGTTCGTCGACTAAGTATTACTCGGTAACTATAGTTATGCCTACTTAGCCGTGATAGTTTTCCTTTTAAATTCATTATATATACGACTGCCACGATTTTTTTTCACATTCCCAGTAGCAGCCATTTAGCCGGCAGGGGGGGGGGACGCATGAGTCGAACAAAAATTTGGGCTGTAAAGCCCAATATCTCGAATCACCAATTTGAAAAATCGTTTTAAAAAACCCATAATACCAACAAGCTATCCAACGATACCCCACACTATGGGTTTAATGAGAAAACTATTACATCCTCACTTCAAGTGTAGGGGAGGTACTTACCCCAAAAAAAAAAACAAGATTGTATTCTTCCGTTTTTTCGGCGTGATTGATTTATATACCCATGCCGAATTACAGTTTACTGAGTTTAGTAATGGTTACTGAGCTACGCCGAAGACGGACGGACGGACAGAAGAACAGACGGCTTTTTTCATACAAAACGTAGCCTAAGATCTCACCCGGAGCATAATTTCGAATCGATTGATACCTCATTCATCAAAATCAGTTCAGTATCTTAATCGCTACGGTGGATCACACGTAAATACAAACATAGACTGCTGAAAACGTATCCCTTTCTTTCGGCTCCGCAGTAATCGGGCAAACATAAGAGTAGGCACTAGCTAGGTACTATATTTTGAATTGACATTTATTCTTATAAAACTGTTACACTTCTAAGTGTAAGACCTGAGTGGACGCCCCGCGTCCATATAAATTGTATTTGTTATATCCTCGTAAGTCCCCGCGTACTTGGACATACACCATCAGATAAGCTCACAAATATCTGAACACGTCTCTATTGTCGAGGCATTAAAGACGTGTTCAGATATTTGTGAGCACTTTGGCCGCTCCGATATATCTGATGGCGACTGTACAAGTGCAAATCCAAAACGAAGAATTAACGAAGGTTCCAAATTAAAAATCGCAAAAATCTATCTGGGACTTACGAGGTTAAATGGACGCTGAACGCCCGGACGGGAACGCGCTAACGCTCAGAGCGGGGCGTTCACTCAGGCCTTACACTAAGACTTTCCTGTTAATAAATGATGAATAATAGAGTAATTATTAAAAAAAACAATATTTCAATATAATTGTGTGGCACGGACTGATGACCTGGTAAAGGTCGCGGGAGTCCGCTGGATGCGGGTGGCGCAGGACCGGTCATTGTGGCACTCTTTGGGGGAGGCCTATGTCCAGCAGTGGACGTCTTTCGGCTGATATGATGATGATGATGATGATTGTGTGGCATGCAATTATAAAGTCAGCGCTATTTAATTATGGTACCTACAGATAGTTTAACTCATCTGCGACAGGCAGTAGGTATGTGTGCGTGCGCTTCTAGCAGGTTTGATGTGTGTGGCAGTGACGCGACAGCCAGCCTCGTTACAGGCATGCCAGAAAGGCTACCGCGAAACGAAAACGAACTTCGTTTGTGTATCTTCGTCTCTGTCGCACTTGCCTGTTCGAGTGACAGACAGAGAGATACACAAACGAAGTTCGTTTTCGTTTCCCGGTAGGCCCTCAGAAAAAAACAAGGTCTGTCATTCCCGACGATGTATCTTGCTCACGTCACACAAATGTTACCATTATGCAAAGTTGGCAGACAAATGTTACTATTGACTGTCAATTTTCCATACAAAAAATGAGTTTTATTAAATAAGCATTTCAATTATAACCTTATTTCAATTACAACAGCGTGCAATATACATTAACAAATATTCGACTCCTCTACACTGTGCTGACTCTAGACACACAAAACAACACCGATATTAAGGTACGTTCTCACTGGCCACGCAAAGCGATTAAAAAAGTGATTTATTTAATAGGGCTTAAGACCACGGCCTGCGGTGGCGGTCTATAGTAACTTTGACAGCTAATGACAAGTATACTTTATTGACCGCCTCGGCCAGGCCGCGCCAGTGTGTGAGTGGCTTTACTCATTCTTCGCCTGGGTGCGTTGCGTGCGGGGGCATGGCGATAACAGGGCGTTCATGCAATATATAAAGCAGAAGCATTAGAAAAGAAAGTAAAAGAAAGAAGTGGAAAGTGCTAATAAGGCATTCACTCACCAAAGTTTGAGCTGCTGTCTGGTGCTGTAAAAACAGGCTTTAGTCAGTATAGCCAGTACAGAAGGGACCTTTAAGGTACCGGTCCGTTTGCAAACGCAGCGTTAGACGTGTTGCGGTAAACGCAATTTACAAGCTAACGCAAATCATTATTTTCATTTAGAGAGATAATGAGATAGCACCTGCGTTTGTCGCATGCGACTAACGCGGCGTTAAGCGCAAACGGACCAACACCCACACAGTAGTCGAAAGCACAGAGTGAGTACCTTTCATGTCATGGAAACGCACAGAGAACTAGACAAGCCCAGGTCATCTACGAAAACAGCGCATTTTACTAACATTTATATAAGGTGAAGTTAATCGTCCAGTCAAAAGGTGCAGGTGTTACTGAAACCTGCGGCGCTACCGTGAAAATCAAATTTCGAAGTTCGCATATCCCTCTCCATCGCTCAATTTTGCAAGTGCGATAGAAATGGAGACGAAAACCGAAACGAACGAAGTTCGCGTTTCATGGTAGCCGCTCTGCACTGATAGATATAAAGCTTTCCCTCTCACAACTTAAGTACATACTTGCTAGTGAAAGAAGGAAGGACGTCCAACATAAACGAGATCATGGTAGCCAGGCTGATCTATAGCAATCTAGGTCATGTTTGACGGCTTTGGTGCAAAAGGCACTCTTTTGACAAGCATGAGGTCCACGGGGAAGTTCCTTGGGTAGAACTTCGTTTTCATTTCGCGGTAGCCGTTCTGTATATTTCGTATGTTAGGGATCCTGTTGTTTTACCAAATTTCATTTTGGTCAAATTTCATTTACCAAACAAAGTTTAGCAACTATTTTGTTTGCCAATTCAAACTTTGGCACAATTTTAATACGAATATTTTCATTACGTCAAATTTTCATTCAGCAAAATATTCTACGAAAAATTACATTATGACATTTGGTCTTTTAGCAAATGCTTTAATAAGGCAAAAAAACATTAGACAATAAACATTTAGTCAAGTTAATGATATGGTAAACTATAAATAGACAAAACTACGCATTTAATTGGGTAATGAAATTTTACCAAAATACTATGAATAAAACGGCACCGTCCCTTAAATAAAAAATGCACGGTTAGGTAGGTTGGTAGGCAAGGGCGGTAAATTAGGTTAGGGCAGCCAAAGAAGGGGGGACGGGGGGGCGGAGTCCCCACGGAAGGGGCTCGTGGGGCGAAGCCCCCGCACTAAAAAAGCACACGATCGTAACAATTATATCATTTGGTAGGTTAGGTTAGGGTTAGCTTGTGTCCCTTAGAGCGGAAATAGGCACCCCGCGAAGCGGGGTGACGTCGACACGCTGGCGGTTAGGTTTGAATTGCGACCTCTACACAAATTCATTTATACTCCCTACCCACATAACAAAAAAAGTTATTTTATTGTGTATCTTATACACCATTGAAATAAAGATGCATTTTTTTGTCATTGAAGAGTTCCTCTGCTGATTAACCGACGGAATAGAAATGATAAATTAAATATTGACGATACAAATCATTTGTCTTATTTTATTTTGGTTAAAACAATTATGCCAACTAACATATTTGACTGAATGAAATTTGATCAAAGTACTAGTTGGTAAACGAGATATGGCTTAAACATGAACATGCCAAACATTAGGTTTGCCAAAGAATTATTTGTCAAGTGTTAATTTGGCAAATGAAATTCTACGAATTTAGGCGCTGGAAGTGTCAAAACCTGAGTGCTTTTGCTTTTTAAGAGAATTTAAGAAGGAGAATGTCATAAAAGGTTCAATTAAAATGTCTCGTCAAAATTGAAATTTTATGAGTGGTTTTGATTATTCTTCTTAAATATAAAGTAAAATAAAGTTAAAGAGCTTTATTTCATATAGCTTTACTTCCTTCTGCTTGATCAGTTTCATTGTGTGAATTGAAGAAAAATAATAATTGTTCAACTTATCATATTACATATTATATACACGGTGTTGCAACACGCTGTTTTCCTTTAATTTGTCATTCTAGGCTCATCTTTTCCTGTCCAGACTATAATGTTGTTAGATAATTATTTCCTCGTACAGTCACACAAAACGCGCATAAACATCTGTCATTGTTCTTGGGCTGTCAGGAAGTGCCAGATTTTTTCGCCCGCTTTGTCATGGCATATAGCTATCTAGATATTAATACAGGGGGCCTAGACAAAGTTGCAATCGACAAGCGCTAACGCCAATAGAAACTAATAAAATGTATGGGAATGACATGTTAACGAAAAGTGTTTCGTCGGCATCTGTCATTCCCCTTCATTTTATTAGTTTCTATTGGCGTTAGCGCTTGTCGATTGTAACCTTGTCTACGGCCCCTGATGACAGTGCTGTTTACGTAAGAAAAGGTCACACACATAAAAAATAAAAAGTGAAAAATAGAACACTAAAATATTGGTAAGGTATTCTTTTTTTGTATGTTAACTGTTTTATAGGAAATTGGCCTAAATCACTATCAGAGGGTGCCCGAAAGGCTGGCTGCATTGCCACACTGGATTGCAATCACTCTTTGAGCAAAATATAGGCCAGCCCGTCACCACTGCTGCACTGGTGTCTATTACGCGCGCCGCCATCTTTATCTAGTCGGCGCGCCCTTGGTCCCCATGGCCTCATTGTTTCGACCCCAAACGTCTCAAATAAATATTAACTCCCTAGAGGAGCATACTTGCGGCGCTTGAGGTCTCTTTTAGGTATTAGGGCCTACACGTGACTCGATTCGGTTCACCACTTTCGCATCGGATTTCAATGTGTTTTGGGCGCTCGTTCGTACACCTCAGCTCAGCTTGCGTGGCAAGCGAGAAGATAAAGTTATTTCTTAGAAACGTCCAATATAGTGAACAAGGCTAAAGTGTCATTGACAAATCTGTTACAGGAATTACCTAGGTACAGTCAAGTGTAAAAATTCTGCCCTCCTAAGCCAAATGGCGCTGTCTCAAAATAATATGTCATGGTATATGTAGATTTTAAATTACATGTACCAATGACATTTCATGTTGAATTAGCGCCATTTGGCTTACTAGGGCAGAACATGGGTGCATACTACATACAACTTAACTATAAATATGTCCAACGTGCCAACGCGGAATGGAGCGCAGCATGCTAAATATAAAAAAAAAAAAAAAAAAACATACAAAAATACGAAACATCACAAAAGCAACAGACGGTCTGGCACAAGCTCTTGCACTAAAATGGAAGTGGGCCGGGCACGTAGCACGCCTTCAAGATCAGAGGTGGACAAAAAATGTGACAGTATGGAGGGGGCCAGCAGGCAAAAGAAAGAAAGGGAGACCTTGCAACAGGGGGGAAGACGAAATTATACACACAGCGGGTCCAAACTGGTTGCAAGCAGCAAAGTCCAGAGAAGACTGGCTCACTTTGGAGGAGGCCTTTACCTGCAGAGGGGTTCTTGCAGAAAAATGAGTGCAACAAAAACAACTATAATAAAATATTATAAAATACCTACCTACTCTTTATAAAAACCTAACTTAGTTACTAACATTAAAAATAATCAGTTACTCAACGCAACTTAAACTTTGTAAACCAAATCGAGTAAGAAATAAAAGGCTTTTTTATTTTATTTTATTTATGTCCCAGCGGACTGCAAATCGGGTGGTAATAAAGATAGCCCCGGACCGCATTTTTATCGCCTTGATTTCGGCTCGGCCACGGTATAAATAATAGTACTACGTACAGAGAGTTTTCTGTTAACAAATCCCCAGTTTAGTTATGCCGAATGAGTCTAAACGTGACCATCCATTTTATCGCATGCAATGCGTTGCGATAGAACACATGCGTGCCGCAGCTGCGCTAACATACCCGCCGGAGCCGGTAGGCCGCCATGTACTTGTACCGACATGACGAAATCACGGAGTGAGACACCCCTGACTCGGCCTTCAAATTCCTGCGATTATTTGTTTCACCGCCATGAGTAATCTACTATTTTGTCGGGTATTAAATACGAAAGAAAATAGTATTTTTTTAGCACTGCAAAAACAAATACGAATGAGGTAGCTAGCTAGTAAGGCTTAAGGTAGCACCGTTAAAGTATAATTGATATTTTACAAACTTTCAAAGCATTTATATATATGTTATTTAGCGTTTTGTCCGTGTAGATAGTCCACTATGCCGTCAGTAGGTAATAAAATACATTTTTCGTTTGCAATTTAAATAAAAGCAGCGTAACATTTTGTTTTAAAACCATTTTCCTGTTAAAAAAGACATTTGCCTGTTATTCTACACGAATTGCTGCCAAATTTATAAGGCAATTAGTGGCGGGAACGCTATATAATTTCGGGCCGTTCAGTTGCAGCATTTTTTGCTTAAACACAAGCTATTAAACGAGAAAAACGTTTGAAATAATGTTTTTACTCATTCCTTAGTAGTGTATCGTACGAGACAACTTTTTAATACCGTACGAGTAGCTCATTGTGTTTTCTACAATAGGGGCGAGACTAATTCGTTTATTTACAAAAATAATACATTTCTGACAACTTTTACACAAACATAGACGTCAAAGTGACAGTCGAAAGTTTAAAACAAACCAATTATAACGGCATTTTGGCTAAAATATTTGATGTGTTTAGTTTATGAATTTAATTGGGCTTAGTTCATGAGTAAGTGAATCAAGAAAATTAAAACGACATTACTTAAGTATAATAACACCTAAGGCATAGATAGCTGTAACATTTACAAACACAACTTAAGTATGTACAAATTAGTTAACTCTGTACTATAAAGTGATCACACAGACAAACTGTTCCGACAATTTTGTAGGACCCTGTTAATTATTAAGTTTCTATATTCTGTTTATTCAATAAATAACAATAAAAAGACATGCAAAATATTAATGTACCGTCAAGTGTAACAATATGGGTGCATTAGGCAACGAAAAAAACCATAGAAGTACCTATAAGTAGGCAGCGCACTGTGAATCGAGTAGAACATGCAAATGGGACAAAAACCCTTATCAAATATCCAAAAACTCATTATGGTAGGTCATTACTAATGAGTATACATTAAGAGTCCCACGTGTTATTTTTTCCTGCAACCCCCCCTTACATGAGTAATTAAGGTGACTATATAGGATGAGTGCAAATTTACTATGCATTCATTTGCGTAATTGCTCTTGGCTTAAAAATAATTGTGTGCATTTCCAAGTTATTTGTGTTTATTTCATTATTATGGATTCCAATTTGGAGGGTAAGTAGTATTTTTAGACATATATTGATTATAAAAATATTCATTGTATTTTGTAAAACATCAACATGTTTCCGAATAATCATTGGAATTTTACCCTAACTTTGACTTTCATGGTCAAGAAATTACATGTCGGCATCTGTCTACTCTGTGAAATTTATATATAATATACTTATAACTATAAACCGTCATATTTAATAAACTCCCTATCCAACTTTTGAGTACAACTATTTTTTTTTTTTTTTTTCAGAATTCGATTTTTGCATTTCAAAAGTCAATTTCTTCGATGTATGGCAGAGACATTTGAAGGAAGCGAGAAACAACGAAATATATACATTTATATCATCTGAGCATGATTTAAGTGGAATAACCGAGGACTCCCAGAGACAAATTAAGGTAAAGATATCACAATTTTCATCCAGGATAGCTCAGAAGTGGGATGCTGCTGGTAAATGTAGACAGCGATTTCTCGAGAAGAACTCTGACTGGCTTCATGGTGAACCTATCAAGTTTGAAGTTCATAGACGTACGACGATGCCGTCATCATCCACTGAAGCTGTAGCAGGCCCTGGAAGGCCCCAGAAGGAATTCTCGGACTAGCCTGAAGACTAAACGACGACGAGTAGAGAATTTAGTTCAATCTACAAGTTCCGGGGAGTTATTGTTTGCAGCAGAAATTTCGTCACGTCAATCGGGCTCCAAGGAAGTGGCTAGAAGAATGAAGAACATAATTGAAGATAACAAGAGCGGCGACACCTCAGGCAACAAAGAAAACACCAAGTCATGCAAAGAAAACGCTAGATGTTTGACGAATGAAGAAGCTTTGGCGTGCTATATAGATAGCAAATTGACTACATGCACATACAACATCATAAGGCAGTCGACTAGTAAGGTAGGGCATACCGTATTTCCATCATTGTATTGTTTAAAAAAGGCTAAAGTTGCATGTTATCCTCCTGAAGATAGCTTTTTGATTAATGAAACGCGTGCTGAAATCAACGTTCAGGCAGTTTTAGATAAAACCGCTGAACGTTTGGTTTTATCACTGGAAGATGTTTTAGATAATTTAGTGTCCCCTTGTTCATCATTCAAACTAATTAGTAAATGGGGTTGCGATGGAAGTTCCGGTCATAGTACATACAAACAAAAGTTTACGAATAGTAATGACACTGATGAATTTTTGTTTGTATATTCGTTCGTTCCGCTTCAATTACGGGATGATGCTGATAATGTCGTTTGGCAGAATCCACGCCCGTCATCTACTGCATATTGTCGTCCAATAAAGTTTATTTTTTCCAAGGAAACAAAAGAATTGACTATTGCCGAAACAAATCGAGTCTTGGAAGAGATAAACGCTTTATTGCCAACATTATGCAAGGTGATGGGAAGGGAAGTTTCTGTTGAACACATTATGCTTTTTACCATGGTTGACGGAAAAATTTGCAATACTATGACCGAAACTTCTTCTGCTCAAAAATGTTTCATTTGTGGAGCTACTCCAAAAGTTATGAATGATGAATCTAGGGAATATATTGCAAATAATGATAATCTTGGTTTTGGTTTATCAACTCTCCATGCTTGGATTAGATGTTTTGAGTGTTTACTTCACATAAGCTATCGCCTTGAAGTAAAAAAGTGGCAACTTAGAGGAGAAGCCGATAAAGCGAATGTAAAGAAACGCTCACTAGAAATTCAAACTAGATTTAAAACGGAAATGGGACTGATCGTTGATAAACCAAAACCAGGCTTTGGTAATACTAATGATGGAAATACAGCTAGAAGATTTTTTGAAAACCCGGAGCTTAGTGCTGCAATTACAGGGTTAGATGTATCACTCATTTAAAAATTTGATATAATACTTCGAGTTCTATCATCGGGCTATGAAATAAATTTAGAAGCGTTTGAAAATTTGACACGGGATATAAGAAAACATTATTTAAATCTCTATTCGTGGTATTACATGCCTGTTACAGTACACAAATTATTGATTCACAGTAGCGACATTATCCGATCAGCACTATTGCCGATTGGACAGTTATCCGAGGAAGCACAAGAAGCTCGAAACAAAGATTGCAGACGATTTAGGGAACATCACACACAAAAACGATCTCGTCAAGCCACGAATAGAGATTTAATGAATATGCTGTTGATTACATCTGACCCTTTAATTAATAGTTTTAGAAATGTACCAAGGCAAAGAGTAAACTCGTCTTCTGATGTTTTAGCATTGTTGAAACCCCCTAGAGTTAATGAAACTAATGTAGATGTAGTGTCTAGTTTGTTTAGTGTAGATGATCATGACACGTCAATTAATGATTCGCAGGATGAAGATGATGACGGTGAAAGTAATTAATAAAATGACCGCTGTAATTAACTCTAATTGATTTATATGTACCTACTTAAGAATCCTATGTAAATGTAGTTCCTAATTAGTTTTACTTTTCCTTGTAATGGCATGATAATGTTAAAAATGATGTTGATTAAAAGATTACTGCAACAGTAGATTTAGTATTTTATGTGTACATGTAATAAAATATATAATTCATTATTGTACATTCACTTTTATAATATTGTTTTTTCTGAACCCCCACCCTACCCCTCTAAGTCACGAACCAAAGTACATAAACTATACGTATATGTATATTCATACATAATGAGCTCGTATAAGCTCAAAAAACTACTAAAATAATTTTGTCCCATATGCTTGTTCTACTCGATTCACTGTGCAGCGCCGCAAAATGGCCCCACAGAATGGGTGCCATTGCCATTATTCGGGGCTGGGGGCGGAGTGTCAAAAAGGTGCTAGGCAGCCGTTTAGTTCGAACATACGCTTACCGGGCACGTGTTTTGGTAGAAATTTGTAAGAAACTCGCATTCTAGGGTTTTTTCTTCGCTGGGTACAACTCCTAAAAATGCTTAATCCGCTGACATGTTTACTCTCCTACTTGAAAAGTTAAGTAAAGTGTATAAAATGTGAAACATATCCCACGCAACTTACATAGCCAAGAACCATTTCGATGGAGAAGGTTTTCAATAAAAAAAGTTGTTGCAGGGATAAATATTCCTTTGGGAGCTACGAAGCCACAAACAGACACACAGATGCACAGATACACAGGTTAAGCTTATAACATTCCTCGTTTTTGTCGGGAGTCAAATATCTCCAACACATCCACAGCAAAAATCCTAAATGTCACTTAATGCAATGATATGAAAAACAGCACCCCGTGTGGTGTCGGGTTAGAATTTCACCACCCCTTTCTTCCCATGGGTGTCGTAAAAGTCGACTAAAGGAGTAGCGTTGAAGTGTGTTGTGGGCGATGGGCTAGCAACCTATCACCACGATACACATTTTATCTATATTTATACTTTAATTTATGCTAAAAGTGGCTCTAAACATAAGTTGCATGTTCTAGTGCCGCTCTGCCTACCCCTTTTGGGAATAAAGGAGTGAATCTATGTACAAAAGACAGACACTCTGATTGCTTCCACTACACGCCGAAGCAAAGCCACCATTAAATATACGCATTTCACATACCCCAACAACACAATGCCACGGTTAGAGATACAGGGTGCAGTGCTGGTCGGAAGCGTCGGCTTTGCATACAAATTGCATGTCCGGCGCCGGCCGGCCTTACACGCTCCCCATTCAGCAGACCACACAGGCACAGATTATATAATAGACACAGGCTAGTTACCTAACTGAGTTTCCCTGCGTGATCGCATCACAAATGAGGCTATCCGCAGCAGAACCAAGGTAACCGATATAGCCCTCCGAATCGCTAAACTTACGTGGCAGTGGGCGGGGCACATCGCACTTAGAACCGATGGCCGTTGGGGCGGAAAGATTCTCGAGTGGCGACCACGTACCGGAAGTTGCGGCGTGGGTAGGCCTAACAAGATGGCCTGATGACCTGGTAAAGGTCGCGGGAGTCCGCTGGATGCGGGTGGCGCAGGACCGGTCACTTTGACACTCTTTGGGGGAGGCCTATGTCCAGCAGTGGACGTCTTTTGGCTGATATGAGGTTGATGATGATGAGTTACCTAACGGGTCAAATCAGGGTTTCTGCTTTGTAAGTGACAATTAATTACAATCCCGGGATTGTTGGTGCGTCGCGTTCACACCCAGTTTTGCGTGAATTACACATGAACCAAGAATCGATTAAGGGAGCGACCACACCGGTGCTTAACGCTGCGTATACGCGTATTCTTCATACATTTTGCTGCGTTTTACGGTGCGTTAGCGTATTTTGAGCAGCGGTGTGGTCGCATCCTAACACAACTATAGTAAAAATTACGTCAAAAATGCATATATGCATCTGGATGGAAGAAGCCCAAGGTCGAGTTAAGTCGTGTATTATCCCATAAATCACGCAAGTTTTATATTACACAGAAAATTCAGTTGTTTTTCAGCGAATTTGTAATTAGTAATCATAAATAAATCAGTATAGGGTTATGGGCTACTCCACATGAGACTAATTGCCACTATAGTCCAGTCAATGAACTGACAACTTGTATGGAAAAAATGTCAATTTTGGAAATAATTTATAATAGCTTCTTTTTGATGTGTAACGGATATATTATCAATTAAATAGTTACCCAGCGACAAAATCCGACAACATTTCAGACATCAAAAAAATGATAAATTAACTAGCTTCTAAAAAGTCAGAAAAAATATTAATAAACATGTTTGTCTTTATTTTGGTTAATTTACATTTGCTCTATAATATTCAATATAAATCGTACAAAAAAACACAATGCATGCTTCATTTAAAGCTACATAATTACTTCCGGGTGGAAAGTTTGCCGGATTCTTGAATAAATCATCTTAGAATACAATTTTAAAATGAAATCAACAAAAAAAACGCTATTATAAATTAATGTTTTTCAAAACCGTATTTTGCCTGGAGTACTATTGTAGCACATAAGTACGCACACTTTTGTCAAAATCATCCACGAACATTTTTTCATTCAAGTTTCTGAACTTATTTGATTTTCGTCGTTGAATGTCCTGCATCAATGCACTTATGCCAATGACTTTAAATAATCCAAAAAGAAAGACTTGAACAGAAGTTAGGGCCATAGGCACTGGTCCCACCGCCGGCTAGTAAGCTAGAAAAGTTGGGCGAGTAGCATTACATTGCGGATCTGTAAAGGTCGATTGATCACACTGTGCCTGGTCAGCACGCAATCAACAGTTACTCGCCCAACTTTTCTAGCTTACTAGCCGGCGGTGGGACCAGTGCCTTAGAGCCCTATATTTCGCAAACGAATCCTTGAGTTAAAAGATGGTTCGAAGAAACTCATCCTATTTATGAACAAGCTATCCAACGATACCATATCAAGGGTTTAACGAGAAAAATAAATCATATCTTGCGTGATTTTTGGGACGACCATTATTGGAGTGAGTGGATGTTGGTTTGTTTGAGGATTGTTTGGTTGATTATCCTTACTATATTTTATATTATTATTATTATATTATAAATGCGAAAGTGTGTATGTTTGTCCTTCTTTCACGTCGCAACGGAGCGTCGTATTGATGTGATTTTTTGTATGGAGATAGTTTAGAAGCTGGAGAGTGACATAGGCTACTTTTTCCAGCGGGAAAACATCTAATTCCCACGGGAAAATTCAATATGTTACATTTTCCTATAACCACGCGGGCGAAGCCGCTGGCATCAGCTAGTAATATTACAAATGCGAAGGTGTGAATGTTTGTCCTTATTTCACGTCGCAACGGAGCGTCGTATTGATGTGATTTTTGTATCGAGATAGTTTAGAAGCTGGAGAGTGACATAGTCTCCTTTTTCCAGCGGTAAAACATCTAATTCCCACGGGAAAATCCAATATGTTACATTTTCCTATAACCACGCGGGCGAAGCCGCGGGCATCAGCTAGTAATATTATAAATGCGAAAGTGTGTGTGTGTGTGTTTGTCCTTCTTTCACGTCGCAACGGAGCCTCGTATTGATGTGATTTTTTGTATCAAGATAGTTTAGAGGCTGGAGAGTGACGTAGGCTACTTTTTTCACCGGGAAAATTCAATATGTTACATTTTCCTATAACCACACGGGCGAAGCCGCGGGCATCAGCTAGTGTTCTATAAAAGATTCCGTTTATTGTTCACGGCAAAAATTAAATTAACATACACGATAATGCTCGGACTTTCAAGGGAATAATTTAATAAAATTATTTTATGAGAGACCGTAAGTAAGGAAATGACATCCTTTCCTATTGCAGTAGTTTCATACTCGTTTCACATTTAATTTCCTGCAGCTGTGGTCAATTGCGTAATTCTCATGTCGATACGCCAAAATAATATACCCTATTGCATAAGAAATAAGGAAGATAATGAAAGAAAAGTGTTACCGTCCTTCATAATTTTTATTTAAAGCGGGATCATCGGAAGCGTTTGCTATATCGATAGTTTTGTTTTATCGATTAGTACTATTTATTATTCATATTGAAGCTTTATGCATGGAATAAACGAAGTATGTTATCTACATACACTACACGAGTATACTAGCTTCTACCCGTGACTGCGATCGCGTAAACTATAAGCCCTAGCAATTTCTACCCCCAATTTCATCTTTTTGAGGATGATTACAGAAATAAAAAATATCATGTCTTAATCCTGCTTATAAACTATTTGAGTAGCAAATTTCCTAGAAATAATCAGTGGTATTGGCGTGAACAACTAACAAACACCCAAACATCTAAATATCTACGTGCCTTTTATGGAATGAGCACTAAATAACTGAATATTACACAAAACTCTTTATATTGAAGTGAATACAAAAAATACATCCTCCGAGCATTCCCGGTTGTGCCCTAGAGGAGCCCGGGGTCCGCTATGACATCTAATCCCAAGATTTGGCATAGGCACTAGTTTTATGAAAGCGACTGTCATCTGACTTTCCAACCCAGAAGGAAAACTAGACATTATTGGGATTAGACCGGTTTCCTCACGATGTTTCCTTCACCGAAAAGCTAACGGTAAATATTCCGTACATAAGTTCCAAAAAACTCATCGGTACGAGCCGGGATTCGAACCCACGACCGCCGCTTGACAGCCGCATGCCTGAACCACTAGGCTACCGTAGCTTAACTGAATACAAAAAAAATAAGAATCAAAAAACGTACAAATGCTGGAACAAATGCGTAAGTTTGCACGAAAACGCCAAAGACAAATTAGAAAGGGACTGTTTCGGAAACGCGGTTCGTGCGGAACGGGCCATTTTCCTTTTTCACCGGGATCGGCTACGAGAGTAGCGCTACGAAATCGTTGGCACTCAAGGTGGTAACGCATTCGGTGCCAAGTATCGCTGCGCGCTACACTCGTAGCCGATCCCGTGATTTCCCCGTATGTAGCGGGAAGCGCCTACGGCATAGGTGCCCGCTAGGTGATTCCTGGCAGTGAAAGTGTTAACACTTTCCGCTACATACGGCGAAAACCAGCGTAGCTCGTAGCGATTCCTGGCAGTAAAAGTGTTAAGGGTTAACCGGAAACCACGGCTTAAATTAAGCTGTTCTCCTCTCACCCCTGCTATTTATATCCCTAGGTACAAGTATACATAGCTATATGTACGCAGTATACGGCACATTACCTCTCCGTACCTTTTGTCCCTAAACCCGCCCAGCCCCTTTTCAGCTGCGATAGGGTGGCCACACAATGCTAATGAAGCACTGAGTTCCTACAAATCAGACCCTGAGTACAGTGTTTAGTACGCTTTTAGAATTCTTACTACTTTCAGAAGTTATGTAACTTCTATCTTGCTAACTAGTTAAATTACACTCGGTTCGAGTGTTGATAACTTCATATCTGCATAGCATAGTTGTATGCGAAGACAATGCAAGAATTAAAATATTCACCGTAGATTCAAAAACGTTTGTAAATGAGTGAATCAACTTTTAAGTGTCCTCCCCGTTTCTACTATTTGCTGTTTAAAAGGAGATAAGAAGAAAATACGATGTCTGCTGTGGTTAATTGTTGTTGGATTCCTTTCTCAATTAATTGCAGCGTGAAACCACATGACAACTGTATTAAAAAAATATTAATTTGCCCTTAATTTCACCGGTTGCCCAGCGGACGTATAATGTCCCCCGATTTGTAAGAAAATTGTGGTTTGTCACCTCGACAACCATGTTTTCCGCTAGAATAATTTTTTTGTGTGATGCCAATGATATATGTTCAAATAGACTGTTTATCTAGCTATAAGAACGTATAGATCTTATCAAATACACATGTTGTGGTAACTGAAGGTCTTTAAATTGTAACTGTTGTTTACAAACAAAAAACGTACTAAAAACAATTTATCACGCAAAACAAATCGTCAACTCAATTTAGTTTGATTTGTCCCATAAACTTAGTCAGCCTTGTCACCGCACGTGCAAAAATGCACCTGGCTCGCGGCCAAAGTGCCGCGTTGTTTCAGTTTCAATAACACAGCTTTTTGAAATTAGAAGGTCCTAACAGGCGTTGATCTACCGCTTACTTACGCCCGTTTTTAGGAAAGTACAGTCAAAGCGTGGTCACCCTACTAATTGATGTTGTAATTATGGCATCATTTTGAAAGTTTGTAACAAATTACGTCTGGTGAATGCGTATGTGTGTTTATATCAACACTTTAACTGCCGAAACCGCGAGTGCTCTATTCAAAGGCGCATTCCGGTACGTAGCGGGAAAATCACGCCATCTGCAACGAGCGTAACGCTACGTAATTGTAGGCAGTGAATGCGTTAAGGCGGTGCATTGGAAATTATCGCGTGCTTTGAAACGCCGTTCTGACTAGATTTAGAAACATTAAGATCTGATTTTCAGATATATGATTCTTGACTATATGATTGTTTTTCTGATTTTACCGATACATGATTGCTTAAAATTTCCTCGATAGAAAAAAAATCCAAGGTTGGGTCTGTATTTTCCTTTTTTTACTCCAAACGATACATTATTTTACGACACAATCAAGTTAATACTATAGTATTTTATCTCATCTAAACTCTCACTTTATGAAATTTTAATAAATCTTCTCTAAGTATTTATCTAAATTTGTCCAAAAAAGCCATTCCCGAAGAGTGTTCCATCTCTTTTTCTCGTCTTGTCTTTGTCTAAGGGGCGTGTTCAACTCGAATCAAGGCATCCCCTTAACCCATCAACACCCACGCGTCAGAGCGCTATGTCTTGCTACATATGGACAAACACATTCACTGCCAAGAATCGCGACGCGCTACGCTCGTAGATGATCGTGTGGTTTTTAGACTTAACCGATCGGCCGCGCTTACTGCGGACTCGCAGTAAGCGCGGCCGAATTTCACCTTCCCATACAAACGTAGTTACGCTCTCATTTTAAAACTACGTATTGGATTGTAACGAAACTTTGCATATACAATGACATGAGGTATATCTATGTCTGTAATTAGTTGATATGGTTCCAGTGTATGAAACAAACGAAATACTGCAAAAACAAGTTTTGTATGAAAAAGTTATATTAGCTGTATTTTTTTACTATGGTATCTGAAGCTACATAAACTAATTACAGACATTGATATACCTCATGTCATTGTACATACAAAGTTTCCTTACAATCCGACACGTGGTTTTAAAATGAGAGCGTAACTACGTTTGTATGGAGGATCGAGCTTACTGCGGACTCTTAAGATATGAATACATTCAAATGATATCGTGGAAGAGCGGGTCCTCCTGATACAGGTATATGATCACCTAAAAGGAGGTCCTAACCTAACCCAACCCAACCTAACGCGTTATAAACCTGTATTGATAAACCTAATCAATTATTTTCATTTTCATTTTTTCTACTAAGTAGCCTGGCAGTAGCATGGTTGCCATTTTATCGCTTATCACTGTGGATAAGACTGAGAGTGACGAATGTCTTATCGACGACGATAAGTGATGCAACAGGAACCATGCTACGCCCGTCGTTGCGGGCGCCTACGCCGTAGTCGCTTTCCGCTACATGCGAGGAAAACCACGGGATCGGCTACGAGAATAGCGCGTAGCGATTCTTGGCAGTGGATGTGTTAAGATGCTACAGTCTACGGCGTAGCGCTACGAGCGTAGCTTAGCAGTGAAAGAGTTAACCCATTCAGGGCCAAGAATCGCTACATATTTAGAGGAAAGCGACCACGGCGGTCTGACGCATATGTGACGTCATGGGCCCTAAATGTGTTAATAATAGGTGCCCTCTCGGCTCCATCCGCGTATTAAAAAGAACGCAGGCCAAGCTGCGGGTAAAAAAATAGCCTGTGGACCCGTAGATCAAGTCTATGTACGTGTGGAATAATTCTAAAATTAAAATAGGATGCGTAGTTTTGGGTATATAGTAAATAAATAAATATTAGGGGACAATCTCACTCAAATCGAACTAGCCCAATGGTAAGCTCACTGAGGCTTGTGTTATGGGCACTACGATATAATTCGACGACCGCATTAGCCTAGTTGGTAGTGACTCTGCCTACAAAAACTGAGATCCTGGGTTCGAATCCCGGTAAGGGCATTTATTTGTGTGATGAGCACTGAATATTTGTTCCTGAGTCATGGATGTTTTCTATGTATTTAAGTATTTATTTATCTATATAAGTATGTTTATCGTCGTCTAGTACCCATAGTACAAGCTTTACTTAGTTTGGGTCTAGGTCGATTTGTGTAAGATTGTCCGCAAATATTTATTTATTAACCGACTTCATAAAAAAGGAGGAGGTTCTCAATTCGGTTGTTTTTTTTTTTCCAATGTTTGTTACCTCAGAACTCCGTCATTGATGAGCCGATTCTAATTTTTTTTTTGTTTGTAAGTATATGCTTCCAGGTGGGTCCCATTTTTATGGAAATTCAATTGGATGATGGGATCCATGAGGAATTGAGGGAACTCCTCAATTATATTAGGCACACGCGTGTAGTGATTTTGGTATTTTCTATTATAACTCGTGTATTTACATCCGGAAATCATAAATTGGTGGAGTGCAATTGATGATGAAGACCACAGATGAGTAATGGAATTCCTCAATTATGTACTTAAAAGTACAAAAGTACCTATATCACAGATTCTGATAAGATTCCGTTGAAATAGCAACTAATGAAGTGATCCTTGTGGAATCGACGGAAGTCCTCAAATATTATCGGGTCACATACAGCGATTGGGTTTTTTTCTCTAATAATCAATGCATTTGCTCTCGGAAATCAGTTCATGTGGTAAATGGAAAAATAAATGTGGAAATGTTCTCGTGGCTTGGCCGAGTACTAAATTGAAGTCGGTTAAAACTTTGTTTTTAAAGTAAATTATTTATTATTCATATTTATTATATAGAAATAATTATATAATACTGATATACATAGAAAACATCCAAGACTCGGAACCAAATATTCACTCTCATCGCAAATATTTGTCCTTATCGGGATTCGACCCCGGACCTTTAGCTTCGTAACCCAGCCTAAATAATCCGACATATAAACTTTGAAAGCTACGAAATCACGAACGTCACCTCTTTATAATATTAAGTATTTATTTATTTAATCTTTATTGCACAAAAGAACAAGCTATCGCACAAAAGGCGGACTTAATGCCGTAAGCGTTCTCTACCGGTCAACCTTTGGGTGAAGCAGACAAATTGTGGGCGGTGCAACTATAGATATAAACACACAGTGGATGGATACTCGTACATATGAGTATTATAAATGCGAAAGTTTAGATGTTTGGATGTTTGTTACTCAATCACGCTTAAACGGCTGAACCGATTTGAATGAAATTTTGCACGAAGATTGTTTATAGCCTGGATTAAAATATAGGATAGTTTTTATCCCGGGTCCACGCGGACGAAGTCGCGGGCGGAAGCTAGTACATACATAATAAATAGCAACAATAGACTCAATAAATGACAACAATAGACAGAATAAAAATACACAGATAAAATACATACAAATATAAATACCTACATAGTATAAGTATCTATAGATTCTCCTTTGTTTTTACCAGTGGAGTGCTAAATACTGAAATAGCTGCGTAATTAGCGCGGCGTAAATCAGCTGATATCTCAAGCGCGGCCCTGATCGCTATCTCAACCGTGGATTTACGCGTTTCGGACTTAAGTGTACTTTTCTCCTCCAAGGCGGTAAAGGAATTAAACTACCGGAAAAACGTGAATAAATAATTGGAACTTAAATTTATTTATTTATTTATTTTCCCATACATTTCACAGCATGACAGTAACACCAAAGCGCTGTGAAACAAAAGAAATACGTATACATATATACACAAAAGAAACAAATTATTATTATTATAACACAGAAGACGGTCGTGCATCCATCTTCTCGCAGAACGTCAAACATTAATCACACACATCTATCCACCGGCTAGCAAATATATCACAGTTTGGTGCTGATTCAAGCAACGAGTTTATGAAGTGCAAAGCTCGAATAAGTGGGGACTTTCTGCGAGACAACGTTCGCGCTGTCGGCGCCGCTAGTAAATGTTGACAACGAGGACGAAAATTATATCTAGAGGGCGAGGGAACATACAGGCGCACCAATTGAGCTACTAATTCGGGACAGTCTGAAAATAAAATAAAGGATAATAATAAGCTACGCTAACCAAGTGGTGCAGGCATGCGGCTGTCAAACGGGGCGGTCGTGGGTTCAAATCTCGGCTCGTACTAATGTGTTTTACGGAACTCATGTACGGAATATAAATTGATATTTACCGTTAGCTTTTTAGGTGAAGGAAACTGGCTTACATCTGCGAGGAAATTCAAAGGTGTATGTGAAGTTCCCAGCCCGCTTTGGGCCAGCGTGCCAGCGGCCGGCATCCATGAGAGGAGCACGGCCCAGCAACGGAACGTCTATAGGCTTATTTATTTATTTTTTAAATAAAGTGACCAGGATTATATTCTTAGTTCTTCGCGTTCGTATCCCAAGCATGTATTTAAATATGTTTCACCTGCTCGTTTTTGTGCTATATTTATAGACGTAGGTCCTTCAGGCGGGCCGTGTGCTAGTTTGCCACCGTGGTTGTATAAAAAAAAAGACCGGGTTGCACTGTGAAAACTCAATGACATTGTAACAGTTTTTCGATCAGGTCACGCATCTGTCTTACGAATTTTCAATGTCGAATCTCACGATCACATGACATCTTACGGTCACGTGACATTCACATCTTACGGTCACGTGACCTGTGGCGAGTTTAACTATTTTTCTACATCACAAAAAGTTTTCACTTCAAAAAAAAGGTACAATTAGGAATCATGTGATCAGAGGTGTAAACACGTAACTTTTTGAACGAAATGTAAAAAGTGACATTGAGATCTACCTGGCGCGCGTACAATACGTGAGGCGGGCGTCACACTGCTCCGCATCTCGCAGCGGCGTCCGTTGATGCGTTTTTTAACTTTGTATGTAGAATATTGATTTTGTATAGAGAAATCGCATGGTACGACACACTGGCTCCGCCTTGACGCGCGGAGAAGCGAGACCCACGACGACTCGCGCGGACGGAGGCGCGGTGCGTGCCGCAGGGTATGTCACACCGAGCTCCGCAGTGCCGTATGGATTTTAGTGCAAGAACGCGGGACGTCGCGCATCGCAGCTACGGACGGAGATGCGGAGAAAACTCGGACGTTGGTGCGTTGTCTCCGCATGCGAGTCCGTTGCTCCGCGTCTCGCAACGAGACGCGGCGGCTGTGTGACAATCACTTTACGTGATCGACCTGCTGATCGCCGTAGGGTCCTTTAGTTCTTTTTCGTAATTTCTTTTTCATAATTGGCGATGAAAGAGGAATTATTTTTCGCTGTTTCGTAATTGAATATCAAACAAGAATTTATTTGCCGTTTTAGTAATCGAGTTATTTTTCTTGACAATAACCCAAAACAAGTGACTTCCGTTTATTTACGACCGACTAAAGATCGATTTACAAGAAAGACTAATATGACACACTAAAAGTTTGCAATCTATCAGAACCCTTCTTCCGACAGATACTCTAACTCGATGTGCGTTCAATTTTCCGCCTTATGCCATTAAGATAAAATTGAAAAAAGCATAGCAAATATTTGACTTCCTCTCGTTGACATGCAACCTTCAGCAAAGTTTGTCTTACTCCCCTAATGGCGTAGACCTTCGTAGCACTCCGTAGAAGGTCTACGGCGTAGCGTGCGTCTACAAATTAAATTGCAGCAGCCTTGGAAACTAAACGATTTATGCGCATACTTTGTGCATGGCCAATTGGCCTGTGGTTGGGAAATTGGATTTTTCATACTATTATTATACCACGAGGCAAACGAGCATACGGACTACCTAATGGCAAGCAGACAACGCAGCCTATGGACGCTCCAGAGGAATCGCAAGCGCGTTGCCGACCATTCATAGATTTGACGATTCGTTGTGTTGGCAACTTACTAATATTATAAATGCGAAACTGTGTGTGTGTGTTTGTTTGTCCTTCTTTCACGTCGCAACGGAGCGTCGCATTAATGTGATTTTTTATACGGAGATAGTTTAGAGGCTGGAGAGTGGCATAGGCTACTTTTTCCAGCGGGAAAACATCTAAGTCCCACGGGAAAATTCAATATGTTACATTTTACGCGGGCGCAGCCGCAGGCATCAGCTAGTTAGAGATAAATACAGGTCGGACTCATCACTGTGCCTCCTCGGAAGCTATAGTTATAGAGTAGTTCTTGGGGCTCCACTCTAAAAAATGGGCAGCAAATGCCGCAGGATAAAATATAGCCAATGTTTATCAAGAAAGTCCATTCTATATACAGGTAAAATAACTTT
Organism: Epinotia bilunana; assembly: GCA_947049275.1. Lineage (NCBI taxonomy): Eukaryota > Metazoa > Arthropoda > Insecta > Lepidoptera > Tortricidae > Epinotia > Epinotia bilunana. Next base: position 4,502,663 of record OX346269.1, on the reverse strand, counting down.
TGAAATCGGATAACTGGGTCCGGAGATTACCCACTATTAGCCTACCTACATTTATTCCTCAATTTTTTTCCTGTGTTCAGTTAAGAGTCCGCAGTAAGCTCGATTCTCCATACAAACGTAGTTACGCTCTCATTTTAAAACTACTTGTTCGATTGTGACGAAACTTTAGATATACAATGACATGAGGTATATCTATGTCTGTAATTAGTTTATGTAGCTTCAGATACCATAGTTAAAAAATACAGCGAATTTAAGTTTTTCATACAAATCTTGTTTTTGCTGTATTTCGTTTTTTTTATAAACTGGAACCATAATAAACTAATTACAGACATAGATATACCTCATTTCATTGTATATGCAAAGTTTCGTCACAATCCAACACGTAGTTTTAAAATGAAAGCGTAACTACGTTTGTATGGGAAGGTGAAATTCGGCCGAGCTTACTGCGGACTCTTAAGATAAGCATATGATTTCCATCTTTCTGAGATACCCCCATGCTAATTATATATTTTAATACTTTCACTGCCAGGAACCCGCCTAGCGGCAGCCTACGCCGTAGTCGCTTTCCGCTACATACGGGGAAAACCGCGAGGTCGGCTACGACCGTTGCGATTGTTGGCAGAGAATGTGTTAAGCTTCCCGTAGTTGGTATGCAGATTGTCAAAGATACAAACTAAATAAACCAGCCAAGTGCGTGTCGGGCCACGCGCAGTGTAGGGTTCCGTAGTTGCCTGTCTGTCTTAGTTATACCGACGTGCCTTTTTCATTATATGTACTACTACCACGATTTTTTCACATCCCCCCATTTAGCCGGCAGGGGGGGGGGATGCAGACTTTAAAACCCAATATCTCGCAAACGAATTACTGATTTGAAAAATGGTTTCAAAAAACCCATAATATTTTTGAACGAGCTATCTCACGATACCCCACACCATGGGTTTGACGAGAAAAAAAATTACATCCCCGCTTTAGGTGTAGGGGAGGTACCCTAAAAAAAATATTTTTCCAAATTGTATTGTACTGTTTTGTCGGCGTGATTGATTTCTATACCCATGCCGAATCACAGTTTTCTAGTAGTAATGGTTACTGAGCTAAGCCGAAGACGGTCAGATAGACAGACGGACGGACATGGCGAAACTATAAGGGTTCCTTGTTGACTACGGAACCCCAAAAACCTGATCTCTAAAAAAATATTCATGAAAAATACAATCTAGAATCGACATCAATGTCTTTTATGTTTATAAGTACTTAGTATAAAATACTTCGTGGTCACTAGAGTAGCGTAACCCTATTTTTCCTATACACGATTATACCATCAACCACGACCATAAACTTTAACCTAATTCCATCTCATCAATGCCCAACAAAGTTGCTAATACTAATCGTACGCAATATCGCCCTTTCCACACTAGAAGCCGAATACACGGTCACTTGCTATCTAAAAACAGACTTAACCTGTCTACACATAAAGCTCAGTTTCAAAAGGCAGCTTAAGTGGTTAGTTCGTTTAGGAGTGGATGCATATAAAGCCGTGTACACGTGATGCACGCGAGGTTACGTAAGTGCGTTGTTGTCATGGCAACGGGCCTCAAACAGCCATAGATAATTGTCAATTATCATAGACCATAAGATTTTGGAGTGCGACCATAGCGATGGGCGAATTTGGAGCAGCCCAGTCAAATAGGCGAATTTACAGAAGATTTTATACTAGTCTGCATGTGGCACTGTCTGGTTATGAGCGAGGAGTACCCAGATCCAACTGCTCATACCGGAAGTCTTTAAAAAAAACACCCTGTACTGGAAATAAGCATGTGAGTACTCTTCTTTGTTTTTTGTAGCAAGTAATATTTTTTATAAGGAATATATAATGTTGTTAGGTGCAAAAATAACTAGACATCTACTTTGAAGTGATAGCAATAGTCAGCGTCAATATATTTTTGATTTCGTTGTTGTAGCATGGATATATTAATTACTAGCTTCCGCCCGCGACTTCGTCTGCGTTGACCCGGGATAAAAACTATCCTATATTTGAATCCAGGCTATAAACAATCTTCATGCAAAGTTTTATCCAAATTGGTTGAGCCGTTAAAGTGTGATTGAGTAACAAACAAGACATCAAAACTTTCGCATTTATAATATTACGATATTAGTAGGATACCCTTCGAAATTTGGGGAAAGTTCTCGGAGCAAATCGGGAAACTCCCATTTCTTAAAATATAATGTCTTGTCACTTATCGCGTGATAAGGCCGTCCATGCTACGGGACCAGCGGGCGTAGCACGGTTGCCATTTTATCACTTATCGTTGTGGGTAAGGCATCCGTCACTCTCGCACTCGCATACTTGTCAGAACGTGACGGGCGTCTTTACCACAACGATAAGTGATAAAATGGCAACCATGCTACGCCCACAGCAGGCGTAGCATGTTTGACATTTTATCACTTATCGCTGTCGATAAGACATCCGTCACGTTTTGACAAGTGTGCGAGTGCGAGAGTGACAGATGTAAAGCCGGTATCCACAACGAGTAATAAAATAGGAACCCGCTAGATCATAGCTATTATCAATCACGCAACAGATCCTTATGATTATACTTTTTATGGACAGACTTTCCAGTTAGGTAAGTCCAACTTCGAGAAGGTCAATCGCCGAATCCGACTCGGCTGGGCAGCGTCCGTGAAGCTCGGCACATCTTTTCGTCCAATATTCCGCAGTGTCTCAAGACGAGAGTCTTTGACCAGTGATGACATATGGCACTGAAACGTGGTCGCTTACTATGGGCCTCATAAAAAGGCCCAAAGTCACCCAAAGGGCAATGGAGAGGGCTATGCTGGGAGTTTCTGTGTGATCGCATCAGAAATGAGGCCTTCCACAGCAGAACCAAGTTAACCAATATAGCCCTCCGAATCGCTAAACTTAAGTGGCAGTGGGCGGGGCACATACCACATAGAACCGATTCCCAGCGACTTGCCTAATACTCAAACATTTTCAACTTTTTTGGTTCAGGGTTGCCCAATAAAAATATTCACGCACCGCCTCTGCTAGTTACGACGATTTAAACGTATAATCCACTCGATAATTTTCGTTAATTTACCATTCACCTAACCTGCTGACTAACTGTGTGATTTTCCAAACACACGTTAAGGCGTAATTATTTATAAATATAAATATTAAGGGACAATCTTACACAAATCGACCTAGTCCCAAACTTATTAGCAAAGCTTGTAGGTACTATGTGTACTAGACGACGATATACATACTTATATAGATAAATAAATACTTAAATACATAGAAAACATCCATGACTCAGGAACTATTCGTGCTCATCACACAAATAAATGCCCTTACCTGGATCCAAAACCCAGGACCTCTTGCTTCGTAGGCAGCAAGATGGGCTAGGCTAGAGCGGTCGTCCGTTTAACGGTGAACATTACAGTTGATCTGTCTAAAGGCGGGATTCCACCGGTGTACGGCACTGTGCGGCACAAGCATTTTTGTACTGAATATGCTCTCTCGTTGGAAAGTTACTATTCAAGAAAGTTAATATTTTTAGAGTCGACAGCTACAATTCATCATTTTAAGAAAGTTATTCCGGAAATACTCATCATCATCCTCCGAGCGTTATTCCCGGCTGTGCCCTAAAGGAGCCCGGTGCTTTGGCGTTGACAAGTGACGTTGTGATCACCTTTTTTTTTTTTTTTTTTATGATATAGGAGGCAAACGAGCAGTCGAATCACCTGATGGTAAGCGATAATCGACGCCCATGGACACTTACAACACCAGAAGAGTTGTAGGTGCGTTGCCGGCCTTTAAGATGGGAGTACGCTCTTTTCTTGAAGGCTTGAAGGTTATAACGGTCCGGAAATACCGCAGGCGACAGTTCATTCCAGAGTTTGGCTGTGCGAGGCAGAAAGTTTCGGGAGAAACGCACAGTTGAGGACTGCCAACCATCTACGTGGTGAGAATGGAAAAGCTGTCGCGTAGGGCGATGGCGGAAGGAAGCGGCGGGGATTAATCCGAACAATTCATCGGAACACTCCCCATTGTACATGCGGTAGAAAATGCAAAGCGAGGCTACAAAAATGGTTGAACCGTGATATTTTTACCATAAGGGCGGGGTACAGGATACACCATAACGATTGAAGGCCGATCAACGTCAAATATGGCGCCGGCAACTGTCATCAAATAGAAACGAGTCGAACTTTCCACAGATTCAGATTTTAACGAACGCCACTTACGATTACAGACGATTTATTCCCACCCCACCCATATCCATGTTTACTGTAGTCAAACGGTACCGTGTTAACATTGTTTTTATAAATGAATATGAAATTTTATATTAAGTCCTTACGTATTTTTAAAAAGTTAAGCGAGTATCCTGCGGTCGTAGCGTGGTTGGGCGAATCTCCGAGCGTTTGAACCGCTCGGTTTTAACGTCATTGTCGGCTCAAGATTATTTCATCAGAGGTAAAACGTACCGCAGAACCTTTAATCAAAAAAGATTCAGTACTGGTATTGGCTAACATCCTCATCAAAAGTAGACTTATACTCGGTATCTTTTAATAGTATTTGCTGTCTACGACAATGACGAAAAAAACGCCTTAAAAACGCTGAATATTCGCCTGGTTGATATTTTATCACTTATCGCTGTGGATAAGACGTCTGTCACGTTCTGTCAAGTATGCGAGTGCGAAAGTGACTGATCTTATCCACAACGATAAGTTTGGGTACCTACTTAAAATGGGCTTTCAAATGGGATGGGATTTTTGAGACAATCCGCAGTGACATCTGCGATCCGTTTTATATCCCATTCAGAAGCAAGAAAAAAGAAATGGCTGTAACATTTGCTTGATTAATGTCTCATTCTCCAGGAAAACGGACCTTAGTGCGTCTTACGCCAAGGTTCGATTTTCCACTTTATGCGTGATACAGTGAAGTCGTGTTTCCATTGGCAACAAATGCGATGTATGGCTATAACACTGTCACACCGATGCACTAAGAGGATCGAGACACAAACATATAATTTAGGACTTTGGCGCAGATTCTCCAGGGTTGCCACTAGCGTTGAAAATGACGGAAGAAAACAAATATTTTTTTCGGGAATTTATGAAGTTTTCGTTTTTTTCCGTTTTTTTCGGATTTTTATCGAAAAAACCAATAAGTCATTGTGACAACTGAACTGAACTGACACGGATGTCAATGGCAAAGTAAGTCTATAATCATTCACCTACCTACCAGTAATCAGAAAAATAACCGATTCAAACCTGTTTAAATCGTTTTTTTCGGAATAATTGAAGCGGAAAATCACGTTTTTTTTCGTAAAAATCCGTAAAAAACGAGTCGTTTGGAAAGAAACGGGATTTTTTGCGGAAATTCTCAACGCTAGTTGCCGCTTAAGTTTTCTTAGTTGAAGAGTTATGTGGTGTTTTTTCAAGTTTGTGTAAATATGGGACAAGAATGTGATTCAACGTAAAGACATTGGTTTCGAGATAATACCGAGCAAAGCTCAGTCCAAGTTTTGAATTACAAAGTTACTCTTCAAATTACGATACTAAGATCGTAGGTCTATGAAAACAAGTAAGCTTTGTATGTTATTTCCGTATAAATTGACCTGTTTTCGTTGCTCTTGAGGGCAGAAGACATTTAATTACAAAACGCAGTTAGAAGGTAATTTTCAAAGCAGCTGCTGTAATTTTGATGGTTGGAATGTGCCCCTAAAATTATAATTGTTAGCATTTGTATATGTATTACCTATCTTTACATTGGGGCATTTATTTATCACTCAATCACACAAAATGACGGAAAGGATTTTCATTGAATGAAATTTGCCACATAATATTTGGATTAATTATGGAAATTGCAAGGAGAGGAGAGTTCACTCGGACAAAAGACATATGCATACAAGTTTTAACCCTTTCAGTCCGATTAATCAGGGTTGTATTATCGAAAAACGAAGTACCTATATCGTCGTATGTTTTTAAATGTGCTAGGTACTAAATGTTATCAATGTTATTGCTGGGTACAAAAAGGATATGGACCTCGATACATAGCATCCACCAAGATTACGGGTCAGAATACGGAAGCGTAACTTTGCGAATTGAAATCTTGTTCGGAAATCTGCGACAGAGTAAAACTATTGCATGCAGCGCGGGCGAGCTCACCGTCGGCATCAGCTGATCCGTGCTCCGAACTCTCGTCACCTTGTTCTTGTAGATGACCTTCTTCACAGCCCGCTCGACCTGCTGGTTCCACCGCATGAACATCACGTAAGCGCCGTACAACGAGAACAGTACCAGCGCCTCCTGCCAGTAGATCAGGCTGTCACGGAAACAGTATATCAACACCATTAAACTGATCGAGTAGAAGCTACAGTCGCGGAACAGCGGCCACCACGTCAGTGTCAATGTCGTGCGCGAGAAGAAAGCGCAAGCACCAATCACGAACAGGATGTTGAAGACCGCGGAGCCCACGATTGTCCCGATCCCAACGTCGTCGAAAGAGACGAAAACGCCGATGATAGACGTGAAGAGTTCCGGCGCGGAGCCGCCTGCAGCCATAAACGTGGCTCCGGCCACATCGTCTCTAATCGCTAGTCGTTCTATGATGACGTCGAGCGACGGCACGAAGAACTCATCGCAGACGATGGCCAGCGCGACGAACATATATCCCATGCCAAGCACGTGTAGCAAAACAGCGCCGGAGCGGCGTTGCTCGTCCGTGAAGATGTCTGGGGGGAAGAGCGGGACCCTCTCTGGAGCCTCGGTGGGTGGGTCGTAAGTGGCGTCGTAGTCGAGGAAGGTGGTGTTGGGGTCGGCCCGCGCGGCCGCCAGCAGCGCCAGCAGCAGCGCGCCTCCCATGCCGACGGGCCGCGGGATACTGCCGTGCCGCGCGCCCCGCCCGGCCGTTCGATAGGCGCACTGCGCCGCGCCGCCGCCGGCGCCCGCCACCCGGCCCGGACCGAGCCTCCGAAACGTTGGTCGCTAATATATTGTTACGGATCAGGTGTACAAACATTTGGTGAAACACTAGTTGAACTAGTGGTCGTACATGAGATAAAAATACTGATCAAGTGATCATTTATACAGAACTCCAATGAACTACCGTCGGATTAAATTAAGCGACTTAAATTATGTTACATTATTTGGCACTTAGAGATTAATTTCCCACAGGAATATATCACGGGTATCTCGTTAAATTATACGCGCTTAAGTCCAAACTTTGTAAAAATTTTGTGTGGAAATCGCAAAAGTGTAAGTCAAGTCAACATTATCATAGGTTAGCAAATCCTCTCTTTATTGGACACCTAAATCTGGAACTTAAAAGTCTAATAGCGGTAAACTAACCGTTCTTATCAGGCGGCATCTATCAGGCGGACCGTACGCTTGTTTGCCACCGTCGTTGTATAAAATAAAAATATATCGTTTGAAAAAACTTGATGGCAATGTACCTACTGACCTCGTTATTTCAATTGAGAAGTTGTTTCATAAAAGAGTTACTTAAGTAATTCCTCGGCTTTATAAAGATTTGGCGACGCGCTTAATAGAAGCCTCGGGCGACCAGAGGGCTGGCCACTATTTCGCACAGCGTCGTAGCGTTATCGCTATACAGCGAGGAAATACGGTCAGCCTTCTGGGCACCTTGCCCGTTGACGGCGATTTATGCCAATTTTTTTACCTATAGTTTAAGTTTTATGTTTGTTTTTATTAATTGTCGTTATTTTGAATTAATAAATATGTATGTAAAAAAAAAACGAATTTTAAAGTTATTAGTAATAGTATATTTTCTCGTCTCGCGTCGCGCCTCAGCATCCGTGCTGGTTATAGAGGTACATTGGTGTGTTATAAAAATAATCATATTCACGATTATTTACGAGGGTAAGCTATAATAAAAACCCCAAAAGCCCCTTTTAAGTCCGCATTCTGTGACAGACGGGCAACTACGGAACCCTACCCTGCGCGTGGCCCGACACGCACTTTTCCGCTTATTTTCTAGTTAAACCCATAGGGTGGGTTATCGTTGGATAGCTTGTTCAAAAATATTATGGGTTTCTTGAAACGATTTCAAATATGAATACTATCATGGCTAAGTAGGCATAACTAGTTACCGAGTAATAGTCGACCAACTTAAAATGTACTTGGAAAGGCCAACTTTCGTACACATTCGGCCGACGCGTTGGCGCGCGCGTGTCGATGTAACTAAGAAAGGGAACAGGCAACTACGGAACCCTGCACAGCGCGTGGCCCGACACGCACTTGGCCGATTTTTTTTTTACTTTATTTATGTGATAAGGCGATACATTTCTGTATCTATACCTTTCAGCTTGCTTTGACATACGGTTTCCGAGAAAACTGGTTGCGACAGAGTGGTCGCATGGGTCTTCCGTTAGACCAATTTTTGGATGGAACTAATAACCACCAAAAGCGTTTTTTTTTCTCGATCGCGCATCTCATACTATTCACATCATACATTACATCTCGCACAGTTCTAATGGATACTCGTCCTAATTTATGTTATCGCAATGAGAATTTGCAACTCGGTCACGGCTTTTAGAACTGGTGAAGGTCTGTACGATATATCTAACGATATATAAAAATAATAATAATAATATTTTGTACTTGTACGTATGTCACGTACTAGCGGCACCGCACTTAGCTGACTATTGGTGGACTTTAAGCCGTTGTAACAGGGTCCACAAATGAACGGTTGAGTGTGCTGTCGATGGTAAACTAAGTTCAATGTCAGTACGCTTACCATGAGTTTGACAATGACGGCTTACGCTAACGAGTATCGAGTTTTCTATCTGTGCATCCCGCTCGTACTGTCAAAGTGCAATAGAGATGCACACATAGAAAACTCGATTCTCGTTAACGAATAATGACAATGTCAAACTCATGGTAGCCGTACTGATCATTTAGTAAATAGGTAGGTGTAACACAACTATGTTTAAAGTTAAGAAAAGAGCGCACATTCGCCGACAAACTGTCCTCAGATTTCCTTTTAAATTCATTATATATTATGTACTACTACCACGAATTTTTTCACATCCCGGGGGGGACAGTATGCATGACTCGAACAAAACTTACGGCATTAAAGCCCAATATCTCGCAAACTAATCACTGATTTCAAAAATGGTTCTAGGAAACCCATACCTAATATTTTTGAACGAGCTATCCAACGATAGGTACCCCACACCATTGGCTTAACGAGAAAAAAAAATTAAGTACATCCCCGCTTCAGTTCTAGGAGAGGGACACAAAAAAAAATTGTCATGATTTTATTTTACTGTTTTGTCGGCGTGATTGATTTATATACCCATGCCGAATCACAGTTTTCTAGGAGTAATGGTTACCCTAAGCCGAAGACGGACGGACGGACAGACGGACATGGCGAACCTATAAGTGTTCCTTGTTGACTACGGAACCCTAGAAATTAAAGGTTATATTGCTTTCATGAATCGCTATTTAATGGATTGAATAATATGCTTTCTGGACTAAAAAATATACAAATCTCTTTTCGAACGAGCGAGCGAAGCGAACCAAGTTTTATGCTTCAGCTTGGGCCGATACTAAACGGACATTGTCCGGATGTCCCGTTGTCCCGCTATTCTACTCTGCGGCGCACTTCTCAACTGATTCTCGTGAAATTTTGTGGGCAGGTTTGTTAATAGTATAAGGCATATGTTTAACGGATTATCAGATAGTAAAATATAACGCCAAAAAATTTATTTTACTGCCGAAAATAGTAAATGATCACCAAAATTGAATCTCCATTTTAATGTGAAATAATAACCCAAATTATAACATCTTACTATCCTATTAAAGAAAATGCTATCCTAAAAAATCTATTGCTAACCCAAAAATAGTAAATGATCACCAAAATTGAATCTCCATTTCAATGTGAAATAATAACCCAAATTATAACATCTTACTATCATATTAAAGAAAATGCTATCCTAATAAATCATTGCTAACCCAAAAATAGTAAAATAATTTCCTAAATTCGACGGAGCCCCGCTTTCGTTTCTGGGACTCGGTCTCCCGCCCTCCGCCCGGGCTCCCGCCAGAAACTCGCTTCGTCGGCCCCTCTGCGACCACCTCCTTCGCGAGCTTCTGGTTCCGCGGGCTTTTATATACACTCTAGGGTTAGGTTAGGACAGACAAGACCACGTGGAAGTGGGGTGCGCTGATTCGTGTTTTTAATGGCTGATTTGGTAATATGCATACATTTTATGGCAATCATAGTGGGTTATGTAGGTAGAAATATTGTATTAATGTATTAAGATTTGGTGATCATTTACTAAATTTGGTCTTCGGATACAATTTAACGTGCAGTCGTTACTAAAACAGAGTACTATTGTGATGGTAGAATTATTATTTTTGGTGTTCAGTATATTTTTTTGGTAAGTGAGCTTAGGGTATCAAAGCATTTCTTGGTGATCATTATATTTAACCCCATGTGAGCGTTTCTCAAAAAAAATGCCACTACATTTTTTTCGGAGATTTTCTGCAACTTTTATGTTATTTCTACTCAAAATCACGGTGTCTTTCCATCCCAATAGGAGAAAAAAAGTGTCCCAAAATGTTCATACATTTTTGAACTTTCCTATTGTGTTACCACCATACAAAGTGTATGGTAAATGGTAACACAATAGGAAAAATATCTTTGGGACAGTTTTTTGTCCTACCAGGGTCGAAAGAGCTCCTGATTCTGAGTGGAAATAGTTAACCTAAAATTCCTAGAAGTACCATTAATAATAGTGGCATTTTTTTTGAGAAACGCTCATAATATAAATTTAGATATTTTAGATCGATATAACATATACTTTCTACCCAAAAACGTGCCTAAAACGCGGTATGCGCATGTTCGGACTACTGCCGGCGGATTCTGGCAATGGCACCTATTCTGTGGGTCCCTTTTGCGACGCTACTACTTCTATGGGTTTTCCGTACGCTGATTTAAATGTGATAAATTGAAGACAAACCAAATGTGGCATTACCTGCCTACATTGCTTGAATAACGTGTCCATCGATGAAATTCGAACGAAGCAATAGCATCGTTCAAAAATAAAAATACCTCCTATTTTTGCAGGATGCGTTGGAATCCTAAATCTGTATTTTTAACTGACTTCAAAAAAAGGAGGTTCTCAATTCGGTTGTATTTTTTTCTTTTTTTAGCCGACTTTTAGAAAAGGTTCTCAATTCAGTTGCATTTTTTTTTCAATGTTTGTTACCTCTGAACTCCGTCATTGATGAGCCGATTGGTCATTTTTTTTTTGTTTGTATGTATATGCTTCCAGGTGGGTCCCATTTATTTCAAAAATTCAATTGGATGATGGGATCCATGAGGAATTGAGGGAACTCCTCAATTATATTAATAGGCACGCGTGTAGTGATTTTGGTATTTTCTATTATAACACGTGTATTTACTACATGCGGAAATCATAAATTTGGTGGAGTGGAATTGATGATGAAGACCACAGATGACTTATGGAATTCCTCAATTATGCTTAATTATGCTTTAATTATGCGTATTGTACTTAAGACAGTGCATTGGAAATTATCGCGTGCTTTGAAACGCCGTTATGACTATATTAAGAAACAATAAGATCTGATTATACAATAAGATATATGATTCTTGACTATATGATTGTTTATCTGATTTTATCGATACATGATTGCTTAAAATTTCCTCGATAGAAAAAAAATCTAAAGTTGGGTCTGTATTTTCCTTTTTTTACTCAGCCTAATCAAAGGATTCATTATTTTACGACACAATCAAGTTAATACTATAGTATTGTATCTCATCTAAAATCTCACTATGAAATTTAAATGAAACGTCTCTAAGTTAGGTATTTATCGAAATTTGACCAAAAAAGTCATTCCCGAAGAGTGTTACATCTCTTTTCCTCGTGCGCGGAAGGCATCAGCGTGTCTGTCTAGGGGGCGTGTTCGACTCAAATCAAGGCATCGCCTTAAAAGTACAAAAGTAAGTTACAGATTCTGATAAGTAATATTCCGTTGAAATAGCAACTAATGAAGTGCCAAAGGTGATCCTTGTGGAATCGACGGAAGTCCTCAAATATTATCGGGTCACATACAGCGATTGGGTTTTTTTCTCTAATAATCAACGCATTTGCTCTCGGAAATCAGTTCATGTGGTAAATTGAAAAAGAAATGTGGAAATGTTCTCGTGGCTTGACGGAGTACTAAATTGGCTTTACGCTGATAATGTACAATACGCAAAATGCTAACTGCACGCATAATGTACAGTCAAAATACACATACGCAAAATCCACATCATGATGATAAATTTACAGAACGAGAAATGTACAGTACGCAAAATGTATTTACGCTGAAAGCACATAACGCATAATGTGTAAAAAGAAAAATCTACATTTCGCGAATTGTACAATGCAAAACGCATAATCCGCAAAATGTCACATAAGCTAAATGCTCAATCGCCAAACGTACAAAACGTAAAATGTACAGAAAGCAAAATAGATAATGATGCTCAGAAAAAGAGGGTGACTATTGTAATTTATGAGTACATCTTGCGTATTGTTATTTTTCCGTAATGAACTTTTGCACATTTTGCCACTACCGGGTGGAGTACATTTTGCATATTGTACAATCATCATATGTACATTTTATTGCTTGTACTATCTGCGTATTGTACATTTCTCGTTCTGTACATTTATCATGATGTGGATTTTGCGTATGTGCATTTTGACTGTTTGTACATTATGCGTGCAGTTAGCATTTTGCTTATTGTACATTATCAGCGTAGAACCTAAATTGGAATCGGTTAAAACTTTGTTTTTAAAGTAAATTATTATTTGTTTGTAAATGATTACTCGAAACCGGCTCTAACGATTTCGAGAAAATTTACAATACGCGTATATAGATCGATGTAAGTTCCGGGAATTCGTTGTTTCCGGGGACATGTATTCAAAAAAACGACGAACCGCTTCGAGAAAAGGTAGGTAGTGCCCTTGCGTTGCGCTTGGATTGGCTCGTCTTGGCGGGGGCACTGCCGTGCCCCCAGATTAACCAGATTGACGCAACGGAAGACCACCGCTCAGCTGGTCCTGCAAGCATTACGCTGAGTTGTGACCATATCGTTACAAATATGTCTGTATGAGTTCTCTTATGTGTCCACAATTTGTTGTTATTTTTACGACAATTTTTTCTTTCTTCCTATATTTACTCACGACGCTGAGCGAAACTCGGTCTCCCTGCAGAGTTAGCACTAGAAACACACACACAGAAATATCTAGGAGGGTAGGTACCTGCCTAGCTAGCATGATCGCGTTTATGTCGGACATAAGGCATGAGTCCCTTACCAGCAAGTGTGCGAGTGCGAGAGGGACGGACGCTTTTATGTCCGATAAAGGGAATGTTGCTAGCTAGCGTTGCTAGATAGGCAGATCATTATCCTCGTAGCATTTTTCCCGGTTGTGCCCAAAAGGAACCCGGGGTCCGATTTGGCGTAGGCACTAGTTTTACGAAGGCAACTGCCATCTGACCTCCTAACCCAGAGGGCAACCTAGACCTTATTGCTATTAGATCGGTTTCCACACGATGTTTTCGTTCAACAAAAACCCACAGAACACATTCACTGCCAAGAATCGTTACGCGCTACAACTTTGTTTTTTGTACGCTCATAGCCGATCCTGTGGTTTTCCTCGTATAAAGCGACTACGGCGTAGGCGCCCGCTAATAGGCGAGTTCATGGCAGTGAAAGTGTTAAATACCTATCTAATGATATTTCGTACGTATGCGCTACATAATTATGTACCTACATAAATGAATTAAGTAAAATATGTCGAATCTGATAGCTCAACGTCGCCACCTTTCCCCAGGGTAATTCGCGCGGGCTCCGGGATTTGATGTGATTGTCGCCGTAATTTAGTTTAGACGATATTATTAAGAGTTCGGTGCGAAACATTGGTGTCTATTAGATTAGGCTGAGAGCTTTTTACCCCTCTGCATGATACGAAAGACAAGGTGCTGGAACGGCCTTTTAAAGCAGTTATTTTTAGACTTGCGCTTTATTGAAGAACGGTTATATGTATTCGTACAAACGCCAACACAGACGCGACTGTAAGATGGCGAGAAATTCGGGACGAGGCTCGGGGGCGGGGGGGACCGATGCCGACTACGGCATCGGTCCCCCCCGCCCCCGAGCCTCGTTACGTCGCGTCGTACTAACGAGACTGGCTGCGCCATTCGAGTTGGCGAGAAAAAGGGCGCAAACGCCATGCAATCCGCGGCGCTTACCCGTTCGGCCGACACACAATAAGTTTTCACGCGCTAATTTGCAAGTGAAATAGTTTACTTCTGTCGCTACGGTATTCGTCGATTAGAAATGTCAAAATATTCAAGTTTTCACTTCTGCCGGCACTCCCGGAGTGCAACCCTGTCTTTTTTTATACGACCATCTTTTTTGTTGTTAGTACCTACCCAAAAACAAGTAGGTACCTACTGATTCCAAAAATATATAGGTACTTAAGTCAGTGTTTAAATTTTAAACATCCGCGAAGCGTCATATTCATAATTCCTACTTCAATCACTGCACAGTATACTAGTGAAGAGCCTTTTGCAAATATAGGCAGTGTAGTTGTATACTTAATAACATTTAATAAATAGACAAGGAACTGGACAAAAGACCAGCAGTTGAATGTTCATAATGATTAAAGAAAAACGATGTAAAAGCTAGGTAATCTTTAATTCTTGATGTTTTTTTACTAACTTCCTGCAGGCTGGTAATGCTGCGTATTTTCATCATTTATGTGGGTTACCACAATTTACTAGGATAGAGTGAGATGAGAGAGATAGCCGTTCGTTAGGCTATTGTCAGCAGCATTTACGCACTTGGATGCTATGTTTGCGCCAAATGGAGTCACCGGCTTGAGTCAGTCAGTGCTAGGCGATTCGTGAAGTGTGGCGTGGTGCGGCTGAGAGGATCGAAGTGCGTGTTTACGTCCGCTAGCACACACCAACGGCATAAAATCTCTCTCTCGAGCATACACTGTTTCGGTACAGAATTAATAATAAGTAGTACTACGTACAGAAGGTTCTCTGTTAAAAAATTCCCTATTTAGGTATGCCGAACGTGCCTAAACGTGACATCCCTTTCTATCGTGCCGGGCAGCGCTAACAAACCGGCCCGACCCGTAGCGCCATAATTAAGTACTTGTAGCGGCGCGACGAAATCACGGAGGCACTTGGTTTGCACTAATGACTCTCTCGAGCTCTCTCGCACTATCCGTCTCACTCTTATTAGGAATTAGGGTTAAAAAATAATATTCACGCACCATAGGGAACACAATCTTCCGTAAATTGAAACGTAGCCCATAGACAAACTGTCAATCACGACGTCATGCTGTCACACTGAGTGTCATGTCATGTCATTGACCGACTTATCACGTAGGGTTTCTAATAGGATTAGTTCCTAAATATTGTTCAACATTTCGCGTTGACATCATTACCAAGAACGTAAACTAGTCGCCAAAATGTGGCTCGATGACGCTGACGGTCTCACGGAGATATTTAAAGGCTACTTGCCGTATTATTTGCTTGTTGCTCTCCCTATTTTAATCATCATGTCTCCTGTGAACCCAGTGGCCGCTTCACATGAATTTTCGGTGTACAGAATGCAGCAATACGACCTCCATACGATCCCCCACGGTAAGTACGTCGTGGAATTGCAAGTTTAATTTATAAAAGCAAAAATCGATGACATTTTGAGGTTATAGTTTCGGCAGGGCTAAATCCCAGTACAAATAGATGTTAGGATTGGTATCTTATCGCTTCAGACTTGTTAGACTAGATCTGTCTTATTTATATTTAGTTAGTCCCTGTCATTTGAAGATTTCCTATGTCCTCATATTATTCTCCCTGTTCAAATCATGTTTGAAATACCAATGTTATTTATTGCACACAAAAAAATATGAGAGCTTTAAAACGACATTATTTACTTATAAACTGGACTACTACAGAGGTCTTTTATCTAACAACATCCTAATTTTATGTTTAGAGCAGTTGTTCTTAACCTTTTTCATATTATTACCCCTGTACCGTTAAAACTGATTTTACCTCCAATTTTAATAACCACCAATAGCCTTGTCTATTAGACAAACGCAACATTTTAGATACCAACTCCGTTACCCCCAAAGAATAATACTAATAATTACTCTTTATTGCGCCACAACAAGAGAGAAACATCTTACAAAAAATTTGCTTAATAAATAATGGTAACAACAGGCGGTCTTATCGCTAGCAAGAAATAAGTTGTTGAAATGTGAAGAATGTTATTGCTGACAAATATGATAGCCCAATTCTCGCTCACTGGATTGGCCAAATAAAAGCGGTGGCAACGAGCCCGTATTAAATAGTTATAGGTAGGGTTATTAGAATCAAATGTCTCCATAAGCAACTAACCTTTAGCTTTAAGTTAAATTTATTTGTATCCTTTTCTTTTGCTACTAGCATTAGCCGTGTCTACACCGAACGAGTGGCTCGCCCGAACACTGTGCGCCCAAACATGCTCGCCCGGTGTGGACGTGATTCGGGCAAACGGTGGCTCGCCCGAGCCGTTCGGGCGGGCCCCCGAATGCTTGCCCGAACGGTTTGCCCGAGCCGCGAGCGGCTCAGCCTATGTGGACGGTGGTTTTGTTCGGCCGAACGACAGAAGGCGAGGGCGATTTTTGCCCTACGTATCATTATTCTAATTTGTACTTTATTGTTAACAGTATAAGGTCGTAAGACATTTTTCGTAAATGCAAATTCCATTTTGTTTTCACATCACACTTTTATATTTTGCTGTTAGCCGATTCGACTTCATTCAAAACTGAACGCTATTCGTAAGAGTATAAAGCCGTTAAACACTTTTTGCAATTGCATAGAATATGCAATAAAGTAATTTTGTCCACGCGTCCTTTACCGTTTTGCTATTGAGCAAATTCGAATAGTTCGAATTTGGACGTTATTTCTAAAGAGATAAAGCTTTGAAAAATATTTGGCAATGGCAGAAACAAATTGGTATTTTATTTCTTCATCTCCTTCATCAATTTTGCTGAGTTAGGTTGAACTATAGCGTACTACTAATAAGGTTGTTATTAGATATATTGGCACGCATTGGGAGAGGGGGGAGGAAGGCATTTTTTTTTTTGCAAAATTAAAATTTATCAAGTTTTCACTTCTGCCGGCACTCTCGGAGTGCAACCCGGTCTTTATTTTATCAAGGTAACTTATTAAAGTTCATTCGAAGTCGCTGCGTTGGAAAAGGTCAAAACTAGCTTGACCCCTGAATACCTACATTACATATTGATATTGGGAAATTAGGGATCAAGTTATACCTACTGGCGGTTGGTAACCTGGTAGTGAGACGAGTTGAGGCGGATTTGGGAATTGCGTAACTGAGTTCGACACGCATGGGTTTGTTTGTCAGCTGGAAGGATTGGTAGATTGAGTAGTACCTACGTAGTAGGAATTTCAATAGGTAGGCGTCTTCGCTCTGATCATAACACAATTAATTGATCAAATAATTTTATCCCGGCCTCTTTTCGGTTCTCAAAAATTTTGCGCATCCACATTTTGCGGCTTTTTTTTGTAATACATTTCTTCCAATTTCGAATTCGAACAAGCAAAAACAAAATTAACGTTGTCGCAGCGACAGCTGTGCGCACGTGCGGCTTCATCGTGATCGTGAGCTCAACTATCGGTAGGTAAATTCGCCCGAGCCGATGTGGCTCGGGCGAGCCGCGCGCGTTTGCCCGAACGCAACAACACCGACCGAGCGCTTGCGGCCGACCCTTTTGACGGCTCGCCCGAGCCTTCTGACGGCTCGCCCGAACCGTTCGGGCGAGCGTTTTTGATGGCTCGGGCGAGCCGTTCGGGCGAACTGCTCGGCCGGTGTGGACACGGCTAACTATGAAGCCCGTTCTTCGAAATAAAGATGTTTTATTTATTTATTATTATAAGAATAGCTGTTTTACTGACATGGAGGTAAATTCCCCCCAGGGTCGGAAACAATGGTTTAGAGTCAGTGCAGAGACAGAAGCATGCTCCTATGATTAATACCTCCTATCATCCTAGCCCATCTGCAGGGGCTTCCTTCCATTCTCTCACAGCTTCTTGTTCTTTAGCCTTTTTTCAAGTTTTATATTGACTTGACCTGTTTGTATGTAGTAGTTATCCGTCAAAATTTGCAATCCATTTTTCAGTCATTTGCCATTATCTGATTGAGCTAAAATTTTAATTTGGATGACAATTCAATATTATGGTACCATCTAGCTGATCTGATTATGGAGACAGAAGGTCGCCACGGGAATTCAGTATTCAACCGACGTAACCCCGTTGAGTTTGGGCTCGTTAGAATCGTCTCAATGAGTAGTTGATGATGGTATATAGAAAAATACAATTGGCAATAAAAGCTTGTACTCTTGGGTTTAATGTGAAGTTTCCTTGTTATAGCCACATCTTTTTTATGGACCATGCATATTCAGTCCATGTTGTAACAAGTTTTCGAAAAATATTATATTGCCCCCTGGGTATGTCACAGATTAACCACAAGAAATAGTCAGTTAACTCTTATATTTAATAACATCCATTGCCATCAGGATGCCGCAGCGCCAGTTTCAACTTAGAAGGCCGTTCACTGACATCCTGGAGCACGTCCAGGCACTGTGTGGTGGCTCGCGTCCAGGATGTCACCATTGAGCAGTTCCTGGAGATCAGGAACAAGGCAGGAGCGCTGCTGCTGGTGCTGCCAGCGAATGAGACGGTGCTCAGCACTGAGGAAAAAGAGGTATTTTGGATATTACGCAAATACTTCTTGTTAGAACGTTTACGACGCGCATGCTGTAGCAATCAAGTCATCTTTTGTTTTATTCCATCCATGACATCTGTGACATGCGCTGTAACTTACGCACAGTCTATGAATGTGTTCACATATCTGCAGATAGTGTTTAGATGTAGCGCTCAACCAAGCCTTGAAGACTGGAGCCATTAAAGCTAAGATTAGCATTCCGCAGTAGTGAGAAGACTTATGTTAGCCCTGACATTAAGTATTAAAGGCTTGGCCTAGCTTTTATTCACAACATTATTTGCAGTGCAAGTAGCAGTGTTATAATGGATATGGTCTTCTGTAACATGTATGTTTTTTGTAGGGCTGCTCTGAATATGAGTGAGATAACATTCCACTATGCTCTATCTCCCTTTTCGTCTTTGTATGTGGTTTGCAAAGTTTTAGGAAATAATGTGTTGTTTTTTGTCTATTAAAAGACCTTGTGTGACTTATATCCAACTTGAAATAATGGAATTCATTTTATTACAAGTTGGGTGGGTAAACAAGTTTTATAAAAAAATGTTTTGTCAACAGCACATCCAGCTCCTTGAAATGGCGATGGTACAAGACGAGATCAGCGCCCCCGTGTACTTCGCCCAGTGGTCTCCCGCGTTCGAGGACATCCTCGAGGACCTGCAGCACAGCTTCATCACGGACGACAAGTCCGGCACAGCCCTGGAGGCCATGTACAACACTGTGTCGTCCAATGGTTACCAGATTGGTGAGTTATTTAGTATTTATTAAACAGGACATGCAGCTCCTGGTAATGGCGATGGTACCGGTTTGAAATGCCGGTGATGATGGTGATGTATTCCTGTTATCCCTCATTAGAGACATAGCGCTTGCAGAAGAGTTCTCCATTTGTCACGACCTTGCGTGGCTTCGCCCTGCTCTTTCTAGCCGAGACCAGTTGAGCCAGCCTTTTCTTAACTACTTTAGTACTGGGCTAGGAATGACGATGGCCGTACACGTCGCTCGGTGGTCTCCCGCGTTCGAGGACATCCTTAGAGACGACGCTACCAGCGCTTAGGATTGTCTGTGGTAATGGCGATGGTACGAATGTGACTTTGGGCTCGCTGCAATCGTTTCGACGAGAAATAGACTCAAAGAAAAGTAGAGTCAGATCAGATTTCTTTAAAAATAAAGCCATGATTACACTGAAATGCTTACGCCACTTAACGAAACACGTTATTTTATTAAATATTTTTGTGTCGTGTCAATCTAACGTGCAGGCTGTGAGCCATTTAAGCGGGTCCTAGCTCCCAATGACCTTCGACCTGTAACTGTCGTTTTTTAAGTATTTTTTATGGCTTATCGTAATAACAACAACGACGTTTACCGAAATAGTAATCCATATTTACTTCAAAACTCACAGTTTTCGGGATATATGGCACCAAACTGTGGCCATTTCAGGCCATCAAACCAGTTTTTTGGACATACCTTTAGTCAAAATGAGTTAAAACTAACAATCTCTCGTGGGTTGTTAGGGACGTCAATAAGGAACAGTTATGTGTAGATTTCATATATAAAAGTGCATAAACAACATGTGCATAATATCGAAAACAGAACTTTTTGGACCATGTTTGAATAAATCATAAAAAATGTAATATTAATTATTTTCACAAAAACTCTCGTGCAAATGTAGATAAAAAAATTGAAAAACCGATAAGTGTTTGGGCCATAAATATATCTATAGTTTTGACGGAGGAATATCAACTCAGAACTCGTCAAAACTAGTCAAAAAGCGCGTGGAGCCCCTTAAGGAAATACAGAGAGGTTACTAGTAGTGGCGGCGAATGTGATGGAAAGATACGCTTCATCAGCGAATGTCTGGGTAGCTCAGGGAGAGTGCTGTACCGCCAATACGGAGGGCATAAGTTCGAGTCTAATCTTGTGCTTCAGTTGATGATGACTTATTTTTCCATTATATTTGTTCTCGGGCACGTGCAGAGGATGGAGCCCTCTCGTTTACCACGTAAAACTCTCCTGAGTGAAGTAGCTTACGCTAAGCGACCAGTGGGGCGCCCCATGTTACGACTTAAGGACAGCGCAAAACATGACATGCTGGCCTTCAAGATCGACCCCGTGAACTGGGAAAAGCAATCTCAGCACCGAGACCTTTGGAGAAAGACACTTTATGAAGGCGTGACACTACACGATATCGTCTGGTTTGACCTCTTGTCCCACAAACGAGCACTGAGACCAGCACGCTGCTGCGCCTCCAACGGCACTGATGTGTATGAAATTTACGTGTCATATCTGCGGGCGTCACTGTCGCTCTCGTATTGGCCTGACAAGCCACGTACCTAAGTGCCGCACTTTAATAGACGCTGCTTAAATCATCTTTTATAGATGCCAAAGGCCAATGATGATAATGATATTTGTTCCCTGTACCATATCGTTTAATAAAACGGTTGTTACAGTGGTATCAGCACCGGCGCCGCAAAAATTGGATTCCAAGCCGGTGACACTACACGGGAAGTTGGTGGGCCGCTCGGGCTCCGCGCAGACCATCGTCATCTCTGCACAATACGATTCCTCGGGTCTAGTGCCGGTAAGTGCAATCAGGACTTCACGTAAGAACCCTTAGCATCGTTCTAGCTTCAACGAAATGATGGTCCTTATCACTTGCACAATGTATGTACAGTCGTGGATTTGTGATGCTTTGCGAGATTGAACAGTCATATAACTTTGTCATGATGTGGTTGTCATATTGATTGGACCCATTAAGTGTTTGTTAATTTATCAGCTGATGAGAGAGCAACACTTTATCAGGTTATACCGCGGTGGAATCTCTTTCTTCTTCTTTGTGATTGCCCCTTGGCCGAGGATCGTGATCAGTCACGACGTCCTTTCTTACAACTCGGGCAACGGGTACTTGAGCTGTTTTATGCATGGAACCACAAGCATTTTTATGGTGTTAAGAGTCCGCAGTAAGCTCGGCCGAATTTCACCTTCCTACAAACGTAGTTACGCTCTCATTTTAAAAGTATGTGTTGGATTGTGACGAAACTTTGGATATACATTGACATCAGGTATATCTATGTCTGTAATTAGTTTATATGGTTCCAGTTTATAAAACAAACGAAATACAGCAAAAACAAGTTTTGTATGAAAAACTTAAATTCTCTGTATTTTTTTTACTAAGGTATCTGAAGCTACATAAACTAATTACCGACATAGATATACCTCATGTCATTGTATATGCAAAGTTTCGTTACAATCCAACACGTAGTTTTAAAATGAGAGCGTTTGTATGGAGAATCGAGCTTACTGCGGACTCTTAAGACCTTGTTGGAATGGACCATGTATCTCTTAGCATCCCAAATCCTTGACCCATCACAAATTGCCTTAAGGATAGCTTTTACTTGCCATAACGCCATAAGTATCACAATCCCTTGTTACAGGAGCTGTCCCTAGGCGCGGACTCCAACGCCTCCGGCGCAGTAGCGGTGCTGGAGCTAGCCCGCATCCTGTCCCGTCTGTACGCCTCGCCGTCGGTGCGCGGCGCGCCCTCGCTGCTGCTCGTGCTGTCTTCGGCCGGGCACGCGCTCAACTACCAGGCCACCAAGAGGTGGCTGGAGGAGCAGATGGACTCCACCGACGCTTCCTTGCTACAGGTATGACAGATTAGGGCTTCGCTGGAACTAGTAGACGCGAACTGTTCTTAAAATCGGCACCCTACATGCTACATACGGAACGCTACGCGCGCTCGTGTAAAAGGGCGGCTTTGGCGTCCTAACTTCCTATAGAAGGTGGGTGGAGGAGCCGCTAGACTACCGACGCTTCTTTACTGCAAGTAAAGGCACCTTTACACATATGGGCAACTCAATGACCTAAGCATGCCCTTATACATTTCATGAGCGTCGAAGGCGCCCTAAAAAAACGCATTTAATGTGTTGGTCGACCATATACATATTATGTAAGCTGTTGAAATTTTCCCTCCATATGAAGTTAGCAGTCGATCTTGACACATACTTTTGTATGGACCCAGGACGTCTCCTTCGCCGTCTTGTACATATACCCCTTTTACAAGCTTTCATTTAACTTGCAATGTATGTAACTATGTTTGTTCAGGTGTAATCTTGCTACTCAATAATGAAGCAGATATCTTCAACCGATTGAGCTGAAATTTTGGATTTAAGTATAGCTGGGATTACAATTCAATATTATGGAAGCATCGAGCTGATCTGATGACGGAGTCAGAAGGTGGCCACGGGAATTCCGGACTTAGCAGACGTAAAATAGTTTGGGCTCGTTAGAATCGTCTCATTGAGTAGTTTAGTTATTTAATCGTATGGCTAAACTTTGAGGTTGTTATACCAAGCAGCTATTTTAGGTGTCAGAGCGTGCAGATCTTCAGCAGGTGCAGGGTAGGAGTGAAGATGAGAGCCGGAAGATGTGCTCACTGGTTTGATCTTCCTCTCCGCACTCGCAGTGGAGATTCCTTCCACCCCCCTTATGCTGGAAAGCATTGTAGCGTCCTTGCCCAGTTCGCAACCTGTTCAGGCGGCACAGGGACGAGTAGTTGATGACGGTATACAGAAAAGTACGGTTCGCAATAACAATCTCTTTTATTCCCCAGGACATATCCTTCGCCATGTGCCTGGAGTCCATCTCCTCGTCTCCGTCGCTCACGATGCACGTGTCGAAGCCCCCGAAGGCCGGCGGTCCGGCGCACTCGCTGCAGACGCGGCTGCGCGCGCCGGTCACGCACAAGAAGATCAACCTGGCCGACGAGCTGCTGGCCTGGCCGCACGAGCGGTTCAGCATCAGAAGGATGACCGCGTTCACGCTTAGCAGCTTGCAGGTTAGACCAGCCTCTTGCCACTTCTAAACACCTCCCAGGTGCAGATTCACTCGAACACTAACACTTTCGTTCGCCCCTAAATGCGCTGCCGGTGTCAATGGCAGTGTCTCACCAAACGACAAACTTAACGAGATGATAGAGCACAAGCTACGCGGTAGAGCAGGATGGCATGGAGTTTTCTAGCTGTCTAACATAGGTTTTGTTAGATAATGGACCTGTACATAAGTATAGGTCAACCATTTAATCCAGTCCTCGCCGGCTTGCGCGAGACCTATACTTGTTACTTACCATTATTTATTCTGTGGTACCATTCAAAATTATTTCAGTCGGCTCGACTTACCCATCCCTCGCCTTTTTGAGGCGGCTCTGCACAACAGGCTTTAATGGCCCATCATACAGGACGTAACTGTCCATTAAAGGGAGAAAGACTTTCAGATGAATTCTTCCGCATAACTGCTGAACCATGATGGCCCATTGTGTAGAGGAGCCTTTAGATAACTAACCTAATCCAACAATTAATTCACACCACGTGTTCGTTCACGTACGCCCAGGCGCAGCGTGGGTAGACTTGCCACAAGGTACAGTTAGCAGCAGAAGTAGCTAAGCGGGTCAAGTGCTCAAAATTACCTACCCTACACACGACTCTAATGACACTGGGATAATGACTGTCTATACCATTTTCAGCGGGTTATTTTGCGTAGCTCTTTCTGCTATTGACTGTCCTGCTAAAGGTCGCGGGAGTCCGCTAGATGCGGGTGGCGCAGTACAAACTCAAACTCAAATAGTTATTTACGATACAAGTGCCAAAAATAGGAAATTCGCAACGAGTGGTGATAAATTAAAACACTACCGAAGGTAGTGTTTTAAATCGACACGAGTTGCGAATTACCTATTCGCACGTGTATCGTACAACGTTTTACTGTACATATGGCTCTTTAAAGTTTCGACATATGCACGAAAAGTGCTCTTTTCCGCACTAGTGCGGGAAAGTAGCCCCATATGTACTGTAAATGATATTTATTCAAGTACGCCTAGTAACAAGCACTTTCAAATCGTCAGCTAATTTCTTAGAGTAATTTAATAAACATAAAAAATAAAAATTATATGAAGTAAAAATTGTATAAGAAATAAAAGTAAAAAATAAATGCACTGGTCATTGTGGCACTCTTTGGGGGAGGCCTATGTCCAACAGTGGACTTCATCTGATATGATGATGGCGTTGTCTTAGATAACTAACCAAGGTAATTTGTCCCCAGAGCCACAAGGAGCCCGGACGCAGCACCGTGCTGGACGCGCCGTCGGACGCCGCGCTGGCCAACCTCGTGTCCAACATCCAGGGGATTGCGCGCGCGTTGGCCTCGCACATATACAACCTTACTGACGGCGGCGCTGAGGACTCGTTGCTGTATGATGATGCATTGGTGAGTCACAGATCACTTTAACTTGAACTATACTGAACTATACGGAAGGCGCGGCGTGGGTAGGCCCCCCACAAGGTGGACTGATGACCTGGTAAAGGTTGCTGGAGTCCGCTGGTGACGCAGGGCCGGTCACTGGCACTCTTTGGGGGAGGCCTACGTCCAGCAGTGGACGTCTTTCGGCTGATATGATGATGATCCTGAACTTGTAGTATTTATGATGTGTGAAGGGTTTGGGTTTTCGTTTTGTTTCGCGATTGGGATGGGATCGAGCCGACAAGAGAGCGTTCTTGGATCCGCCGGCTAGTCGGGCGTCGGGCGCCCCGCCCCAGGTGTCGCTGGAACCATCGTCACAGCTCGGAAAGGCTAAGCTATTCTTATGTCATTAATGTATTTTTTTTAATACAACGACGGTGGCAAACAAGCGTACGGCCCGCCTGATGGTAAGCGGACACCGCAGCCTATAGACGCGTGCAACTCCAAAGGAGTAACATGGGCGTTGCCGACCCTTGCCGTGTTGACAGCTGAAGGAACAATTTCCCTCGCTCTCAACATAACGCATCCTCGGGAGCTCCGGCGACCTTGCTCACCTCCAGGAACACAACACTACTACAGAGCAAGTAGTAGTGTTATTATTATGGCTGTGGTCTCCTGCAAGGCGGAGGTACTTCCCCAGTTGGGCTGCTCCATATTCGAGCGGGATGACATTTCGCTGTGGCCTACCTCACCAATGTCATGTCATGTGTAGATATGAATATGGATACGCCCTGTAAATAAATATTGAAACCAAACAAAACTTTATTCATTTTGATTAAACTATAATGATAATGAATGACAATGCGTTGCAAAAAGTGTACTGACTTATATTTATTCTAATGTTTCTGTATAATAAGGAACTAAGAGTTTATCTATATTATCTATTTTCAATGGATTTATTCTTGCTTACTTCTTGCTTAAAATTAGTAATGAAATTACACCTTGCTCAAATGCCATTAAATGGCAGGTATGTCCATAATGCTAATAATTACACGGTTCAACTGACGTATTGAATGTCACTACGGGCGACATGTTTCGAACTCTTCGGCAGTTCTTCAGGGTGAGTGTTTTCACGATGGTGTCACCCGTATGACATGTCGTTCGTAGTGACATTTAATGCATATTTCCGCTCTGAGGGACGCAAGTTAACCCTAACCTAACCTATTAATTTTTTTGATGTAATAAAATTTCGAACAAATGAAATTCGTTGTTTTGTTATTCTGCCATTTAAAATTCATACAAAATGAATCATTTGCCAAATAATTTTCCCTGAACAGTTTATTCTATGAAATAATAAAAATTGGAATAATCTAGTCATGAAATAAAATTACACCAAACAATATTTCGTGAAGTAAATGTTACTTGAAACGTTTTCGATGACATGAAATTCGATGAAAAGTTTGTCGACAAAACAAGGGACACCCCAGCTCTGGTTATAGTGCAGGTCGATCTTCGTCAGCTTCAAGCCGAAAACTGGCAGGAAGTAGCCCAAGACTGGAATAAGGCGTGCTCTGGTTTCGGAGCCCAAGGCCCTTGTTACATCAATGAGCCCAAATAGTTGGTTAGACAGCATTGCAGTGTAGGCATGTGACGCACGAGTACACATGACCTCAATATTTAATGTATAATCATCATAGTTAATTATATCTCAATGCAATTATTTCTATATTTATCCATAATCAATTAGCAGTAACGCACCTTCGTCAGACCAGTATATAAACCGATGTATTTCCATATTAAAGGACGATTACTTTCCCGTCTTCCGTCTCATTTACTCCGTAACGAACTACACTTCATGGCGACCTTGCCAGAGGGCTGCTCGAGGCAGCCTAGAGTAAAACCGTATTAGAATCCACCAATCAAATTGATGATGATCGAACGATTTTGGCACCCAGGCCTCTCGCCGCAGGGCTGCCAGCTGATGGTACAATGCATTAGGAAATACTCTCAATGAGGGTCACAGATATCAACTTGGTAACATCCCACTGTGGCCTACTCTTGACTCTGAAAATATGTTATGATTCCAGAGTGTGGACGCAGAATCTGTGAAACATTGGTACAAATATTTGTCGTCGCAATCGAGAGCGCCTCAGATCATCACCACATCCGCCCCTAGCTCAGGTCAGTACTATACTACAGGAACTAATATTTGCCCGCGACTTCGTCCGCGTGAACTCCACTGTAAAGTTCCTTTTATTCCCCAATTTCTCCCCTTTGGGGGATGATATTCGGGACAAAAAGCAGCTTATGTTTTAACGAAAGAAGATTAACAAAGAGAGTGTATGTTAGAAATCCTGAACCCAGGTCAGGTCAGGTACCCAGTACCCTAAACCGACGAGCATGTATGCAGAATGACATGAAAGTGAATGAAGCGAGAAAGGTTTGTCAAGATCGTAGCAAGTGGAAACCGTGATCTCTGCCTACCCCACCGGGAAATAGGCTTGATTATATGTATGTATGTATATCTTAATCCAGGTTATAAGCGATAGAAAAAAGTGACTGACGAAAGTATTTTCTAGTGGCTCGTTTCACGAAGCTACTAGTTGCAATTTAAAAGTCTTACAGGCAACTGATCAAATGGCCAGTCGCTATTTATTTATTTATTTGAGACATCAACAGCATTGCAGGAAAATTATACGAAACTTAATAGCTAAGCCAATTATAGACGTCCACCAAAATACCGTTAGTGGAAAAAGAACGTAAACACAGAGTAATTTAAGAATAGAACTAAAATTAAAATTATAACATGCTCGGTAAATACAAACTATCATGAGTGTGTGTGTGTGTGTCTTTGTGTGTAGATTCGTGGGCAAATGTATGTATTTTAAAAAAGTCGAAGTCGTAATGTAGTGCAATTGAATAAAGTCGATAGTATTAAATTTTTTGTTGATAATTTTTTAACACACGAATTAGAGGCGAATTCTGGGCATCATTTGTGTGCACAACTTTACGTCTAGCACAACTTGCCGACAAGTCGCTTCGCGCGCGACTGAGCGTCCCCTGTCTCACTTGCACCGTGCAAATTCGAAAGAGGAGGGTAGATCTTTCTCGACTCGCGTCGCAGCGCGGCGTCAGTTGTGCTAGCCCCCCTGGTATACTGAACAGACTACGGTCAGTGTGCCGAGTTCGAATTGCTGGAACGGATAATTTAATTTCCGCAAGTAATTCAGAACTGTCAATAAGTCCAGATGAGATGTCATGCAAAACCGACATATCTGGTCGACCGCCTCAGTGTTGTCAATTTATACTTTTAGAATTGTATCTTGCGGTTTTGTGGAACGGGCCACAATGATATAATTTTGCGACTACAGTGACATCATATTTTCATGTCCACAGGTGTGACGGGCGCGCTGGAGCGCGCACTGTCCCGGTACATGGACGTGACGGTCAGCGTGCACGCGATGGACAAACGCGAGCCCGAGTACACGCTGTACTCGCCCACGAGGGCCCAGCTCTTCGTATACAGGTACTACGATAATACCATGTCCACAGGTGTGACAGCACTGTCCTAGTACATGGACGTGACGATCAGCGTGCACGCGGTGGACAAACGCGAGCCCGAGTACACGCTGTACCCAGCTCTTCGTATACAGGTACTACGATAATACCATGTCCACAGGTGTGACAGCACTGTCCTAGTACATGGACGTGACGATCAGCGTGCACGCGGTGGACAAACGCGAGCCCGAGTACACGCTGTACCCAGCTCTTCGTATACAGGTACTACGATAATACCATGTCCACAGGTGTGACAGCATTGTCCTGGTACATGCCCTGCTGGACATAGGCCTCCCCCAAAGAGGGTCAAAGTAATCGGTCCTGCGCCACCCGCATCCAGCGGACTCCCGTGACCTTTACCAGTTTAAGCAGAAAAACTATGTTTTTTTGTTCTTTTACGAACAAAAATATTTATTTTCATTAAATATTTTGTACGGCGATACGAAGTTCGCGGGGTCAGCTATAGTATTTTATATATTTTAATATAGCAATGAGCAAAAGATCTTTTTTCAATTTACCTTTACATTTCCTTTTGTGTCTCATTAAGTATGTTTTCTTCTCCAGTGTAAAACCAGCGGTATTCGACCTCATTCTAACACTAGCCATCATAGCCTACCTCTCAGTCGTCTACTTCGCGATCCAGCTGTTCCCGAGATTCTACGAGGAATACGCCAAGGTTGTCACGGGCAAGGCCAAAGTACATTAGGGTAAGAGATATTATGTAATCGAAGCAATAATCCCTTTGAGTTCCACAGTCAATATAGTCACATATTACAGCTTAAAGCAGTAAAATACGTGCAAACGTTCCAATGTGACGCTCACACGGACGCGTCGCTGCAATAAACTTAAGTGCAAGTCGGGGTAGCCGACGGTACGGTCAAGGTCTTTAATTGTTGGGCCATTTAGGTGTCAACTAATTTTGGTTTTTTATAGTAGCCTTGAAGTGTCCAGTATAAGGTGAGCTCTAAATGGCTCAACGACAATTAAAGTCCCTGGCGGTACATTCAGCATCATATAGTTAGAAGCAGCCAAAGTAGCCAAATATATCGGAACACGTCTTTATTACTATAGGCGTAAGGATGTGTTACGATATATTTGGCACCTTTGGCTGCTACTAACTATATGATGCTGACTGTACATTCAACAACAATTAAAGTCGCATACGGTCGTAGAACTGATTGTAACTGGAGCGCAGGTCTCGAGCGGTCCTTATTGACTCTAGTTGAGACACCGCTATAGCTATAATATATTTACTGTGGTATAGTTGTTGGTTTTTGAGGTGAGTCTTATCGTGAACAAAGGCTATTAGTACAATGGCTGTGTTTTTAAGACTTCAGCGTGAAATAATTTCTGGGCGAATTGCAACATAACATGTATCAATCGTTCGCAGACATCGATTTAAACTTTCACGATTTTCACACATTATTTATTACTAAACGCGATTTAATCGTATATTGTTTACTAGCTTCCGCCCGCGACTTCGTCTGCGTGGACTCGGGATAAAAACTATCCTATATTTTAGTCCAGGCTTTAAACTATCTTCGTGCATAATTTCACCCAAATTGGTTGAGCCGTTTAAGCGTGTTAGTAACAAACATCCAAACATACAAACATCCAAACTTTCGCATCTATAATATTAGTAGGATTTCCCTTGGCGTTTTGATTGTGTTGCAACATGCTTAATCGCATTACAGTTTACTGGTGTCACAAAATAGGAAAGAAATAAACAAAAACTTAACTCCCAATGTCACCGAAGTAATTATCTCTCTTTCTGACAGCTAACCGTACTTTCATTGTATACCTTATTGACTGTGGCAGGCAAAGGGTTAGTGATGTATAGAAGCGTATGTTTGAGTTTTGTGGACAGACTTAACACTTTCACTGCCAGGGACACGCCTAGCGGGCGCCTACGCCGTAGTCGCTTTCCGCTACATACAGGGAAGTAGCGCGTCGCGATTCCTGACAGTGAGTGTTTTGTAGCTTTCCATCGGCGGTTTCTTCGCCTTTTAACCTCCCATTGCTTGAAGCGATACTGAAAATCAACCATCATGTACCCTGCCTATCACTTTTGAGAATGCGGGCGTGAGTTTGTGTATGCAAGACTGACTTGCAATTAGCATACAAAGTTGAATGTGAAAGCGTAAGCTACCGTCGCGAACTGGATATGTACGCTTTTATATTGTCTTTGTCTAGAAAAATTATATAAGTACAGGATTTATTTATATTTTTAAACAACGATTTTTAGAGATTTGGCCGTCGCATGAAAGGAAAACATTGCAGAGGATGTTCTACAAACGTTTTATTAAAACTTTAAAAAAATGGTGTTCAATCTTGTATGAAGCGAAATTTCTGAGTACATTTTGCTAATACGCATCTCAATATTGGCATGGTATCGTCTGTTACGAAAGCATCTGTTAGTAAAAGTTGGTGTTGTCTCGTTCTTTGCCAAGTCTAAATGCGTCATCGCCATAACGGCCCGGCCACGATATTTATTGCGCGAATTGCGGCGCGGCAAGCGTTTTATATGTTCATTGCGCGGTCGAGACGCGCAACGAACTGTGGTTAGTTGGGATCACACGCAATGAATTAGAAAAAGGGCTGCCGCTGCCGACTCCTCGCCAGTTAGGCTGTTTTCCATTTCATTCGGCGGTTCAGTAAAATGTGAAACAGAACCAGCGCACTACCAATAGTCACTAATTTACGAAACGTTAAATAATTACCGACATTTTATTTATGATTGTTATGTACAGTTGAACTCAACAAATAACTTGGCTCGGAAACAAATGGCCTTTTATGAGCCGGGAAAATTGAAAGTATAGTTAAACTAATATATTTCTGTTAAGTCCGCTATTCTGCCCTCTTAAGCCAAATAGCTCTATCTCAAAATGAACATGCAAATTAAAATCTACGTGTAATGGCATAACTTACAATGACATATCATTTTGAGATAGCGCCATTTGGCTTAGCGCGGTTTATTGCATTATATCTTATTTTTCTAAGTGCAATAACATTAGTGTTGTGAGTTAGATCTTGGCCGATGTGCAAAAAACGCAATTGACGTGAGTTGTAAAACAAAAATCAACTCAAGTGTCAATTTTGTGACCTGTAGAATCTTCTATCTTAGACAGTAGAGTGGATTTTTGATTGGAGTACTTCGATGCCGAATTCCAACTTAAATTATCTCGAGTATAAG
This sequence comes from Epinotia bilunana, assembly GCA_947049275.1. Lineage (NCBI taxonomy): Eukaryota > Metazoa > Arthropoda > Insecta > Lepidoptera > Tortricidae > Epinotia > Epinotia bilunana. The sequence goes on along the minus strand of OX346269.1, from coordinate 4,470,861 downwards.
CTTTTAGTTTTAACGGCTCGGACAAGCGCTAAATCGTCACAACAGTAAGTAATATTGGAGAGATTACGCACCTCGGTTTTTATCTATGTAATGAAATAAGCCTTAAAGATTAGGCTTGTGTGAAGCAAGGCAAGTGTAAAAATGGCAGCAACTTTTCTTAACCTCATGGATACCAAATTAGTCCACACCAAACCTATTTTTTTCTGTCTAATCTAATAACATTTTCTATATTATTATGTATCTGGGCGTCTTGCCACTTTTAGGCGTTAACTTCCAAAATTTGTCAGTTTAAATTGACCCTTGTCATATTGACAAAGAGTCAAAACTTAATTGATGTCAGTAGGTTAAGAGTCGCTAAGACGCTAGCCTTTCCATACAAACGTAGTTTGGTTCTCTTTTTAAAGCGGGTTACTGGAATACCATTAATCTTTTTATACAAAATGGGATCAGGCACATAACAGAAACTATCTTCCATCATTAGCCACTTATCAATTAGTTTATGTCCAATAATTACAATGGCCCTTATTTCCTTTTGAGCAGTATATATATTTGGAATTTTGCACATTGTAGTGAAATTCACTTGGAACGTATTTATACAAAATGCCTGCAATATACAAATTGGGAATGAATTTGGTGTGGTAGGTTATATGTGTTGTAGTGCCCAAAATGATGCATATTGAAACAATTTGTATGTGAAACTTTAAAGATTATTTAAATCAAAAATCTCTCATTCGAGTATTACTGTAATTATTATTATGATCACAATTTGCATTTAAATTGTCTATTTATTATGTTCTTTGGTGTGTGGTTTTTTTATTTAAATATGGTGTGTTGGAGAGTTACTTTACTTATCTATATACATGTGACAATAAATCTATAGAAAAAGTAGGTACAGACAAAGTATTAACACGGAACATGGCCAAAAAATACAAAAACATCTGTATGCTTTGCAGTTGAAAAATGACAATTACTCATTCAAATTAAGTTACATGATTGACTCTTACTGCCTGGAGAGTTTAAATTTTAATTACCTTTAATTGAAATTAAATAACTGCTGGCTAATCTTGTTCCACAGGCCGGGTAAAATGTAGTCTTATGTCAATGTCATAAAGACTTTTTCAGGGGAAAACTTTTCTCATTGTGTATTTCTTGCTCAAAGCACTTTTTCAATAGATTTTCTCGTCGCAATCTACAATGAGTTATGTTGACCGTCCTTACAGTTCCTTATTATGAAGTCGCGTGAAACAATATAGTATATATATTTATTTAACTATATGTTATTATATGCAGAAATAAATCAAGTTTTGATAGTTTTGCTTGGAAATAAATTGGTTAAATTTCATCATGAGTCAAAGCAATGTGAAACCGAAAAAAATAACCACAAAATAGGCTAAACAAAAGTCATCTTATTAAAAAACAGAACTATCTAACTTACCTCAAATATTGTGTACCTATTCAGTAAGTAATTACCATTATTTAATTACCATTCCTTGTGTAATTTGGTTCAAGGTGTATATGGGATGGATATGGGAATCATGAACTAAAATAACTATTGCTTATATACTGCGTGGAACGGAACGATTGACTTTCCCGCAAGAGGGGGATTATTGAGCGCTAGTACGTCACATTTTTCAGATTAACTATTTTTTTTGACGCGTTTTTTTTTACCTTTGTATGGAGCGTTAGCCGACTGGAGCGACGAGCTCCATACAAATGTTAAAAAAAAATCGCGTCAAAAAAAATAGTTTATCTGGAAAATGTGACGTACTAGCGCTCAATAATCCCCCTCTTGCGGGAAAGTCCATCGTTCCGTTCCACATTGTATAAATTCACTAAGGGATATTTAAAGGCTTGTGAACAAGGTCGCACGGAAAAGATATACCTTAACTAGTTAAGACAAAGTTATAAATGGCACATCACATTTTTGACTTAAAATGTAAAATCAGTGTCATACCAATAGTAATTATAACGTATCCAAATATAATAACATCTTAATCCTACAGTAAGAAAGACGAGGTATATTTGGCGCCATGTTTATGGCGCCATCATTATATATATATATATATATATCTTCTGGACACCACATTATATACCACCACATTACATACCACACCACCACATTATCTCTTAAAAACTATTATAGGGTTTAAATCTCCTTAACATGTGATTTTGTTATATTGTGGGGTCGGTGGGGGATATACTAAGTACATACATACATACATACATACATACATTCACGCCTTTATTCCCAAAAGGGGTAGGCAGAGCACATGAAACTTATGTTCTAGCGCCACTTTTGGTATAAATGTGGGTATAAAAAAGATCGACAAAATGTGATATTGCAGTGATAGGTTGCTAGCCCATCGCCCACAACACACTTGAACCCTGCTCCCGTAGTCGACTTTTACGACACTCACGGGAAGAAAGGGGGTGGTGATATTCTAACCCGACACCACACGGGCATAATTATCTACTAAGCACGGGCATATACTAAGTATAATGATTTTTTTCTAAAAACTGTCAATATTGTGTCTTGGTGATGATGGCCTTATGATGCTTACTGTACGGTTAAAAAGCAACTAGTTATTTTGGTCCATGATTCATGAAGAGCATTATGTTGTTAAATTTTTATTTCAATCTATTAGGTATTAGGTAAACTTGAACTCCTATGGAATGTTTGGATAAGTGATTGAGCAATTGTAGACCTAAGAGGTTAGAGAATAGAGTTCATTTTCAATTGGTCATAGAAGTAATCCTGCCGAAAAATTAAGTTGACCACGTTTAGCGTATTGTGAGCCTTATGGTGTACAAGTCAAAGCCTAAATTTTCTTGATTATATTTTGAATAAAAAGTAATTCTCGAGTCATATTATTTTGGTCCGTGTTCTCTAGACGTTAAGGTCTACTATCGTTCAATAGGATTGAGAACAAAATAGTCAAACTTGTGTCTTGTGTAAGTAAAAGTGGATGTAAGGGAATTGAGAATAAACATTTGTTTTTAAAAATGATGTTTTATTAAAATACATTTCCTTTAATATAAAACTCTCTAAAAATACATCAAAATACTTATGTACTTTGTTTTAAACATACATTGACTTTCTATATATTACAAGAGTTTTATGATATGTGTATTTACAGTAAAGATGTATAATAATAACGTAGAAAAATAACAGTAGTGCTAACTTCAAAGAAAATTCGTGGCATAATTATCTATTTACCTAGGGCGGTAAAACAAAGAATGTCTGATATGCGATCTGAAGCTTTCTTTATTACCCCCCGCGGTGAGTACACAATTTTACGTCTCTCCTTGGGCAGGAAGTGCGATACTTGCTACTTTACGACCAGGTATGACGTAAAAAAGATTGTGTGGTGTCAGTGCAGTACCTTCCACGAATTTTTACCCTGAACTTAATTTCTTTAATTCTTGCATAACCTTTAACACTTGATTGCGGATATTCTAAGCCTTTGATATAGACATATATTGCATTCATGTTTACTATAAGCTACCTTGTATGTTATGAACTAATTACGTATATGGCACTTACTTATATTTAAAATCATTAGATCATTACCCTTTTCGGTTTGTCGCAGTGAGGTAAATATACCAGAGCGGACACGTCGATCACCAAAATCTTGCTAAGTCACTTAGTCGAGTTAAAATGGATCTTATTACTAATTCAATAAGGTTGACATAACCATTAACAGTTTTGATGTCAGTGTCGCGCTGTTTGAAAATGGAGCTTAATGCTAAAACAATAAGGTGGAGATCTCAGCCCTCGAAGACCTCGACGCTGGCGGCGCCCGTGATGTCTCTCAGCTCGACTGACTTGAAGGTAGCCACGATGTTAATCTTGCCAAGTTTCTGGAATAAAAGGAGATGAATAGAAAATTGTTACTTATAGGTAACAGGCTGCTGGATGCGGGTGGCGTAGGACCGGTCATTGTGGCACTCTTTGGGGGGGGCTATGTCCAGCAGTGGACGTGTTTCGGCTGGGGTAATAGACCAGATGAAGAGAGCTTGACGCTTCAACATGCAGAAAGAAATCCGAGTTACAGAATGCAGGCAAACGAGACTGACCGTTTCAACAAATTTTCTAAAAAAATCTGTCTTAAGGGGATGCCTTGATTCGAGTCGAACACGCCCCCTAGACAAAGACATGCTTATGCCTTCCGCGCATGTGAAAAAGAGATGGAACACTTCGGGAATGGCTTTTTTGGACAAATTTCGATAAATACCTAACTTAGAGACGTTTCATTTAAATTTCATAGTGAGATTTTAGATGAGATACAATACTACAGGATTAACTTGATTGTGTCGTAAAATAATGTATAGTTTGATTAGGCTGAGTAAAAAAAGGAAAATACAGACCCAAGTTTAGATTTTTTTTCTATCGAGGAAATTTTAAGCAATCATGTATCGATAAAATCAGATAAACAATCATATAGGCAAGAATCATATATCTGAAAATCAGACCTTATTGTTTCTTAATATACTCAGGACGGCGTTTCAAAGCACGCGATAATTTCCAATGCACACCCTTAAGCACAATACGCATAATTAAAGCATAATTGAGGAATGTATCGTTTGAGTAGCCTGAGTAAAAAAAGGAAAATTTAGACCCAACTTTGGTTTTTCTTTCTATCGAGGTAATTTTAAGCAATCATGTATCGGTAAAATCAGGAAAACAATCGTATAGTCAAGAATCATATATCTGAAAATCAGACCTTATTGTTTCTTTATCTAGTTAGTCAGAACGGCGTTTCAAAGCACGCGATAATTTCCAATGCACCGCCTTAAATGATGACCTATTAGAAGTGCCCAAGTAATTCACCGCGCAATCCAGTGGTTCCAGGAAATAGGGACGCTTCTGCGGGTTGGTTGATTATCAGAGTCCTATTGAATAACAACTTGTAGCTTTTATTATAAGCGGAAATCTCTTTTCAACTTCTTTTATTGGAAAGAGACTTCCGCTTGTGTTATAAGTTGTAATTTATTATGCAACTAGCTTCCGCCCGCGACCTCGTCTGCGTGGACGCGGGATAAAAACTATCCTATATTTTAATCCAGGCTATAAACTATCTTCGTGCAAAATTTCATTCAAATCGGCTCAGCCGTTTAAGCGTGATTGAGTAACACACATCCAAACATCTAAACTTTCGCATTTATAATATTAGTAGGATGGGCCCCAGGTCGTGGCACGAGCTTCAGAAGAATGCACGTGTAATAAATGTACTCACTGCCATGTCTAGAAATCAATGAGATGGTTGCCGGCTGATGGAGGCAATTTCAGATGGCGGCCTATGATTGATTGATATCCTGGTGTCGGTTTTATAAGTGTGGTGCGTCCTTTATATCGTTAATTGGAAGACTATTCAGCATCAGATAAAGATAGTCACATTAGGCTGCACAGGGAGAGCAGCCACGACGCGCGCCTTGGCCGGCGTGTCGGGCGCCGGCAGCCGCAGCGCGCGGCCCGCCAGCGCGGGCGACGTCACGCGGAACTCGCAGCCCGACAGCGCGCGGTCCAGCGGGTTCAGGAAGGATAGGGACGCTTCGGTAGGCTGGTTGATTATCAGGTCGTCGTTGAACTGCGGAAAGTGGGTTAACATTAGGAAGATAAAAACATAGGTATACTTAAGAGGGAAGTATACCTTAGGAATATTACGTTCTCTACCATACAAAAAGAGAAAACGTTTTTCCACTTCTAAATGTTTGCTAATCTCAATGATTTTTTTGTACTTTATTGACACAATGAAAGTCTAGGTTTATGGGTTTCCTTTTTTCAAAATTTGCAATAAGTTAACCTTACATTTTTTTTTAGAGCGAATCCTATAAACATACATATTATTATGCTGAAGCGATCGACATCAAAATCAAAGTGATTTGTTAAGATTTAGTTAGTGGAAAACTTTTTCTCCCGAAATGGAAATTTTATATAAAAAGTACCTATAGTCAGTCGCGAGCTGCTAACTTTACTTCCCTCTTAACCTGAAAATGGGTTCTACACGTCACTCTAACACGTAAGGGATGTTGAAGACATGGTCGTATATAGAGGGGAACCGGGTGGGCCATGCCCACCCCAGAAGGGTCTGGCGCCCACCCCAGGATACTGGTCACTGACTCAAAATTCCATGCTGGTCATTTTTAAAAACCTGCCGGCGCGAAACGGGCCCTCCTGGCAAACGGGCCTAGATACGCCACTGGTTGAAAAACATATTTTTCAGGATGTCGCCGTCGCCGGATATCTCAAGGTCGTCATCAAAAACTTGGTAAGAAACAGGGCGACGATACGATTAATACGTCGCGTTCAGATATCAGTTGATGATATCATTTCACCTAAATTTCATTTCATTCGCCGACAAACTGCCCTCAGTTTGGCGATCTTGAAATATATTAGGTACTTACCGCTAAGATATTTTTTGAAATAAATAAATATTAATATAATTTCACGTGACCATCGTTTAACCTAGTTGGTAATTATTCTGCTCAAAAAAAATATGCAGGTACTGGATTCGAATCCCTATAAGGACATTTATGTGTGACCAGCACGGATATTAACCGTCTCTGACTTGCTGATATTTATTATGTACTAGCTTCCGCCTGCGACTTCGTCCGCGTGGACCCGGGATAAAAACTATCCTATATTTAATCCAGGCTATAAACTATCTTCGTGCAAAATTTCATTCAAATCGGTTCGGCCGTTTAAGCGTGATTGAGTAACAAACATCCAAACATCTAAACTTTCGCATTTATAATATTAGTAGGATGTAATGTTAGTACAGTACCTATGCTAAAACCGCTTTTAGATTCTTTTCAAAAAGGGTACGCCACTCTATTTCCCAAATGTATCATCATCACTAGATGGTACGTAGGTACTAACCTACGTTAACAGTTGCTTATTTTGAGACTAAATTGAGTAGTGCAGAACTGTCCCTGACATAGGTCCTGACTAATTATTTACATTACCTTAATGTTGATGTTGGGTTTCAGCACTTGGAAGTCATCGTCATCCGCCCAGGACTGCTTGGTCTCGTCAACGATCGCCATAGCCGATATCTTCATGTTGCAGTACTCCACAAGCTTGGAGAGGTACTCGTCTGACTTCACGTGAATGCTGATTTCTTCGTCTAAAAACAAGGTTCAAATGAGAAAAGAAGGCTACCGAACCGATGGATTCATGTGTCAGATATTATCAAGCAGTAGGATTTGAACAGACTTTTCGAATTCATGTCTACGCCCACGTATTACACAGCACGGTTTGGCTTAACCGTGGGATAAAATACGTTATATCCATCCTGGTACACATGTAAAAACATTTATGAAATTTGATCAGTGGTCACGGAGATTTTTAGGGTCTAGCCTACAATTTCAGATGACGATCGTGACGATGCAAACGAAGTTTTATGCTTCAGGTTGGGACGAAAATCGTTTGTGTATGTCCAAATGTCCAGATGTCCGGATGTCCCGCTTTCCCGCTGTTCGTACAGGTCGCATTTCTCAACTGATTTTCGTGAATTTTTTTGAGTAGGTTCGTTAATTATATTGATTTTTTGTGTCGAGTCACTTACGAAATTTATTAAAAAAAAATAGGCTCACGACCAGCTCACAGAGCCACTAGTAATATAAGTACAGATTATTACGTTTACTTACGTTTTCTAGGTCCGACAAAGATCTTTCCCTCGACCTTCTTGATGACGTCCGCCCGAACACCATTGTAGAACACACTGGTCGCAGACAGCACCGCCTTGATATTGCGAGGCTGAAACAAATTTAAACATTTTTACCATTTCGGTATTGACTATTTGGGTCCATTTCGTGGTAGTTACATGTATATAGCATTTTTTCAGTGTGGATAAAAGTAACTTGCATAGTAGCACAGGGTCATCTTTAACCTATTGGAGGCTCTGGTATAATAATAGGATTTAACCCTTGAAATGGCAAGAGCTAGGGAATTCTATGTCCACGTGCATCGCGAGGCTCAGGGTCTTTTCCAGGAGTGACCCGAGCGACTAATGGAAAAGAGGGCTATGTGAGATAGGAATATTCGAAATTATGCTACGAACCCTCGGGGAGTTCCATTGTTTGTTAGATACAATAAAATATCAAATACCTAATGGTTGTAGTACTCCCTAGACTTACCTCATCAGAGTTGTTGTCGATATCCACAATTAGTTTAAAGTCGTTGCCAATGGCCACAGTGTCGATGTCTCGCAGCTTGAACGAAACGTCGCTTGTAGAACTGTTTGCAACCGCGTAGTATCTGGAACAACAAGTATGTTTAGGGCTACTAAGCGGGGTTATAGAAACAAGTTGGTACCCTGATATTTCTTGGAAAATAGTACAACTTTAACACTTTCGCAACCGGACTAAAAATGGAACAATACACCAGAGACCGACGGAACTCGCTAGGCGTGTAGGATTATAGCTACTGCCCGCCTGGCGGGCTGAGCCAACATCTGAGCAAACATTACGAGTGCCTACCAGGCGGGTTCTTGGTTGCGAACGTACATGTTTCATATTTGAATGGATTTGCGGCCGGTGGCTCCTCGCGGACGTGGACGGCTGCGCTCTATTCAAACGCGGTCGGCTGCTGCTACAATGCGGCGCCGGGCGGCCCGGCCCGTTCGGTGGGAATCGTACAATAATACCTGCTACGTTTCAGCGTTCCCCACTCTCAATTTTTTTGTCTGCTGTTGTGTCTAATTACCACGACACGAGAATGCAATTAGACGCAGTCACAAATCTGGATAATGGCCGTTATCAAAAGAACGTCTTGCACCATGACTAAAGAAACTCGCTGCTTAGGCCTCCCCCAATGAGTGCCACAATGACCGGCCCTGCGCCAGCCGCATCCAGCGGACTCCTGCGAAGAAACTGTAGGTACATGTTGCTTATGTAAAGTAAAGATAGGACAGTGCTTACCTCTTAGCCCTCTCCGAGAAGCGGACTCCGTTCATCAGCGCGAGTCGCTCAGAAGCGGATCCTTCGCGATGTTTGTATTGCTCCGTGATGTCTTCGCGATCCTCGTCGCCCAGCGGGTCGAACACGAAGGGTTTCTTTGTGAGAAGCATGCGCCCGATGCTGTTGAAAGACAAAGACAAATGAAAATGTTTAAACAACTCAAAGCGGCAGCGGGTTACCATTTTCAGTGGTTGCTAACTGAACGTTTCCGTTGGAAGGCAAAGCTCGTCGATTGTTGTCTATAATAGCGGTTTTTAAGCAGACTCAGGGGAAATTGATTGGGTGGTTTGATAACTTCTAAGCACAGTTTGCCATGTCATGACGAAGCTTAACCTTAATAAGGCCCTCTTGGTAATTTCCCCTGAGGGTTTTAAAGCCAGGATCATGACAGTAGCTTCTATATAAGTTAATACTGACACTACCTTACCTACGCCAATAGTTATATGGTATAGTTGCCCTTTAAGGGAACATGATGATGCTAGGATGCTAGTCCCAGTGTTTTTGTACTAAGTATTCTAATACTTACTGGTAGTTATTGGTCTCGACCATAGAGTACCCCATCTCCGCATCAGGGTCCTTGCGCCACCGCATGAGGTCAGCGTTGACCGACGCCAGCATGAAATCCACATCGTAGTTAACGCCGATCAACGAGCCTTGCTTGATAGCTTCAAGCGGAGCTGGCCCGCACTGGTACATGCCTGATGAAGTTTCTTGGGGTGTCGCGTCGATGGCTTGCCAGCCGCCGTACCCTGGGGGAGTGAGGAGATCAGTCCTATATGTGCACGGTTCCCTACGCAGTGCTAACTCCATTATGGGTTTGAAGGGAAATTCAATTTCTTTAGAAGTTAGAAAGATATCATCATAGTATATTTAGCAGCTAGCAGAAAAATCATAGATGCAATTAGCGATGCAACTGCGATAGTGCTAAGCTGAGAAGACAGGCTAGCAAAAATCAAATTCGCTTGGAATTTAATGGCATCAGGCATTTTCATAGTGACAACGCAAAGTAGGTCTGAATGCACCTGAGAACAAGAGAAACACAGGGGATAGACGAAAACCTAAGAGTTATTGGACGCCCACAGCACATCTTATCCATGTTTTTCTAATACTAAGTCAATTCTCACCTGCCGGCAGATCAGGGCGCGCCATCCACACGTCGTTCCACACATGGTAGTTCCAGATGGAATCCGCCCCATTAGGGTTGTTCGGGTCGTACTCCAGCTCTTCCATGGTCTCAGTGTAGTACTTGTCCACGGTCAGCGAACTGTTTGCGTCGTGAGCGGACACCAGGTTCGAGACAACGCGGGATGGGATGCCAAGCGCGCGGCATACTGGGAAAAGAAGATTAAGGTTAGTTACGACAATTTGTCGCTGATTTCCAAATGACACAGTGCATAGGGCACATGGACTGCCAACTGTTTGTTTAAGGCAGTCCTATCCAGTGATGACCAAAAGCATGAACTAGAAATTGCCTGTTCGATAGTAGGTACCTTATGTTACATCTGAAGGTAATCATTCCCACAAGCTAGGGGCGCTTCCTCGTGGGTTAAATGGTCTAAACGGGAACCGGGAACCTAAGTAGCACAAGTATGTCCAGCAGATCCTTACCAGTGGTAACCACGCCAGCGAACACCCAGCACTGTCCATAAGGCACCTCCTGCTGTGTCTGAAGGTACTGGGCTAAGATCTCCACAGAGCCCGTCCAGTCCGAGGGCGCAGTGCCGTCTTCATACATCCCGTCCCAGCGCCCAATCAGCACGCCTGCGTCGTCGTTCGAGTTGACGATGCGGGAGATGGTACGGGTGAGGGCGATTGGATTACCGCGTCTGGAAGAAGCATTCTATTAATAGTGTACATGCGAAAGGATGACGACCCCATAAAAACTTTCATGCAAATGATTCTTCATTTGCATAAAATCCAGGGGACGATCATGTAAAAGCTCTCACCGTGTCGTCCCTAATCCCGTACTTGGTAAGAGAGATGTCCTTTGCTAATGTATAGACATTGGAACGGAATGGAACGAATGCATTAGGTACAAACGCCAACACAGTTAATTGACCATCCTGCATTTATATTGAACCTTATTATTATTACAATGCACATAAAGTGCACGGATGGTCAGTTAGCTGTGTTGTCGATAGTACGTCAGTCATGTACATGATTGTGCTATAGAATTCTCCTACTCTGCCGGCGTCGTCTCTGCGTTCTTATACGAAATTTTACCCATTTTTTAATGCAACGACGCTGTAAAAATGTGGGCGACGGGGGTCATTGGCTTACCGTTTAACTGAGACACCGCCTATGACTAAACAGGGTAGCGAGATGAGCCGACGACTGGTACCCAGGCGGGTAGACACCTCTCGGTTAAAAAGTAGTCGACTCATATATAGTAAGATGGTTTCGTGGTTAAGTAAAAACTAACAGCTTATTTCTTTGGCTATATCATCCCGAATATACATATTACAATCTTAGGTCCCAATTTTTAATAGGGTCCAACAGAAGCATCGCAACCGGAAACTTACTGGTGGAAAGGCATCTCAGCCCGATCGAGCATGAACATGACTGATGGGAGCACGTCAATGTCAAACTGTCCGTAGACCCAGGGTTTCCCACGGGTCGTCTTGATGGGCCCCACCCACACCTTGCCGACGTCGTTGAGGACGTACTCTTGGAGGAGGCTGCAGTCTTCCATGTAGGTTTGGTCATCTGCGGAAGGGGTTCAGTTAGGAGGATTTTGGATTACATATCAGCATCGTGGCTTTGTCGCAGTACTTAAAAAATGATGCCTATTATCTAGTCTAGTGTAGAGTTTTTTTGGTGTTGGTAAATTGTGCTTATTAGTGATGATACCGAACAAATAGGTCAAGGCGAACATTTTCGTCTTCATTGTAATCTTTGAGAAGGCATTTAGCTAGGTATAAGTATATTATTCTTTAGCTAAAGTTGTAACTTCCTAAAGGACATAACCTTGACTTCGGTAAGTAATTCAGACTAAAGATTCTCCGATCCTAATATTATAAATACGAAAGTTTGAATGTTTAGACGTTTGGATGTTTAGATGTTTGTTACTCAATCACGCTTAAACGGCTCAACCGATATAGATGAAATTTTGCACGAAGATAGTTTAGAACCTGGATTCAAATATAGTATAGTTTTTATCCCGGGTCCACGCAGACGAAGTCGCGGGCGGAAGCTAGTGTGATATAGACGAGATGGGCGTGCGTTTTGTTTAAGACTTACCAGGATTCCATGGGTTGAAGAGGATGTATATGTCTTGATCGAAGTCGTAGATCTGACGGGCGGGCGTGTTCTTGATCCGAGTGACCACCCGGAGCCCCCAGCAGCCTACTGGCAGGCTGACTGGCGTTGATACCTGGAACACAAGAGATTTTTTTTTATTGACGGCGGCAAGTATTCCTCCCACCCGTCTGATGATAAGCAGATACCGCAGCCTGCGTACGCCTTTATCGATCAGATCGGTGGTGCCATAATAGTGCGCTGTCACCGAAGCTACTTGAGTATGCAAAATTTGAGCACAATCAGATACCGGCAAATAACTGAAAATTGGGTTGCAAATTTTGAAGGACAACTTACATACTCGTATTTACGCTACTTTATTTACGTAGTTACATACTTACACGCACGTTGGAAGTTAAATAAAAGCTTTTAATAACAAGTGAAATTCAAAGCTTTTTCAAGAAACCCATCTGCTTATTTATAGCCATTGTCACTCCCAAGATTAAGAGGAATCCAACGACACCTCATCAAGCCTTCTGTACTATAAGTAGCCCGTGAAAAAAAATGATTTTGTCCACATACATACATACATAATTACATACATACATACGCTACGCTCGCAAAACATAAATCCTCCTTCTAAGGCAGCTTGGTAATAAAAACAAATAGACATTAAGAGTTTCTCACTTTTAATATACAAAATGTTATAAATTCGTCGTAAATCCAAGAATATCTGATATTCATAAATTGTCATTATCTTAACACATTAATTTAGAAGCCAATGATTATGCAAAGCAGCGTCATTTTATAGACAAGTTGCTACAATGTTTATCTTGAACTGGTTCGGTGCTAGAGGTCGGAATGTGTAGGTAAATGTTATTAGGTACTTAAGAATCTATAATGTGTAACTTTAACTAGCGATGTGTAGATTTAACTAAGCAATTACTGTACCTAAATAAACCTGTTGTAGAACCATTAAAGGTCTTATACTCTGTGCTAAGGCAGTGGGTATATATGTTTATTCTCAACTTATAAAGAGGAAAAGTGCAGTAAACTTGACCCACCTACCCTACATAATGAACTTCGATGCTGGGGGTCATGCTGTTCTGCAGCTAACTGTACTTACATTTAAATATACAGTTAGCTGCATAATAACATTAACAACCTACAAGTGGCGAATATCGCAATTATATTATTTCTGAAATTGAAATCTTGTATGTTGTAAAGTTATTCATAATGGGACTTTAAATAATGAATAACGATCAATAACATCTGTGTAGTTTTGTCCCTTTTTATCTTTGATAGGAGCATTGTAGTCAATACGAGACAAAACATTTTTACTTATGTGTGAAGGAATGTATTAACATGGGTTTTTTTCTATTAGCTGTGTTATTGATTTGTTATACAAAACACATTTGAACCCAAGGAACCTTGTCATAGTAACGGTATAGGCATGATATAAGCATAACTAATAAGGACCAATAGAATAAAAGTCGCTTGGTGCACCAGGGTTCTAAATGAATGCGATCCAAATCGGAAGACTGTTTAAAGTAGGTAGGTAGGTAGGTACAAAGCTATATGAAACCACTATACAAAATTTACATAATTCGTAATATATATACAGGTCTGGTAAGTTTTAGCTGTGTCATTTGCCGTTTTTGGAGATCATTGTTGTAATTAAGACATGTAAGGTACTGATCTTTTTTTAGTTTCATTGACACATCTTTGTTGAGGTATCGTATCGTAATCCAAGAATGGATTTGCGTTACGCGTTATTAACATAGTCAATAAATAAATATTACGGGACAATCTTACACAAATCGAACTAGCCCCATAGTAAGCTCAATAAGGCTTGTGTTTATGGGTACCTAGACGACGATGTCGACGATATATTTCATAGATATAAATCTAATATAAATGCATTGGCACTACACTTGGGGTTGCGTCGTTGCCTCCCCTTCATTTGCCATGGGAACCATCTTAGGCCCGCTGGAAGTCTAAGATGGTATAACTACCATACCATTTTATCACTTAGATAATACATATGCCGCCCTTTCACTCGCATACTCGCCAGACCGAGACAGATGTCTTATCGACAGCGATAAGTGATGATGATGTCCTCCCAGACGTATCCGCCGACGGCGACATCGTGACAAATCCATCTTTAAGTTGAATCCAGATATGCGTGAGTATATTAAAGCGGGCGAGCGCTTGCGCGAACGCAGGCCCACTCTCTCATTCACTAGTCCCAGTTACGACTACGGGGGTCCACTTGCGACTAGTTAGACCTAGGATGGAGTAACTGGCCGCTTTGTCTCTTCGAATCCCGACATGCGCCCTCCGTCTCGGTCGCCGGCTTATTGACTGAAATGACAAAATGGCAACAATTTTAGGCTCGCTGAACGTACCTCGAAAGACAGTGTGTCGCCCTGCACGTCGGTCAGCCGCGCGCTCCAGCTGTGCTTGTCGGCGACCGCGTCCTGTTTCAGGAATATGGAACCCATGGTATCCATCCCGGGCTTGTCGCCTGTGAACAAATGTTTAATTTATAACTTAAAGATTTTGTAGCGCTAGGATTGTAGCAGATGCGAAAAGCCGTTTGGAGAGGAAAGCGCCTGCGAGCAGAGCGCGTTAGCGGGTTTCTGACACTAAACGTGGTGTGGTTAATACATATTATTTTCTGTGGCAGACAGACGGATATAAGCTGTTGATGATAAAGTTTCCATAATACAAAGTATAGATAAGTACATGGTTTACACACCATATAAAAAGAAGCCGGAAGATCAATATATGGTTATTGCGTAGTTGTGGTTATTGGCTCCATTTTCCGCATTTAGTACAACTATTGTGCCCCCATCACAACGAGGACTGATGACCCCGTTGACCCTCTTAAGTCGCCTTTACGACAGTTGACATATCTGCATCGAAACTGAAACCAACAGCGCAGTCCGCTTACAGTCGAGATTATTGCATTCAAACTGGTCTTTCGCAGACAGAACGCAGCTTAAATGCCTCTTAAGGCCCTGAGTAGATTGAATGACAAATAGTCACTATACAATCGAACGAACCAACGTACCCAAATTGAACACCAGCTGGACCTGATCCGAGTTCTCATTGTAGGGTCTCGTGAAACGGACCGCACCGTTGAAGGGCTTATTGTGTGGGCCCTTAGTAGATTAGATCTACCTATAGACCAGGCTATAAAAGTCGCGGGAGTCCGCTGGATGCGGGTGGCGCAGGACCGGTCATTGTGGCACTCTTTGGGGGAAGCCTATGTCCAGCAGTGGACGTCTTTCGGCTGATATGATGATGATGATGATAGACCCTGGTCTATCCCTGGGTCGGCAACCTTTTAGCAATCAAGGGCCATATAGTCGATAACAACATTGTCGCGGCCCGCACTTCTTCATATTTTGCGACTTCAACTGGCAATTTCAAAATTCTGAATATA
The DNA here is from genome assembly GCA_947049275.1 of Epinotia bilunana. Classification (NCBI taxonomy): domain Eukaryota; kingdom Metazoa; phylum Arthropoda; class Insecta; order Lepidoptera; family Tortricidae; genus Epinotia; species Epinotia bilunana. Next base: position 4,455,212 of record OX346269.1, on the reverse strand, counting down.
ACCTTTACATACAAAACAGCCAGGGAGGCTCGCGGGCCGCAAGTAAGGGACAGGTGGGCCGCCGGTTGCCGACCCCTGCTATAGACCTTTACAACTGACCGAACAAACGTATATATGTGAACACCCAGCTGCACAGTTCTCAGCGTAGGGTCTCGTGAACCGGAACACACCTTTTAAGAGCTTGTGTGGGCCTTTTCTTAGTGGTTGGATCTATAGACCTTTACAAAGCAACAGCCGTACATACCCAATGTGAACACCAGCTGCACCTGATCCGTGTTCTCATCGTAGGGTCTCGTGAACCGCACCACACCGTTGAAGGGCTGGCCGCGCCGCACGATGGCTACCGTCGGGTCTTCGTCGTTCACCACCTCGTACCTTGACAAAACAAGTTGTAAGTATACATGTAAGCTCCTTAAGGTAATATCAGACTATTCTTTTTCATTCATTTTCTTGTTTCATTTTGCATATTTGACTCAGTGACACGTCTGAACGAAAAGTGAAACAAAAATGCCGAATTAATTCAACGTTGTTGGATATTTTCATTCGGCGTCATTAATTCCCACTCCGAATGAATGAGAAATGAACAGTCTGAATACAGAGAGAACATTTAGCTTTGTGTAGTGGCATGATGCGTATTGGCACCGACATGCTTTACTACCGAGCGAGCCGAGCGGTCGGCGTCGACGATCACCGGATGTTTGAGATTATATACCTGTGGCCGATTTTTTGTAAAACTGTCATTCGAATTTGAATATTGTACCTTAGACGGTAGAGTAGATTTTTGTATGAAGGTACTACTTACTTTGATTCAATTCGGCTAAACCAAGTAACATCAAAGGTAAATTACTGGACGTTGAGAGATAAACATGACAAAAGCGATATCCTATACGGTTGTGAGCCAATCGAAAGGAATTGCAAGTTTATAAAGATGATTCCATTTTTATGACCTTATCCATGTAAATTCGGTAGGACAAGCATAGCGTTTATGTCATTAACATCATCTAGCTATTAATTTAGTGAGTTTTTGCAACAATTAAAACATAATTCGCATTACCGTGAAACTATTCAATGAGTTTGGCAGGTTGGTATATGTACTTGGTATTTTTAACCTAATCATGAATCTCTTCTAACTAGCTAACCTTTGAACATTGAGCATTAAATGTTTACTTTTAACATTAAATGTTTACTAAGCAGAAACGTCCGCTAACGAAATTCCAAACGATCAAAGTGGAAAGTTGAAAAATAACGCGTCTCGAGCGGGATTTGAACCCGCGACCTCTGGAATCTGTCCATCGCTCTTGCCAACTGAGCTACCGTAGTGGGTCCGCTACTGGTGACGAATCTTTCAATCCCTGCCACTCTTCTAGTTGCATCTTAGGGAGGCTCATAGCGACATCTACCGCGAAGTTATTACAACTTCTGAATAAAACCAACGTCTCAAGTTACATTGAGAATCGTTAGTAACAATGCGCTATCCTATACTAACAGTAATTTTTTTACTAAGCAGAAACGACTCCTAGCGAAATTCCATATTTCAATCAAAGTGGAAAATTTCGAATTTCATCGTCAATAGATTCGTTGCCATTAGTGGGTCCACGGTAGCTCAGTTGGCAAGAGCGATAGACGGATTCCAGTGAATAATTTTAAATTGTCCACTGATTAAAATTGAGTAGCTATGGTTTTAAATGTGTATAGAGGTTTAATAACATTTTTCGTCGTACCTAATACCTACGTTCTAAAACGATTTAATATTTATTTAAAATACTTTTTTACACTCGTCGACTATAATCTTTAAATTAGAACCTCGCAAACCATAACCAATTGAATACTTTCATTCTGATTCAAAAGTTTATGCTCTATGGACAATCGAAATAATTATTATTCAATTGTACACAGAACTAAAATGAATTTTGACCAATCACGAGGCTCGATATACAGAAAGACATCAACGCGTTTAAAAAAAACGGTTGGCTGCACTTCGTTTCAGCAGGGCGATTTTCGATATACCAAGTCTGTTTAAGAAATATTTTTTCCTGTTGACTCGTAGAAAAAGTATTGCAAGTATACAATAGTTATATAATTTGCTTTTTAAGTCTCGTACCTTAATTAGGCCACTCAGCAAGCTTCGTGGCCTAAACGTGGTACTCGACTGAAAAAGCGTACATTATATAACGATTGCATAAAATACTATTTAAATCATTTCCAATCATGACTGTACGCCGATGGATCTTTGCCCTTGCACCTGCAATGATTTCCAAAACACATAAAGTTCAATGACAACCCTGCCATGACATGGCTCGCATATCGACTGAACACAAAAAAAATATATATATATATCTTCACAATGAAGCGTGGTTTTAAACAGGATCCTTAACACAATGGACCATCATGGCCGCAGGACAGGGCGCAGGTATGCGTAGGAATGCGATATACACTGAACTCGCTCGAATGTATGAACGGCCGCGCATCTTGACACTGCTTGTAATAAGGGGGTGATCCATTGGCGAGCAAAACAGTCGACTCTCATCGCCGGCGCAGTCATGTCAAGCATGCACAAAGAGCCAGCGAGCCAATCCGCCGGTTTTTAATACCGCGGACTCGTTGGGGTACCTGCGAATGGATCACCCTCTATAGACTTGGCCGTTGATGGTGATATCTCCCAAAGTGATCCCACGATCTACACTCGCGGGCAAAGAATACGGGTCGGTAAAATACCGTCATATTTCCTAAAATAGTGCGTAAGAGGTTGCAATTACAGTTAATCCTGTCATGATCTTTATTTAATTTTACATATAAACTGCTAATAACAGTAAAAAATATAACGTTACCAGGTTTAAATCGGACTCGTAAAAACCCATGAAAAAAAACATCGTTAACGGAGCGAGATATCGCAAAAATCGTGATTTTTGGATATCGATATTTTTATGATAGGATCCAGGAAATTGTTAATACAGTTGGGTATTGTAAAGAATAACATATTATGTAAATAAAACAAGTATTAAATATTTAAAAAACCTATTGCAGTTATTTAATTTAGGGTGACCCGTATTCTTTGCCCGCGAGTGTATTATAAATTGTGCAAGATATAGTTTGTTTTTCTTTATTACAGAATGCGAAAAATGTTCTTCGTAGTGAACATTGGCACTTTTTTTTTACATGAGAATTTAAAATATTACTTACTTCACTGTGTTGTGCGGCTGCGCATTCTCTTTGGGGTAGAAGTGCACTACATCAACCAATAGGGGCTCCATGGTCCCCAGTGTCTGAAAACAAGGTAAGGATTTTAATTAGATTTAGTTCTAACTAGCTTCCGCCCGCGACTTCGTCTGCGTGGACTCGAGATTCAGATATAGGTATGTTTTATATGTGATATATACTTGTACCTATTTCACAGAAGAGAATTGCTCAGTAACAAGAATTCTTCGATGTTTTAATAATAGATGTTTACCGGCATCACATCGAGGAACATCGTTTATCAACAGATTCATTCATTCTCTCTTCTGGCAACTCGCCATCTCACATAATAGTCATATTTCAATTAACATTTTAGTCAAAGGTGTTTAATGTAGCACTGGCTTTCTTCTCTTGGTAATGAATAAAGTTTGTTAGAAAACAAGTTGGTGAACACATACCTCCTTCATCTTCACCTAACCGCTTGCTAGCTTTTTTTGGGATACCAGACCTTATTGGGTTAGGTTTTAATGTTATCCCCAAAACGAATATTGATTTACCTACTAATTGAACTTTATCTGAAAGGGCGGGTTTTAGGTTTCCTAGTAGGAACCAAACCGTACCATGAACATTTTTCTATAGCTTTCCGTAGGTTTCTGGTTTGCACTAATGTCTTCATTAAGTATGTTAATATTTTCGTTACAGTATACACAAAATCCATACTAATATTATAAATGTGAAAGTGTGTCTGTCTGTCTGTCTGTCTGTTACCTCTTCACGCTTAAACCGCTGAACCGATTGAGATGAAATTTGGTATGGAGATAGTTTGAATCCCGGGGAAGAAACATAGAATAGTTTTTATCCCGAAAATCATCCCCTGAGGGGGTGAAATATGGGATAAAAGTTTGTATCGAGCTACGATATTTAAAACGAGTTCCACACGGACAGTCGCGGGCAGAAGCTAGTTTTATATAAGTGAAAAGTGGCAGTTGACAAACAATAGTGTTGGAAAAATGATTAAAATAATAATTATTGTAATTAAAATGATGGAATTCATTATTAACCCCTCGAAATAATTTACTTGTAAGTTTACTTCGGTTATGCCAAGCGTGCGCAAACTATCAACTACCTATTTTAGAATGTTACACCTCACGAGCTAATTTCGTCGCCACTATAACTTACGGCATAGCTGCTAGCTGCATCTAAATGTACAGTGAATATACGACGTTTCCAAATTAACTAGTTCCAAGGTGCATTGATACAAATATTATTCTGATGTCATGCTTTTACTTGATTTATTTAGGTTGAGTGACGAACTAGGTAACGTACTAATTTTGGATTCGATTTGAATACAATCGGGGGTATAGGTAATTGGATCGATCAGCTTTTGTTTTTATTTTGTTTCGTTATCAAGAGTATTACCTGAAATAGTGAACCTACAATATGGTTGACCTTAATATTGACAATGCGTGCCATCATAAAGATGCTAAGGCAACATTGTATTAAAACGTTGCCATATAAGGCATTGGCGAGCGCTCCAACAAGCCGACTGAATCAACAGGCCGAGAGTCAGACTGTAGCGTTTATACATGGCTGACGCAGCCCGTTTGATATCCAAACGGATGGGCAGCCATAGTAACGCGAGAACGCGCCATCCAAATGGAATGGTCGTGAATGTCAAAATTCATCGTTGTAGCACATCGCCAAGCCAATTGGATGCATCCATTTGTCGCCGAAGAGTTAGCGCGGAACTAAGAAAAATAGCGCACTCTCGTGTCGGAGGCCAAGATTCATTTTGGTTCGCGAGCCAACAGTGATTGAGTTAGATTTGTCGCTGAAACAAATGTATGTGTACATATAATTATATTAGTTAAAGACAAATGGAGCGCCAGTGAATGTCGAAAGAACAGGCATAACTACGACAATGTGACAGCTGATGTGGCGTGTCCGTGAATGTAGTCGAAATATTACGTCCAATACGTCCATCCATTTGGGTGCCATTATCCATTGCACGAGACAAACGGCGAGGCGCGGCGCCTAGGTACACGATTACTTTAGCCTTGCACGAATATTTGTTCCTTAGTCATGGATGTTTTCTATTGTATTTAAGTATTTACCTATTTATGTGAGTAAGGATGTGTATCGTAGACTAGTTCCCTTAGTGCCCACAAGATTTGCGTAGTTTGGGACTAGGTAAATTCATATCAGATTGTCCGCAAAATATATTTAAAAAACTTACTTAATGAGTTTTTGTTTTGTACAGTCAAGTGTATCGATTTAATCATCTCGTAATGTTTGTAATCCGTTGATATGAGCGATGGGACACATAACAATAAGTTGTAAGCAGCCATATGACTGTAATGTTACGTATGTGTAATGTGTTTTAGAAGGAATTTTATGTTTCGAGAACGTATATTTTACAGAAGTAACAATCGTTCTCGTTAGTTCTATTTTCCGGGAAAATCCATTTCCAAGCGAAGAAATGTGACGATGAAACCTATCATGCTAGCTGGGCTGTCACCCTTTATTATCTATCTACAAATGAATACGAGTAAAAACTACCTGACTGAGCAAAAGCACGTGAACATGTTTTTTTATTGAGAATATGAAATATATTAAACATTTTTATGCGATCTATAATCGTTCGTCATTAAACAAATTACACCCACACATTCTTATTGTACGTTCTAACACAGTTTATAAACCAAAGCTCTATCAATTATTCAAGTTTTTTGTCAAATATTTTAATTAATCCGGCTTTAAGAACATATTCAATCTTGTAAAAACATACCACTTTAAAAATAGGTTCTTTTACTAATTGCTGTGATAGGGCATTTATTTGTGTGATGAGTACGAATATTTGTTCCCGAGTCATGGATTTTCTATGTATTTAAGTATTTATTTATGTATATAAGTATGTTATTGAGGTCATCGAGCATCGTACTTAAGTCCTCCATGGTCTCAGCCAAGACTACTATATCGTCAGCAAACCGAAGGTGAGTGATGTACTCGCCGTTGATGTTGATGCCTAGCCTTCTCCAGTCCAGAGTTTTGAAAACGTCCTCCAGTGCAGCGGTGAACAGTTTTGGAGAAATAACATCTCCTTGCCTGACTCCTCGCTGCAGCGGAATAGGTTTCGAGTTCTGGTCCTGGAGTCGAACTGACATAGTGGCGTTCTCGTACAAACACTTCAGCACTTCGATATAGCGATAGTCAACTTGGCACCGCTGGAGAGACTGTAGTACAGCCCAGGTTTCAATCGAATCGAAGGCTTTCTCGTAGTCCACGAACGCTAGGCAGAGGGGCAGGTTATACTACTCGGTCTTCTGTATAACCTGACGGAGCGTGTGGATGTGGTCTACGGTACTAAAGCCTCTTCCAAACGAGTTGGTCTAAGAATGAACATGGATAAGACGAAGATCATGTCAAATACCCATGTAGTACCAACTCCCATTACAATCGGACACTTTACACTCGAAATTGTAGACGATTATGTATACCTAGGACAAACTATCCAGTTAGGTAGGTCCAACTTCGAGAAAGAGGTCAGTCGTCGAATCCGACTCGGCCGGGCAGCGTTCGGGAAGCTACGGCACATCTTTTCGTCCAATATTCCGCAGTGTCTCAAGACGAGAGTCTAGAGAGAGATGACATATGGCACTGAAACGTGGTCGCTTACAATGGGCCTCATAAGAAGGCTCAAAGTCACCCAAAGGACTATGGAGAGGGCTATTTTGGGGGTGTCTCTGCGTGATCGCATCAGAAATGAGGCTATCCGCAGCAGAACCAAGGTAACCGATATAGCCCTCCGAATCGCTAAACTTAAGTGGCAGTGGGCGGGGCACATAGCACGTAGAACCGATGGCCGTTGGGGCGGAAAGGTTCTCGAGTGGCGACCACGAACCGGAAGGCGCGGCGTGGGTAGGCCCCCCGCAAGGTGGACTGATGACCTGGTAAAGGTTGCTGGAGTCCGCTGGATGCGGGTGGCGCAGGACCGGTCACGTTGGCACTCTTTGGGGGAGGCCTATGTCCAGCAGTGGACGTCTTTCGGCTGAGATGATGATGATGATAATAAGTATGTTTATCGTCGTCTAGTAGGTATACCCATAGTACAAGCTTTGCTTAGTTTGGGACTAAGTTGATTTGTGTAAGGTTGTCCTCTAATACCTCTAATATACCAGTGGGTGTCGTAAAAGGGACCAGGGTTGAAGTGTGTTGTGGGCGATGGGCTAGCACTACCTATCACTGCAATATCACATTTTGTCGATCTTTTATACCCACATTTATGCTAAAAGTGGCGCTGGAACATACGTTTCATGTGCTCTGCCTACCCCTTTTGGGAATAAAGGCGTGAATGTATGTAATACTTATTTATTTATTTATTATTTATACAACATTTGTTTAACTACTTATTCAAATAATTACTTAAGCAAAACCATACAAAAATATCGTCTAAGACAGATGTATGTAATTTATAAACATCTTATATATTTGTGTCGATATGCTACTTCGAATTATGTTTAATTAAAATCATCAATCATTTTAATTTTATTTAACTTTTATAAGATTTTGCAACCAGACCAGCATCAGCCGTCATTAAAGAAAATGTTTTCAAACATACCTATTTCAGCACTTCACTGCACAATTATTATTTTTCACGACACTTCCGTTGTTTTCGGCCAGCAACTCGAATTAAAATTCGAATATCGCGAACGCGGCGCGAGCTTGCGCGGAGCAAAACAACTGACGCGCGGCGTATGCGCACATAATACTTATATGTAGTAAAATCTTCAGTTCGGATGCTACGTCATGGCTCTCATAGGACGGTTGTGTCAACTTGTAAACAGTATTTACATATCTTGTATAAGTGATGCATACGGCTACACACGTGTGATTTGGTTTATCGATTGAATTAATTATTCCCGCATTTTTTACTCCGAAAAGCTTATGATCAGAATAAATAAAATAAATAAAAACTATAGCGGCACTGTGAGCTGTATACCTCGTGACTCTTGTGTTTTATTTATATATATCTAAAAACTGAAGACAAAATACTCCTTATAATTGTCGAACAGAAGAGAGCATCCGGACAAATATACGATTTTTTTTTGCCCAAACGGAAACGGAGAACTTCGTTCGCTTCGCTCGCTCGTTCAATTACAAAACGAAACCCAATAGAATAACCACATTATTCACATACTTAACATACCTGTGTTAGCCAAATTGTGTTTCGTCTCTGTCTCCCAAATATAAATGTCAGTGGTAAATAAGGACAAACGCATTACAACGATATTTTAAGTTTAGCTAAAATATCATCATCCTCCTACCGTTATTCCCGGTTGTGCCCTAATTGAGCCGTCGGTCCACTTTGGCATTAGGCATTAATACATACATACATACATTCACGCCTTTATTCCCAAGAGGGGTAGGCAGAGCACATGAAACGTATATTCCAGCGCCAGGAATTAATGCATTCATTTATATTTTCACTAATTCGTAGTCAAACCTTGACAAGTGACAATTTATTTTTAAAGTGCCTCTACTATTTGGAATAAGTTTAACAAGTGAAATTATGTTAAAGAAAATAATAACAACCATTTCCCTAATCACCCAAACATCCGATATGCTGATGAAAACGTTTGGTCACCGTAGCGTATATTTGCAGTGACTAACTAATGTGACGTTTCTATTCATAGCGACCGCGCCGGCAGCCGTGTTTCCCTAAGGTTACGATCGCTGGTATTAGACGTCAGAGTCCGGAGTTGGACTTTGCCATGGTCACACTGTGAGTAAACCTTAATCACAGTTAGTAAGGCCAGGCAGCTTAACACCAGCTCTTAATGCAATCCAGTTACGGCGCAAATTAAATTGCATGCCTGGTCTATATTGGAATCCATAAAGTTTAACGTCCTAATTTTGTATTCCATACCGCTGTCAGCCATAACGATTATTTTGTCCCAATATTCAGAGCAATGACGAGTAGTTGCAGTTTCCAAGAGGCAATTCTGACGACCGCTTTAGCCTAGTTGGTAGTGCCCCTTACCTACGAAGCTAGAGGTCCTGGGTTCGAATCCCAGTAAGGGCATTTATTTGTGCGATGAGCATGAATATTTGTTCCTGCGTCAAAGATGTTTTCTATGTATTTAAGTATTTATTTATCTATATAAGTATCTATTATCGTCGTCTAGTACCCATAGTACAAGCTTTGTTTAGTTTGAGACTAGGTTGATATGTGTTGCATATTATGTTTATATGCAATGGGACTTGGAACAGGCCTTACTAGTATTACTAAATAAAAGACTCTCTTAATGTGATGTTATGTATTTAACGCCATATGCAATCTGCCAGCCCCTACCGCTGCCACAGAGTGTATAACATATGTCACATCCCCCGCTTAAGAAATAAAATTATTATAACATATTAATGTTATTATTATTTGCTTATTTATAAGTATGCTAGCTTAAATCAAAATCTCTTAAATAGGCAGGTTTCCTCACCAACCTCCCTGTCCTGGTCACCATGGGTACATCAACTGGCTCTGGGTTAGCTACAGGTGCAGGAGAACTTGGTGCTAGATATACCGGTGCATCCTGCCTTAAATAATTCCCTATTCTATCCCTGGTTTGGTTCAATTCAGAGTAGTCCAGCATATTATCTCTTTGAACAATAAACTTATTTTTACTAGGTCTAATATGTCTTTCATTTCTTCTTACTAAATTACCTTTATAATTTTTAACAATGAATGATCTAGGTCCACTGGCCTCTTCCACAATTTTACCTGAATACCAACGTTTGCTCTTATTTATATCTTGAATGATTACCTCTTCCCCTTTCTGAAATGACTTTTTAAGTTTGGAAGTTTTATTATAATTGATCCTAGATTTTTCATTGTTAATTGACATTTGTTCCTTGACATTTACACATAACTTAGGTTTCAACATTTCTTTTGAACAAGGTAAATTTGTTCTTAATAATCTACTCATTAACAACTCTGAAGGACTATAATCCAAATTTGCTACCGGAGTTGTTCTATAATGTAACATTGCTAAGTCAAAGTTATCACCACTTTCTTTACATTTTTTCATCATATTTTTAACAATTCCCACAGCTTTTTCTGCTAAACCATTTGATTGTGCATAATGTGGACTCGACTTAACCAACTCTATTCCATGCTGTCTGGCAAATTGCTCAAATGCATAGCTGCCAAACGGCATATTGTCACTGACTATTTGTCTAGGAATTCCATGGGTACTAAACATTTTTAGCAACTCAAACATGATGTTGGCGGCAGATTTGTTCTTTAACTTTGCAACTTCAATCCATTTTGAAAAATAGTCTACAACCACTAAGAAATCTTCACCTGCATAATGTCCCACATCCATACCTACTTTACTATAAGGCAGTTCAGGAATGTCATGAGATATGATAGGCTGCTTGCAATTTGATACTCTGTATTTTTCACACGCTTTACAAGCCAAGACATGATTCTCTATATCTCTTGACATTCCCGGCCAATACAGTATTTTTCTTGCTCTCTTTTTACATTTTACCACACCTGCATGCCCCGAGTGCAGTATATGCAGCATTTCCTGTCTTAAAGCTCTAGGCACAAGTACCATATTTCCAAAGTATATAATTTTATCTTTAACCATTAACTCATTTCTCAACTTGTATAACTTTTTCAACTCTCTGCCCTGTATATTTCTGTCATTTTTTGGCCACTCTGAATTATACCATAACTTTATTTGCTGCAAATTACCATCTTTATTAGTTTCATCCTGAAAATGTTTCAGCTTATTCTCTGATATTTGTAAGTCGTTATCTAACCCATAAACCGTTTCTACTTCCACACAATGCACTAACTCTTTAAGTGTTGGCTCCACTTTCCCGTTTGTTGAATTATAATGTCTAGACAAATAGTCAGCGACATACATTTGAGATCCTGGTATGTACCTAATATCAAACTCATATTTTAAGAGTTTAAGAACCATTCTTTGCAGTCGGGCCGAAATTTTATTTATGTCTTTATTCATTATCGCCACTAACGGCTTATGGTCCGTTTCAACTATAATTTTGCGACCATACACAAATTGATGATATTTTTCCATCGCTAAACAGACTGCAAAGAGCTCTTTTTCAATCGGAGCCCATCTCTGTTGACATTCTGTATAACATCTTGAGTAAAATGATATTGGTTTGCCATTTTGTAACAAACAAGCACCCATTCCACTTTTTGAACTATCTGTTTGTAATGTTACTAATCCTACTTTTTTTAGAATATCCAAAGTTGGGGAACTACTAATTTTCATTTTTATTTCTTCAAATGCTTGTATTTGTGCTACATCCCAGTTCCACAATACATCTTTTTTTAAGAGATCCCTAAGTTTTTCTGTTGTTTTTGAGTATTGTGGTACAAACTTACTCAAATAGTTACACATACCAAGAAACTTTTGTAGTTCTTTGACATTTTTTGGCTCCTTCAAGTCCACAATAGCCTTTACATGTTCAGGATCAGGTTTAATGCCAGATTTAGATACCAACAATCCCACATATTTGACAAAATCACTCCTGTACTGAACCTTATTTGGATTAAACTTTACATTGAATTTTCTTGCCCTGTCTATTACTTTACTTAAAATTTTATCATGATCTGCTAAGTTGTCCCCTGCAACAATTATGTCATCATAGTAGACGTTAACCCCTTGTATATCACTAAATATAGCTGTGTTTATTCTTTGCATTACCTCTGGGGCCGAGCAGATTCCAAACGGCAAACGCTTGAAAAAATATCTTCCGTAAGGGCTACCGAAGGTGCAGAGCTTTTGTTCATCCTCCATACTGACTTGAAAAAACCCATCTTTCAAGTCTAATACTGTGAAGACACTTTTACCTGCAAGTGAATTATATATTTCTTCAGGTGATGGGATTTGATAATTTTCTCTAAGAATCGCTTTATTTAATTCTTTGGGATCTAAGCACAACCTAAGCGACTTGTCTGGTTTCTCTACAATAACAAGGTTATTGCACCATGCTGTAGGGCCCTCTATTTTTTCTATTATACCTCTACTCTCATAATTATTCAATGTATCTTTAAGTCTCTCCTTAATAGTCTGTGGTACTCTTCTAATAGGTTTAACTACTGGCTCTGAATTTTCTTTCAACTTTATTCTATATGTGCCTATGTTACCTAACCCTGTGAACACATCCTGATTTATTTGTATAAATTTATTCTTATCTTCAGTCACAAAGGCATCTACTTTCTTAATTAAATCAAAATTGACACAATCTGGTAAGCCTAACACTGGTTGAATGGGCATATCCACAACACAAAATCGAATACAGCCCCTTTTCCCTTTTACCATACAATTCAAATCAATACTTCCTATGGTTTTGATTTTTTGTCCATTATACACTACCAACACTGTAGGTTCACCTAGTTTGCCTTTATCCAACCTGAGCTTATCAAATAGGTTAAGTGGTAATGTATTACAGTCAGCACCTGAATCTAGTTTGAAATTGATTTCCACCCCTTCAACATTTATTACTTGATACCATTGTAATCTATTGCAACTACTTACGGAGTCCACCACAAATTCTTCTGAACTGTCACTGTCCTTTGTACACTCCTTCATGGCATCCACTTTTTTACTATATCTTTGCTGCTGATGTGGTCTCTCTTCTTTCTTTTTGTGCCTACACATAACTGCGAAATGATTATAAACGTTGCATACTGCACATCTTCTTCCATAAGCTGGGCATCTTCTTGGATCATGCTGTTTTCCACATTTATTGCAACTGTAACTCGTATTTTCTTTTCTGTAACGCGGACTTTCCTTGACAAGATCCACCGTCTGTATTTTTTCTTCCAACTCCCTCATATTTTTCTTACTATACTCAGCTGCTTTGCATAAGTCCACTGCTATGTCTAAGGTCAAATCACGTTCTCTTAACAACCTCTCTTTTATGCCTCCGTCTCTCAACCCAATTACCAGCATGTCTCGTACCATCCGGTCTTCTTCCTTAAAACTGCACATTTTAGCTGCATTTTTCAATCTCAATACGAACCTTTCTACTGGTTCATCCTGTTCCTGTTTTATACTGTAAAATCGGTAACTATTTACTACCGTGTTTGTTTGGTTACTAAAATGACCATCAATCTTCTGCAACAACTCTGACCATTTTAACGTAGAACTGTCGTTCATTCCATTATAAATGTCTAAAATCTCTTCTCCCGCGCACGTTAAGAAAATGGCCACCTTTTTCTCATCCTTTTCTTTTTCTAGATCCGTCGCCTGTACGTACAAATTGAATAGTTGCTTATACTTTCTCCACGCCTCTGCGTCTTCTATTTTAAAGCCCTTAGGTGGCTGTAACCCCAAGTTACTTTTGTCTGACATTTTATACTCCTCAACTCAATCCACAAAGGTATTTTCTTCACTGAAACTAGGCTGCCACTTAAGGTTTTATCTCTTTTCACCTGACACCATGTTGCATATTATGTTTATATGCAATGGGACTTGGAACAGGCCTTACTAGTATTACTAAATAAAAGACTCTCTTAATGTGATGTTATGTATTTAACGCCATATGCAATCTGCCAGCCCCTACCGCTGCCACAGAGTGTATAACATATGTCACAATATGTGTGAGATTGTCCGCAAATATATATAATTGGGCGGCTCACGGTATTTGAGCTCCCGAAGTGTTGTGGAACCGCCCTGTGCAACCCGAACTGAGCCAACTTGGACTGGAGCTCAGTATTGATTAGGTATCTATTGACTAACGTTATGTAATAGATTTCAAGTGATTTTATTATTACAAAGCTTAGGGGAAGATGGGGTGGCTCCGTACACTTTTTACTCATAGCCTTGTAAAAAACAACGCGATTTCATAATGAGATGAATGCCACTTAATTGGCTATAATAATTGTGCATATTTGCCAAGGTATAATTGTTTTCCCAAAAAGTGGGAATTGTACGAATGCACCTCATACGTGGGGTGGCTTCATACTCTATTTGTTTTTTCCCAAGATTTTCAGCTATTTCACCTGTTTTAGTCACCTTCTAGGGATATCTCACTGACCTGGTATTGTAATTATAATTACTCTTGATAAACAATTTTTCACTTACATGGGGTGCATTCGTACAATATGAAATTAAATACATTTTGACTGTACGAAGGTACCTACCCCCACCAAAAAGATCAGAAAATAAATCGAAATAAAAAATAACCGTAAAAGTAATCTCAAAACCATTGTTTACATATTGAGATTAATATGTAAACAATGGTTTTGGGATTACTTTTACGGTTATTTTTTATTTCGATTTTTTTCAGCATCTAATCACAAACTATACAGCGTGGAACGGAACGATGGACTTTCCCACAAGAGGGGGATTATTGAGCGCTAGTACGTCACATTTTCCAGATAAAGTATTTTTTTTGACGCGATTTTTTTTTTACATTTGTATGGAGCTCGTCGCTCCAGTCGGCCAACGCACCATACAAAGGTAAAAAAAAAATCGCGTCAAAAAAAATTGATTATCTGGAAAATGTGACGTACTAGCGCTCAATAATCCCCCTCTTGCGGGAAAGTCCATCGTTCCGTTCCACGCAGTATAAAAAAAACTTCTTAATCGAGTAAAACTTAGAGGGTAGCCTATGTATATGAGCGGCAGTCACGCATACAAACATGAATGCTTCAGCATGTTGGATAGTCGAGATATGTATGACTACTATATGAAGCTTCCCCGTGTACGAATGGTGTCGATCTTCCCCTTAGTATATTTAACTTTATCTATAACTGTCATTGAGTCGAGTTATGTCGTCGAGGAGACGTATAGCTATCGAGCGACTCGTGATCCAGGAAAAAGTCGAGGGCACTAGACCGCGAGGCAGGTCACCAATGAGATGGACAGACCAGGGCTGTTATTCGCTACGCGGTAAAGCGGCTCACCCCGCCGCTCACCCGTCACGAAACTAGACCTCTACCTGCGCTTAGTTACTATGCATTGCGGTGTCAAAATATATTTGTGGGTGAGCGTTGAGGTGAGCTTAAAACAAGTTACAGGATAGGGGTGCTGATAAAAACTGCAGTAGATGCATCACCACACGCAAGCATAAGGAAGGCGACTGTCAGAGAGGAATGGCGGCGTGTTGTGAAGCTTGCTACCAACACCTGAAATGATGACATTCATTATCCTTGCAACATTTGATTGAAAACGTGAAAATTTTCTAGATTTCCTTAATAGCAAATTCTTGAATGCGGTTAAGGCATAATTTACAAAAAAAAGTTAAATAACTTTTCACTAAAAAAAAATAGTACTAATAACCTTGCACTAAACTAACGTTTGTATTTTACATGCAAAATGCTTAAAACAGTGTTTCCTTAAGACTTTGTAAGAAATAACCAGTTACGTGTAACTGCAGAAAACTTCAATAAGTTATTACGGAGTAAATCAACTGTGTCAATGTCAACTATTCGTAGCTTTAAAATGAAAATGACTCATGTGTATGCTGACTGGTAAAGCAACAAGTAAAAACCCACCAGAAACGGTACTTAATTGTAGGGCAAAACTTGGCTAATCGGTGATATGCAGTAAATTGGACATTAAACGTTGGATTATTAATAACACAACGGGTAACCTAACAACCTTTGGTTTGTTTTTTCTATTTCCTTGTTATTGTGTTCTTATATTTGTTGACATTGTCCTAATATTATATCTTAATTTTCCTCTGTTTTTGACGATCGTGATAAAATATCTTATTTTTTTGACATGTATGCAAATCTGTAATATCATTTTTTATCATGAAATAAATAATCTAATCTAATCTAATCTAGTATAATTTATATTAAAGTCGCATCAAAAAAACTGTTAATACTTGTATTAACAGTTTGTAAGTAAGTCAAGACTCGACGTTCCTAAGTTTGACCTTAAATCAATAAAACGCTCATATACTTTCCAACAAATACAATAAACACCATTACTGTAATGAACTATCATCATATCCAGGGAAAACATGAACCCTCCAAAAAATATTGACGATAGTCTGAAACAGCCAATGAGGATTTTACATACTTTGGGCATTTATTTTGCCTAATTGTTCACTGTACCCCACTGTCACTCACGACGCGAAGCGAACTAAACAAAAACTCACGACATCTAGTCAATCGTTCCATGAAATATTTAGATGGATTATCTACCCCGGAATTACCCTAATGTACCGCGCATTCTGCGTCCACTAAATCTCAGTCTCTTTGTCACCCATGAGGTCAGAGAGAGATCATAATTGGACGCGGATTATTGGGCCGTATTTTAACCGGTCCCGACACAGCGGTCACTAAACTATTATCTACAAAGTTCGCTGACCTACACAAGTAATTTTATAATTAGTAGTTATTAGTCTTATTATATAATTTGTTTACTTATTCTTTTAGGTCAGCAATATTTTTTGATACGTAAAAGTATCGTAAGTAATTGGTAGTTAGTTGACAAATGTGCAAAAAAGTACAAAAAGGCTTGTTTTAAAATATAAAAAGTGTGGCTGTCTGTCTGTGTCTCTGTCTGTCTGTGCATTACCTGTTCACGCTTAAGCCGCTTAACCGATTTGGAAATTATATTAAATGTAGCATATACATATAATTGAGTCCCGAGTATAAGGACAAAGGATATTTTTTATCCCGAAAATCATCGCCTAAGGGGTTGAAAGTTTGTATGGAGCTACGATATAAACGAGTTCAACGCGGACGGAGTCGCGGGCAGAAACTATTTTAAATAAATCTTTTTGTATTGAAGATCGGAATCCCGGGATCCCGGGATCTCGGGTGTTATGTATGCGACTAGCGTATGTATGCATGTGTGTGTGTGGCTGCGCCCACCACGTCACCTATACATCAATAAACAGTGCATTGCTAGCTACGGGTTGTTTCGCTTGTGTTTGTGTCCCTGCCCATCGACTTATCACCGGGATTTATGACAGTTCGGTATCGGTATTAATATCGCGAACAGTGCTAAGTAAAGATTGAGTTTTTTAACATTATTTTACATTGGTTTGAGCACAGCTATTTTTATTACATAACTCGCATTTATTATCGCCGCCAAGTTTTGTTTCTGAGCCAGACATCGAATTTATTATGATTATAGACCGATCAAAATATCTTGAGTTGCTAAAAAAAGCTTTATAGCTAAATCGATAAATCTAGACTTGGCTCAAAACCAATATCTAGGTGCTGTTGCACTGCCTAAGCTATGCGATTGATTTTAAATTCGAAAACTTGAATACAATCCATATTTCCATACTAATATTATAAATACGAACTAGTGTCTGACTGCCTGTCTGTCTGTTAGTGGAGATAGTTTGAATCCCGGGGAAGGACGCAGGACAGTTTTATCCCGGAAATCATTCCTTAATTAGTGAAATGGAGGATGAAAGTTTGTATGTAGCTACGATATATACGAGTTCCACGCGGACGGAGTTGCGGGCACAGACTAGTCTGCTATAAAACACAGCGTACGCTATACCTAACACCTATAGTCGTTCTTGGCGCCATGGGCACAACAAAACGTAATGCCAGAGGCCCCGTATCATGGTCGGCCTTATCACGCGATAAGTGACAAGATAGAGCGTCCGTCTCGTTCCATCGAACGGTGTCAGCCAGTGATGGACGCTCTATCTTATCACTTATCGCGTGATAAGGCCGACCATGATACGGGGCCGTACACACTCGTCGAGACACCCCGAGACAGACAGAACGAGTGTGTACATGATGCTCTCACCTTGTCTCGCCCGCTCGGGTCTCGCCTCGGTACGCCTCGGTCGCGCGTCGGTTTTTGCGGCCGAGTCAAAAGGTTGTTCCGCTGTTCAAATGACGCAACGAGTGTGGACATGGTGTGCTCTCGTCGAGAGCTTCTCGCCCGAGACTCGGCGAGAAGCTCGTGTACATGACTGTTATTCGCTAAGCGTTAATGCGGCTCACCCCGCCGTTCATCCGTCACGAAACTAGACCTCTACCTACGCTTGGTTACTACGCATCGCGGTGTCAAGATATATTTGTGGGTAAGCGTTGAGGTGAGCTTAAAACAAGTTACAGAATAGGGGGGCAGCTGGCATAACAGCTTTGTATAGGTATAGGCCTTCTTGGCATCCAAAGGGTTGAAATAACCTCTATTCTTCATTCTGGCATTACAATGTCATGGCAGTGCTAAAGCTGACCGGAGCTGTGAATAAGGAGTGTTTAGATCATATTGAACGTGTCATTTTGCGTAGGTAGCAATTCTCCTGCCTACTAAACGAAATGGTCAGTTTGACTGTGGAGTCATAGTACAGTTAGGTACAAATGTATGATGTCTACGTAAATATTAAAGACTTACTTCAATATGCTAGAGCGCAGGTTATAATTTGACATTGAACATTCTATAAAAACGTGAAATAAGATTTGTGTAGGGCATAGGTACATGAGGTATTTTTTTATCGATACTTTACTTTAACTTCCTTCTTTTTTGTCTTCGCCCCGCATATCTCGCTCTCATCAATGGATCAAAGCTTTAGAACTCCGCGTCATAAAAAAATTATTAGCCGTTTTCACATGAGCAGGTTTTATATTTATCAGAACATGACAGTATAATAAAAATAGATGATGTTGACGATTCGCATTCATCATTATGTTATTATTTTGCCATTATTGTTAGGCTAGGCAACGAAGTATGTACAGTCAGATGCAGAGAAACGTGACCCGCCTGCATAATTACAAATGTACCTATGTTTTAAGTACGAGTTTGGTAATGAATCCTTGCAATTTTTCACAGCCGGCTATAGTTAGAGCGAGGTAGCAATACATACCTTTCATTCCAACTATAGCTCAGTTTATTTTCATTCATCGCTTCACATCAGTTTCGCATTTCAATATGTAGGTCTCGCTTCTACGCCTAACGGGCGGTATGAGACAGAGCGCGCGTTAGTTGAAATGATTCTGATTCTGATTCATTTGTTCACTGTATAAGGTTAATTACATGAAATCACAGACCAGTAAACCTATGGTCTGTGCATGAAATAGAAATACACTCATAATAACTGATTGTATGATGAATAATAAGAATTAAAACTTTAGGTCCACCTAATTTAATGAGTAAATTACCTATGTAATATTTTCATAGTATAGTCTGTTCTACTTAAAATTACAAACAGCTCTTTGTTGCTAAATATGAAAGAAAAAGATAACAAAGAGACGTCCTAACATTGACCGAAGTGCGGCAAGTGTACCGGAGTAGCTAGCTACTGTTTGTTCTATTGTTTGTTTGTTTATTTATTTATTTATTTATTTATTGATACATGGAAAACCGACAGCGCAACATATTTATAGACAAAATAATAAATCCATATAGCCAATTACAGGTTCTCACCGTAATGGTAAAATTGCTAACTCTTATGCGTAAATGTTCTACAACCTTATTTGCAGAACAATCAAACAAAAAATGCAATAGAATATCGGTAATGGTTGCGCTTAAAAAGTACTTTTTATCATTTTAGGTACACGGAAGAAACCATACGTAGTCGGTCCCAAAGTTCTGTCACTGGCATATTATTTTTAAATTTAGAAGATGATTTTAAGAAAATTTTATTGCATTCCATTTTTGAATGTTTGACAATTATTTTAAAACAAAAAACAGTCATTCGTTGCAATTTCTCACGATGGAGTGGACATAGAAAGAAAACCGAATAGCTGTTTTAGCATTGCACCGCTGTGGGCACTCGCCAAGTACGATTTTCAAGTTGCTCAAAAATTTAAAAATAACGCTTAGGTTTGTGTACCGTACTATTGATAGGTACAATGAAGTCTCCAGTGTTGAGGACAAGAAAATAATTGGCCGGCCTCGCTCCGTACGAACACCAGCAGTGATCAAAGCGATCAAGGCGCGCATAGCAAGAAATCCTGTCCGAAAACAGAAATTGATGGCTTTGCAGATGGGTGTCAGTAGAAAAACCGTCAAAAAGGTTTTAAACGAAGATCTTAGTCTACGAGCATACAAAAAAAAGCGTGGGCACCTACTTAATGCCCGTCTAAAAACAATAAGGCTTAAAAGATC
Organism: Epinotia bilunana; assembly: GCA_947049275.1. Taxonomy (NCBI): domain Eukaryota; kingdom Metazoa; phylum Arthropoda; class Insecta; order Lepidoptera; family Tortricidae; genus Epinotia; species Epinotia bilunana. Next base: position 4,434,960 of record OX346269.1, on the reverse strand, counting down.
CCGGAAGTTGTTAAAGCGGTACGCGAAAAATCGACACCGTGATATCCTCTTTACAGACGAAAAGATTTTCGATATTGAAGAGAAGTACAATAAACAGAATGATAGAGTGTACGCTAGGAGCTCTGAAGAAGCAGGAAAAAGAGTTCCGCGGGTGCAACATGGGCATCATCCATCATCAGTGATGGTCTGGTTGGGTGTATCTTATTACGGGCCAACTGAGGTTCATTTTTGCGAAAAAGGTGTCAAAATCAGTGCGAAAGTATACCAAGAGACAGTTTTGGATAAGGTTGTCAAAGATCTGCCCAACACGCTATTTTCGGGACATAATTTTGTGTTCCAGCAGGATTCTGCGCCAGCACACAAAGCCAAGACCACTCAAGCCTGGTTTGACTGTCAAAAAATCGACTTTATAAGATACGAAGATTGGCCTTCCTCTAGTCCGGACCTTAATCCTTTGGACTATAAAATTTGGCAGGTCTTAGAGGGGAAGGTCTGTGCTAAACCACATAAAAATTTGGAGAGCCTAAAGTCATCTTTAAGAAAAGCAGTCACTGAGATAGATATGAAAATGGTGCGTGCTGCGATAGACGACTGGCCGCACCGATTAAGGGCCTGTATTAAAAACAAAGGAGGTAATTTTGAATAATTTTGAGTAATTTTAATTCTTTATTAAATGTACTTTAAATCGGTATATAATTTATTAAAAATTTATTGCTACTTTTGTTTTTATCATTATTTTCATTTGTGACAGAACTTTGGGACCGACTAGGTACCTACCTATCCCAAAGTTCACCTAAAATCCCCGTAACCACAATTTAATAAAATCATAAACTACATCAGAATTAAATATGCAATCATGTCAAAATATTCACAGATAGAATACGACGCATACCTAACCATCTAGATGAGGTTTTGTGCTAACGTTCGTATACCTACAATTTGCCGTAAGTATGGTCATACTTGTAAAGTAACGACAACGTTCTTGATTGATGAATATGATGATGATTACGTGAATACTGTAAAGTATTTCTCGGTATAATTTCTTTAAATAGTGCTGTTTATTTACCTCCCACTGTATTTACTGGCGGTCCAATTCTGGAAGGTGCTGGTGACTAATGGTGACGTATAAAATTACTTACCGCGCCTAAATATCAAAGAAATGTAAGCATTATGCATTCCTGGCTGTTTCCATACATTGAATTATTTATTGCAAGATAAAATAACCCTCCTCTCCTTCGGCAGTTGGGTAAAAATGGCAATATTACAAACAAAACAAACAATCATCGTCAATCAAAAAAGAACTGTGTCAGTTTTGTGACGTTACGCATCCCCTGTCGGGGAGGCAGGGCGAGTATGACGGAGCGAAGCTGGACTACCGTCTAAAACCACCAACGACATCTGGCTCCGCCTTGTAAAGAGGCATTCAACTGCGTAACTCTTGGCATTTAACTGCGTAACTCTTGGCATTCAACTGCGTACTGCCTAGCTAAGCCTAGACATAAAGCAGTCGCCCCTCTCGCACTAACATACCTACTTGGGGGGGAGTAAGGGACCCATGATTTGTGCGACAGGCTACTAGGCAACGGACGTAGCATGGTTGACATTTTAGCACTAACCGCAGTCAATAAGATATCAGTCACATTCAGACACTAAATAAATTATTATGTATATTCTTTTTCCGTGTGGTGTCGGGTTAGAATTTCACCACCCCCTTTCTTCCCGTGGGTGTCGTAAAAGTCGACTAAGGGAGCAGGGTTGAAGTGTGTTGTGGGCGATGGGCTAGCAACCTATCACTGCAATATCACATTTTGGCGATCTTTTATACCCACATTTATGCTAAAAGAGGCGCTGGAACATACGCTTCATCTGCTCTGCCTACTGCTTTTGGGAATAAAGGCGTGATGTATTCTTGAAAAAAGATTAAGAATGTAAATGGAGAAAAAAGCAACGCAAGAGGATAAATAATAACAAAGTTATAAGTGTTCAAAGTTTTAAGAGGGGGTAGGTTCTGTCCCTTTCATATGAAACGATTGTCATTTACTATGACGGTCGCAAATCGCAACGTCACGATCTGCGAGCGTTTTCTCTCTCTAACAAGAATAAAGTAATATTAAAACGGATGTAGCTTCGTAATACTTTGAGTGATCTGAATGGGATTTTCGTCACTAGGCAAATTGTGAGTCTACAAATACAAAATACAAATACAAATAACTTTATTGCCCAAACACAATAACAATATAGAACAAAGGATAGGTAGATATTTCACTATAATTTACAAAAAAAAAGTTAAATAACTTTTCATTAAAAAAAAAATAGTACTAATAACCTTGCACTAAACTAACGTTTGTATTTTACATGCAAAATGCTTAAAACATTGTTTCCTTAAGACTTTGTAAGAAATAACCAGTTGACGTGTAACTGCAGAAAACTTCAATAAGTTATTACGGAGTAAATCAACTGTGTCAATGTCAACTATTCGTAGCTTTAAAATGAAAATGACTCATGTGTATGCTGACTGGTAAAGCAACAAGTAAAAACCCACCAGAAACGGTACTTAATTGTAGGGCAAAACTTGGCTAATCGGTGATATGCAGTAAATTGGACATTAAACGTTGGATGATTAATAACACAACGAGTAACCTAACAACCTTTGGTTTGTTTTTTCTATTTCCTTGTTATTGTGTTCTTATATTTGTTGACATTGTCCTAATATTATATCTTAATTTTCCTCTGTTTTTGACGATCGTGATAAAATATCTTATTTTTTTGACATGTATGCAAATCTGTAATATCATTTTTTATCATGAAATAAATAATCTAATCTAATCTAATCTAGTATAATTTATATTAAAGTCGCATCAAAAAAACTGTTAATACTTGTATTAACAGTTTGTAAGTAAGTCAAGACTCGACGTTCCTAAGTTTGACCTTAAATCAATAAAACGCTCATATACTTTCCAACAAATACAATAAACACCATTACTGTAATGAACTATCATCATATCCAGGGAAAACATGAACCCTCCAAAAAATATTGACGCTAGTCTGAAACAGCCAATGAGGATTTTACATACTTTGGGCATTTATTTTGCCTAATTGTTCACTGTACCCCACTGTCACTCACGACGCGAAGCGAACTAAACAAAAACTCACGACATCTAGTCAATAGTTCCATGAAATATTTAGATGGATTATCTACCCCGGAATTACCCTAATGTACCGCGCATTCTGCGTCCACTAAATCTCAGTCTCTTTGTCACCCATGAGGTCAGAGAGAGATCATAATTGGACGCGGATTATTGGGCCGTATTTATAACGCAAGAGGATAAATAATAACAAAGTTATAAGTGTTCAAAGTTTTAAGAGGGGGTAGGTTCTGTCCCTTTCATATGAAACGATTGTCATTTACTATGACCGTCGCAAATCGCAACGTCACGATCTGCGAGCGTTTTCTCTCTCTAACAAGAATAAAGTAATATTAAAACGGATGTAGCTTCGTAATACTTTGAGTGATCTGAATGGGATTTTCGTCACTAGGCAAATTGTGAGTCTACAAATACAAAATACAAATACAAATAACTGTATTGCCCAAACACAATAACAATATAGAACAAAGGATAGGTAGATATTTCACTACTAACACCATTATTATTATTATGCGAATGTGAGACTGATCAATGAAATGGCAACCATCTTAGGCCCGGTGACTGTACATACATACTCGTAGTAGTTACATAGGTATAGTCAGTAAAAATGACTCGTGAATATCGGCCTTAAAAGCGATGACTTATTGGCAGCTGATTGATTACGTGCTTGGGGCGTAAGAAAATTGGTCAAGGGCACTCAACGTTGGACATGCCGAAATGACGATGATTCATCGTTAAGTCACCATACAGGTCCGAGAACCGAAGCGCACGTAAAAAACCATGTACGAGATGTAACTGATTTGTTGTGTTGGGAATATAAATAGTAGGTTCAAGCCTCGATCGTAGTTTAGAGCAAAAAGTCGTTCTTAAAATAAATGCAAAATGATGACCAAAAACCGTGTTCATTTTATAGACACAAGCCAAGTGTGTATATGGAGTTAAATCTTCATAGATTGACACGAATGCTTGCCATCGGTCTGTTATTGCTAATTTGTACATTTACATACAGTTATGTCCCGATGTCTGTCGTTAAAAAACTGGTAACCGAAGCTGGTTGTGACACTTGGTATGCAAGACAAGGTATTCTGTTGTATGAATTTCGTTTTGAGGCAGTAATAGTACATTACGTAGGTACTAAGGGCGGTGAATTCGTGAAAGGCCCAGACCGCAGGTGTTTGTGGCCCGAACCAAAGGTGAGGGCCATAATATGCGATCTGGGGCTTTACGAATTCACCGCCCATGGTGAGTACACAATTTTACATCTACACCTGGCCACAGTGCGAGTTTTACCGTACGCGCAGCGTGCAGTAAAACTCACATTGTGGCCAGGTGTGACGTAAAAGAATATAAGGATTATAATATAATGTTCATTAAGCCGAATGGTGCCCTAGTGCATTACGTAACTATGGCGGTGAATTCTTAATGGCCCAGATCGCAGGTGTGGTGAGGGCCATAACATAAATATACGATCTGGGGCTTTACGAATTACCGCCCGTGGTGCGTACACAATTTTACATCTTCTCCTGGGTGTGAAGTGGGATTTGCCGCTGTGCCCGTGGGCGGTAAATCTCACATACCGCCCAGTGACGTAAAAATTGATTAATCAGTGTTTTGTTTTAAAAACGAACGGAACGAACAAATGCAACTCTGTTTCAATTTAGAATAATATTTAATTTAAGAGAAGGATGCCTTTTAATAGGCCTCTTATCTGCGACAATATAATTATTCAGGTACAGTCCCAATACCTAAGCAATAAAGTCGTGTTTTCATGTTTAGGTACATGACTGCACACCTCTGCACGCACATATTTGCGAACTAGTCTGTAGGTACTACACAGTAGATTGGTTAATAAAGATATATCAATGACTTATTTGAGCAACTTTACTGTTTTAAATAAGATAGTTAATCGCAGTTGTTGTCTTATCGGCCAGGGTACAAACTGGGATGAACCCGTGATTATCGCCGTCGAAATTGCTCCACCGTTTTCGTTCATAAGTGCAATCATTTTGGTAGCCTCTTTATAATATTTATGTAGTTACATTTTAAACCATGTTTCAAACAAAATAGAGTCCTTTCTATAAGCACTTGTTAAGCAGTTTTCTTACATGGGAAGACTTGAATTTACTATATCATTGTGGACGAAATAGTTTGGTAACTCGTATGGAGGTAATTGACCATTGAACTTTATTGAGTTATTGTAAATTAATAACAATTCGACCGTACAAGTACTGATATTTTTGTCAGCATATAGGGCCGCAGGTGATAGGAGGATGTGGTGAACAGGGAAACAGGAAAAGAGCGGAGACCAGGGCAGTATGGAGTTATAATTAAAAGATGAGGCACCTGTAACAAACACAGGCAATGCTTAGCCTACGATTTGATAAACAGATCTTGATTAGGTAACTACTTAAAAACACTGTAACTTACAATAGGTTGCTATCGTGCCTTTGTAGGGGTGAACTGAAGAGCTGGATAACACTCTTGTGGTAAACTTTTAGTACACCGTATTAAAAATCATAATAATAATAAATATTGAGAGAAACTGAACTTGAACTGTAAATTATTTAGTATTTTAAAATGTTTAATGCAGAAGTGTCTTGATCAGGAAACTGGATCGAACTCTCTGTCAGAAAAAGCTGCGCAATGGCCGTGGAATTGGAATAGGGATTTGCAATTTGAAAATTTGAGTACTGTTAATCCAAAAAGTAGCCAGCACGTCTAGCACACGACGGCCGCGACATACTCTCGATTTTTATCGCACTATACCTCTTCTTCTAAGTGTTCTAATAAGAGAGAGACAGATAGTGCGAGAAAAATCGAGAGAGCTCGCGCGCCGTCGCGAGCTAGCCGTGCTGTAGGTTGGTGTGTAACGTTCCGTTACACGCATCGTTACAATTTTATCCTATTTTTACGATTACCTAAGATTAAGTTCACATCCCGAACGAACGTTGAATGTGATATGACGTGACACTTTAGGGTTTTGACGTGAACTTCAACATTCGAATTCAGCGATCGAAAAAACTATACAATGCGAGCGCCTACCCACTTCCTACCAACTTCTACCCAAACAGGTGCTTATAATTATAACCCGGTATGCGCATGTTCGAACTAAACATCCGTTGGCATCGTTTTGACACCCCGCCCCCAACCCGCATAATGGCAATGGCACCTATTCTCTGCCATTTTGCGGCGGTACTTAGACTTCTATGGTTTTTTCGTTCGCTGTTTGAATTTTAATTTATACATCGTAAAACTGGAGATGCCATTACCAAAACTCAAGTGGTGTTGGGCAGGATACCTTGCCAGGCAGGGTGATGGCAGATGGACCCAAATGGTGTCAGATCGGTGGCCACTTCTAGGTAAAAGGAGCGCCGGCCGTCCACCATTTCGATGGATGGAAGATATTAGGAAAATCACTTCTGGGCTGTTATTCGCTACGCTCTAATGCGGCTCACCCCGCCGGTCACCTGTCACGAAACTAGACCTCTACCTACGCTACGACACCTAGCTCAGGTCGGGACGGGTGGCGTACAGTCAGCGTTAAAAGTAACTGCGCAAACGAAGACGTCAAAAGTCTATATTAAAAGGGAATAAGAGCTTTTGACGTCTTCGATTACGCAGTTACTTTTGATGCTGACTGTGCCTACTCGAAAAGAGCCGCTCAGTGCAGGGCTGTTATTCGCTAAGCGTTAATGCGGCTCACCCCGCCGTTCACCCGTCACGAAACTAGACCTCTACCTACGCTTGGTTACTACGCATCGCGGTGTCAAGATATATTTGTGGGTGAGCGTTGAGGTGAGCTTAAAACATGAAACAGAATAGGGGGCAGCTCATCAGCCGGTGATTGATTTGATTACTGTCTGAAAATGATGATGAGGTGAAGATAATGGCGTATCTTCGTAATTTTGTCCACTCAGACTACTAGGTTAGACTAGACCGGACATCAAAAATTATAATTTGAGAATCACCAACGGCAATATACTCGAGAGAGTAGTTTAGTTCTTACACTTTGCAGCGCAATTATATTTGATAAAAGCGGGATCAAAAGCTTTGAAGCAGGTGCGAAATCACATTGATATCGAATGCGATGCGAAGTGACGAATCGAATTGTCCCCCAGTTGCGATCTTTAGTTTCTCCTTAATAGGCACTAGAACTATAACTGGCTACTTTCTCCACGATTAACTGGTATATCCACGGTTACATGGCGCAATGGGTCTTTCGAGAATATTCGAGATTACACAACACTTTTTTTCCTCAACTAAAAGGACTGGTTAACAACCCCGCACCTGAGAAATTAAGAAAGCCTTCGCGGTAATAAAGAGAGCCCCAGATAGCATATTTATGCTGCCTTCAGCTCGGCCAATAGGGTAGGGTATAGGCCAATATTCCTCATGTAAAAATTTGTAATGAAGTTAATTTTGTATTAAGCATTAACGCTGCTAACGAAATTATTTAAATTAAATGATTTTTTTCCTCTTATTTAAATTGATAATTAAGTGTTGCTATACGGATAGTAATCCGTCAAATTACTGCAATAAAGTGTTAATTACAAAATCCAAGCTACAAATAGGATCCTTACGCTTTAGTAAACAATAATTGTGTGACAACTATATGTCTACGAAATACCTACCAATTGCGCGACCAAAACAACAATTTACTTAATGTTCCATATATACAACGGTTAGTGCAGATAGAAAACTGTGACGTCGTACTTCTATGTCAATTAGTATGACCCGTTTCGCGAGGTCCGTCTTTGACTAATAATTTTCCATTTATTTCCATATAGTTGCTCTCGCAAACATTTGTTCCTCTAAATACTGGTTCGATATCACAAAAAACTTGGAATCTAACCTATTACCTGCGATCAAAGAGATTCATTACTCTTTTTTTACCGCCCTAGCGGGCGTAGCATTTATTCCGTGGTAGCATGGTTGCCTTTTTATCTCTTATCGCTGTGGATAAGTCATCCGTGACGATCCGACAAGTGTGCGAGTGCGAACTGCGAGTGCGAGTGCGTAGAGTGACGCATGTCTTAAGCCGCGTTCACATTTGTGTGTCGTGTTGTGTTGTGACGCATCTGCACGCCTAGCACACGACGGCCGCGACATATTCTCGATTTTTATCGCTCTATACCTCTTCTTCTAAGTGTTCTAATAAGAGAGAGACGGATAGTGCGAGAAAAATCGAGAGAGATCGCGCGCCGTCGCGTGCTAGCCGTGCTGAACGCTAATCGGTTTCATACATTTAATATGGTTGCGTTGACATTTGTCTGGCGCCCACGACAGCAGACAAATGTGAACGCAACCATATTAAATGTATGAAACCGATTATTAGCGTTCTGATGCGTCACAACACGACACACAAATGTGAACATGCTATTAAGGTTTGTTCCCCGATTAGTTCCTTGATGCTTTGGTCGAATCGGCCGGGCGAATCTCCGAGCGTTTGAACCGCTCGGTTTTAACGTCATTGTCGGCTCAAGATTATTTCATCAGAGGTAAAAGGTACCGCAGAACCTTTAATCAAAAAAGACTCAGTACTGGTATTGGCTAACATCCTCATCAAAAGTAGACTCTGATACTCGTACCTTTTAATAGTATTTGCTGTCTACGACAATTACGAAAATAAAAACGCCTTAAAAACGCTGAATATTCGCCCGGCCCTAGTTAAGTCAGTCACAATAATGTAAGCGGTTATGATATCTTAACTAACCGATGATTATTTTAATTCAATAATCCGTACCTAACTGTATAAATGGCGGAACTTTTTATAATTTGCGGTTTTGTCTTTGTTACTCATCATTTGAGTTTATCTGATGGTTCGATGATAAACAACAAAGAAAAAAATATATTTCTATAGGTATATTATGAGTCATAACGGGACACCTTATTTCACTGATAAACATCGTCGTCGTCGTCACCCCCCCGAATGCATTGTTTTGCAGAATTTTCATATTTTTTTGTAGTTTCTTATTTATACAATGATAACTTGATAACGAATATTAACTAAACTAAAAACTAAAATTAAAAGTAAGTTAAATCTAAAAAAAGGCCGGAAGCATTGTAACGACGATGCTGGCGGTATTTATTAAGGTTTGTTAAGTTGGTTTTAGTTGTTTTTTTTGTTTAGTCAACAGGAGGGAATATATATCTATTGTATCGCAACTCAGTCGCAAAAAAATTATAGAAATGTGAACATTATCGAATGTGCCATTTTATTGAGAATCAGCCCCATCACATTCAGTAGTTGTATTATTATTTGAAGTCAAGTTTGATATAAGTTATAGCTATTATTAAATGCTCGCCGTGCGCGGGGCCATATAAAGTGGAAACGGGAGACCTCTATTACGCTCTCTGTCGCACCAATCAACGCACAACAGAGAGCGCAACAAAAGGTTTCCCATCCCCTCATATTATTGCCCCGCGCGCACCGAGCGTTTGATAATAGTTTAACTAAATAAAGTGTAGTCTACTAATAGACGTCACCGTCTTCGTCACTTCAAAGTACCAAAGTTCTTTGATCTATTCAGATGACTAAGTAAGTAAGATGACAGCAATGCCTCGCGGATGTCACGCAGAGTTGCGCGTACGCACGCCATGACTAACCTCGAGTGCATCTAAACACCAGGCAGTGCTGGCCAAGTTCGGAATCAGTCTTAACTTTTTTAAAGGACTGTTTCCATCGATATTAGGGTTAAACAGACATTTTCCTATGCCATGATAATGATAAGTATCAAAAAACCACGCCTAAAGTCTATATTCATCCTTACGTGTCTTATCATGTAAACAAACACTTCTCGAAGACTTTACTTATTACACTTTTTTCTGGGATTACACAATAATCATCAGTATCATCACCTAAAATGTACAACTACATTTTAGGTGATGACTATTGTTGTACTTAAAGAAACGCACAAAGTATTAAAATCAATCAGGTAACTACTAAAAATATAATTTATAATAAGATTTTCTTCAATAATCGAAGTAACGAACGAATGACCTCAAAAATATCTGACATGACGATGACTACTGACATTTCATGTATATTTTACCGTAATTTCCAATCACTAGTCATTGTCTATTATCATATTTGACGTCATGTTTATTGACATAATAGGACACGTAAGAATGAATAGACTGTATGCAGGTCCTACTATTTCATCTAAATCTGCGAGTAACCCTTTAATTCCCAATAAACAGAGTTCAAGTCTTAGTGACGCAGAATACTTAGTCTAACCGCTTCAGCACGTCTATCATGAGACGGCCGCGACATATTCTCGATTTTTCTCGCACTATACCTCTTGTTCGAAGTGTTCTAATAAGAGAGCGACGGATAGTGCGAGAAAATCGAGAGTATGTCGCGGCCGTCTCATGATAGTAGACGTGCAGCACGTCTAGCACACGACACGGCCGCGACATACTCTCGATTTTTATCGCACTATACCTCTTCTTCTAAGTGTTCTAATAAGAGAGAGACTGCGAGAAAAATCGAGAGGGCTCGCGCGCCGTCGCGTGCTAGCCGTGCTGGTCAGGAAAAAACCCATAAAGACGGCCTACGAGTTAGTTACAGCAAGTCGTTACTCTTATTTGATTTCACAAAATTGGATTATTTACGATGTAGGTAATTTAGGTTTAGGTTTAGAGATGCTTTTGTTTTTTTTTTATTAAATTATACATCGTATCGCCAATCTTTATTGGGTACCTGCACCAAATCTTGGCCCTCTTTTCCACATGTTTGTTTTTGATATGATTATTAACGTTCACATGCATATTTGCATTGGGAAACTTATTATGTGGGAGATGCACGCATCTGATTGTGGGCGGGAGTTCGAAGTGCACACTCGGGTAATATGCGATGCGGATATTAAGCTCTTATAAGGCGCGGGGTACATGCATCGGAATCCGGGCTGTGGGCAGAGGGAATCCTGATGCATATAGTCACAGTATAGGAACAGTAGATAAACTTCGAACAAAGGTACATCGCATGGCTGCACACATGCGCGCGTGTTCGGTACGCACACACACATAGCCTTCGGGAATGATGGAGAATGCTTCAATCGGGGCCGCGCCGTGGCCGCGCCGTTGCGGTGTTCGCTCGTTCTCACTCGCTACGTCAAAGGAAGCCGCCTCGTAGGTATGAAGACAGCGAGCCGCCAGTGCCACGCTATCACAAGGTGCCGAATAGGCTTGTAACTAAGCACCTATCAACCTAGTGCAGTTTAGCAACTATTATACTTACTAGGAAATATTTTAGGCATAGTATAGTGGTATTAAAATATTCGGTGGGAAACTAAAAACACGCCTAACTATCTATAATATTATAACTTTGTGTATACAATATTGTCTATTAAACTGTAACAGAAATACTTTGCATACTTAAAAGCAAAATTAGTATTATAGGTATGCCAAGCCACAAACTTGACACAGCCCTGCGCATCGAGCGAAAGTAGGTAACGAACGCTCCTAAACGGCCTCAGATTACCTACTGTATTATTCTTCTATACTGTGATATAGTCCAAGACAATTTACTTTAGAGGTGATTTTGGTGTCTTCGTGGCGCCCGTACATTCGCTTCAAGAGGGTAGGTTTTTAATTAGTTTGACTAGAATTTTATTACTATTCCAAAAAGATCATAATAATGCCAAATATTAGTTGTCGATAGGCGATGTACCACGAAGTGTGCTGCTATTGACATTGACACCTGTTTTTATTAAGGAAAACGACTCTACCTTCTAAGGTAGGTAAGGTAAGGTTGGTAAGGTAGGTCCTTTTACATTTATGTAAAAGGACCCAGGTGCCAAACAAGCGCCCTGCCTGTTGCCAAGCAGATATCGTAAAGGCCTATAGGCAGTTACGACGCCAACCCGTCACAAGCGTGTTGCCGACCCTTTATTGATATGAAGATTCGCTTTGGTGACAGACAAGTTTCTTAATCTGTACACAACATATCCTCACGAGCTCTGGCGATCTTTCTCACCACCAGAAATACAACACCACATACCTACAGGTCAAGTACCTAGTGGTACCTCTTCTCTTCTTATTATTTACTAGGTTCCGCCCGCGACTTCGTCTGCGTGGGCCCGAGATAAAAACTATCCTATATTTTAATCCAGGCTATAAACTATCTTCGTGCAAAATTTCATCCAAATCGGTTCAGCCGTTTAAGCGTGATTGAGTAACAAACATCCGAACATCTAAACATCCAAACATCCAAACATCCAAACTCGCAATTATAATATTAGTAGGATAAAGGCCTCCACCGACCGAACGCGTGTCGTGCGCGGCGCTTGGCGTGCGCGGCGCGTGGCGTGCGCGGCGCGTGTCGGGCGCGGTTGAAGCGGTATATTCACACCGCAAGCGGGCGGCGTGTAGCAACGCGTGTGCAGCGCGTGTGCAGCGCGGGTCCGCCGCGTCTTGTCTCTCTCACTACCAACACATTTGATATGTATCTCACTATCTCTATCACACTCAGCAACGCGGGCCCGCGCTTGACACGCGACGCGCACGACACGCGGCCGCGCTGCCGAGTTGTAACTTTAGCGCCGCGGGCCCGCGTCCGGCCGCGTTCGATGTGTGTTTGAAGTGTAGTTTCAATGCTTTACAACTTGCGCGGGCCCGCGCAGCACACGCACCGTGCACGACACGCGTTCGGTGGGTGGAGGCCTTATTTTAGAGCTAAGCTCTTGCCGGTGAAGCTCTAAGTAGGCCCTCCGATCTACTCCGATCCCACGCAAACTCTTTGACATCTCCATACTTAAATACCTAACATCAACTCTCTTTTTGAGTTGCTCTATGTACTTAGTAGACGACGATATACATACTTATGTAGATAAATACTTAAATACATAGAAAACATCCATGACTCAGGAACAAATGTGCTGATCACACAAATAAATGCCCTTACCGGGATTCGAACCCGGGACCTCCGGCTTCGTAGGCAGGGTCACTACCAACTAGGCTGCAGCGGTCGTCAAAGTAGTAGTAGTAACTATGGTGTGAATAAAGATGAATTTTGAATTGATTTAATACATCGCCGCCATTAAGTTTGTAAGTAATAATACACGCAATCATCTTAACTTCTAAGAAACTTACAATCCTGTAATCATACAGTGAAATGACTTATTACCAATCATTCCTCACAGCTTCAGTTGCCATGCAAATTTAAATCTTATTGCGCTTAGAAAAGGTGCATTTTTGTTGTGCATGGTGTATTGACTATCCTGTAGTTCTTGACATACATTTCACAGGGAAAAAGTTTAACAAAACGACTTGCAGATCGCAATTCGGTGCGGAGCTATTTTGAACTGTACGGCTATAGGAATAAGAGCTCTGTTTATTTTTCACACGCATATGTGGCGCTTTAATAGCGAAGTGACTGAATGGTATTCGCAGAAACTAAATGAGTTTTTGACGTCCAACTTATCATTCCATGTAGTCTGGAATTATTAGGTCAGAAGGTTCAAGTGACTCTTGTAGGAACTTTGTATAATTTTAATTAAAGTGACTTGGCCTCAATAACCCTGTTTAGGAGTCATAAGAGGAACGAACGGTGATATTATTTTAACAAATAAGTATATAATTTTACTCCATATTCCTTTATAAATACAAGATTTATATTAGCTTGCACTTTTCATGTACCTAAGAAGATATTTTATGGAATAATAGGATACGGTATAAAATACATTATAAAAGAATAAAGCGTTACTCTGGGCTTGTCCATATATTACTTTATCGTTTTTCGTCTCTACTGTCTCGTGTAACTCCTGAACTACACGAGATGAAACCGTTTGTAAGGTTGTAAGTTTGTATGTAGTAATCTCCAAAGCTATTCATCCGATTTCAAAAACTGTTTTACTAGTTTAAAGAATACACCTTCAGGAAGGATATAGGCTATATTTCCCGCGGCTTCGCCCGAGTTTGTTGAACTTTGTTGTAATACGCGAGCGCAGCTCTTGCTCTTTATATCGTTCATTGTCATCTGCTTCTATGTTTCTGTTTGTCCTCTATATAATATAATAATCCACCTTAAAGCATGTCGTAATAATAGAACTCTAAATGATTCCGTGTCTAAATAAATAAACACACATCAATAATGTTCATACAATCAGTACGTTAACTTGCACGATAACCACTCAGTTATCGTGTTCGAGCCCTCGCACTCGTATTGGTTAGTATAATATGTAATGATGTCAGTGGTTACAGAATTATATGTCAGTGCACTACTTCATCATCATCATCATCATCATCATCATATCGGCCGAAAGACGTCCACTGCTGGACATAGGCCTCCCCTAAAGAGTGCCAAAGTGACCACTACAAAGTGCAGTGCACTACTTACTGAAGTTTTATTTTTGGAGGTGACTAAGTATACATCTTCCAGTATGTTAATTCCTTGTTTACAAGATAACAGGAAAACACGAACGGACAAACCCTAACATAAGAACGTTAACGACAACGTTAAAAAATTCGAAAGTAAAATGTAACTATTATTTAACTATTACCTCATGGAACGCAAATGAAATTGATAATTGCAATTTTGTATCGGCATGCGTCGCCATAATCGAAGTAAAGTTACCTACGTACTTGGAGCACATTTAAATATTAGTTTTCCTTAACCTTCGGCGAAATTTACAAGCATATTATAAATAGCGTATGATTTTTATATCGCTTGAGAATTACTAAATATTAATATATTTCAATGCTACTATATCCCTTGGTTCTTCATTCAATTATTTAAAGGTTAACTGGAAGAGATCTTTTATCACAAAAAGTTGACTTATATACCTGTATAACCCGTTCGGTCTGTATATGTAGGTAACGTTGCGTCATATACATGAAAGTTAAAACCTTCAACTCTTTCTTACGCCGCTTGCTAGAAATTGACGATGGTGATCACGTGACAACCAATCTGTCTCACGCATTGCAAATGCGATAGAGATAGTCAGACGCGAGAAATTTGCGTTTCACGGTAGCTTATATATACTGCTCAAAACAAAATAAGGGCCATTGTAATTATTGGACATAAACTAATTGATAAGTGGCTAATTAATGAACTCCCGTATAAGGATACGAATGTATTCTGAAGGCAGAATCTAACCTCTTTCATGCTTGAGTTTAAGTCTAAAAGCTAGAAAAAATATATATTACTGTTTAATATAATTTTCACGTAACGATCACCATACTTGTGGCCCCTATTTTCTTTTGAGTAGTATACATATATTGTCGAAAACCAGTCAACTCAAAATACTGCACCTCCCTGTACTGTTACGGAGTTTCCTGTACAAATGATGTCGTCATTAAATAAATAAATATGTACCTGTCATGCGTTCTGGTTAAAATGCAAAGCCTACAGTAATGACACGCTAACTACTGCTAATGTGGCATAAACAGAATATTTACTACAGTATTATGGGTATAGTCAACAGCAAAAGCAGATGATCATTTTAGTACCTTGTCACTTTCACTATTTGGCGCATTCCAACTGTCACACTGTTGTTACGTTAAGTGCGACAAAGTACTAAAATGATCATCAATATTTGCTGTTGACTGTACTACCGAGAACAAAATTATTATGCGTATTTGAACTGCTTTGCATGTAATTTGGATAATATTGTAACCTCAAGTTCAAGAATATATCTTAGACACTATTTTGCAGACACATTATATTATCCGTTATCGCCGTAACTCTCACATTATTTCGCTTCTGTTTAGTGTCCTTTTTAACCCTGCAACTCCCCGCTATCTCAAAGAGCGTTTTAGTTCTTTGAATTCTGTTAGATCTTCTAACAATTTAATATTAACTGTGCCTTCGTCATCTTCCAAATTTTACAGTAGTTCGTTCACCTTTAATGCTATTCGACTGTGAAACTCTCTCCCTCTTAATAATAAAACAAGCTAAATCTATCGGCAACTTCAAATCTCTTCTTAAAGAACATTATTTGTCTTTCCCCTAACCCTGATTGTCTTACTATTATTATTATTGGCTGACTGTTTATGTATTATATATTTTTATTTGTGTTATTTGTATATATGTATGATTGTGTATGTATGTTTATATATATAGCTATTTATGTACGTGCATTAATATAGTTATTTTGATTTTTGGCTTATTATAATCTCTGCACCACCTACTACATAATCTAATTTTATCTCTTTCCCGATACCCAAAGGTTGTCTGGAAGAGATCGCTCTTCAGCGATAAGACTGCCTATTGTCTACCTCTACCTACATGTTATTGTATTGTTTTTCTTTTTAACTGCTTTGTTTGTGTGAGGTGTGCAATAAAAAGTATTTATATTTTATTGTATTGTTTAATGTCATAACCATTTTCTATATTTACTTAGTCGAGACCAAGTTGCTAAGGTTAGCCATTCATATGGGCGAACAATTTGCAATTTTACAAAAGTAAGTTATTGTGTTGGTCCGAAACTATGAAACCGTTAGCTTTCAGGACTTTATTTTGCTACTAGCTTCTGCCCGCGACTCCGTCCGCGTGGAACTCGTTTATACCGTAGCTCAAACCTTAACCCCCCCACTTTCGGGATCACAGACACTTCGGGCAAACAGACAGACAGACACACTTTCGCATTTTTAATATTAGTATGGATTACGCTAGGCCGATTAATTTACGTTGGGTTCGTTTTATCTAACAGATTTTCGGTTTCAGAAAAAAAAGTAAGTAAATTTGAGTAAAATAATATGCTCATCAATAATTAGTAAACCAGTTGTTCGTTTATTGTTAGGCCCCGATGAGGAACGCGCGTGCGCACTGTGACGCGTTTAAGGGGCGTTTAACAGGGATAAAACGCGGATACTTGTCCATATACGCTCATCCATCGACATATGGTTTGCACGTGTTCTGCTTATCATTACCTCTATTTAGATTAGCTTATTCATAAACGGTTCCTTATAATATAATACCGTCATCATCAGTTGCTCCCTCAACGAGCGAGTCATGACATCATATCCTATTTTCGAAAACAATTGAGTTCCTAGCTGCCGCACTCGACAATTTACATGCATGGCGTATTGTAATATTGTAAATAACATAAGTAGGTACGTACATTTAAAATACTTACCTCATTACTTTTAACTTCTAGCCTCTAATACAAAAATAATTCACAGTACAATTGTGATCAACTGAGATAGGAAATAGAGAAGAGTTTGTCTTGTTTTGAAAGCGAACGTAACAAAAACAAGTCTATTCTAATCCCGAATTATATAAATTCGATTGAAGAGGATGTAGCCTTTTAATAGGCCTTTATGCGGTTAGAGGTTATACCAGGGCGGTGGCCAAGCATACGGTCGGCCTAACGGTAAGCATCGTAGCCTATGGACGCTTGCTACTCAACTTGCGTTGTCGACCCTTTATTGATATGACCTAACTGTTTTGAACACGACTGTCCGACCACAAAACAAAAGAAAGCTTCGGTAATGCTCATTATAAATGCATGAACTCCCCATACGAAATCGCCTACTCATTGGATTTATTTTACTCCATTTTAGTCAGTCGTTGCTCGTTGTATTGTATCTGAAAAATAATAAGATATTATCTTTTTTATTACAACCAAAAAAAACTTCATTAGTTGAGGCTTGTCTCCAGTAGTGGGACGCATAAGGCTGTCAAAGATGATGATTTGAACTCCGACAAAATTACCAACGTTATCGCTATATAATTATATTATCTTGAGCTAGTTTGTTGTTTTTTTAAAGATGAAGACATTGATTTTGCTTAGTTTCGCATTATGTTTATGTATAGTGGAGAGTTTGGATATTAATGACATTAATATGATAGTGTCCTTCGCTACCCTGGATGAGAGGGCTACGTCTATACTAGCGCCTTATGTCTGCTGGAGTGCATGTAAGTTTCGAATGAGGTTAATAGTGGTGCCCGATATTGACCCAATAGTTTACATCTTTCATTGCAATAGTGGTGTCCAACATATACATTTTCTGGATCCTTCCAAAACGGCTGCATACTTACGTCTACAAGGTAATGAATTAAATTCATTTTTGACGCGGCATCCCAACGGTTAAAATTTAATTCCATTTAATCTCAGTTAACCTTTTGCGTTGCGTTGCAGTCAGACGACGTTTACACAAAAATTGCCAACGTTAACTCAATGGACCAGGTAACCAACGGCCCAGTAGGATCATTATCCTACTAGTCCGTTTGTTACTGCAATATGCAAAAGGTAAGATGAGGTTCCAAGATATAATGGAATGGAGAATGCTGCAACGACAGGGGACCAGGTCCTCTTAATATTGATGATGATGTCTGTTTTATAGGTCTACTATAGTCAGGAGCAGAAGTTTCAGGTACAGTTTCTACTGAAATTCTATACAAAGTGCACCCGAAACATTTGCTCTTGAGCGTAGTAATAAGGGAGAATCGCCATAACTATTTAACACGATCATTGCTCTTTTTGCAGACGAACTTACATCTTTGGCGAAGAATTTGCGTGATGCTGGAATCAGCACAGCGACATCACTGCAGCCAAACAGACCGGAATTCTTTCTGCAGACCCTCCTTATCCTGGCAGACTTGAGGTGCAAAGGAACTGATGATTTCTTGATCAAGGTAGCTAAAAATAAGGGCTTTGGGCGTTGTTGAAGTAGAGGTCTTTCGGCCACTAGACTAGCAAAAATTGTGGTATCCCATTGCCGGAAATATTGAAAGATTGGGATGACGCTGCAAGGAAAGTCGCTGACAGTAAAAATCCATCACAATACTGTCGGTAACTTTGGGGATTTACTGCACACGTTAGCACACTACGAGCACTATATTCTGGTAAAACTCTGCTTCAGCATAGTGTCTAATAAAACCGATGCTTGACAACTAGACCCCGCAGCATGGACGGCCTTATCTCACGATAAGTGACAAGATAGAGCGTCCGTCACTGGCTTACACCGTTCAATAGAACGAGACGGACGCTCTGTCTTGTCACTTATCGCGTGATAATGCCAACCATGATACGGGGTTAGGAAACAGAAATCGTGGTATCCTGCTAAGCAACATAGCACGTTCTCTTTCATCTAGTTAGGGTTTTCTCTTGTCGTGTTCGAGGTGAATTAAAATATGGATTTCTGTATAGGAACGTATTGATTTTCACAATAAATATCACATCAAATACTTAGTAGACTCGTAGAGCTGATAGTGAATTGCATGTAGGATGTGTGCGACACCCAATTCCTTCTAAACAACGCACCCTAGATCATTTACGAGTATGATTCTTCCAGGCGAGTGACGAAGGGTTCTTCAAGTCCCCATACCGCTGGCTGCTGCTCAGCCAGGACCCAGAGGAACTGGCGAACCTAGACCGGCTAGCTGTGCTGGTGGATAGTGACGTGGTCATCGCACGAAAGAGGGGAGAAGAATACCAGTACATTGAAGGTAAATAGGTCTATTTAAGTCTAATTATCAGTATAAGAATATTGTTGTAGCTGAAAAACGAAGGTAAATTCAGTTCCTACCTCGAGGTCACTCCGTAAAGCCTCCAGGGCTTGTTTTTATTTTCTTGCCTATTTTTGTCAGAATTGGATAAAATTGCTAGGTAGCATAGTTTTAGGTGTGCAGAAATCCATAAATGCAGTAAAGTTGTGTGATTGCCAAGTAGCAGAATTTTATTTAGCTAGCAAATAAACAATAATAAGAATGCCTGAGACTTGGTACTACGAAATATCAAAGTCAACGACCGCTTTAGCCAAGTTGGTAGTGACGCTGCCTACGAAGCAAGAGGTCTCGGGTTCGAATCCCAGTAAGGGCATTTATTTATTTATTTTATTTTATTTTATTTATTTATACAAGGAATTCCAACAGCTATGAAATATTCGCTAAACTTTATAAATAGCAATACAGTTTAATTACCCCTATTACGTTATTATTTAAGCGCTTCTTTTCCGAATGTTATGTGCCATCTATTTGGAAATCTGCTTATATTACCCCGGTTCATAAAAAAGGACCCAAAACAGATATAGTTAATTACCGTCCTATTTCAAAATTATGCATTCTATCAAAAGTTCTTGAAAAAGTCGTTTATAGCCAAGTGTATGCCGCCCTTAAAAATTGTTTTAGCCATAACCAGCATGGCTTCCTCCAGCGCCGATCTACAGTGTCAAACCTTATTCTTTTAAATGACTATGTCACTGACGCCATGGACAGGGGACATCAAGTAGACGTAATATATACGGACTACAGTAAATGTTTCGACAGAATTAATCATGCGACGTTGCTATCAAAATTATATGAAACAGGTATTCATGGTGACTTGCTCAGGTGGTTTTCCTCATACATGGATAACAGGTGTCAGGCTGTTGTCGTTAACAATTATATGTCAAGTTGGGTTAACGTCCCCAGTGGCGTCCCTCAGGGGTCGCTGCTTGGCCCACTACTTTTTAATATACTTGTTAACGACATCAGTAATTGCTTCGTCCACTCCAAACTTCTCTGCTTCGCAGATGACATGAAGGTTTTCAAAACAATTAGATCGACTCACGATTCGTTACTTATTCAATCAGACCTCGTGCGTCTAGATGAATATTGCCATGATAACAGTCTAGACCTTAATCCATCTAAGTGTACTTCAATGCCATTCTCGCGCCAACGAAACACCATCCCCTTTACTTATACACTTAAAGGACAACCCCTGAGCACGGTTAGTCACGTGAGAGACCTGGGTGTGGTTCATGATTCCAAACTATTGTTTGATAAGCATATTGATAGCATAGTGAGCAACGCACTGAGAGCTCTAGGATTCTTAATGCGAAACTCCGCTCACTTTACCCAAGCTAAGACTCTTAAAGTTTTATATTGTGCCTTAGTTAGAAGTAAACTTGAATATGCTTCCCAAATTTGGAATCCTTGTTATAGTACGTATGTAGACAGGATTGAACGCATTCAAAAAAAGTTCCTCAGACACTTATGTTTTAAGCTTAAAAGTCCGTATCACTCTAAGGATTATTTAAGCACTTGCGAAAAACATCATTTAATTCCATTACAAAAACGTCGTCAAATCGCGGATATAACTTACATACTCAATATCACCACTGGCAATATTGACTGTCCTGAACTCCTTTCTAAACTTTCGTTCAATACGCCCACTCGGTCTAAAAGGTTTTATCCCCCCCTTTCAGATAAACGCACTTTTTCTAATTATAGGCAAAACAGCTTCCTATGTCGCGCAGCTCGTAACTTAAATAACTTGTCGAAGGATCTAGATATTGATGTTTTTCACTGCTCAATTCCTTCTATAAGGCGTAATCTAGTCAATCGGTGCTTCCAGATAACCTGTTGCAGGCAGTAGTATGCTATAGCGTCTGATCTGTAACTCCAATTAATCTGTGTCCGGTCCATGTTGTTCATCAAATTATTAAATATTAAGTTGTTTCACTTCGGTGTACATTTGTATTTGTGCATTTATAGGTGATTTGTACATCTAAAGATGTTCTCACTCGTTGCTTATATAGGATTTGTTTCTTCTTTTGCTTTTTATATTGTTATTTTGATACTTATATTCCATACTGTAACATTTTGTATCACATACTGTGCAAATGTTATCATATAGCGTGTACTGTGTAACATATTATTATATTCAGTTATTTGTGTGATGCGCACGAATATTTTTTCCTGGGTCAATGGATGCTTTCTATGTATTTAAGTATGTTTATCGTCTTCTAGTACACATAGTACTAGCTCTGCTTAGTTTGGGAATAGGTTGATTTCTGTTTTATTTATTTATAAATGAAATGTGTAAACAATAAGGTCATTCTGAGTGTGAATAAAAGTATAATTAAATAACAAAAAAATGACAAATCTATGATATAGTATAATAAACTAAACTAAGCTAATAATCTTTAAAAGTTAATATTGTGCTAAGTCATAAAACAAATGTTGTGTAAAACTATAGAAATAAACAGTTTTCTATTTTGTTTTATATATCAACTTGCATTAGGTAACAGGAGCCCGTATTAAAAAATGCATTTGTGACTCCGTTGCATCGGTAAAGGATTTGGTAGATTGCCCGAAAGCGTTTTGCAACGTGGGAGCATTTTGATGCTACATGATTAGATTAGATTAGATTAGATTTTTTTATTTCATACAGTATAAATTAATTTACACAACTTGAAATAAAAACTATAAAAAATTAAAATGAAAAATTACTTATAAATGTCAATATACATGTTAATTTACTTATACTAAAATAAGGCAAGGCAAATAAAATAAAAAGTTCAAAAAATGCAATAACAACAACTGCATGCAACTTACGTTTAATTAAAAACAAAAAGTTAATTAGGTATGTAGGTAGGTATGTATACGAGTATTTACGGCTAAGGTAGCGTGGTCATGCGGCGGTCAAGCGGCGGTCGTGGGTTCGAATCCCGGCTCGTACCAATGAGCTTGTCGGAAATGATATGGAATATTTACCGTTAGCTTTTCAGTGAAGGAAAACATCGTGAGCAAACCGTCTAATCCCAATAAGATCTAGCTTCCCTCTGGGTTGGAAGTTTAGATGGCAGACGCTTTCGTAAAACTATTGCCTATTCCAAATCTTGGGATTAGATGTCAAAGTGGACCCCGGGCTCATTTAGGGACAATCGGAATAACGCTTGGAGGATGATGATGTAGGTACAGCCTGACCAGGAAAATAAATAACCTAGTCTGGGGGCGCAAAACTAGCAATAATTATGGCAACACTAATTAATTTCCACTCTGTCATAGAGTCTAATCCTTCAAACTTTCTACTTCGTCATATTGTAAATCACTTTTCTTAAGTCACATTTAATAGTTTTCGGCATTTTAACGCAATACAACACGTACCAACGACAACTCACTTTGACAGCAATTGACAGATAGCATTAATGACGTCTTCAAAGTTACTCTTGCCAGTTGAGGAAATTAGTTCCAATAGTTTTCCGCAATATGACGAAGTTTTTTATTTTCCTGGTCGGGCTTTAAGTATGTATACTTATATTTCTCTATTTTGGCCAATTGCTGATTGTCAAACATTTCAATTTAGCGTGTGTGCGTGCGACCTTTATATAACTTTGTCTCGTATGTAGGGCATTGTAAGGACGTCTAGAATAAGGAGGTGCGGCCACGGGAATGGCAACGCATTACTTATACAAATTCGCATTAACATGCCATTTAATTAATGGTGCATATTGAAACCCACTTGAAACCTAATCGATTGACCGGATCGCCGAGTTTTCGGGGTTTGTAAATTGGGAGTCAGCGAGCACAAATATTTCCACCAGAGGCAAATGCTATTATTATATAATTAATTAATTACCATCAGTTCTAACATTGCTTCAAAATTATTTATTTAGGAGGCATTACCGTAAAATGGGGTGAGTAGGGTGAAAACTGACATTCATACCTCGATAACGTCATTTTATTTTTACTTATACAAACTGAATGGTGTATATAATAAGTGTTCCGAACGTTTGTATTTTAGTTTTTATTTTATTTTGGGTAGTTCCATTTCATAACTTTGACGATAAACAGGAAAACCCACCTCACCCCGTAGTTCCTCGTAATTGGGGTGAGATGGGTTTTCATACAAAGGTGATTTTGGAAGATTGTTGGATCTTTTTTTTTTATTATGAGTATTACTATAGCTCCATTTTAAATTGGAATACATTGTTTATGTAGCAGTAGCCTTAAAAAACCATCTCACCCCCTTTCATACCTTCTCTCCCCATTCATAACCCAACTCTCCCCGTGAACCCTACTCACCCCATTTTACGGTACTGCGTAATACTACATTATTTTTCTTATACAGCTTCTTTTCTTATAAGAATCCGGTCATTGGAGTAGGTATTTTTCGCTGCACGGCTAGCACGCGACGGCGCGCGAGCTCTCTCGATTTTACAACAAAATAGTTATGAAAGAGTTTAGAGTATATAACTATAGGCTTGCCTAAATAGAAATTCCAGGGCAGCCGGTGGGTATCTGCTTATCCCATATACAAGCCGATTCCCACTAACAGACAGACAAATAAAAAGGCAGAGTTAATTCACATCTATAATAGTAGTACCTACCTATGGATTCTATAGTAAACTTAACGTCAATCAAATCATTAAATACCGCTCAATCAAGTGAATACATCACAAACACAGTAGGTCAGCGCAGATATGCGAGTGCTTAATCTTGTCTTGTCATTTAAGGTGTGAGCTGAATATTAATGAGTTTGTATAAAGTCGTGAATGTTTGCCTAACTCACTATAAATAGTTATAGGGTATTTTTGTGAGGTTTAACGACCATTCTATACACAGCTAGCAATTTGTCACAACAATTTGGTGCGAAAAATTGCATCGTTTGTAGCAAACTAAGAATTCTACATCGCGTGTAAGTGTAATATTATGTCGTTTTTTTATACTATGACGGTGGTAAACAATCTTATGGCCTGAACGGACGCTTTCCATTCTTTATTGATTTGAGGATTTGCAGTAGGTACTATCGAACCAACTGAATCATGACCCACCATAGAACCTTGTTACAATTAACGAACATACGTACGATCATATGACGTTAATATGTCAGTTAATTGTAACAAGGTTCCATGGTGGGTCAGGATTCAATTTTGTCGATAGTACCTATCGAAGCAAAAACAAATGCAGACCTCAGGCGACCTCACTCACCAACAAGAGATAACAATACAACCTATTTACAACGCAATTGCAACAGTTGACGTTAAGTTACTAAGTTTTTTTTTCAAGACGTGTTTGTAAAGAGCAGTTGAAGCCTCCAATGCAATACGGGGAAGCATGGCACCAGGGAAGTACTGGACCATTGCCTCTCCTCCATGTTAGGTGGGACTTCATTGCCTGAGGCTCTAGTAAAGTTTTACCGAAACAAAACTTTACGATCGCGTTTGCGTTTTACCCTCAATTTGTATGGGATTTGACAGCTAAACGCAAACGCGGTCGTAACGTTTTGTTTCGGTAAAACTTATACTAGAGCCTCTGGTTGTCTGAGGCTCTAGTATAAGTTTTACCGAAACAAAACTTTACGATCGCGTTTGCGTTTTACCCTCAATTTGTATGGTATTTGACAGGTAAACGCAAACGCGGTAGTAACGTTTTGTTTCGGTAAAACTTATACTAGAGCTTCTGATTGATTTAACGTTAGTGACATTTTTACTTTACTTTACGGTTCCGGACCCAAAGGGTAAAACGGGACCCTATCACTAAGACTCCGCTGTCCGTCCGTCTGTCACCAGGCTGTAACTCATGAACCGTGACAGTTAGACAGTTGAAACTTTCACGGATGATGTATTTATGTTGCAGCTATAACAATGAATACCTACTATAAAAACAGAATAAAATAAATATTTAAGGGGGCTCCCATACAACAAACGTGATTTTTATTGATAATGGTACGGAAGCCTTCCGGCCGACTCGCACTTGGCTGGTTTTTAATGCATTATTTAGTAAGGCACAACGGTCTAACTGAAATGTCTTACTGATGAACGTATGAAGACTTGTAAGTAAACTAATTGAGGATTAATATTTTTGTTGCAGTTTACAAAATAACCGAAATCTCTCAGCTAATCTACAGCACACGAGCTCTCTGGCGGCCCACAGACAAAAATACAGGAAACAAGACTAACACGGCAATCAATTATTATAACAAGTCGAAAGCTGTAGCGAATATATATGGCATAGTTGAGGACTACAGAAAGACCAGGATCCTGTCCGCCAGAAGAATGGATATCAGGAAGCATACTCTAACCATGGTTAATGTTATAACTGATAGCAACGATACTAGGAAACATTTGGATGATAGATTGTAAGTTATTTGCAAGTCGATTCTCCATACAAACGTAGTTATACGCTCTCATTTTAAAACCACTTGTTCGATTGTAACGAAACTGTGCATGTACAATGACATGAGGTATATCCAGGTCCGTAATTAGTTTATGTGGCTTCAGATATCATAGTAAAAAAATACAGCGAATTTAAGTTTTTCATACAAAACTTTTTTGCAGTATTTTGTTTGTTTTATAGACTGGAACCATATAAACTAATTTAAGACATAGATATAACTCATGTGATTGTATATACAATCTTTCGTCACAATCCAACACGTAGTTTTAAAATGAGAACGAAACTCCGTTTGTATGGAAAGGTGAAATTCGGCCGAGCTTACTGCGGACTCTTAATACATAACATAACTATACATAAAATATACCCCATATTCAGAGATTGGGGTTCGTGTGTTTCCTGTGCAAATTGCCGAAGCTGAGGGTTATTAAAATATTTTTTATTTTATTTTATTTATTTCATGTTTATCTTTTGAAGCCAATGAAATGTTTTTAAAAATAAGGTAAATTTTCCATTTTTTTCACCTCAATACACCTCAACACTCTATCGATGATTGGACTTAAGATGTTTAGATTGCGACGACGTTTACCTAACAATAAATTTTTATATATAAATATGAATGTGATGTTTGTGGACTTTATAAATAATCGTTGCCAATTTGCATAAGTACGGGAGATAAAATCAACGCTGCGGGTGTTATGGTGATCTGTGAATAATTAATTAAATTACACCTAAAGTTTATATGATAACGATTATAAAACCACACTTGGTCTGGCGCCGATTAAATATTTTGGGAACTAGTTTTTCTAGATTATATTGCGGACTCCCTTATGTAATATATTAGATAAGTATCCTGTCACTAAGGCGCCATTTGACCAAACTGCAATAAGAAATTTGACCAAATTGCAGACAAACTAATCTTGGAATAAACCCTATTTCTGCTGTTTGGTCTAATTGACACGGAGTTTGCATACGTCATAGTGTTCATTAATAGTTCACTAGCGTGCTCAAACCAATGAATGAAGAGTGAATAGGCTATTACTAATAGCAACCACCGAACACCACTGAAGCTCACTGAACCAGTGAGCTTCATCTTAGGCTCTGTCGTCGCTTACCAAGACTTAGGTCAATCACTGGACAGTCTTTGATAATAATAAAATATAAAAAGTGGTTAAACCATGGTCCACATTGTGTTCAGTCCATGCATATTTTATTTATTTATTTTTAAGTCCTAACATTGCGGATGATCTCGGATTGCCTATAGAACGCGAAATGACTAGTGTGTTGTTTTGCCTACATTGCAGTTTGACCACCGAGCATTGTGCCTAAAACGCAAAATGACCACTCATAGGTAGGTTAGGTTCGTTAGGTTTCTTCAGATGCCCGAAGGGCAAACAGATCAGAAATAGGAGCCCCGTCGACATCGCTAACGTACAGATAAAACGACGAAAATGATGTAGGCATTTTGCGTTTTAGGCATAATGCTCGGTGGTCAAACTGCAATGTGGGCAAAACAACACACTAGTCATTTTGCGTTCTAGGCAATCCGCGTATAACCCTAACATTTGTAGGCGCTTTGGTTTTACTGTAAGCCTTTTATGTAAATAATTTATTTATTCAAATGTATATACCTACCTATTTATTTATTTAATTTACCAAAAAAATCGCTCGTATCGGTCGATATGTTTGACATGCAGACCAACATAGCAACCAATGTTATAAAATTATGCCCGACAAGTTGTTTGTTGGACAAAAATATATATAAAGTACCTACATACTTTTGTTACCACTTAGTTTCTACCTGCCATGCCCAAATCAGGTGTGTGGTTCTTGTTTTAGGTAATGCTTTTTCATGTTAAATCAATTGTCTTAGTGAGAATGAGAACTGCTAAGGAGTTGGATGTATGTTGCGTAAATATTTTACTATAAGTTTTATTTCTGTTAATTTCTAACCAGGTTTTCCAAATAAATAAATAAAGTCAGTGTTTGGGGAAACGGTACGATACGTTCACGACACTATTTTTTACGTTGCTTTAAACTGGATTTAGTCCTTTTTGGTGAAATTTTTAAAAAAGTACCAGAACGACGCTTTATGATTTATTTGTTTTTTTCTTTTCTTACGTTAGGTAGTATATTTCATTTAACTTTCGCGCCAATTAGAACGCCGGCAAATCTGTAGAATGGCCGGGGCGTGTCGCAAACACTTGTTACAGAAACCTGCACCAAGACTCCATAACGAAGATGTCGTACATGGTGGTGAAGATCTGCTTCGAGATGATGAACTCGACGGAGAAACTGCTGTTCACGAACACTTGGGGCTACGTCGATAAGAATGGCTCCTGGAATGGCATTGTGGAGCGCCTCCACAAGAAAGAGGGGGACATTGGTAAGCTGCTCGATAGGGGCGTAGACTCGAAAAAAATTATTCAATCCCTATTTTGACTGTCCTTATTGTTATGTTGGCTCTTATTACATTCGTTTGTTTCAGGGACTCTCACGATCTTCACCCAAGAGCGTATGCAAATTATCGACTACATAGCCATGGTTGGAACCACAGCTGTCCGCTTCGTCTTCCGCGAGCCCCCCCTAGCCTATGTCTCGAATATTTTCGCCCTCCCTTTCACTGGAGCCGTTTGGCTGGCTATATTTGTTTGCGTGCTTGGCTGTGCTCTGTTCTTGTATATAACGTCGAAATGGGAAGCTACTATGGGGATGGTAAGCTAATTTTATTAGTCAGTCTTCTAGTTTCGTTCTGTGGAAGGCTAACGCGCTAGAGGGGGGATTCCGGTGGACTGGGCTGATGGAATTAAGAGCTGCCAAACGCAGTCTTTCCCGTGCTGTCCACTTGATGACATTGGCATATCTAGGGGGAGTGGTTCGCGCCGCCAGGTTATTTAAAATGGCATGTTGAGTCAGTGACCAGCATCCTTGGGTGGGCACCAGATCCTTCTGCGGCCCACCCGGCTCCCCCCCCTATGCTTGACGAAGAACTGTACTGCATGTAGGACAATTGCATAGGATCATAATACTCTGTCATAAGGGATCGAATAAAGAGAAGATGATGTGTTCTAGTTTTAAGTGCCTGGTGTCAGAAAAATATAACTACAACTTAGAAAAGTTGAAAAACCCCCGACATTTTCATTTCAAAGTCCAATATCTTAAAAACGGCTAAACAGATTTTCATGAAACATAGCTAAGAACATTCAGGATCACATCAGCTTTCGAATAAAAAAAACACATTCAAATCGGTCCATCCGTTTGGGAGCTACGATACCACAGACAAATACACAGATACTCAGACACACAGACACGTTAAATTTATAACACCCCTCTTTGTGTCGGGGGTTAAAAAGTAGAGAATCAGACGCACAGAAGCTTTGTTCGATGCTACAGAGATAGGGTACGTCCTGCGGGATAAACAATATATGGTACAAAATGGAGGATGTACTTAACATGGTGCTGGTACCTATATTTCATACAAGTGGGCTCTAAGCCTTAAGAAAAAAAATTTTTTTTTAGTAGGTATCCAAGAAGTAGAAACCAAGGAAATTTATAACTCTTGACCCAATCATCCCTTGAATGGCAATCAAAGCATCGCAGAAAATTTGTTATATTGAACACTAACTTCCGCCCGCGACTTCGCCTGCGTGGACCCGGGATAAAAACTATCCTATATTTAAATCCAGGTTATGTTATAAACTATCTTCGTGCAAAATTTCATCTAAATCGGTTGAGCCGTTTAAGCGTGATTGAGTAACAAACATCCAAACATATAAACATCCAAACTTTCGCATTTACAATATTAGTAGGATTTATTTACAGCATCCTATGCAACTGGATGGATCGTGGGCAGATGTCCTAATCCTAATCATCGGTGCGGTTCTGCAGCAAGGGTGCACTTTAGAGCCGAGACACGCAGCAGGTACAGTCAGGATCATACATTGTAGCACAAGCAAGGCCATTCATGTGCCTATCTATTTAGTCTATCTTATAGTTTCGCCGCTCTTGCAGAAACAAGCTGATGCATACAGTAGCGAACATCAAAATAATCTCAAAGGGACCATTCCATTTCAAGAAGCTCACTCTCACTCACACTCACCGCATCTCCTCCCTTTCAGGACGCGTAGTGACTCTGATACTCTTCATCGCTCTGACGACCCTTTATGCTGCGTATTCAGCCAACATCGTGGTGCTGCTGAGGGCACCAAGCTCCTCAGTGAGGAGTTTACAAGACATACTGAACTCTCCGTTAAAATTGGGTGCAAGTGACTTCTCCTACAATAGGTACTTCTTTCAGGTATGTATAGCGAAAGTAGCGGAAGGCGCAGCGTGGGCAGATGATGTGGGTGTGGGGAGATGGTGGTGGACAAATTCCTGGTAAAAGTCGCGGGAGTCCGCTGGATGCGGGTGGCACCGGACCGGTCATTGTGGCACTCTTTGGGGGAGGCTGGACATAGGCGGATTAAATATTGAGAGCGCCCTAGGCAAGCACCTCATCAGTGCCGTTCTAGCGGCCATGGATTAAAAGTTATAATCAAAAAAAATATTCAAACCCGGCGCCCCTGCTGTAGTCCAGTAAATGAACTGACAACTCGTATGGAAAAAATGTCAATTTTGGAAATAATTTATAATAGCTTACTTTTTATGTGTAACGGATATATTATCAATTAAATAGTTACCCAGCGACAAAATCCGACAAAATTTCAGACATCAAAAAAATGATAAATTAAATAACTTCTGAAAAGTCAGAAAAAATATTAATAAATATTTTTGTCTTTATTTTGGTTTATTTACATTTGCTCTATAATATTCAAGATAAATCTTATAAAAAAAGACAATGCATGCTTCATTGAAATCTACATAATTACTTCCGGGTGGAAAGTTTGTCGGATTCTTGAATATATCATCTTAGAATGAACATTTTCAAATGAAATCAACAAAAAAAAAGCTATTATAAATTAATGTTTTTCAAAACCGTATTTTGCCTGGAGTACTGGGCACGTGCCTAGTTTGCCTATATGGATAATCTGCCTCAGTTCACGTCTTTCGGCTTATATGATGATGATATCCAAGGTTGTATTGGTTCGTAGGGCTAAAAAGTCCTTATAGGTTTCTGTGTCCCGCTTCACAGAACCACAAGCTACAATTTTACGAGTCTGACAGGCAAAGATCTAACGCGCGGCCGATCGTTATATTTGGGCAAAAGCTCTCAGCGCTGCTAATTCAGATTTATAAAATTGTAATTTGTAGTTTGATGAAAATATGAAGTAACCGAGGACAAAAATCCGTATTATAGATGAAGTTATAGTATTAAAGTTCTGATTTAGAGCCCTAATGCCTAAGCCAATAAGGGTCCAACTAAGTGGGTTGCGAAGTTTTAATAAAACTATCAACAATGTATTTAAAGGTAAAACCACATTTATTTTCTAAAGTATATACAAGTTATTGATTTAAACTTTCACGATTCTCACATATTATTTATACTAAACGGGACTTAATCGCGTCTAATTAAATTATTTATTTACCTCACTGAGTTCTCCCGACGTTTCGGATGTGTCGCAACATCCATGGTCACGGGACAACTGGCTTGAGCGGGTATCAACATCTTCTTGCTGCGCGGGTTTTCCGAACTACCCGCATTTGGTCTTTATTGACCACTTGTACACTAGGGTTGTCACCCGGCCGACACACAACACTAATAATGTCCGGTGATATAACGGACGATGTTTTTTAACTCTGGCATTTACTTATGACAGGATTCCACGAAGATGAAATCTTAAAACCGTCATCCCGGTTGAAATTACGTTATGTTTTCTGATTTCAACGGCTTCACGTTTTTTCTTAAATAATTTAACTATACGCGATTAAGTCCCGTTTAGTATAAATAATATATACAAGTTGATACTTAACATTAATTAAATCTGAAAAAGGCCTTGGATGCATTGTACCGAGGACGCTGGCGGCATTAAGCGCAAATAAAACCATTTATTTCAGAAACTCAACGAACCGCTCCGTAAAGAAATCTACAGCAAGAAGATTGCACCGAAAGGGAAGAGAGCTAACTTTTACACGATGAAAGAAGGAGTGGAGAAGATTAGGAAGGTTCCTATAGATTTCTCTTTTTATTTCTTAACCATCCAGTGTCATGTTGAAACATCATGTGATCGGAACATGTTATGTTGAGCTCCGGTGAGGTCTGTCTTTTAAACAGTTTTACAATATTTCCGTAGTATCGTGACTTGAGGGTCGCGTTAAGAGTCCTCAGTAAGCTCGATTCTCCATACAAATGTAGTTACGCTCTCATTTTAAAACGACGTGTTGGATTGTAACAAAACTTTGCATATACAATGACATGAGGTATATCTATGTCTGTAATTAGTTTATGTAGCTTCAGATACCATAGTAAAGAAAATACAGCGAATTTAAGTTTTTCGTACAAAACTTGTTTTTGCTGTATTTCGTTATAAACTGGAACCATATAAACTAATTATAGACATAGATATACCTCATGTCGTTGTATGTGCAAAGTTTCGTTACAATCCAACACGTAGTTTTAAAATGAGAGCGTAACTACGTTTGTATGGGAAGGTGAAATTCGGCCGAGCTTACTGCGGACTCTTAAAGACGTAACATAAGCTAATTCACCGTCTTTGCGACACGTCAGGGTATTTTGACTTTGAGCACCAGTGTGTTCGATCCATTATGGACACTGCTTATACCTACCTGTCTATCTACAGGGCCTATTCGCATTTCACATGGAACTGAATCCTGGTTATCGTCTCATCCAAGAAACTTATAAAGAGGACGAAAAGTGTGACCTTGTTGAAATCGACTTCATCAACGAGAGAGACCCTTGGGTGCCAGGACAGAAGCGTTCACCTTATAAAGACCTTTTCAAGATAAAGTAAGTACCTAGACTGCTGTCCTGCAATTTAAAAGTTTATTTAAGTACAGTGAGCAACACATGTAGCTCCAAAAAATAACATGCCCAAAATCATCGCCACAGTCCTTTATCTCTTGACGTAAGTATTGTGTGTAGGTAATTTTGAGCACTTGGTTTGCTAAGTTACTTATGCTGCTTTACTCTGACGACCGCTTTAGCCTAGTTGGTAGTGACCCTGCCTATGAAGCAAGAGGTCCTGGGTTCGAATCCCGGTAAGGGCATTTATTTGTGTGATAAGCACGAATATTTGTTCCTGAGTCATGGATGTTTTCTATGTATTTAAGTATTTATTTATCTATATACGTATGTTTATCGTCGTCTAGTACCCATAGTACAAGCTTTGCTTAGTTTGGGACTAGGTCGATTTGTGTAAGATTGTCCCCTAATATTTATTTATTTATTTATTCCATAGTACACCGTAGATACTGGTGACTGGCGGGATTTTGGCTTAAACCACTGGTTCCATTATTAAGAGTAAAAATCCGATAGAACTAAATCGAATCGAATTCCCTTCTTGACACTGCTTATTTCCCATTCATGCTGATGATAGCAATTATTCCACCATCAGCTTCATAAAAATCCGAGAGTCCGGCATCCAAGCGTGCATCCACCAGCGTTTGCACGTCGGGCGCCCGCGCTGTCTGGGGGCAGTCAACACGTTCAGCAGTGTCGGCATAATGGACATGTACTCCGCCATGCTGGCAACGTTGTACGGCATGCTGATGGCTCCGGCTGTGTTGTTGCTGGAGATCGCTTATAAACGACTGTGAGTAGCTCACTATGCTGTACAATCACTACATACGGAATGTAGGTCACTATATACTGTGAGTACGTCACTACATACGCTGACTACCTCACCACAAATGACTGAGTAGCTCACTACGTACAAACAGACTGCATACGGCGAGTATCTCACTACATAAAAACAGACTACTTAGTGTGAGTAGCTCACCAGAGTCACAGAGATCCGTGAGTCCGGCATCCACCAGTGACTACACGTCGGGCGCCGTTGGCAACTTTGTACGGCATGCTGATGGCTCGAATCCGGATTTGTTACTGCTGGAGATCGCTTTCAAATGACTGTGAGTAACTCACTACATACAAAACTGTATGTGTGTAGCTCATTGTTACTAACGACAATAAGTGGCTAACTACAGACAAACTACATATAGTGAGTAGCTCCCTGTGTAAAACCAGACCACATACTGTGAGTATCTCACTACATACAAACAGACTACATACTGTGACTACTGAGTAGCTCTCTAACTGCCAGTCTGACATTCAAGCTTGCATTTACAAACGGCTCCATCTCGCCCACCCGCGACGAGAGCTAACAATATGTCTGCACGTCTAGCATGTGACGGCCGCGACATACTCTCGATTTTTATCGCACTATATCTCCTGTTCTAAGTGTTCTAATGAGAAAGAGACGGATAGTGCGAGTAAAATCGAGAGAGCTCGCGCGCCGTCGCATGCTAGCCGTGCTGGTCGATGCAAAATAATATCAATAAGATGTACAATAGTAAAATCCGTAAGGCTAGCTACTGTCCAAATATATGTGAAGTATACCTATCACTATCATCAGTGCACGTGCTTCGTTTCATGACATCGCTCTCGGGTTATAACAACCATCTTATCTGATTTAATGATGATGATAAAATATAATGAAGATGACCGTTCAATTGTATGTGTGCATGATATTTCTGAATAAGATATATCTCAGCTAGGTACCAAGATATTCGTTTTGTTCCAGGATGGTAGCCCGAGAAAAAAGAAGAATAATGCGCTCCTTAGATTAATTCACGAATTCACGATTAGTCATTACATTACTAGCATCTGCCCACGACTCGGTCCGCGTGGAACACGTTTATATCGTAGCTCCATACAAAGTTTCACCCCGCATTTCACCCCCTTAGGAGATGATTTACGGGATAAAAACTATCCTATGTCCTTCCCCGGTATGAAAACTATATCCATACCAAATGTCATCTCAATCGGCTCAAAGAGGTTCTCGCGGTTTAAGCTTGAAGAAGACAGACGGACAGACACACTTTCGCATTTATAATATTAGTAGGATGTAAAGCAACTAAACCAGAAAGAAGTATTTTTTAGGGTTCCCGTACTTTAAAGTAAGAAACAAACCCTTTTAGTTTTCAGTGAAACCCGTAGGTATAGGTACATAGCGCAGTTCCCGTTCAACAAGCATCATGAAAAGAAGGTCTTAATTTATATTCCATCTATTCCAAGAAAAGGAATAATTCTGGAAATTGATAATTTATTAAAATATTATTTTAATGTAACCAGCGTAAAGGGACCCACACACATTATATCAGGAAAGTAGTTCCTGTACCACTTCACTTAATGACATCCGGGCGAAGGACCATATGCCCACACATAAGTTGTTTAGTATCTGCCGTATTAACCAAATATGTGCTACAACACTCCTTTCCTATCGTACTTTGATGGATTTTAGTGTCGGGTACTTGTTACTTGACATACTGTATGTATTGTCAAAACACTGAAACCACAAAATGCTTCTCTGATCATCTTCCTCTTAGCGTTATTCCCGGTTGTGCCCGAAAGAAGGCCGGGGTCCGCTTTGGCACCTAATCCCAAGATTTGGCAGAGGCACTAGTTTTTATGAAATCGACTGCCATCTGACCTTCCAACCTAGAGAGAAAACTAGATCTTATTGGGATGAGACTAGTATTCCTGACGATGTTTTCCTTCACCGAAAAGCCACATATGTTTTTGAAAGAACCCAGTGGTACAAGCCGGGGTTCGAACCCACGACCTCCAGATTGAAAGTCCGGGTGGCTTTGCCGCTCGGCTATAGCCGGTATGACAAAATGCACCAGTGGTACAAAGAATAAAGTACAAAAAAACCTTCACAGAAACTGTGTCTGTCTGTCTGTCTGTTACCTCTTCACGCTTAAACCGCTGAACTGATTTAGATGAAAGGTATACATAGAGATATTTCGAGTCCCGGGGCCTCAAAATATCTCGGACATAGGACATAGTATAGTTTTTATCCCGGAAGTCATCCCGGGGTAAAATGGGGGGTGGAAGATTGGATGGTGCAACGATATAATGAGTTTCACGCGGACGGAGTCGCTGACAGAAGCTAGTGGTCCAATAAAATTGTGGTGTATTTTCAACAATAAAATAACGAAACATAAATCAATTAAACCGCTAAATGCACTTAAATCATGCACCAAAATCCTTGTAACGTCTATGAATAAATAATGGCTAAGTACCTAACCGTCGTGTATCATTCGAGAATGGGAATATACAACCGATAATTAATTATTGTATACCTACTCAACCAGTAATTATAGACAAGTGGCTTTTCTGGGGGCTGTTTTATAGTCACGATCGAATGTTTTTGTAAAAAATGTTATTCAATAATTATTATTCTTCAGTGTGTTGACTTGTTTACGCCTAAAGATGGTTTAATCCACGTAGGCGCGCCCCATTGATTCCATACCTATTTGATTTGTAGGGCTCTGTACCTCAAAAGGAAAAACGGACCCCTTATAGGATCACTTTGTTGTCCGTCTGTCTGTCCGTCTAGATCCTTTACCACGGGAACTCGTGGATGTATCCAGTTGAAATTAAAACCAACATACTCAAGCTGTGAAAAAATCAAACTTCTAAGTTTACGTAAAAAATATATACGGACGTTTGTGCCGCAAAAAACGTATATTTCGACACTCTCAAGATAATCAAATTGGGAGGTTGACCTTGACCTTTGACCTGACCTTGACTGCTAGGATTTTGATTACTAGCGCTTTGAGCACTTGAAACTGAATCTAAGTGCAAGCTATATGGTGCGGTTGTTTGCACAAAACACAACGAATCTTTGAAGAACACGGACAGCAGATGCTGACGCAAGCAATTTTCGCATAATTGAAGCTGTTTCACTTTGTCAAGACGCTGTGAGGGTGTAAGATCCAAAAATGTGTAACATCGGTAAGTCGAATGCGGTTTATCCCAAAATAAGCACTGACCGTTTAAAATTAATACTCAGCCAGCAATTGCCTACTTTCCTTGCTTCGACAATCATATACTATTATAATATATTATTACATACCTGTTAATTAGTAGGTCCAAAGTTCTAAGCTTTGCATAATCTAAGTTCACGACTTGTAGTGCAACTAATGTTTACGGTGTTACATTTCACATTTTCTTATTTTCTTTTTATGTTGTCAGTATATTTACTTACCTACGTACCTATTTCGACGACCGGTCGGCCTAGTGGGTTGAACCGATAGCTGAAGGTCCTGGGTTATCCCGGTTATGGGAAATATTTATGAGTATGATGAATATTTGTTTCTGTGTTCTGTATGTTTTCTATGTATTTGTAAGTAGGTACGTATCTATTAAATATATCATCTTCTAGTACCCATAACACAAGCCTTATTGAGCTTATTATGAGGCTTATTAACTTACTTATTCATAAATATTCTTGCGAGCAAATTCCCATAAACGCCAGTTCCTAAAAAGCCACCAATATAAAGTGAAAGGCGCTTATTCATTTATGTCACTCCTGTCCATAAAGTAGAAGTTACCGCCCGCTACGCATGCACTACATGGCGTTAATAAAGAATGCCTAAGATTGTATCCCTTCTTGCTTCGTAGTTAAGCCCTGTCCCGGCTTTACAGTAGAAATTCTATCGTGGCTATGTGGTACCGCTTTTAGTATCGCGAGTAAGCTTTAAACAATTATTTCCACAACCAGTAATTAACTGCAGTATAAATCGCATTTGGACCACGATTCGACACACAACAAATCGTCATGGTTAACTTGAAAGTCGTAATCATAGCGTGTTTAATATTTCAAGTGGAAGGGCGGGCGGGGGTTGAAGTATTTTTAAAGGGTTTTGTGGACAATGAAAGGAAACCTACGATGGTGGTGTTTCATGGGGTTTGTTGGAAAAATAGTATGTATTCGATAATTTTTAAAAGGATTTTTTTTAATTTAAGTACATGCCTCGGTTGGAACTAGGAATTTCCTGCCTGATATGCTATCATCTGTCTATATGACACTCGCCAGGCAATCCCTTGTTTCCCAGAGTTTGTAGTAATGTACTATTATATGTCATGGCTTCTCTACATGATGGCCCATCCTGTTGGCCCACTAGGATGGGCCAGCGTTTTGAGAGGGTAGTGGTGTCGGATGGCTTATGGCGCGGCGGGATGGCGGTGGGATGACCGCGGTGTCGGTTTATGGCCCGCACATCAAAGGGAGTGGGCCAGCGATGGCGATCCGCATCTACACGTGGCCCATTCCGCAGTGCGCGGTCGACCGCGGTTGCGCGGTTGAGTGTGGACGTTCGTGCTGTGTATTTTTTTATCGAAATTGACATGTACGTGGCCTCAACATAAAACAATAAAGTTTTTGGGAAATATATAGGGGAGAAAGCGTAATATGTAAATAGGTAAATTGCCGCAGCGAATAACGCTTCGACGTCTATCTCGCAAAACGATTCGATCACAACTGAATGTTGCCATCATGTAGTGGTGTTCAACCATCGCATGGCCATAGCGCTGGGCCATAGGATGGGCCATCATGTAGAGGAGCCATCACATCATAGTTCGGTTCTTTAGTAGGGTTCGGCGTCGGCGCAGCATGTCTTTTTCTTCTATACCTCTATTTCAGCCGTCATCTCTTCATTCCCTTCCTGTATACCTAGTGGCTCTGTGAGCTGTAACAATTTACAAAAATATAATAATGAGCGAAAAACTGAATTGACAAAAAAAACTATGCAACCTGTGCGATGCAAATTCACGCAAATCGGTTGAGAAATGCGACCTATAGAGGAGAAAGAAGAGAAGACGACATCCGGGACCAATAGTGCTTTTTAAAATCCGGACATGCGAAATAATCTTGACCTAAGCTGAAACGAAGAAAGTTCGCCTCGCTCGCGCGTTCAAATATACATTCAAAGTACAAAAAAACATACAAATACCGCCTCGTCAAGTCGCCATATGCGATATTCCTCCAACAAAAATGTTTAAGGCATTAAAGTACATGTGATGAAGGAGCTATCAAAGGCTGGA
Organism: Epinotia bilunana; assembly: GCA_947049275.1. Taxonomy (NCBI): domain Eukaryota; kingdom Metazoa; phylum Arthropoda; class Insecta; order Lepidoptera; family Tortricidae; genus Epinotia; species Epinotia bilunana. The sequence continues at coordinate 4,395,983 of OX346269.1, read as the reverse complement.
ATCCGGAGTTGTCCCTCGATGTCAGAGAGCACCTCGCTCCAAGACCACGCCCTACTGCTGCTTACCGATCTGGACTGCCCTGGGACTGCAGAGTTATTCAAAAATGTGAGTTAGATTCTCCATAAGACATTGCTACTGCTACTAATAATTATTCGCTCAAATTCAGGTTAATAATAGTCAGTACGGGCGACATGTTTCGAACCTTTCAGTTCTTTATCTTTTTTTTTTATACAAATACTACTAATATGCTATTCATCAATTTTTAACAGTGTTTTTGTTTATATTTATTTTTCCAAATGTTCTTTGTTCTATATTTACTTTACTTCAACACCTTAAATTTATTACTGTAATCATTTTCGATGCCTATCAAATACTGCAACCGTTTGATGTATAAGCAATATTTTACATAACTTGAACAATTTGTCGTAATTAGGCTATTCTCATGTGTCTGCGTCTAATTACCACGACTCCATATAAAATGTTCGTGGTAATTAGACGCAACCGCAGACACAAAATTTGAGAATATTATTTTTATTTTTGCCTCTTACATTATTTTTTGTTTTTTTATTTACTAAGTAAGTTTTTTTTTTTGGGTTTTTTTTTAGTCAACAAGGAACCCCTATAGTTTCGCCATGTCCGTCTTCGGCTTAGCTCAGTAACCATTACTACTAGTAAAATGTAATTCAGCATGGGTATAAAAATCAATCGCGCCGACAAAACAGTACAATAAAATATAGAAAAAAAAATTTTTAGGGTTCCTCCCCTAGATCTAAAGCGGGGGTGTTTTTTTTTCTTTAAACCCATAGTGTGGTGTATCGTTGGATAGCTCGTTCAAAAAGTCGTATGGGTTCTTTGTTCGAGTCATGTGTCCCCCTGCCGGCTAAATGGCTACTACTGGGGATGTGAAAAAATTCGTGGTAGTAGTACATATAATCAATTTAAAAGGAAAACCATCACGGACAAGTAGGCATAAAGGGTCGAACACACAGCACCGTCGCGGTCGCGCGGCGCGCCCGTCGCGGGCGCGTAGCGCGATATTTCCCTACAAACCGCTAGCGTGGTCAAACAGGCTGCGCCCCGTCGGCAACGCGCCCCGCTTCTGTCGCGCCCCGCCAGCCTCCCGCCGCGCGCCCGCGACGGGCGCGCCGCGCGTCAGCGTGACGCCAGACAGCGGAGCGTGCGGTGCGTATGTAATGCTGGCGGGTCAATGGCGCGAGGCCAGCGCGAGGCGCGCGGGACGCGCGCGCGTTGCTGGCTGGTTGATAGCGCGATGCGCGCGTGCTCTGTGTGACCGGCCGTCCCGCGCGCATCACGCGCTCGTCAAGCCCCGCTACCGTCCCGCTGGCAGTCTGTTCGACCCTTAAGTAGTTACCGAGTAATATTCGACCAACTTAATGTGTAGGTAGGTACTTGGAAATGCCAATTTTCGTACAAATTCGGCCGACGCAACCGCACCGCACGTCGATGTTACTAAGGTAGACAGGCAACTACGGAACCCTACACTGCACGTGGCCCGACACGCACTTGTTTTTTCATCTGAATGTGTCTGAGTGTGACGCAACAGAATAAGGGGATTCACTAGAGCTGTGCTAGTTTGCAAGGCGGCCTATTGGTCTATTATTCCTCGCCCACCGCTTCGCCACCTAGTAGGTACCAGCTCTAATGGACTCTCCCATACTTATAATCGATATTTAGGTATATAAAAATGTGACACCTATGCCTGTCACAATCGTTTCCTTTTGATTTTGTTGAAGTTGAAGTTTTGGAATTGCTGATTGAGCTTTAAAACTATGTGCCTATGGTACACTTTAGCTAGTAAAAGATTATCTGCCCTGCGGACCACTCCTTCACAAAAGAAGTACCTACCTACCTAGAGCGGCACATCAAAATCTAAATCATGCACCCGAAGAGGTACAACATATCACCGCCCAAAGCATCTGGAATTTCCTGGAAGCACAAACTTTAATGGCGAAGTCGAAAAAAGGGCTGCCACAATAGATCACTTGCTGGTAGCCATCGCCAGTTTCTGGTCCCGCGCAATCTAAACCAAGGGAATAGGAAACCATTGACACGAGAATAAGAAGAATTAATAAAAGTATAAGTATCGTGTTAACACAGGCAACTCGTTCTTCGCTTCATCGGCTGCCGTTCCGGTGGCTGGCGCTGACCACGGTGCCCACTGCGCCCGCGCACGACTCGCCCCTCTGGGGCCCGTTCCTTATAGACAGCGAGCTGGTGGTAGCTAAGGCTGATGGGGCGGGGTACAGGATGACTGAACGTGAGTCCTGTATTATCGACTGTCCATTTCGTCTTCCTAAAATCACTCTATGCTATTTCTCGGTAACCATTTCCCAGGGACTACAGAAATGTTTTCGAATGTAAATTCAATATTCGACCCAAACCTGGCTGCCGCGACACTATCCGGCACTCTGGATGGATTAGATTAGATTATTAAGTGATTCAAGTCAATTTATTGTAATAAATATACAGCAAATAAAAAGACTGCTTTATGATGAAAGTATGAAACTATCATATCATAGGCTGGATGTAGATGTGCCTTTCGATGTCAAAGAACTTTTCTTCCTAAAATCACTGTACGCTGCTCGCACTCCTCGGCATCCATTATTCTGGGACAGTAGAGAAATGTTTTAGAATGTACCTAAGTTCTCTACCCGAACCCAAATTTTATGCTGCCGTAACAATTCAATTCAATTAATTTTATTGCGGACCAAGTCCATAACATGTTAGTAACATTTTACTTAAATCTAGGGTTAATATTATATTAATACAAATTAAAACATAAGGGTGCATGCAGTTGCACCCAGTGCTTCAGCCACGGTGAGTCCCACCTGTCGACCAGCTAACACTACCCAGCAGTGCGTTCTAGGACTCGTTTTTTAACAGTGAATTGGTGGCGAATGGTGATGTCAAAAGGCATATCATTTCAATACCAAATTGGACAACATCTTACCTTACATGATAATATTGTAATAGTAAATGTATAAAGTACTTATCTTTCCCAATTAACATTCTGTACCTTTGAGATCCGCTGTTCGCGCCTCCCGTACTGTGGCTCATCCTACAAGATAGAACATGTATTTAGAGTCCGTAACAGCCGATTGCTTTTCAACTTCGATTCTAGTCCACAAGCCAGCCCTCAACATGCCCACCATCTTCACGCCCCGTGGCGTGTTCCACGGGACTCTGACGGACGTGAGGCCCCATCGCGAGCTGTACCGTCGGCGGTGCGACGTCATGGGGGCACCCATGACCATGGTCAACGGGATTATGGACAACAACTCCTCGAAATATCACCTTCTGGAGGAAGACTCACTGTGAGGACTTACGGGTCGGTCATGGCTTCGTGCGGCGGCGGCAGAGGTGTGCCATATAATAGAGAAAGCGAGAGATCAGATCACGGCACGTCACTCGCACGAATGGCCCAATGATTACCGCCGCCGCTCTAAGCCTTGGCCACGCTCTTAGTATTATAACGGGATTTGGTAATATCACATGTTTTGGAATACTTTGTTCATGAGACTGGTCTGATCAGGACGAGGTTAACGTCGTGCACCTATTATAAATAAAATTCGTAAAACTCGGCCCAATCCCTCCTACCATTCCACTTATAGCTCAAGGGGTGTATGACCTTTATTGTTTTTCATGTCACCGGAGCTTCAAACCAAGTTTGGATTTGCGAGTTACTCTCACGCTCATGCACGCAAATAATAAGTTATAAGTACAATGGATTTCTCAGGATGTTGCCGTCGACGGACAGAAGACATCATCAACATACTCCCGTTGTCGACTTCTTCTATTTACTTACTCTTTCATTTCATTTCTTGCTTCGTGGTTTAGACATTGGCCAGTTTTTGAAACCCTTGGGAATGACATGACTGCCTATTTAACGTCTACAACTAATTAATCTGCAGAGAAACGTCAGAGCTCGGCCACATGCCCACGTGCATTGAAGTATGTAAGCTAAAGACCTTAATATGGATTCTATGTGGACTTTTTATTCATGGTGTCAGGAATAAATATATTTCATGTTATTAAATAACATTATCTTGTCTTTTAGGGAACTACAACACGATCTAATCAGCAAAGACCGTAATATGGAGTCTTAATGTGGATTTTTTATTCATGGTGTCTCGAACCAATTAATTTCATTTCATTACATAACATTGTCTTGTCTTTTAGGGAACTACAACACGATTTAATCAGCAAAAATGGCTGGACCATCGCCAAGCAGGGGTTCCTTATGCTGAACGCAACTCCTCGAGCTTCGTTCGAATACAGCATTGGTTACTTGCACAACGGGCAGTGGATCGGGATGATTAAAGACTTGATAGATTATAAGGCAGACATGGGTAATTGGCGTCTATCTTTCTTTTTTTTCTAGCATTACAATTAACTGTCGTACTTTGTGTGAACTAAGTAGTGCACCAGATTTTGAAAAGTGAGGAAGAGGAGATGATTACTGTAGCCCGTCACGAAGCTACAAGTTACAGTTAAATCTAGAAGGGATCAATTAGATATACCAAAAACCCTACTGAGTCAAGATACTGTACAATGTATCAAAAAAGGGCATTCAGTATGAATGTGGAGGGTTGTAAAAGAAGTGGTAGACCAAGAAAAAGGTGGATAGACTGCGTGAGAAACGATATGAACAGGAAAGATGTGTGTGATGTGATGAGTAGACGGGCGATAGAGAGAGTATGGATGAAAAAAAACATGCTGCGCCGACCTCAAGCAAATGGGATTAAGCGAATTATGTATCAAATAATTTAATTTAAAAACAAAGTTTTAACCGACTTCAATTTAGTACTCCGCCAAGCCACGAGAACATTTCCACATTTCTTTTCCAATTTACCACATGAACTGATTTCCGAGAGCAAATGCGTTGATTATTAGAGAAAACCCAATCGCTGTATGTGACCCGATAATATTTGAGGACTTCCGTCGATTCCACAAGGATCACCTTTGGCACTTCATTAGCTGCTATTTCAACGGAATCTTATCAGAATCTGTGATATACTTTTGTACTCTTAAGTAAATAATTGAGGAATTCCATAAGTCATCTGTGGTCTTCATCATCAATTCCACTCCACCAAATTTATGATTTTCGGATGTAAATATAAATACACGAGTTATATATTTACACGAGTTATAATAGAAAATACCAAAAACACTACACGCGTGCCTAATATAATTGAGGAGTTCCCTCAATTCCTCATGGATCCCATCATCCAATTGAATTTTTGAAAAAATGGGACCCACCTGGAAGCGTATACTTACAAACAAAAAAAAATTACGAATCGGCTCATCAATGATCCGGTTCTGAGGTAACAATCATTGAAAAAAAAAGAAAAAATTAAAAAATCATCCGAATTCAGAACCTCCTCCTTTTTTATGAAGTCGGTTAAAAAGGGCTCAAACTCAATAATAATTTTGTGTGGATTTTTTTATACTAAGTACATCGTTGGAAAACATCCGTATTGTCTGCCTGACGGTACAGTCGCCATCAGATATATCGGAGCGGCCAAAGTGCTCACAAATATCTGAACACGACTCTATTATCGAGGCATTATATAGAGACGTGTTGAGATATTTGTGACCACTTTGGCCGCTCCGATATATCTGATGGCAACTGTACACGGACGCCGTAGCCTATAGACGCTTGTGACTCCAGCGCACAAGCGCAATGACAGCCTTTTATTAATTTGAGCGAAGATAAAATTAAATGCATGTCTCCCCACTATCAACGCCTCCTCGGCAACTATGGCGACCAGAATGAGTATTATTTTCTATAGTAGCTATCATCATCATCATTGGCCTTTAGCATCTATAAAAGATGATTTAAGCAGCGTCCATTCAAGTGCGGCACTTACGTACGTGGCTTGTCAGGCCAATACGAGAGCGACAGTGACGCCCGCAGATATGACATAAATGTCATACACAGTGCCGTTGGAGGGGCAGCAGCGCGCTGGTGTCGTTTTTGGGACAACAGGTAAAACCAAGCGATATCGTGTAGTGTCACGCCTTCATAAAGTATCTTACTCCAAAGGTCTCGGTCCTGAAACTGCTTTTCCCAATTCACGGGGTCGATCTTGAAGGATAGCATGTCACGCTTTGCGCTGTCCTTAAGAGTCCGCAGTAAGCTCGGCCGAATTTCACCTTCCCATACAAACGTAGTTACGCTCTCATTTTAAAACTACGTGTTGGATTGTAACGAAACTTTGCACATACAACGACATGAGGTATATCTATGTCTATAATTAGTTAATATGGTTCCAGTTTATAAAGCAAACAAAATACAGCAAAAACAAGTTTTGTATGAAAACTTAAATTCGCTGTATTTTCTTTACTAAGGTATCTGAAGCTACATAAACTAAGTACAGACATAGATATACCTCATGTCATTGTATATGCAAAGTTTCGTTATAATCCAACACGTAGTTTTAAATTGAGAGCGTAACTACGTTTGTATGGAGAATCGAGCTTACTGCGGACTCTTAAACCCCACCGGTCGCTTCGCGTAAGCTACTTCACTCAAGAGAGTTTTACGTGGTAAACGAGAGGGCTCCATCCTCTGCACGTGCCCGAGCCAGCGCAGACGTCTTTGTTTTAAAACTGCTGCAATACTGGGTAAACGCGCGATGTTGAGCACCCTCTCGTTTGTAACTCGGAGACGTTTAAAATACGCCGACACAGTGCATGTGAAAGTTGTTTAATTTCCGTTCCTGTTTGGCATACGATGTCCAAGTTTCTGCTCCGTACAAGAGTATGGACAAGATGCATGTCTGATATACTATCATCTTCGTATTAACGGTAGGTGTCTATTATCCCATACTCTTGTACTGAGCTTCCCGAACATCGAGGATGCCTTGCCTATGCGGATGTTGATCTCTAAATCGAGTGAAAGATTATTCGAGACGCTAGAACCGAGGTAACAGAAATTGTCCGCAACTTCCAGAGACGAATCATCCAACGAAATTGTCGGGGCCTGAACTACGCCCTGTGCCATTACGACCGTCTTAGTTATTTTCGATGACTATAAATGTTAAAAGTAGCTATATTGACACAATATTTTTAGCAACAAACATCGGAGTCAACAAGCTCCGTCTGTCAGTCGTGACGTACATAGATGCCATGGACAACTCCCGCGTTCGTTTCGTCTTCCGTCAGCCAGCCCTTTCTCTCACTGCTAACATCTTCTCCCTTCCTTTCTCCTCTGGCGTGTGGATAGCGACAGCGATATCATCCTTCGTCGCTGCCGTGGCGTTCTATCTGAGCATAAGAATGACAAGGACGGGAGATCGTGGGGACGGGATTGTGGGTGAAGCTTTCCTGCTGACGATGGGCGCATTGAGCCAGCAGGGATGCGACGTGCAGCCGAGGAATATATCAGGTAACCAATACCAAGAATAACCACGGCGTAATAGATAATACCTAACTACTCATCATCATCAGCCATAGTTCCTCAACTGCTGTAGGCCTCCATCATGCTGCGCCATAATATTCGATTCTAGGATTTTCCCATCCAGCCACTGCCAGTCTCAGTCACTCTTAAGTGGAGACCGCGTTTGGGAGCGTGTAGGAAGTCCTACAACTAGTTGGACCCTACTATTACCCGGTCACAATATCTGTGCACTTTCCCGGAATACGATGCCCCTCCCGCCACCCCTTTTGCCTGCTTGCAATAACACTGTACCCAAAGCGCCGATATGATGCCAAGCGACAAGGTGCCGAGATATTCTGATCGGTAATAAAGTAAGAAAAAGATTCTATTTTTGGCTTCACCGGACGCCATGTAGCTCGCAACCGTCCAGACGGACCGAAATCACGCGGCGGACTGCATGGGGAACTCCCATGCTCGATGGCGATGTATATGACCAATATATTACCTTAGAGTCAAGCCCTACAACCGCGGTGGAAAGAAGTGGAGTCTTTTCACTTCAGCGTTACTTTCTCCAGCCACAGTTAACAAGCTAGATTACAGGTCTCTTTTGCCCAACTTCACCCCCAGCCCGCATAGTCCTATGGGTCCTCTTCACCTCTCTGATGGCGCTGTACGCCGCGTACTCAGCCAACATCGTGGTGCTACTCCAGGCGCCGTCGAGCTCCGTCAACACCCTCGCACAGCTCGCCAAGTCCAAGCTGATGCTGGGTGCAAACGATGTGGACTATAACCACTTTATATTTAAAGTAAGTACATAGTTCCATGAAGCCCCCGTCTACTACTAGGTAACTGAATATTATTACTTAAACTTGCTTTAGGACTTAAAAGCGAAGAACGGGCACGGTACAGTTTAGGTACTGTAAATCTAAGTTATCTAGCTTTTCCAGGTAAAGAGTGGGTTATGTGGTATTTTGCCCTATAAAACTACACGGACGCTAGAGGGATGATGATAACTACACTACACAAAGATAGAGTACCTAATAGTGCGTAGTGCGTAAAAAAGCCGAATGAAAAAAAAAAACGAGATCGGATTTCTTTACAGGGTGATGCAGATCCAGTCCGAAACGAAATATCGAGGAAAATAGCACCAGATAACGGGCGTAAAGCATTTTACGAATTGGCGGAAGGCGTTGAGAAAGTTCGGAAGGTAACATAAAATTCATAAAAGTACCTTGTCCAGTTTGTTTAGTCTATGGTAAAGGGGCCGCATAAGACGCAGCCCGGCTCGTGTGGACAGTTGCAGGCTGTACGGCGTCCTGCATAACCAAGGTTACGTCACATCGTACTGGATCGCCAGCTCCCTTTTGACCTTCCTCGGCAGTCTCCCATGCTTGCCCGTGAGGATGAGTCTAAGGCTAGATTCTTAGTAGGTACCTTTGCTGTCTTACCCAGTTCTGATGTCTATATTTCAGGGTATGTTCGCATTCCACAGCCTAGTGGAGCCCGTGTACCGGCAGATCGAGAAGACTTTTCAGGAGACGGAGAAGTGCGATCTGACGGAAGTGGACATCATCGGTTATTCGGGGCTTTATGCGCCTGCCAGCAAGTCATCACCGTACTTGGAGTTGCTGAGAGTCGCGTTAGTGGTTCAGGATTTTGGTTTGGGGGGCTTGTCACCGTTCGGGGAGGAGGGCTTGAGCGGGCTGAGGGTAGACGTTTGTAAAGACTCAGTTGCTTTTGAGATGGCTTAAGCCCCTTAGCCCTCCTTGGATCTGGTGGCCAGTAGCCCATTTTACTCTATAGTCGATGAAGACTTTTTATCTGTACACCTTGATCGGCACGATCCTAATGTGTGCTTGAAAACCTCTTTTATTTTGGCAGTTTTAAGCGGCTACGGGAAGTGGGCATACAATCTGCAGTGAACTTCAGATATGAAGCACGCAAACCATCATGCAAGGTATTGCCTATGCCACTATGTTCTAGAAAAAGCACTCCACAAATGCACTCTCAACACTATGCACCCTCGAGAGCTCTGGTGACCTCACTCACTCGCAGAGCAAGTACTGGTGTTATTATATAACTGCGATCTTCTGTAAGGTACATACTTCCTCATTTAGGCTGCTACAAATGAGATGACATTCCGCTATCTGCTCTCTCACACCAGCATTCGTTAAAAACAAAACACCAAACCAATTAACTAACTAGTTTTATCAAGGGTTTAACGATGTTTAACTACTTCGTCTTGAGCACTAATATAACTCAATACAATCACTATTCTCTGTCCACATCTATTCTTCTAGGAATCCATCGCCATGTTCAGCAGCGTGGGCGTAATGGAGCTGCAACCAGTGCTGCTCTTCTTGAGCTACGGTGTGGTGCTGAGCCTGATAATCGCCGCAGCGGAGCACATGGTGTTCTACACGTATAAGAATCTATTACCAAGCTCAGTTAAGTCATGTTAAGTCGTTTCTACGCGCAGTAATGACTCAGCCATGACTGGGAAGTGGGAACGGCAGTTGCACGGCAGCGAGGTGGAAGCGAAAAGCTGCGCTCCGATCTCTCGCTAGGGCCGTATGGTGCGCCGCTGCTACCACCCTTGTAACCATAAATAACCCAGAGCGGGGGTCAAGACTCTCTCCTGCAAACGGCGCCCTCTTCCTAAAAAGGTTTTGAACTGAACACCAACTCGGTGGTTTCTACCGCAAGCGGGGTGAATATATAATCAGCGAGCACCGTGTAGCCCGTGTACTTCTTCCCCTTCCCTGCTACCGTCAGCTCAGCCGCAGATCTGGATATGATGCGAATTATGTGCAGCACCTAGCAGCAACTAGTACCAGTAGCTTTTCTGTAAAGACATTAAAAGGCTTATGTGAAATCCCCAATCTGCACTAGTCAGCGTGGGAACTACTTCCTATTCCCTCTAATCCATTAGAGGAGGCCTGTGCCCAGCAGTGGGACGTATATAGGCTGATGAAGAAGATGATGACTCATGTTAAAGTAAAGTTCACATGAGTACCTACTTATTTTCCATTTCTGTTTCAGTAACCGGTATCGTCTTCGTCAACGCCGTCTAGCCTAACGATTGTTTGCCAGGAGAAACCATTGATTGGTCCCATGGCATACTCGTATATAGCATAAATATATAGCAATGTCGTATTGTGATGAGTGAGAATTAATCTTGAAATTAAATTTAGTAGGTACACTACAAACGATGCAATTTGTCACAGCAATCGAAAGAAACGCAGTAGTAGATGTAATGAAACAGTAATACATCAATTTCATTCTAATTATAGCTGCGTCTCTGTCAGTTGTTGCACGGTTTGTAGAACATTAAATAAACTATTCACAAGAATGGCGAATTAACTTTAATTTGACTTAGGCACTGGTCCCACCGCCGGCTAGTAAGCTAGAAAAGTTGGGCGAGTAGCATTACATTGCGGATCTGTAAAGGTCGATTGATCACACTGTGCCTGGTCAGCACACAATGAACCGTTACTCGCCCAACTTTTCTAGCTTACTAGCTGGCGGTGGGACCAGTGCCTTATGCTTTGATTTCCTGCCGTGTAGTATAAATAGCTTCAGGCTGGTTCCTCCTGCGGACTCCACTAAACTCTGCTCTCGCGCATACTTCCGTGTTGTCGTTACGCCCGATCACGAAACGAAAAAGCACGTGCTAAGTGTGCGACGAGCCGGTGCGAGCCTTTTTGCTTGTGACAGAGCAACTTAATCTTAAGTAAAATTAGGGAGAGAACCTGCCAACCACGTACCCACGGCCCGCCGGACTATAAATGAGTTTTGGGGTAACTATTACTCCCCTATCCGCAAACAAAACCACCATCTGCGTTCCTGTAGGTTGGTAAGACTCCGAGTAGTCCGAGCTATCAAGCTATATATCTTTCGGGTAAGACTCCGAGCACCTAAGCTATGAGAAATATCGAGACGGGGATATGAATTCTGATGACAAACTCTATCTTGTGGGATGTGCAGTCCACTACGCTGAACCGTTTGGAAGCGTCTATCCTAAATGCACTAGGACTATTCCTAAGTAAAACTAAAGTTTTTTTTAACCTCGGAGTCGCAAAAATATTTAGACAGGTTATCAAATTGTGAGCCAACCTCGTTATTTCATGAAGACGTTAAAAAAATGGCATCTGGCCTCAGCCTCGTCTAAGACTAGCGTATATTTAATGGAATATTAGCAACCTTGAAGAACCTTTTCCATCGGGCATCGACTGCCTATGTCTATCAAATAAATAAAATAACCTGTCAAAACATTCTAACTGTCACTCACAAGCCAAAATTTGGCCAAAATAAGTTAGAAAATGCTGGTAAATCTCTAAGTATACACAAAATTAAGATTAAATTTAACAATGCAACGCCCAAACACCATGTCGCTAGATGCGATGCAAAAAATCATCAATTCCTTTAGACAGGTTGAGAGGAAGATCGATAGACTGCAAGATGATTTCTGTGCGCAAAGTAAGACGTTGAATGACCTCCGTATTATGGTGGGGAGCCTTAACGCTGGGTTCGAAAGCCCTGGTAAGGACGAAGAGCCGAGAAAGCATGAAAAGCCACGTGAACTGAGCCACGGCTCTCTCAAGCGGAAGTTCTTACATTCCCCTAAAGTGAACAAAGCCAAGAGTTATGAACCTGTGGTGGCTAAGCCTTTTGTAACCAAACGTTCGCTGAAGGTAAAAAAGGTGGAAACTCTGAAGAAGGTGTCTGGTCGTGGCCGCAGCGGAAGGAAGAATGTGAATGAATTGGAGGCTGCGATCCGTGGGAGGGCCTACCCACACTAATTACATGACTATCGTACCCTTTCCCTTATACCATCGTTACACGCAAGAAGTATAGTGGCGAGACAGCACTGGGTTTAGTAAGATAATATGCGACCTTAAGTCCATGGTCTCCGTTTAACGTCGCACGCCACTTACACATTTTCACTTCGGGCATGCGCCGGCGACCGGAGACCGAGGCCTTAAAGAAGCTAAGCCGCTAAGCTAGCCGCGCACATACGAAATCAAAGGCGGTGTACTCACATGAAATAACTCAAGAGACCAATCAAGTTCATCATGGCACCGAGCAGGGGTAAAGAGTGGGGTAGAAACATTTAAACGACGTAATGCTTCCTCTCCCTTACCCACGATTAGGTGTTAGGTCCAGACGCTGTAAGAGACCTGAAGGCCTATAATTAGGTATGCTGGCATCGGACGAGCGATGTTTACTGTTCCTATGCTTCTATTACATTCTAACAGACGGCTACGAGTCTATGTCACCACATAAGGCCACCGCCTTCGATGGCCTAGTGAGTATGCAGCTTGTGGTGAAGAGTTGGCAAAGAACACTGTACCTACTTCTTTACGTGTAATCAAGGCTCCCATAGAAAAATCGTTTTTATTTGAGTTGAGCATATGCTCAAAAGCACCGGTATCATCATCACGTTTATATCCAGGATAATGCATTCGTCCGCTTTTACCTTCTAATATTATATAATGTGTATTATAAGCTGTAGCCGGTTTCTGAAAAGTCTGCTACTGTTTATGGTGAAATTTTCAAGTGTAATCTGAGGTGAAGAGTAATATGTATTTATTGTACTCGTTACGTTTGACTTAGGTATAGTTAAATGCATGAATATCTTCAATGATTTTGATCGCGTAGTAGCGGGACATTATTTCAGCTAATTGTACTTTGGTATGATTGGTTGCAAACTTCGGAACACAAACCGTTTACTTTGAATGTTTTTTCTATAAAATATAATTATTCCGTCCTTTTATTTCATTACTCCTTTTATTTGACTGACTTGTTTGCATACAATTTGTTTAGCGATTCTGATTTAGAAAAGTGATGATAATATATAAATAACTAGCTTCCGCCCGCGACTTCTTCTGCGTAGACCCGGGATAAAAACTATCCTATATTTTAAGTTGGGCTATAAACTACCTTCGTGCGAAATTTCATCCAAATCGGTTAAGCCGCTGAAGCGTGATTGAGTAACAAACATCCAAACATCCAAACTTTCGCATTTATAATATTAGTAGGTTATAGACACACTATCGCATTTATTAAACAAGCGAGCGAAGCGAACGAAGTTCTCCGTATCAGTTTTGGCTTAAATTCTTTCGTATGTCCGGATGTCACGCTGTCCGGCTGTTCTCTTTTATAGGTCGCATTTCACAACCGATTCTAGTAAACCTTCCGTTTCGGTTGGATAATTATAAAAAAAATTGATTCAGTTTTTGGTTTTAATATATTAATAAATATATATATATCTATCAAATAAACAGAACAGAACAGAGCCACTTGTAGTATTAGCACTAGCTATGGTCAGTATGGAAAGATTTTATTTTTAAACTAGCTTCTGCCCGCGAATTCATCCGCCTGGAACTTGTTTATATCGTAGCTCCATGCAAACTTTCAGGGAGTGATTTTCGGAGTAAAAACTCAATTTTGATAATAGATTTGAAATATGTATATAGTATCGAGATAAGATAAGAATGCTGCATCCACGGCAAAGCACTCATTTACCCGTACAATAGCTACGCGCCACATAAGTTTGCGTCCGTGAAGTTAGTCACATTGCCGCGTTCACAATTCACATGCTCGCGTTCAAAGCGACATTCAACGAGCACAAGCGCGGGCACGAGCGTGTCAACAGCCTGTTTGTGCACGCGCCCGTGCCTGTGCTCGTGCATGCCGCCGGTCGGGAGGACTGTCGGTTTTTTGACAAAGATCAAAGGGTGAATGTGCTCGTGCTTGTGAACCTGTTCACACGCTCGCGTGCGTTAGTACATGTCGGAATTGGAGTCCTCGAAAGATTAAAAATGGTCAAAGAAAGAAATTTTGCTCTTTCTGGAGGGTTACCAGTGGGAACCAACAATATGAGAACCTTGGAATAAACATTCCAAAGAAAAAAAAACACGTGCGCGTGAGCGTGTGAACAGCCTGTTTGTGCATGCGCCCGTGCCCGTGCTCGTGCCGGGCTGCTTGCCGGGCTGCATGCCAAGCTGCTTGCCAGACTGCACGGCGTGCGTGTGTACACACCATCGAGACTCCTACCGTACTGCCGTCGAACCCCTCTGACACCTTTGCGACGCTACTATAGTCCGACCGCTTAACAGGCTGAGTGAAGCGGCCGGACTATAGTAGCTGACATCAGAGATGCAAACTTAGGTGGCATGTACTGTACAAATGATACCGCGCTCTCCTTAGTGCTTACTTTAATTGAAACGCGGTGCAAAATTATTTACATTGCCTCCGCGTGTGCTAGTGCTGTCTACAGTTTTGATAATAAGCCCTGAGGGCCTACCGCCACCGGCATTTGAAGTCTTCCCTCTCTGTCGCACATACGTACGAACTCGCAAGTCTGACAGAGAAGGAAAACTCAGAATGACTCGCGGTAGGCCCTCTGGAATATGTTAATAACGCTACGCGCACCCTGTGGCCACGAACCATATCGGGACGCCTGATGCATCACGTGTACATGCGTAGCATGAACGCGTTATATCGAACGATAAACATTCCTCCTTTACTAGCAAGTTATTAAGTGCTAGAGGGAGAATGCTTTATGGCCGACATAAACTCTAGGTTTGCTGACGTGTGTATTAAACCGTACGCACACTAAAAACCACGCCAATTGTCTCACCAACTTTCTGTATTTAGAATAAGACAGAAATAATAACCACTCATTCTTGTTAGGAACCACTTCTAGATAACTGTGCTTCCAGCAGCTTTATATCCCTAACACGCTTGAGATCCGTGTTTACGTTGCTATGGTTGTGTTGTTATAATTTGACTTGACAAATATAGTTTTACAAAGAAACATTTCGGTTTTCCTTAATATGGTAGCAGAGTAATATAAATATTAATTATTTTTTATTCGTTGCAATAGTGGACAAAGAACTCGAATAATTATGCAAACGGCAGGCGTAAAAATCGAGATCGGTCGACTCGACGGTCCCACTTCCTGGCACACATGGAGGTACAAGGTAAAGCTTTTACTTAAAAGTACTCCAGGCACGCTAGAAGCAATTGAAGGCAAGTTAATTAAGCCGAAAGATCCTGGTGGAACGGCAAAACCTGAAGATATACAAAAGTATAATCATGAAATGCAAATGTTTCAAAAATTTGACAGTCAAGCGCTTCTTATTCTTACGGCAAATATGACCGAAGAGACCTTACAAAAAGTAATGCGATATGAAACGTCATGTGATATGTGGAAAGAGCTTCATAGGCTTTATGATGGGGCAAAGGAAGACAGGAGCTACGATCTCTGTATGAAGTTTTTCCGCTACCAGAAAAGCGATGAGCATGATCTGGCCACACATATTTCGAATCTCAAAACTATATGGTACGATTTAAATAATGAGATTAAAGGAAATGATCTGCCTGAAATTTTATTAATATGTAAAATATTAGATACACTTCCGGAACAATACTTCAGTTTTAAGTCAAGCTGGTTATTGATGAACAAAAGTGAGCGAAATATAGAAAACTTGACGACACAGGTATGTGCTTACGAAAGATCTCTTAAACAAAAGAATACAGGTGAAAGCGGAAGTACCAATGAACTTCTCATGTTAAGATACCAGAAGGTTTATGGGCTGAAATATCCAAAGCTTCTGTTTACATACTAAATAGAACGGGACCTACTCCTGTAGAAGGAAGGTCTCCGCATGAGCTCTGGTACGGCAGAAAGCCTAGGATCAATCACCTGAAAGTCATTGGATGCGATTGCTATGCGCATGTCCCAAAACAGAAGAAAACAAGTAAGATAGCGAGGAAAGCTGAGAAAGGAATACTTATCGGATATGACGGTGACGAAGGATATCGAGTTTTTGACGTAAAGAACCTAAAACTCATCAGATCTCGAGATGTTGTGTTTGATGAAATTCCTTTACTTGAGAAAAACAAGATTGACATAACTTCGCAATCACCTGAACCTGAAACGAATACCTACGAGCTCCCATTGCCTCTTACAGACTCTGAAACTATTCGCGAGGAGAATCACTCCCGTCCATCTTCAGAAGCAAATGACAGCATTGAAGAAGATTATGAGTCGCTAGAAGAAGAAGAGACAGCTGATACAGAGCCTACAACACGAGAACTGCGTGATCGAAGCCAGCTTAGACCTCCACAACGATTTAGCTTTGATCAATACGTTAATGAGGCTATATCTATTCCTGAACCGACTTCATATCGAGACGTCATGCAAAGCTCTGAAAAAGATAAGTGGATCGAAGCGATGAACAATGAAGTTAAATCTTTACAAGATAATCAGACTTGGGAACTGACAAACCTACCTAAGAATAGAAAAGCACTACGATGCAAATGGGTATTTAAGATTAAAAAGAACCCTGATGGTACAGTCGATAAGTACAAAGCACGATTAGTTGCTGTTGGATATACACAAAAGAAGGGAATCGACTATGATGAGACATTTAGCCCAGTCGCCAAGATGAGCACAATTCGAATTCTTTTGAGTATTGCTGCAAATGAGAGTTTAGTACTCAGACAATTCGACGTCTCTACAGCCTTTCTATACGGTACTGTAAAAGAAGAAATCTTCATGCGACAGCCGGAAGGATACGATGACAAGACAGATCGTGTATGCAAACTGAAAAGAAGCTTATATGGATTGAAACAGGCACCTAAATGTTGGAATGAGTGTATCCACGATTTTCTTATGGAATCAGGTTTCTCCCGGAGCGAAGCAGATCCCTGCGTCTACGTCAGAGAAAGAGGACAAAAGAAAATACTGCTCGCACTATATGTAGATGACGGATTATTGGCCGCGTCAGACCAGCAAGAGGCTGATGACTTCATTCAAAACGAATTAAAAGGGCGTTTTAAAATCACAACTAAAGTACCGTCCTATTTTCTTGGTCTGGAAATAGAACAACAGAAAGATTGTACTATTAAAGTCCACCAAACTGCTTATACTAAGAAATTGTTGGAAAAGTATGGAATGAGCAATTGTAAAGAAGTTGGGACACCCATAATAAAACCTGTAAAAGGAATGGAGGAACAAGATAGTCCTGATGAATTACAAGATTTTCCATATCGGCAAGCTGTTGGGTCCTTGTCCTATCTAATGGTTGGCACTAGACCAGACATTGCGTATGCAGTTGGGGTAGTGTCTCGAAACCTAGACAAACCGACCAAAAGTAACATACAGCAGGTGAAGAGGATATTTAGGTACCTGAAAGGGACTATCGATACAGGACTCGAGTACAAGAAAGGTGAAAAGTATCTCATCTGCTACAGTGACGCCGATCACGGTGGCGACGATGCGACTGGATGCTCCACGAGCGGGATTGTGTGTTTGTATGCTGGATCAGCAATATCCTGGCGCAGTTCAAAGCAATCCATGGTTTCACTATCATCCACTGAAGCGGAGGTAGTAGCGGCCAGTGAGGCATGTCGTGAGATTGTTTGGTTAAGGAGATTATTTCAAGACCTTCAAACAAACCTTGATGTACCTATCTTGCGAATCGACAATGAGTCTGCGATTAAACTGGCATACAACCCTCCTTATGAGCAACACCGAAAAACTAAGCACATAAAGTTAAAACACTTCTATGTGAGACAGTGTGTATCGGAAAAGGACGTAACTATTGAGCAAGTACCGACAGCAGAACAACTAGCAGACATCTTTACCAAGCCTGTTTATAAACCAAGATTGGTGAAACTCGGTGAAGAGTTCGGATTGAAAAGAAGAGGGAATGTTAGGAACCACTTCTAGATAACTGTGCTTCCAGCAGCTTTATATCCCTAACACGCTTGAGATCCGTGTTTACGTTGCTATGGTTGTGTTGTTATAATTTGACTTGACAAATATAGTTTTACAAAGAAACATTTCGGTTTTCCTTAATAATTCTAATTAAATTAAGTTGTTGATACAAATTGCTGCGTGTGTACTTGCTGCTGCTGCTGCGTGCCTTTAATCGTACCTTGTATTTTCATAGTCTGTGTCAAGCCGATGGCAACACCGCGGCAACTGTCAAAGTGATCTGATCTGTCACTGTCATTACTGTACTGTCACGAAACGGATCGGATATCGACGAACTACCGCTATGGGGGACTCTGCTGCCGACTCAATCAAGGATCTTAATATAAACGAAAAGGCAGGGTTTTAAACAAATTCATTTCAACCTAACAGCCGTAGTTTTATTGGTCTAAGTGATGTTAAAGTTGTTCAGTTTTCGTAGGATCGGCGTGCGCGGAAGCTTTGCCACATGGGTAGGGTTTCGTCATCAAACTTAAATCTGCCATAACAATAACCTTTAAACCTAGATATTGTGCTAATATCGTTGGACATATCCTCTGGATGCTGGAAAATATGGCTGAAAGAGTTAGGAACTATATTACTTGTTTTCTTATATCTTTCACCCATATGTTTAATTACACGCGGCATTGCTTATTTCGGTAGTATTCTTTCATGGTGATGTTTTAGGATGATAATAAGTTAATCGATGATAATAAGTTATCAAATTATTTGGAAGGCTAAATAAATAAACATTGGTTACTAAAGATATAAGTATTTTTTATAATCTCAATTCAAATGACAGGTCATTTTTTTTTTATTCAGTGTATTCACACGATTGAGGTAAATTGCGTCGTTTCTGTTGCAGTCAACTTTTTATTAAGTACATTAAGTTACATTTTGATTATGCTCTTCAAGATTTCCCAATTTAGTAACTTGAAAATGCTAGCAATGATAAAGGTTCCATAAAAATACCAATTTCACTTACTGTTAGTTTATAATATGAATACTTGACCTCTTGCCACCCCAAGGGCTTTCATATTCAATGTAATTTATACCATTCCTAATTACTGATAGCTGTTTTCCAGACATTGTCTGGTTGCCTTTGGCATATACCTCGCCCAGTCCTCCATCTGACTCTATTCAGCGCTTGTCTGCTCCACATGGCTCCGGCTGTATCTTTGAGTTAATATTTTCTTGTCTCCCTTTTTTCCATCTCTTTACCATTTTTAATATCTTTGGACCATTTTTCTTTGTAGTCTCAATGGTGATGAGAGAACCATTCTTAATTGGAACAGAGAAAATCATACTAATCAGCATCACAGAATGTGTCCTCTGGCCCACTCCGTGACATCAAGCTGAGTGCAGTCCTTTAGTGCAAATTTCGTTGCACTTTCATTTATTGGAATTGCGCTAATATTTTTTTCTCTTTAATCTATTTCGTTTATTTGATTCAAATTTTATAGTCAGTTTTCCTTATATGGTTTGTTTTAGTTAAAATGACAAAAATGATTTTAACATGGGGTTTTACAACTTCTCTTGTTAAACTGACTGAAGTATGGCATGTGTATGGGAGCAGCTACTGTTTGTCCTATTGTTTATTTAGTGTGCTTTGAGCCTAGAGACACCCGCATAATTGTTTTACAACCCAACAATTAAACAGTAGATGTTGGTTGGTTTTAAGTACTTTTTGCCATCTAAAATGAAACAAACTATTGCGCTAGAAGTTAACATCAACATAATGTTCTGTTCATTGATACAGTATGTCACCACCCACTGCTCAGCATAAACTTGTATTCTTCTCTCATTTACGAATAAGCATAATTTTATCCATTAAACTCTATCAAATCTTATTTCAGTCAAAAACCAAAGCGATGAAGGAGAAAAAGAAGAAAACGGAAGACTCCGGTGGTGTCTCCGAGCTAAACCCTTGGCCGGAGTTCATTCAAAAGAGGATTACTCTCTGGGACAAATATAAAGTTCAGTATGCTGAGGACTTGGCGAAGAAGCCTGACGTCAGCATTGTGGTGACTCTGCCTGATGGAAAGACTGTGGAGGCCAAGGCGTGGAGAACTTCACCTTACGATGTGGCTAAGGGCATCAGGTAATTATTTCTCACTAGCAGGCCTTGTGGGTCTGTACCATCGCCAACACAGTTAACTGACCATCCATGCACTTTATGTGCATTGTCATAAGGGTCACGAATTGTCAGTTAACTGTGTCGCCGTTTGTACTAATAAGTACAAGAAACAATATAAGGTATATCCTATTTCCGGTAGGTACATTCTTGTGAAAGAATTTTAAAAATTGTGTATGTAGTTCTGGAGATTACCCATGAAATGCAATGTTACACATTTACAACACTATATGTATATGTTTTAAAAATATTAGTATAGATCCCAAGCAATTTGGGTATAAAAATATAAACATTTGGTGAAGTGGTTTTTTCGTATTGAGCAAAAATGACAATGGAAATGGGTGAGGACCAAATTCTTGGCCAGTAGTCAGCCTCGTTAATTGGTAGTAGGTAAAAAATCTTACCATCAGGTGATCCGTCTGCTCGTTTTTCTCCTATGACACAAAAAAAAACTGTTGTGCCAAAAATTTATCATAGAATGGTATGGCTAAGTTTTGTGTCACAACGGAACTTTTAACTACTACCGATAATACAAATATTATTATAATTCTTGTAGCGACTATTCCCTACGTAGCCCTTGTATCACTGTGAGCATTATCGATCTATTGTGATAGCCTCTTACTACAATTATTAGCCCTGCTATCGCAAAAAAATTCAGGATTTTACTGAACTCACGAAATCTTATCTCTTCGGGCACATAATGTGTTATAATACTCTTACTGATTTTACCATCTAAAACTGTTTGTGTGAGAGCATCCCTAACTAGTGAATTATGCTTTTACTGCTCTCAAGCGAGTTTTGGAGTCAGTTGTGAGTATCACGTATTATCATTATTCTAAACTGAAACATAGCTGTTCGGGCAAAACAGAGATGCAGGTTCGATTCCTGCATTTTCGTTACATGGAATCACAGTTAACTTATTCTAAGTATTTATTGAATATCAAACAATAGAGACAAAGCTTCCTACAAATAAAAAAAACTACAGAAGTAATTTGTGTTAATTTCAGCCAAGGCCTGGCAGACTCCACCATCATTGCCCGGGTGAACAACGAACTCTGGGACCTGGACAGGCCGCTGGAGGAAGACTGCAAGCTGGAACTGCTGCGGTGGGACAACACGGACGCCCAGGCCGTATTCTGGCACTCTTCTGCCCACATGCTGGGAGAAGCTATGGAGAGAGTAAGTACTGTATAACTATCCTTGGGTGAACAGTGAGCTGTCATAAGCCGTGCCAATAAATTAATACATTCAGTGCCAGTGTAGCTGAAAACATGAGGAACTCCGTATGTAGAGGAAAGTACCTACACGTAGAGCGCCCACCTAACGGTTTCCTGGCGCTGAAAGTGTTGAGAACCAATAGTGAAATGGCTGCTTGTGAGAAAGAAAGAAAGAATTTATTCATGACAATATGAAACATTAAATTGTGGACACATACAGATTTTCATATTTGTCACGAAATGGCCACAACTCAGCGTAATGCTGGCAGAGCCAGCGCTGGTCTTCCACTGTGGCCATTACGTTATTGTCGACCTCTGCAGCCTAGTTGGTAGTGACCCTGCCTACGAAGCCGGAGGTCCTGGGTTCGAATCCCGGTAAGGGCGTTTATTTGTGTGCTGAGCACGGATATTTGTTTCTGAGTCATGGATGTTTTCTATGTATTTAAGTATTTATTTATCTCTATATAAGTATGTATATCGTCGTCTAGTACCCATAGTACAAGCTTTGCTTAGTTTGGGATTAGCTCGATTTGTGTACGCTTGTCCCCGAATATTCATATTATATTTGTATATAGTATTGATAACATAAAGTTTGAGCGAGATGGCGTGAGAGAGGCCACTATGGAACGAGCTAGATCCTCTGCTATCCTGTCCTACCTGACATTAAGCGTGAAAATCGCGAACGTAGAACTAGAACTAGAACGTAGAGCTGGAATATTTAGATTCCTGAATCAACTACTATTTTCATTGTTTATTTCGAAACTAGCAAGTAGTGCTTTCTGTGAATAAAACAAATGAGAAATCAGCATGGATCTCCAAATCAAAAGGAACTCTACGAAAGCTCCTCTAACTGGGAGCCTCGTCGAAACCTATCCCCACTATCTCCAGATGTATAAACTGCCTCCAATCGAAAACATTTCGCTTCAAGAATACCCTTGGCCGCCCCCTGCCTCGTTGCAAGCGACGTCTCCGACCGCCCGGCCGCTGGTCGACCTATATAATACGCAATATTACAGATCACTAAAAACTTTGCACGTTCTTATATTTACTTTATAAAATATATTTATTTCCAGGTATACGGCGGGTGCTTATGCTACGGGCCGCCGATTGAAGAGGGCTTTTACTACGACATGTATTATCCTGAGAAAGGAGTAAGTCATTTCTATTTGCAACTTTATATACGGTGAAATCCCTGTTTCTTTGGTAATTAATTAAATTAAATTTATGTAACTATATTATATTTATGTCAGAAGCTCACTTGGTGCTCAAACAGTAACCGTCATGTCAGAGTTTCACGAGCAGTCATACTGCAGTTCCCCCGACATCGGTCGGCGGCTTTTAAAGGGAGTTTTCGGTATCGGGCCATCAAATGTTGGAATAATATACCGCCACCAATTCGAGAAATAAAGAATAAGAATAACTTCAAACTAAAATATCGAATGCATCTTTAAAAAAAACAAAAACAGAATCCTTAATCTCTGCTTTCTCCCATTCGCCCTATAAAATAAAATAAAGTAAAAATAAGGATATATGTAATGAAAAATAAATAGCCCTTTCTAGAACACTAATAAGTCGTATACTTACATCATCCATACGCACACACTCATGACATCTATTATATAGACACTCGACACGCAAGCGCGCGCGCAGTACACACAGTCACACACACAGTCACGCACATAGCATTACACTGGTTGTGAATTTTAGGGAGGGTCCTGGCAGAATATCAGCGATCTGGCTCCCGCCGCATCATTATGCTGAGTCAGCGCCCATTCTTTGCCACGACACATGGCTCACTTATTGTACTTGTAGTTTTTATTTGCTGTTTCTAGTATGTTAGTTCTTAAGTTGCATGTTCTCCAGTTCTTTTATGCCATGTATTTGTGGGTATGAATAAAGTTTTATCTACCTATCTAACTAGAGAAAAATATTTTCCACATACCAAGAACCACTAAAAAGTACTTAACACTGATGGACACTATTCCAGACACAATAAAAGTAACAATCCATCAATGCATTAAAGTTAAATAAAATCTTGTACGAGTCAGCTGCAGAGAAACATGCCCCCCTGCATACCAAATTTCTATGCAGGGGGGGGCATGTTTCTCTGCAGCTAACTGTACAAAAGCTACTGCAGTGGACGTCTTTCGGCTGATGTTTTTTTTTTATTGGCTGCGTCATGGCGATCTGTCAGTAGACAATAAACCATTTGTTTGTCTGACGGTTTGTCAAGTTTTGGTTTTTTTTTATATTGAGGGAGCTTCCAACAGTGAGATTCATTCACTCTCCATCTCTATAGGTAAACCTCCCTCCGAGGTTGGGAATGTCACATCTCTTCAGTCTAGTGTGCTGTTGTTCTCCGTCTCCACTCAGTGCCAATGCCAGCTCATTTGTATGGTGTGCGAGTCTTTTCTGGTATTTAGATACCAGACCAGACCAGACTACTGGCTTATTTCCTGCTTCACTGTCCGTGTTTTGAGGTCAATGAATAAGAATCAGATGCAGTGGGGGATGTTGAAGATATTTCTTAGTGTTTTGCTTTGAAATCGTTCTAAGATGTCGATGTTGCTGTTGCATGCGGTGCCCCATAGTTGGATGCCATATGTCCAAATTGGCTTTATTATGGCTTTATAGACCATCATTTTGCTCTCGTTGCTTAGGTGTGAGTGACGACCTGGCCCCTATTTCGCCAACTTGACAATTGTCACCTGACAACGACAATTCTCGTACATTGCTGGTTCCGCAAGTAACCTCGCTAGGTTAGGTTCGCAGGGGTCGCTACCCCTTAACTTCTAGAACAAGCAACCTATGGCGAATTGTCATTGTCAGGTGACAATTGTCAAATTGGTGAAATAGGAGCCTGTTAGCCAGTAGATACTTCGGAGCTCGATAGTAGGCTGATATGATGATGTAGAAATGATTGTCGCCACACCGGGCTGTAAAACGACAATAACCGCCCACTACGCCAGAAACTCGCCTGCCTGGATAGGGGACTACATAAAATTGCAGACATATGCGGTGATAAATAAAGCAAAACCTGAAATCGCATAAATATTCGATAAATATCCCCCATTGCTTTAGGTTCGGTCGCCAAATTATGTTTTTTTTTTTACCACTATGTGTTACATACTAATCCCGGTAAGCGCAAATATTTGTGCGATTGGCATGAATATCTGAGCCTTTGATTTTAAGTATTTATATCTTCATTAAGGATATTTTTAAATATTTATATCTTTATCAAGTATATCGTTGTGTAGAGCCCATAACACAGATTTCAATGCCTATTTTATGTACGATTGTCCCCAAATATTTATATAAGTCAGTTGGGGCAAGTGCGATTTCATCAAACATATATCAGCCAGAAGACGTCCAGTGGCAGACATTGGCCTCCACCAAAGAGTGCCACAATGACCGGTCCTGTATGGTAGGCGCATTTACCCCGTTGGCGCACTTGCCCCGACTGACCTTACTCGTATTTATTGCTATTCCAGATCTCATCCACCGATTTCCACGTGCTGGAAGGGCTGGTGAAGAAGATCGCGAAGGAGAAGCAGCCGTTTGAGCGGCTGGAGCTCACTAAAGAACAACTGCTGGAGATGTTCGACTACAACCCATTCAAAGTTCGGATACTGAATGAGAAGGTCAGTCGTCTTATATAGTGTTTTGACGACTAGTTTAGCCTAGTTGCTACTTGGTAGTGATGCTGCCTACGAAGCTGAAGGTCCCGGGTTCGGGTCCGGGTAGGGGCAAATATCCCTTCGGCCGCGTATGTAACCGGAGTTTTGTAACCAGTTACCTAAGAAGAAAAAATGATCGTCGTAGGATACTGGTATCCAAGTAATAGGATTTTTACCTTCACTGATACCGGTATGATTGTTCCTAACTAGTATCCAGTAAGGAATAAATAATACTCTTATGAAACCATGAGTGATCCAGACCCATGCTTTACCTATCACCGGCTTAGGCCCCACGTCTACAGATTCCCAATTCTACAGATTCCCAATTCTAAGATCATGTTTACAGATTCCCAATTCTACAGATTCTCAAGATTACAGATTCCCAATTCTAAGGCAGGTCCGTGTAAGTACGACGACGAGGGAAGCGAGGAGGAGTGTTAGGTGTACTGCGACCCTACGCCCGCGAGCCGAGCAAGCGAAGCGAGTGCGCCGCGGCAGCGGCCAGCGAAGCGCCAGAACCGATTTTTAGGGTTCCGTAGTCAACAAGGAACCCTTATAGTTTCGCCATGTCCGTCCGTCTGAAGAAAATGTTGAGTGCCATGATATCAAAAGAGGTTGATAATACCATACCTATCTATTTTTCAAGCAGTTTTCTACGAGGAATATAAAGTACTTTATCGTAATCATTAGGAAGTTTTCCTAGGTTGTAACTCGGTTACGTGAAAGGAAAAAAATATATCACTTGGATAACAGTATCCTATGACGATCATTTTTTCTTCTTAGGTAACTGGTTACAAAACTCCGGTTACATACGCGGCCGAAGGGGCAAATATTTGTGTGACATTAATATTTGTTTATCGTCGTCTAGTTACCGATAACACAAGCCTTATTGTGTCCTCCGACGCTTAGGTTCTGTTACCAACCGAGCCCTAATAAGGCCCAGGCTGAAAACCAGCGCTCAACTCTTGTTGTTCAGCACATGCTGAGTCTGGGACTTATTGCCCCAAAATAATTGAACTGTACTTTTTATTTTTTAGCATATTCTTATTCTGTATTTGTCACTGTTTGTATATGTCTATACTTGCTTTGGCAATAAATTATTATTCTATTCTATTCTATTCTATTCTATTGAGCTTACTATGGGACTAGGTCGATTTGTGCAAGATTGTCCACTAATATATATTTATTTATGATCTACTCTAAACACGGACTAGTATATTGTATGTATGTAAATTCTTTATTTGTACACAAGACAGTTAAAAATACAGACAAAATATACGCTATTTCGCGACCGTTTCTTCTTCATACCAAATTTTTGGGTATTTATGTTCTTTAACGCTTTCGCAACCGGACTAAAATTGGAACAATTCACCAGAAACCGACAGAATTCGCTAGGCGTGTAAGTTTATACTACTGCCCGCCTAGCGGGGTTCACACGGCGTCTGAGCAAACATTACGAGTGCCCACTAGGCGGGTTCTTGGTTGCGAACGTGTTAATTGTAGTTGCTCCCATACAAACATTTCTTCCTCTCCACAAACTGGTTCGAATGACATCGTAAAAAATCTTAGGACACAAGCCTAATATCGGTACATAATATACTGCACAAAACAAAATAAGAGCCACTTAAATTTTTCTATTTCATTATTAATAAGTTTCTGTCAAAAATTTCATTTTTGGTACAAGCTTTTATTGCCTACTGTACTTTTCTGTATACCATCATCAACTGCTCATTGAGACGATTCTAACGAGCTCAAACTCGATGGGGTTATGTGGTTTTATTACGGAGTTCCTATGGCCACTTTCTGTCTCCATCATCAGATCAGCTCGATGGTACCATAATATTGAATTGTCATCCAAACTATACTTATACCCAAAATTTCAGCTCAATCGGTCACCGGGAAGTGGGTCAAATTTAACTTGCAAGATTTGACGGACAACTTACATACTTTTATACTTACATACGAACAAGTCAAGTTAATATAAAGCTTGTAATTATTGGACATAAACTAATTGATAAGTGGCTAATTAATGGTGTCCGGCATCCTTCAGAATTCAACCTCCTTCATGCTGGTGTTTAAGACTAATAGCTGGAAAAAATATTAATATGCTTTTCACTAATTTCTACTTGTAGCCCCTATTTTCTTTTGAATAGTGTACACTGAGAGTAAAAACGGTAAAAACGACACATTTTTTCTTTTTTCTTCAGGTGACCACACCTACAACGACGGTGTACCGTTGCGGGCCGCTCATCGACCTTTGCCGCGGCCCGCACGTCAGGCACACGGGGAAGGTCAAGGCGGTCAAGGTCACTAAGGTAAGGACCTATAAATATCGCGGCAAGTGTACGTTGGTTGATCACTGCACTTTTTTTTTGTTGACTAACCATACTTTAAGAAAGCTGTCTGCCAGTTTTCAACCTTTAGGGAGGCCGCACACGGCGACTTTGCAGCGATTCAGTAGTGATGCGGTCGCAAAAAGGCTGCGATACAGTCGCGATGCTGTCGCTGGTCATATACCCTCGCACACGTAAACACAATTCTGCATCGCTACTGTCGCGATACAGCATCGATACAGTCGCGACGCTTTCGCTGGTCACATACCCTCGCACACGTAAACAGAATTCTGCATCGCTACTGTCGCGATACAGCATCGATACAGTCGCGACGCTTTCGCTGGTCACATACCCTCGCACACGTAAACAGAATTCTGCATCGCTACTGTCGCGATACAGCATCGATACAGTCGCGATGCTGTCGCTGGTCATATACCCTCGCACACGTAAACAGAATTCTGCATCGCTACTGTCGCGATACAGCATCGATACAGTCGCGACGCTTTCGCTGGTCACATACCCTCGCACACGTAAACAGAATTCTGCATCGCTACTGTCGCGATACAGCATCGATACAGTCGCGACGCTTTCGCTGGTCACATACCCTCGCACACGTAAACAGAATTCAGCATCGATACAGTCGCGACGCTTTCGCTGGTCACATACCCTCGCACACGTAAACAGAATTCTGCATCGCTACTGTCGCGATACAGCATCGATACAGTCGCGACGCTTTCGCTGGTCACATACCCTCGCACACGTAAACAGAATTCTGCATCGCTACTGTCGCGATACAGCATCGATACAGTCGCGACGCTTTCGCTGGTCACATACCCTCGCACACGTAAACAGAATTCTGCATCGCTACTGTCGCGATACAGCATCGATACAGTCGCGATGCTGTCGCTGGTCATATACCCTCGCACACGTAAACAGAATTCTGCATCGCTACTGTCGCGATACAGCATCGATACAGTCGCGACGCTTTCGCTGGTCATATACCCTCGCACACGTAAACAGAATTCTGCATCGCTACTGTCGCGATACAGCATCGATACAGTCGCGACGCTTTCGCTGGTCACATACCCTCGCACACGTAAACAGAATTCTGCATCGCTACTGTCGCGATACAGCATCGATACAGTCGCGATGCTGTCGCTGGTCATATACCCTCGCACACGTAAACAGAATTCTGCATCGCTACTGTCGCGATACAGCATCGATACAGTCGCGACGCTTTCGCTGGTCATATACCCTCGCACACGTAAACAGAATTCTGCATCGCTACTGTCGCGATACAGCATCGATACAGTCGCGACGCTTTTGCTGGTCACATACCCTCGCACACGTAAACAGAATTCTGCATCGCTACTGTCGCGATACAGCATCGATACAGTCGCGACGCTTTCGCTGGTCACATACCCTCGCACACGTAAACAGAATTCTGCATCGCTACTGTCGCGATACAGCATCGATACAGTCGCGACGCTTTCGCTGGTCATATACCCTCGCACACGTAAACAGAATTCTGCATCGCTACTGTCGCGATACAGCATCGATACAGTCGCGACGCTTTCGCTGGTCACATACCCTCGCACACGTAAACAGAATTCTGCATCGCTACTGTCGCGATACAGCATCGATACAGTCGCGACGCTTTCGCTGGTCATATACCCTCGCACACGTAAACAGAATTCTGCATCGCTACTGTCGCGATACAGCATCGATACAGTCGCGACGCTTTCGCTGGTCATATACCCTCGCACACGTAAACAGAATTCTGCATCGCTACTGTCGCGATACAGCATCGATACAGTCGCGATGCTGTCGCTGGTCATATACCCTCGCACACGTAAACAGAATTCTGCATCGCTACTGTCGCGATACAGCATCGATACAGTCGCGATGCTGTCGCTGGTCATATACCCTCGCACACGTAAACAGAATTCTGCATCGCTACTGTCGCGATACAGCATCGATACAGTCGCGACGCTTTCGCTGGTCATATACCCTCGCACACGTAAACAGAATTCTGCATCGCTACTGTCGCGATACAGCATCGATACAGTCGCGACGCTTTCGCTGGTCACATACCCTCGCACACGTAAACAGAATTCTGCATCGCTACTGTCGCGATACAGCATCGATACAGTCGCGACGCTTTCGCTGGTCACATACCCTCGCACACGTAAACAGAATTCTGCATCGCTACTGTCGCGATACAGCATCGATACAGTCGCGACGCTTTCGCTGGTCATATACCCTCGCACACGTAAACAGAATTCTGCATCGCTACTGTCGCGATACAGCATCGATACAGTCGCGATGCTGTCGCTGGTCATATACCCTCGCACACGTAAACAGAATTCTGCATCGCTACTGTCGCGATACAGCATCGATACAGTCGCGACGCTTTCGCTGGTCATATACCCTCGCACACGTAAACAGAATTCTGCATCGCTACTGTCGTGATACAGCATCGATACAGTCGCGACGCTTTCGCTGGTCACATACCCTCGCACACGTAAACAGAATTCTGCATCGCTACTGTCGCGATACAGCATCGATACAGTCGCGACGCTTTCGCTGGTCACATACCCTCGCACACGTAAACAGAATTCTGCATCGCTACTGTCGCGATACAGCATCGATACAGTCGCGATGCTGTCGCTGGTCATATACCCTCGCACACGTAAACAGAATTCTGCATCGCTACTGTCGCGATACAGCATCGATACAGTCGCGACGCTTTCGCTGGTCATATACCCTCGCACACGTAAACAGAATTCTGCATCGCTACTGTCGCGATACAGCATCGATACAGTCGCGACGCTTTCGCTGGTCACATACCCACGCACACGTAAACAGAATTCTGCATCGCTACTGTCGCGATAAAGCATCGATACAGTCGCGACGCTTTCGCTGGTCATATACCCTCGCACACGTAAACAGAATTCTGCATCGCTACTGTCGCGATACAGCATCGATACAGTCGCGACGCTTTCGCTGGTCATATACCCTCGCACACGTAAACAGAATTCTGCATCGCTACTGTCGCGATACAGCATCGATACAGTCGCGATGCTGTCGCTGGTCATATACCCTCGCACACGTAAACAGAATTCTGCATCGCTACTGTCGCGATACAGCATCGATACAGTCGCGACGCTTTCGCTGGTCATATACCCTCGCACACGTAAACAGAATTCTGCATCGCTACTGTCGCGATACAGCATCGATACAGTCGCGACGCTTTCGCTGCTCATATACCCTCGCACACGTAAACAGAATTCTGCATCGCTACTGTCGCGATACAGCATCGATACAGTCGCGACGCTTTCGCTGGTCACATACCCTCGCACACGTAAACAGAATTCTGCATCGCTACTGTCGCGATACAGCATCGATACAGTCGCGACGCTTTCGCTGGTCACATACCCTCGCACACGTAAACAGAATTCTGCATCGCTACTGTCGCGATACAGCATCGATACAGTCGCGACGCTTTCGCTGGTCATATACCCTCGCACACGTAAACAGAATTCTGCATCGCTACTGTCGCGATACAGCATCGATACAGTCGCGACGCTTTCGCTGGTCATATACCCTCGCACACGTAAACAGAATTCTGCATCGCTACTGTCGCGATACAGCATCGATACAGTCGCGACGCTTTCGCTGGTCATATACCCTCGCACACGAAAACAGAATTCTGCATCGCTACTGTCGCGATACAGCATCGATACAGTCGCGATGCTGTCGCTGGTCATATACCCTCGCACACGAAAACAGAATTCTGCATCGCTACTGTCGCGATACAGCATCGATACAGTCGCGATGCTGTCGCTGGTCATATACCCTCGCACACGTAAACAGAATTCTGCATCGCTACTGTCGCGATACAGCATCGATACAGTCGCGACGCTTTCGCTGGTCATATACCCTCGCACACGTAAACAGAATTCTGCATCGCTACTGTCGCGATACAGCATCGATACAGTCGCGATGCTGTCGCTGGTCATATACCCTCGCACACGTAAACAGAATTCTGCATCGCTACTGTCGCGATACAGCATCGATACAGTCGCGACGCTTTCGCTGGTCATATACCCTCGCACACGTAAACAGAATTCTGCATCGCTACTGTCGCGATACAGCATCGATACAGTCGCGATGCTGTCGCTGGTCATATACCCTCGCACACGTAAACAGAATTCTGCATCGCTACTGTCGCGATACAGCATCGATACAGTCGCGATGCTGTCGCTGGTCATATACCCTCGCACACGAAAACAGAATTCTGCATCGCTACTGTCGCGATACAGCATCGATACAGTCGCGATGCTGTCGCTGGTCATATACCCTCGCACACGAAAACAGAATTCTGCATCGCTACTGTCGCGATACAGCATCGATACAGTCGCGACGCTGTCGCTGGTCATATACCCTCGCACACGTAAACAGAATTCTGCATCGCTACTGTCGCGATACAGCATCGATACAGTCGCGACGCTTTCGCTGGTCATATACCCTCGCACACGTAAACAGAATTCTGCATCGCTACTGTCGCGATACAGCATCGATACAGTCGCGATGCTTTCGCTGGTCATATACCCTCGCACACGTAAACAGAATTCTGCATCGCTACTGTCGCGATACAGCATCGATACAGTCGCGACGCTTTCGCTGGTCATATACCCTCGCACACGTAAACAGAATTCTGCATCGCTACTGTCGCGATACAGCATCGATACAGTCGCGACGCTTTCGCTGGTCACATACCCTCGCACACGTAAACAGAATTCTGCATCGCTACTGTCGCGATACAGCATCGATACAGTCGCGACGCTTTCGCTGGTCACATACCCTCGCACACGTAAACAGAATTCTGCATCGCTACTGTCGCGATACAGCATCGATACAGTCGCGACGCTTTCGCTGGTCATATACCCTCGCACACGTAAACAGAATTCTGCATCGCTACTGTCGCGATACAGCATCGATACAGTCGCGATGCTGTCGCTGGTCATATACCCTCGCACACGTAAACAGAATTCTGCATCGCTACTGTCGCGATACAGCATCGATACAGTCGCGATGCTGTCGCTGGTCATATACCCTCGCACACGTAAACAGAATTCTGCATCGCTACTGTCGCGATACAGCATCGATACAGTCGCGACGCTGTCGCTGGTCATATACCCTCGCACACGTAAACAGAATTCTGCATCGCTACTGTCGCGATACAGCATCGATACAGTCGCGACGCTTTCGCTGGTCATATACCCTCGCACACGTAAACAGAATTCTGCATCGCTACTGTCGCGATACAGCATCGATACAGTCGCGACGCTTTCGCTGGTCACATACCCTCGCACACGTAAACAGAATTCTGCATCGCTACTGTCGCGATACAGCATCGATACAGTCGCGACGCTTTCGCTGGTCACATACCCTCGCACACGTAAACAGAATTCTGCATCGCTACTGTCGCGATACAGCATCGATACAGTCGCGACGCTTTCGCTGGTCATATACCCTCGCACACGTAAACAGAATTCTGCATCGCTACTGTCGCGATACAGCATCGATACAGTCGCGACGCTTTCGCTGGTCATATACCCTCGCACACGTAAACAGAATTCTGCATCGCTACTGTCGCGATACAGCATCGATACAGTCGCGACGCTTTCGCTGGTCACATACCCTCGCACACGTAAACAGAATTCTGCATCGCTACTGTCGCGATACAGCATCGATACAGTCGCGACGCTTTCGCTGGTCACATACCCTCGCACACGTAAACAGAATTCTGCATCGCTACTGTCGCGATACAGCATCGATACAGTCGCGATGCTGTCGCTGGTCATATACCCTCGCACACGTAAACAGAATTCTGCATCGCTACTGTCGCGATACAGCATCGATACAGTCGCGATGCTGTCGCTGGTCATATACCCTCGCACACGTAAACAGAATTCTGCATCGCTACTGTCGCGATACAGCATCGATACAGTCGCGACGCTTTCGCTGGTCATATACCCTCGCACACGTAAACAGAATTCTGCATCGCTACTGTCGCGATACAGCATCGATACAGTCGCGACGCTTTCGCTGGTCATATACCCTCGCACACGTAAACAGAATTCTGCATCGCTACTGTCGCGATACAGCATCGATACAGTCGCGACGCTTTCGCTGGTCATATACCCTCGCACACGTAAACAGAATTCTGCATCGCTACTGTCGCGATACAGCATCGATACAGTCGCGACGCTTTCGCTGGTCATATACCCTCGCACACGTAAACAGAATTCTGCATCGCTACTGTCGCGATACAGCATCGATACAGTCGCGACGCTCTCGCTGGTCATATACCCTCGCACACGTAAACAGAATTCTGCATCGCTACTGTCGCGATACAGCATCGATACAGTCGCGACGCTTTCTCTGGTCATATACCCTCGCACACGTAAACAGAATTCTGCATCGCTACTGTCGCGATACAGCATCGATACAGTCGCGACGCTCTCGCTGGTCATATACCCTCGCACACGTAAACAGAATTCTGCATCGCTACTGTCGCGATACAGCATCGATACAGTCGCGACGCTCTCGCTGGTCATATACCCTCGCACACGTAAACAGAATTCTGCATCGCTACTGTCGCGATACAGCATCGATACAGTCGCGATGCTGTCGCTGGTCATATACCCTCGCACACGTAAACAGAATTCTGCATCGCTACTGTCGCGATACAGCATCGATACAGTCGCGACGCTTTCGCTGGTCATATACCCTCGCACACGTAAACAGAATTCTGCATCGCTACTGTCGCGATACAGCATCGATACAGTCGCGACGCTCTCGCTGGTCATATACCCTCGCACACGTAAACAGAATTCTGCATCGCTACTGTCGCGATACAGCATCGATAAAGTATCGATACAGTCGCGATGCTGTCGCTGGTCATATACCCTCGCACACGTAAACAAGACTGCATCCTTACAGTCGCGATACAGCATCGATGCAGTGGGGGCCCCTCCCCCCACTTACTATACCCGATGTCGCGCGACAAACGTTAGGGCCGTCTAGGGGACTATAACTTGAAACCAACACTTAATGTTCCAAGTGCGTTTAATTGATAGTAAAGTTACAACGGTGCAGATGTGAGATTACAAATTAACTTAATTTGAGAACTAAACTCTCGTGGTGACTCGTGAGAGCTGACCGTGGGAGTATCGTTTCGTAACACGCGAAACAGCCGCGCGTTAGTAGCAATACTGAATCAATACAGCCGCGCGTTTGAATCGATGCAGAAGCTATGCTGAATTAAAACGCGCGTTTGTATCGCTACTGCTTCATTTCTGTCGCGCGTTGCAAATGCGACAAGGGGCCACATGCCGCGATGCGTTTCGTGAACGCGCGACTGAATCGCTGCTTAAGGTCGGCGAGGGCGACCTCCCTAATTTACAAATCATCATATCAGCCGAAAGACGTCCACTGCTGGACATAGGCCTCCCCCAAAGAGTGCCACAATGACCGGTCCTGCGCCACCTGCATCCAGCGGACTCCCGCGACCTTTACCAGGTCGTCAGTCCACCTTGTGGGGGGCCTACCCACGCTGCGCCTTCCGGTACGTGGTCGCCACTCGAGAACCTTTCCGCCCCAACGGCCATCGGTTCTACGTGCAATGTGCCCCGCCCACTGCCACTTAAGTTTAGCGATTTGGCGGGCTATATCGGTTACCTTGGTTCTGCTGCGGATAGCCTCATTTCTGATGCGATCGCGCAGAGGAACTCCCAACATAGCCCTCTCCATTGCCCTTTGGGTGACTTTGAGCCTTCTTATGAGGCCCATAGTAAGCGACCACGTTTCCGTGCCATACGTTATCACTGGCAACACACACTGGTCAAAGACTCTCGTCTTGAGACACTGCGGAATATTGGACGAAAAGATGTGCCGTAGCCTCCCGAATGCTGCCCAGTCGAGTCGGATTCGACGATTGACTTCTTTCTCAAAGTTGGACCTACCTAACTGAATAGTCTGTCCAAGGTATATATAATCGTCTACAACTTCGAGCGTAAAGTGTCCGATTGAAATGGGGGTTGGTACTACATGGAGGTTTGACATGATCTTTGTCTTATCCATGTTCATCCTTAGACCAACTCGCTCGGAGGCTTTACTGAGGTCATCGAGCATCGTGCTTAAGTCCTCCATGGTCTCAGCCAAGACTACTATATCGTCAGCAAACCGAAGGTGAGTGATGTACTCGCCGTTGATGTTGATGCCTAGCCTTCTCCAGTCTAGAGTCTTGAACACGTCCTCCAGTGCAGCGGTGAACAGTTTTGGGGAAATAACATCCTCTTGTCTGACACCCCGCTGCAGCGGAATAGGCATCGAACTCTGATCCTGGAGTCGGACTGACATAGTGGCGTTCTCGTACAAACACTTCAGCACTTCAATGTAGCGGCAGTCTACTTGGCACCGTTGGAGAGACTGTAGTACAGCCCAGGTTTCGATCGAATCGAAGGCTTTCTCGTAGTCCACGAACGCAAATAATATACAAATAATATATTTAAAAAGTGATAGACTACTTTCTTGGTTTACTGTACAGTCGAGTTCAAAGATGTATACACCTTTGCACCTTACTCCATTTTAATAAGGCGAGAAATTTATACATATCTTTAGACGTCGACTGTAAAGGGTCAGTATTAGTTTCTAAGCGCACTGCTGTCGCGCCACAACTGTAACCATACCGTTTAACTGAGACGGCGACTGTGACGGGCCCCATCCGCGAGTGGATGCGTCAATTCCAGGGAGATTTTAACAGTGATACAACTCTAACATAACTTAGCTGAGCCGTCGGTTGGATTCGTTTTTAATAAACGACTCGATGTGAAAGCCACACTATGACAAGTGAAAAATCTTCTTAATAGGCCTTCTACATGATCGGAACCAACCGCCCACCATCGTGTCCTTGATCGGATCAGTCAGTCGGCCGATAGCGTTCCAGACGGTTGGGACCAACCACAGACGCAGCCCGTCGCGAGAGATGCGCTCCCGATCAAGGCCGTTGGCATCAACCGAATATCGGTCGGACAACCGCTTTCTACACGGTCCATTTTTATATCAACCCGATCAAGGACACGATGGTTGGCGGTTGGTTCCGATCGTGTGGGCCTTTAAGTATTCCGGAACCCACCCATCACAAATTGTGCAAATTTCGCACACTTACTAGTTTTATGGTAAGAAAAACCGAGGTTTTTTTTTAATTTGTGGGTAAGTACGGTTCCGGGCACATTCATTTATGTCCCTTAAACGGATAGTAACAAAACTGACAGTTCAATGTCAATCGCATACATTTAGTAACAAAACCGACAGATTAGACGGGACTTAAGCATCTCTTTAGTTAACCTTAAGCTGCCATTTTTAATTTTTAAGCTCCCCACAGAACCATGTTGTTAGTAAATGTGACATTGGTTTCCAGAACTCGGCAACGTACTGGGAGGGCAAAGCCGAAGCGGAGAGCCTACAGCGGGTCTACGGGGTGTCGTTCCCTGAACCCAAGCAGCTCAAGGAGTGGGAGACCATTCAGGAGGAAGCGGCCAAGAGGGACCACAGGAAGATCGGCAGGGTGAGTGCCATGTGCAGTTTGAGGCAGGGTATAACGTCATCTCGCTTAGGCTTGACTTCCTCCTACGCTGACGTCGGTCGCTGACATCGGTCGAGCTTACCGTCGGTCGCGTATGACAAAGAAAAATCCCGCATTGCGAAACCGATCGCTGTACGGAACGCCTGCGCGTACGCCGCGCACACGTGCGTGCAGCTGCCGGCCAGCTTCGCACCGAGCGCGCGACAGTGGTGCATGACGCGCCGCGCACCGAGGGACCGCGGCATCAGCGGCGCGTACCAATCAATCTGCCGCGGACGTCAGCGTCGCTGTGCGGTGTCCCATACAACATGGTGTATATTCGCACGCCCGACCGGCGTCAGCGACCGACATCAGCGTAGGAGGAAATCAAGCCTTATATACGGAGCGATTGAGTAATAACACATAGTCATTGTGGCACTCTTTGGGGGAGGGCATTGACTACTATGTTCTGTAGTTATGCGGTGTTGTGTTCCTGGTGGTGAGTCAGGTCGCCAGAGCTCTCGAATATGCGCTGTGTGGAGAGTAACAGCTTTCCCTAGCAGAAGCTCAGTTCAGTAAGGCCTACATTTTGGCAGATGATTTAAACAGCGTCCACGCGAAAGCATGCCTCTCGTGACTCCTTAGCGTTATTCTGGTTGTATTCCGAAGGAATTCGGGGTCCGCTTGACTACTTGATTCCAATCATTGGCTTAGGCACGAGTTTTGCGGAACTGATTGCCATCTGGCCTTCTATAGATACTAATAAACGCTAGAAAAACTAAAAACAAACTACTAGAAAATACTAACGAATAACTAAGAATACTAGAAAATTAATGGATGTATCGAAGATTTATAAACCACCCTTAGGTAATGTAATGTTGTGTTTTCAGGAGCAAGAGTTGTATTTCTTCCACGAACTGTCGCCCGGGTCCTGTTTCTTCCAGCCTCGCGGCACGCACATATACAACACGCTCGTCAACTTCGTACGCGAACAGTACAGGTATGTGTGTACACGTCACTAGCATAGTCAATTATCCTCTCCAATATCATTTTAATGGCGGAAATCATCCCCGAAAGGGGTGAAAGGTGAGGGTTGTTTTTTTAAACTTAATAAAACTAGTGCCTAGCCCAATTCTTGGGATTAAATAGATGTCATGAAGAAATAAAACCGACACTGGCAAACTTACACTCATCCAAATGATGGATGTAGCTAAAAACTGGCTACGTCCATCATTTGGAAGAGTGTAAGTTTGCCAGTGTCGGTATTTTTTTTCATTTTAATTGCAATTTTAAGGTTAGTTTTTTGGAATCTAATTATGGTTTCAAGTTTAGAGTTTTTCTCGGTCGCAAAGGCGTCCGTAATCCGCTTTGACATCTAATCCCAAGAATTGGGCTAGGCACTCGTTTTATTAAGTTTAAAAAAACAACCCTCACCTTTTCACCCCTTTCGGGGATGATTTCCGCCATTCAAATTATATTATGTCCTCAGGATCTCGAACTATCTCCATGCCAAATTTCGTCTTAAACGGTTGAGGGGCTTTTGGGGATCTTGAATTGCACCCTCATTGGCGACGAATAGAGTAAATATTACTAAATAACATGGAAAAGAAGTAAAGTATAAAAAGAAATATAAATAACTGAGTTGATCTACAACTTAGAAAAGTTGAAAAACCCCCGACATTTTCATTTCAAAGTCCAATATCTCAAAAACGGCTGAACAGATTTTTATGAAACATAACTAAGAACACTCGGGGTCACATCAGCTTTCGAATAAAAAAAATCGCATTCAAATTTGTCCATCCGTTTGGGAGCTACGATACCACAGACAGATACACAGACGTTAAACTTATAACACGTCTCTTTGCGTCAGGGGTTAAAAAGCAGTAAGGTAAACGTCCGAATGCTCGACCCTGTACTTAGTATATGGCTTGGCCACTCTATCTCGAAGCAATATCAGTTAAATTCGAACTAAGTGGATTTTTATTCATTCGAATATAAGTCGTGTCACTTTGACATAGAGTGCCCGTGCCATATACTAGTGCAGCGCACTTTCGCATTCGTGTGTTGATGTTCAACACTTTCACTGACTGGAGTCCGCTTAGCGGGCGCTCTGTTCTTTGGCGCTTTCCTCTACTTATCGGGAAAACCACGGCATCGGCTACATTTTTAGACGACTTCAAAAAGGAGGAGATTCGTCACAATTCGTCGGAATGTTATTTTTATGTATGTTTCCCGATTACTCGAAGACGCTTGGGCCGATTTGGCAAATTATTTTCTTGCTAGAAAGGGTATCCTTCCCGGGTGGTCCTTCCATGGTCATCAGGTCAGAATCTGATAATGGAATCCTGGAGACATTGAGAAAACTCTTCAATTTTTATAGACACACTTGAAGTGATTTGTTTTTTTTTGTGGAAATGTTCACGTATGTGGCTTGGAGGAGTACTAAATTGAAGTCTGTTAAGACTTTTAACACCCCTCGTGTTATAAGTTTAACGTGTCTGTGTATCTGTGTATCTGTCTGCGGTATCGTAGCTCCCAAACGGATGAACCGATTTTCGTTTAGTTTTTTTTGTGTCACAGATAATTTTATCCCGAGTGCTCTCGGCCATGTTTCATGAAAATCTGTTCAGCCGTTTTTGAGATATTGGACTTCGAAACGGAAATGTCGGGGGTCTCTCAACTTTTCCAAGTTGTAGTTAAATTTACCGTAAATTATAATTTGTGCATTACACTTACTGTTGATAGTACTGACTGTTTAATCCAGTAGGAAGCAACTCAGAATCATATCTGGGGTGTTCACAGGTCACTTCGGGGTCAAGGATCTCTTGGCCAAGATGGGACTGTCGGACAGTTTAGACTGTAGAATGTGTGGCGAGAAGGACGAGACCATGGAACACTTACTGTGTGAATGTCACGCCCTTGCCAGACAAAGAATGAATTACTTTGGTAACGACTATCCGCAACCAAAGAAATTCAAGGTGCTCCCGCTGAGCTGCATCATCCGCTTCGTGGAAATGGAGCGAGCTTGGGAGTAGGCATAAAGGAGAGGGCAAATGCACAAAAGATCCCGCTGGGTCGAAGTGCATCCGAAAGGGCCCTCATCTAGATAAGATAAGATAAGATACTGTTGACAGGATGCGCGGCTTCCAAGAGGTGGTGACCCCCAACATCTACAACGCGAAGCTTTGGCAGACGTCTGGCCACTGGGCGCACTACTCGGAGAACATGTTCTGTTTCGACGTGGAGAAGGAAACCTTCGCGCTGAAACCCATGAACTGCCCGGGGCACTGGTAAGTGCAGTTGATGACCACTTCGATCCTCGACGTTTTATATGAACACGAGCTTCCGCCCGCGACTCCGTCTGCGTGGACCGGGGATAATAACTATCCTATATTTTAAGGCTTTGAAATATCTTCGTGCAAAATTTCATCCAAATTGGTTGATCCAAACTTTCGCATTTATAATATTAGTAGGATATTTCCTTAATTTCACGTTTGATATGATGCCATTTATTCAACATCTGTGTAATGTAGCAAAAAGTATGGTCAAATGAAATAAAATTTAGTTTAATTAAAATAGGAATATGTCAATACTTTCCGCAAAACATAGAATACAACAATTTTGTGGTGTTGTTTTCGTCATCTCGAGTAAGGTCAACAGATTCATCTGGAGTCGCAAGCGTCCATAGGCCATTGCCTATGGACGCTTGCGACCCCATTGGGTCTGCTTACCACCGCCGCAGTATAAAAATCATAATTTCAGAATAAGAATAAGAATTTATTTATTTAGCACACAGAACACAGGAAAAAAAGAAAATACAATAAAAAGGTTACGCGTCACAAATGATGTGCTAAACGGGAGCCTCACTCAGCATGTTGTCGCGGGGGCCGTGGCGCTGGTTTTCAATGAGAGAGATAAATAAAATTAAAACTAAACTAGACAATCATAGTAGATTGTTAACCAAGGGTTGAAAGTGACCCAGTTCACCCGAGATAGTTTGAGTGTGAAATGGATAATTTCACCCGAGTTAAACACTCTACTTTTCATTTCGACTGTGAGGAAAGTAAAATACTGCACTTTCATTGTATACAAGGTATATTAAGAGTATATACCTAAATAAAATAGTTACATATATATCCAACCTACAAACTTTTCGCACTGGCTACTTGCCACGGCCTACTAGATTGTAATCGAGTAGGCCGCAACGCGACTAATCTAGAGGGCCATGCCGGCGGGCAGTCGAATAGAGGAATGATTTTGAATATTGATTTTCTGTAGTTGCGAATAAAAATAAACCAACTGTAAAACGATTTAAATATCAACCTATAGGTCGTAATAAACACGTCGTTTAATGTAGGTACCTATAGCTGACTGTTGATTTGTGAAAAGCTTTTATTTTAATACTCTATTATCTTCGACTCCGTGGCTGATTTTACCAATTAAAAAAAAATTACTTTCCACCCTAGGGGAGAACACGCAATTTTCCACCCGGCTATATACCCATGAAAACTCAACTTTCAGAACAGGAGAGATGAACATTATATTTCATAACAAAGAATCGAACACTACGCACCCGCGACTACGATCTAAATTCCCCACAGCCTCATGTTCGACAACCGCACCCGCTCCTGGCGCGAGCTGCCGCTCCGCATGGCGGACTTCGGGGTCCTGCACAGAAACGAGCTCAGCGGAGCCCTCACCGGCCTCACCAGGGTCCGGAGATTCCAGCAGGACGACGCTCATATCTTCTGCACACAGCAGCATATTGAAAAGGAGATGGTTGGTGCTTTGTAGATTCAGGAGCAAAAATCACTGTCAACATTTCATTTTTTACAAGCTTTATATTAACTTGAATTGTTCGTATGTAAGTATAAAAGTATGTAAGTTGTCCGTCAAATCTTGCAAGTTAAATTTGACCCACTCCCCGGTGACCGATTGAGCTGAAATTTTGGGTATAAGTATAGTTTGGATGACAATTCAATATTATGGTACCACCGAGCTGATCTGATGATGGAGACAGAAGA
Source organism: Epinotia bilunana (assembly GCA_947049275.1). Classification (NCBI taxonomy): domain Eukaryota; kingdom Metazoa; phylum Arthropoda; class Insecta; order Lepidoptera; family Tortricidae; genus Epinotia; species Epinotia bilunana. Next base: position 4,353,794 of record OX346269.1, on the reverse strand, counting down.
ATAGAATAGAATAGAATAGAATAGAAAAACTTTATTTCGCAAATAACAGTAAGTACATTTTAGATTTACACTTAAATGCTATGTTAAAACTAAGATTAGATGCGAAAACGGAGTGAGAGAAGGTGGCCATAGGAACTCCGTAATAAAACCACATAACCCCATCGAGTTTGGGCTCGTTAGAATCGTCTCAATGAGCAATTGATGATGGTATACAGAAAAGTACAGTCGGCAATAAAAGCTTGTACCAAAAATGAAATTTTTGACAGAAACTTATTTAAACATCTGAATATAGTAAAACATGCGTTCCCTCCTCTAAACTAAAGTAAAGTTACTACACTACCGCTTATTCATAAAACTTAAAATGCCTCTGCTAAATAAAACGTGCTTTGTCCCTTGCTTACGCATACAAATGTCAAAGTGACAGATAAGGACAAACGAATTTTAACGCCATTTTAGTTAAAACAGGTTTGTAGGACGTTTATGAATACGGCCGAATTATTAAATGAAGATACGATCTGTTGTTACTTCTATTTTTGGCCGGTTTTTCTCTAACAACGCACTTCAGCGTTGTGGGTGATGGGCTAGCAACCTATCACTGCAATATCACATTTTGTCGATCTTTTATACCCACATTTATGCTAAAAGTGGCGCTGGAACATACGTCTCATGTGCTCTGCCTACGCCTTTTGGGAATAAAGGCGTGAATGTATGTATGTATGTACGTATGTTTTCTCTAACACTATATTTTAATTGGCAGGTGGGCTGCCTAGAGTTCCTAGAGGCAGTGTACACCACGTTCGGCTTCACGTTCCAACTGAAGCTGTCCACGCGACCGGAGAAGTACCTCGGAGAGCTCGCCGCTTGGGACGAGGCTGAAAAGGTAACATTACAGCCCCGCTATTCTGTAACTGGTTCGAACATCACCTCACCGTTCCACAAATATATAGTGACGCCGCGATTCTTAGTAGCCAAGCGTAATCGGAGGTCTAGTTTCGTCAGGGGTACGGGTGAGGCGAGGAGCTAATGCACTTTCCGAATAACAGCTCAGAACAAAAGTTGTACAGCAACCACCCAAGTACAGTGAGCTTTTAGAACGGTATTCTGGTTCGGGTGAAATCGATTTTTGAAGTGAAAACTTCTTTAGCGGCGCTGTGCACTTTGTGAGAGGGGAAAATTTTTTAAACTCGCGACAGGTCACGTGACCGTAAGATTCGACACAGGTCACGTGACCGTAAGATTCGATACCGGTCACGTGACCGTAAGATTCGTCACAGGTCACGTGACCGTGAGATTCGGCACAGGCCACGTGACCGTAAGATTCGACAGATTGAAAATTCCTAAGACGGACACGTGACGTGATCGAAAAACTGTTGCAATGTCATTGAGTTTTCACTTCTGCCGGCACTCCCGGAGTGCAACCCGGTCTTTTTTTTTCTTTTACACAATCGTAAACCTCAGGTTCCTGAATCCTACCCCGGTTATGCGTGGTGTCATGCGTAAGGGTGAATATCCACTAGAAATGACGAAGCTGTATTAGTTGTTTCATATATTTGACATGTAGCTGTCAAACTGACAAGTATGCAAGGTGTCAAATGTATGAAAACGCATTTTCGCACATCTCTGATGTATACTATATTAACCCCTATCAACATATGCATGACTATTCTGACGGGCCTGAAGTCCTGAACTCAATGAGATTACAGTGATAATGAGCTCTTACGGTTGCGTTCTAGCCATCTGACAATATTCAATTGCATTGACAACCAATTTACATATATTCGTCAGCAATTCAGCTAACAATCAAGTTAAATAAAAGTCCAGAAAAATTCTTTTTTAACCGACGAAAACAACGCAGGAGGTTCTTAAGTCAACGCGTATATATATGTTATGTATGACAACGCATAACTTTCTATGGAGTAGTCCGATTTTGATAATTCTTTTTTTATTAGAAAGGGTATAAAAGTTGGTCCCACATAAATTTGAAATAAAAATTTCAACCCTAAGGGTAGGAAAACAGGGGATGATTGATTGTTCACTTACTGATTGAAATGTATGACACTAAAGTGGTGTGTGTGTGTGTGTGTGTGTTGTGTTGTCGTGTGAAAAACCTCACGATGAATGAGCTTTAGACCTGTCAGTCTCTTGTGTGTAGACCTCTCAGTCTCTGCATTTCTGCTAAAGCTCGTTCATTGTGGGGTTTGTGTAATACCTTATTTGCATGTAACTAGTAATTAACTAAAGTAAGCCACATTGATTGTTTGGCGCCGACTCAAAATTACTGAGGTACACTTAAATTAATTTGGAACTTAGTTTTTAAGGTTAGTTAATTAAAAACACAAAATAATTACAAAAATATATACTTAGGTATACTTACAATAGTTTAAGAACGTAGTTATGAAACTAAATAAAAAAGGATTATTATTTTTTGCTTTTCAGTTTCTTTCGGCTGTTTAATTTTTTTGTTAAAAAGTTTTTATCGCGAAGCAGACTTTTCAATCCATTCAAGTTTTTATATACCTCTCCTTTTTTTTCATTAGGCGTTAGAAGAATCGTTGAACAAATTCGGCAAGCCGTGGCAACTGAACCCTGGCGACGGAGCGTTCTACGGCCCCAAGATAGACATCACCATACAGGACGCGCTGCGGCGCTCGCACCAGTGCGCCACTATCCAACTGGACTTCCAGCTGCCGGAGAGATTCAATCTGAGCTTCATCAGGTGAGCGTCTCGGGATATACAAGGTACATACATACATTCACGCCTTTATTCCCAAAAGGGGTAGGCAGAGCACATGAAACGTATGTTCCAGCGCCACTTTTAGCATAAATGTGGGTATAAAAGATCGACAAAATGTGATATTGCAGTGATAAGTTGCTAGCCCATCGCCCGCAACACACTTCGACCTTGGTCTCTTAGACTCTCGACTTTTACGACACCCACGGGAAGAAAGGGGGTGGTGAAATTCTAACACCACACGGGCACAAGGGGTTACAAGGTGTTACAAAAATAACGCAAAACCCTTTAACGGTGCGACCACACCGCTGCTCAAAATACGCTAACGCACCGTAAAACACACACTGTATGTAGAATACGTGACGCATACGACACGTCAACGCGTATACGCAGCTTTAAGCACCGGTTTGTGGTCGCTCCCTAAGGGTATAACGGGTATCGTGTTCTGATAAGAAAAACTAAGAGATTTTTTTTGTGACCCGATTTTTTTTACATTTGTTTGGAGCGTTGGCCGACTGGGGCGACCTGCTCCAAACAAGTTTTAAAAAAATCGCGTCAAAAAAAAACTAACTTTTTTTCTTATCAGAACACGATGCCTGTTATGCGCTTAAACGGTTTTGCGTTTTTTTTTTGTAACACCGTGTATAATCAGTCCGATGTTTTTAAGTCTTCGGCGCCCTATCTGGATCAATGGTGTTGGTGTTGTGACGGCATCGAGGTAGACATCACTACACAGGACGCACTGCGGCGGTCTAGTACACCACTATAAAACTTGACTTACAATTACCGGAGAGATTCAATCTGTGCCACGTCGGAGGAGCGTCGAATGATCCAATGGTAATTACAAGACCAAGAGCAGGAATTATCTGAAAATATATATCTGCACATTTGATACATGATCTCTACATCTGTGATATATTTTCTAGCCGATGCATAGATGTGTGTGATAAATGTTTGACGTTCTGCGAGAAGATGGATGCACGATCGTCTTCTGTGTAATAATAATAATTATTCTTTGTTTCTTTTGTGTATATATATATTTCTTTTGTTTCACAGTGCTTTGCCTACTGTCATGCTGTGAAATTGTATGAAATAAATAAATAAATATATGGCGCACAAAGACTCGGCACCCTCCGTCCGTTTTGTATTATAAATTTTCCCGCTCGTAGCGTACGCCGCGCGTTGTTGTGACCTTAGCTTAAGATTTTTAGTAGATTTTCCTTTATTTAGCAATTTATTTGTATCATGCGAAGTCTCACATGTTTCACAGTGTTTTATGATGAATCCCAAAATAATGATACTATTTTTCCCAGTGAGAGCGGCGAGAAGAAACGGCCCGTGATCATCCACCGAGCGATCCTCGGCTCAGTTGAGCGCATGATCGCCATCCTGAGCGAGTCCTACGCCGGCAAGTGGCCCTTCTGGCTCAGTCCGCGGCAGGTGTGCATCGTGCCAGTGGGACCCGCGTTCGACGACTATGCGATCAAGGTCAGTCATTAACGGATCATCAGAGCTATCCATGGCTCAGTTGAGCGCATAATCACGATCCTGAGCGAATCCTGCGCCGGCAAGTGGCCGTCCTGGCTCAGTCCGCGGCAGGTGTGCATCGTGCCAGTGGGACCCGCGTTCGACGACTATGCGATCAAGGTCAGTCATTAACGGATCATCAGAGCTATCCATGGCTCAGTTGAGCGCATAATCACGATCCTGAGCGAATCCTGCGCCGGCAAGTGGCCGTCCTGGCTCAGTCCGCGGCAGGTGTGCATCGTGCCAGTGGGACCCGCGTTCGACGACTATGCGATCAAGGTCAGTCATTAACGGATCATCAGAGCTATCCATGGCTCAGTTGAGCGCATAATCACGATCCTGAGCGAATCCTGCGCCGGCAAGTGGCCTTTCTGGCCAGGGATCGGAACCGGTTTAAAAAAACCGTTCAATTTTGTTCGTGAACCGTTCAAATTTTCGTTCATTTGTAAACCCGTATACTACAGTAATGTTTTCATAGAGAACGAATTTAAGTCGGTTATCGTTATTCAAGAAGAATAGAATTTAAAACGTTCCGTGTAACTTTATTGAACTGATAAATAAGATGACATTATTTGTCAATCAATTTACTTATCTATAATAGTCTCTTCAACCAGCAATGCACTGCTATCGCATGACGTTACACCTATTTGTTGTGATAAAGTCATAAATGCCATTATGTTTGATTGATTGACATTGACATCTAGCTAGGGATCAAATGCAATAAATAAAATTGATTTTAATGATGGGAAGGAAGAAAAAAGAATTCGTTGTATCTCGGTCGTAGAAAACCGGTTAATTCTGTTCAACAGAAACGAATTCTGCTAAATAACGGTTTTTCATGAAACCGTTCTAAAACCGGTAACCGAAACCAAGAACGCTATTTATTTCGGTTTGGGGTGTAGAGCCAAAACCGGTTTGAATGAAAATACCGGTATCCGATCCCTGCTTCTGCGTGCCAGTGGGACCGGCGTCATTAAGCGATCATCAGAACACTTCTCGGCTCAGTCTGGCCCTTCTGGCTAAGTCTGCGGCAGTTTGGCGTTGTGCCCGTTGGATCGGCGTTCGACGACTACGGGACTACGGGATCACGGTTCAATCGCAACTGCCTACATTTCAATAAGTGGGAACAAGTTGACGCGCGATATGGTTGGGATGCGCGGAAACGAACTTGCAGTACTGCGTGTGTATAATACTGACGGTCATTAGCAGCACGGCTAGCACGCGACGGCACGCGAGCTCTCTCGATTTTTCTCGCACTATCCGTCTCTCTCTTATTAGAACACTTAGAAGAAGAGGTATAGAGCGATAAAAATCGAGAGTATGTCGCAGCCGTCGTGTGCTAGACGTGCAGGGCTCGAATTTTCCATCGCACGGTAAGACGTAAAAAAACTATGGAGTCGATATTACCATTAAAACTTTACTCATATTCATACTCATTTATTTAAATTACCAAAATATGTTTATATTATAAATAAAAATGTTAACTGCCACTATATACTGAAAAAAGTAAACTTTTTCTGTGTTGTGCTACTCATAAGTTATTAGACTTTTGTAATGCTACCCGCAGTATACTACCTACATAATTGTAGTACCTAACTAATTACAGTGGCAGTAAATGTCTTCATTTATTTTTAAGGCTTAGTATTGTGTATCTTGCGATGCTCACTGTTAAACTTTGTTTTAGTATAGATTCTCATTAAGTGAAATGTATAATTTCTTTTAAATAAAGTTCTTTAAACAGAAACAGATATACATACATACATTCACGCCTTTATTCCAAAAAGGGGTAGGCAGAGCACATGAAACTTATGTTCCATCGCTACTTTTAGCATAAATGTGGGTATGAAAGATCGACAAAATGTGATATTGCAGTGATAGGTTGCTAGCCCATCGCCCACAACACACTTCAACCCTGCTCCCTTAGTCGACTTTTACGACACCCACGGGAAGAAGAGAGTGGTGAAATTCTAACCCGGACACCACACGGGGGACTATATTTCCTTGATTAATAATGTGCTATTTTTATTTGTCAGGTGAACGAGCAACTGTTCGCGGCCGGTTTCATGTCGGAGGCCGACACTGACGCCGGCGACACGCTCAACAAGAAAGTGAGGAACGCCCAACTCGCTCAGTTCAACTATATCCTGGGTATGTACCTTTCTTTTTGACGCAGGAGAAATGTGTTACACGTATGTGTGACACATTTAAAACCACTGTGGCCTTCCCCGGGCCGGGGGTATCCCCGGCCCGGGGAAGGCCACAGTGGAGGGTTATGTGGGGATCTCTCCTCCCGCAACCCGAGGGGAGGAGCCTCCTGGGTATGTACCTAACCTAACCCTAACTGACGATTACACACGGTTTGGTGGCAACCCACCCTTAGAGCGAGAGATCTGTGCCCCGACCTGCACCTTGTGTCTCTACAAATAATAGTACATTACTGCAGAGGCCGTGAAATAAGGGATTGCTGGATGAGATTGGGTTAGACGGCCGAGTCGTAGACGAGGCCGGATACAACGAGTCCAGCAATCCCTGTTCTGGCCGAGGATTGTATAGTGCTTTTCTCAAACGATGTAAGGAAATATTGAAATAAAAATAATTACAATCGGAACGAAATATCAGAAAACAATTGTGTACTTTGACGCCTTTTTTATTTTTTAAACATGCCATTTGAAGAAGCCGTTCGAGCACCATGTTTAACCGCAAATAAGTATCGTAAAAAAAAAATCTATGGTAGGTACTAACCTACCATAGATTTTGTTTTTTTTTTATGTCGCAAGTATACTTAGAGCGTAGCGGTGGTTGGCAGTATGTAATTTTTCCTTTGTCAGTTTAATATTAGTAAGCAAATTTAAAAAGTTAGAGTAGCGGACAATAATGGTTTTACTTAGGGTTTTCATACATTACTTCTTGGCGTAAGGCCAAGAAGAAATGTAGGGAGCCTTAAAGAAGAAACTTCATGTCTTCATTTCGTGATATTAACGCATACATTTCCGACCATGTTTGAGAAAAGTGTATTTTCCAGTGGTCGGCGAGCGCGAGAAGTCCTCGGGCACTGTGAACGTGCGCACGCGCGACAACAAAGTCCACGGCGAGATGTCAATCGCGGCCCTCATCGAGCACTTCAACGGGTTGGTGAAGGACAAAACATTGGCTGAGGACAGTCAGCTCCTCAAGTAGATTGGGTGCTAGTGGACATCTCTTAACCTATTCGCCGCTGAATTGAACTCAAGTTCGTCACCGCAACCCAGCTACCACCAACGTCATGGGTCATCATTCGTGCGTTTCAACCGCCTCACTTTGGTGGAGATATTATTGAAGAATCGGGCGTAGATTTTGATTGATACTCGAATGAAGTTCGTTTTCACTTCGCGGTAGCCCCTCAGAAGCGAAATCGAAATCTGCAACCACTTCTACATAAATTTGACCACGAAAGTGAGTCCGAACAAACCCTCGGATAATTACCCTCATACGATGTTGGGCTTCACATTTTTTTCTGTGGCTGCGAAATTTTAATTCAATCGTGACCCATTCATTACCGATGTCGTGTTTTAACGTTTTCGCTGAAAATCAAGACATCCAAAACACACGCCAACATCAGCAAATACAAACCTTACTTGAAAGACTGATGAAGGTTGCTTCAAAGCGACAGCATACGCCATAACAACTAGTTTTGACACCTTTAGATGTCTGGCATTGACTACCAAGTCAATTGGCTACCAAGAGCATTTTTATTGACGCCTTCCGTCAGGCCGCTATCTTGGGGGTAATCAAAGACTATGTGAACGTGCAGTAGAAGTGACGATTTTCTGAATAAGGATTCCAAAATAGCTATAGCGTGATTTAATACGATCGGATGAAAAAATCCATGCCATTTACTTACGTCATAATCTAGGTAGAAATAAAATAACAAGTATATAGTAGCAGCCAGAGTAGCCAAATATATCGAAACACATCCTTATTCTTACAGCGACAGCAAACTGGATATGTTTCACAGCACGGAATCTCAATTTCTCTCGACTAGCAGCCGATATTTGGAGTCTATTACGGCTTCAAATCCCATACTTTATTGATATCTACTGTATTGTATAGACCTAACCACCTTATTGTATAATATCCTCCTGCATAATTAACATGCATAGCATGTCTGTTAGTGTTAATTAAGGGATTAATAATAAATAAATACAGTAATAAAAGCCTGCACTGAAATATTTGGCTGCTACTCGCTATATGATGCTGATTGTAGTAAATCATTAAATGGTAAATGAAAAAAGGTATGTTCTCAATTGGCTGTGTTGCTAACTTGCTAGTGAAGTACCTACATTTGTCTCCCTCTAGCTGTTGCGAAAGTATGACGCTCGGCAATGAATGGGTTGACTCCGTCACTTTGAGGATGCAGGAGGCATACTTTGTGAATCGGTTATAAGTTGTCTCTCTTTCTTGCATTTCAATTTAGTAATTTATTTAGCGTGTATCTTTCACAAAAAGACTTTTTAAATGACACAGATTTCTAAAATGCTGCATTTACTTTAATTTATTTAAAAAGCTTCTAATGTGCTTTCATGGCCCTAGCACTACTAACCACTACATTCGAAGGTTGTAGTGAAGAACGAATATGAAACGTAATTCAAAAGAGGACGATTGCTTTTACATTGTAATCACCGACAACTATAGTAGTCGGTAGAGCTATGGGCACTATACTTTAGTCGACAGCGACTTTATTACTGTACGGCGATATGTTTTAGCTGACATTCTAAAATGTTGCTATACTGGTTTAAGTTTGTAGGTCATATGAACTCGTCATTGTAATATAGACCTTGACTCAATTGGATAAGACTAAAATGTCACGCGAATAATTATGTATATCAGAAATGTGCAAGTCTAGATTCTATACAATAAACATATTGTATTTCCAGTTACTTATTATGTCTAAGCTATGATGGTTAAATAAAAATGCTTTTATTTATAAATATTCGTTGTTTTTATTTCATCCGTGCGTATTTGATATACATGAACACCGTCATAGACAAAATAAATTAAAACATACAATGGACTCGATTCTACGTGCAGCATGTGATCAGCACGTCTAGCATGCGACGGCCACGACATACTCTCGATTTTTATCGCACTATATCTCTTGTTCTAAGTGTTCTAATAAGAAAGAGACGGATAGTGCGAGAAAAATCGAGAGAGCTCGCGCGCCGTCGCATGCTAGCCGTGCAGCCGAAAGACGTCCACTGCTGGACATAGGCCTCCCCCAAAGAGTGCCAAAGTGACCGGTCCTGCGCCACCCGCATCCAGCGGACTCCAGCAACCTTGCACTGCGGACTGCAGCACATGGCTTAACTAGACTAAAACTAAATTGTCTAATTTTTAGACATCATTTAGGCGGCAGATTAAAAACGACATATTTAGAATAGCATTTTGGCAGCTAAGTAGGTTGTATAGCCGCCTAAAATAAGAAACGTCAGATTCAAATTAGCGCTGTCATTTGATTATGACAGCTGCTCATAGAATAGCAATGTGTTTTAGCGACACCTAAATAAAATTAGGAAGTTTAGAGGCCACTGTAGAATCGGGTCCAATGTCTAATAGTGGAGAGCACGAAAGTAGAATGGCGTCTCACGCAGGTTCGTTCGTTGACTTTTTTTGCCTGTTGAACTTAAGGTTACTCAGGACAAGCTATTTTAATAATAATACCACGACCGAGCGAGATGGCAGCATATCGCAAAGTGTGACAGACATGGACTTTTCTAATTTGCCGCAGTTCAGTTAGTCCGAGGTTGCGGCATATAAACCATTACCAGCCCAAATTAAGTTGGTTGTTTATGGTAAGCCGTCTGCCATTTTAAGAGCAGTTCTTAATTTAGCTGCATAGGAGCCTTTCCTTCCCTTATGGTGGCACGCGTATAGCGCCACTGTAGAAATCTATCTATAGTTAAGCAATGACGCGTAAATTTTGTGTCCAAGAGGCAACCGGATGGCTCGTGGTATTTGAGCTCCCGAAGCATTGTGGAACCGCCCTGTGCAACCCGAACTGAGCTAACTTGGACTTGCAACTTCATTATATAAACAGCGTACACACTTTCAAGCAACGGCTGTTTCAATCGGCTGCTTCGGGAAACATTTAAATTTCATATTTTTTTCTATTTCCGCCCCAGTCCATGTTGGCTCAGTTCGGGTTGCACGGGGCGGTTCCACAGCACCTCGGGAGCTAAAATACCGCGAGCCATCAAGCTGCCTCTTGGACTCTGCAACTACGCGTCATTGCTCTGAATATAAGTTCCGCAGTCAAAATTACAGTAAGAAAAAATAAATATTTAAATTAACGAATAAATGATTTTTGATTGATTGAAACATTGTTCTGCTTCGAGATTGTTGTAGTTTAATTTGTCTATGTTATTGTAGTGAAATATTTGGGGCGCATTGTGGGAAGTCAAGCGGGTTATTTAAAAAAAATCTATGTCATTGCTTTTGCCAGCGACCACATCTGCGAAGCCAGCATTAATGTAATCTCACCGGGTCAAGTAATGAAATCCATAATTTAACTTGTCATAAATGTATCGTTTGCCATAATCATCATTTTCTCGAATTAGTCTTTCTCAGAATATTCAGGTATTCACGATTTTAATAATACATATCCTAATCTAACCAACAGGGTTATCTTTCCTGAACGTGTTACAGTTACAGAGAAAATCTTAACTCTAAATAAACATAGCTTACACCGATACACAACACGGCTTACACCGATACACAACACAGGCTTCTAACAACTACTGGTTTCCCATGGAATGTGATGCAATACTAAGTCGATTCAACTAACACAGAAAAGAGTTTATACCTCGATTAGTCCATATAATACTGACATGTGTAAAGAGCATAAAAAGTTCAATAACTTATAATAACGGTAGTCTCGGAGCATAATTTCCAAATTGACAACTCATTCATCAAAATCGGTTCAGTATCTTAAACGCTACTGGAACACACGTAAATAGAAACACAGACCGATAAACGAGCAGAAACCAGCGAACGAAAAAGCCATACAATGCGAGCTCCTTACAAATTTCTACCCAAACACGTGCCTTAAACCCAGTAAGCGCATGTTCCGACTAAACCGCTGCCTGGCATCGTTTTGACACCCCGCCCCCATCCCCGCATAATGACCCATTCTGTGGGGCCATTTTGCGGCGCTACTTAGACTTTTATGGTATTTTCGTTCTCCGGCAGAAACACCTATCCCTGTTTAATGTTAGAGATGAACGGCGCAACGGGACGTCATTTATTTATAAATAACAGACATTAATTATTAATTAATTTTAGAATCGTATTTTAATAAATAACTGAATTGAAAATTCACTTGATAATACATATAAAATGTGTAATAATATAATAATGTAACATAATATTATTGAAAAAACATAACTATGAAAATGTATCGGACTGTACCCTACACTCGTGATATTTTTTACAAGCTTTTATTTAGTTTCACCAACTTACATACATAACGGAAACCTAGGCTACGATAGGTAGGTCTCCTCAAAAACGCTGCAACTTTGACGATTGTAAGGATTATTGCATGGTACTGAAAACACCGTGGAGGATGTCGCTGCCGGCGAGCCTAACCAATTCAGGAAAAATCTTAACAGCGCGTTGCAGGAACGCTGTGGGACCGGTCAGCGACATTTTCTGGCGTATTCGGTACTATTTTAGTACGTCCGCTCGTCGAGGGAGGCCGGTAGTAGTATCGTTTTTCTATGTGTTTGGTGCACCTATTCCTCACTAGTAGTCAGCGTTAGTAGTGTGGCTATTCTCATTGGATTAGTGCATCTGTTGCTCACCGGATGGCGTTAGTAGTGGTTTGTTTCCGGGTCTGGTTATTGGGATTATGTGTAACATAACAAGAACCTCCCTGAAAATGCGCGTCCGTCGCAGACTTCGGAAACGGCGCCATACATTTTCATTTTACTATTAACTATTTGTTGACCCATCCCAAAATTAAGACAGCCAACGCCATCTGTTGGCTGACTGGTTATAAATTAAAACAAACAAACTAAACTATACTGCAACCCACGTAAAATGAGCACCGGCGGTTATATGGCACTCGGAGCTCTTTTTAAATGTGTCGATGTATACTATTAAATAATAGCGGGGGTGGGCAAAATTAAAATTATTCAAGTTTTCACTTCCGGTAGTGCCGCCAGAAGTGAAAACTTGAATTATTTTCGGTCTTGCCGCTAGATGTCGCTATTCAGAGACCTGAATCGCGCTATCGCTGTGTTACCCTAGATAATATAAAACTTGCGGAGTGTATAATACATGTCTATCTATTTTCATAAGTTAAACGTTTTCAAGTTGAGAGTGAATAGGCACTACCTAACCTAGGTAAGTATGTAGCATGTAACACTCTCGACCTCGAGCGACCTGGCCTATTTGCAGACTAAAGAATTGATTGATTGGAAGCATATATACTGTCATTTCGCTAGTATGTTCGCTAGAATGCTCTCTAAAACGCTCCCGTGTATTTTGTGAGCTTACTTGCAATATAACATTAGCTAGAATGCTCATTACAAGCGAATGCTCAACTCTATAGTCCTTTCGTGTAGTGCTCCCGCTTATTAAACACATTGGCTAGCTGAGGGGAAGTTGCACCAGCTAACGAATACACGCCAATCAACGTTAAATATGACGCCAGTAAGTGTCATTCCATAGAAAACTACCTACTACTACTAGAAAACGGTTTGGTGGAACCCAGCCTAAGTGAGGACCTGGTTTTGGTTATTGGTGTGTGTCTTGTCTGTGGTTCCACTGGTTCTTGAGGCCTGATCGGCTTCAGGTACCGTCGATTCGCAGTTGTCTTCAGGGCAGTCAAAGTTCTTACAAAGGTAAATCTGAAAAAACGAACACTAAGGTATAATTTACTTTAAAAACAAAGTTCCACATCGCTTCAAGCGTGCCTATAATATTTGAAGATTTCCCTCGATGTCTCCAGGAGCCCATCATCAGATCCTGACCCGATCACCATGGAACCACCTGGGAAGGATGCCCTTTCAAACAAAAAGGTAATTTTCCAAAGCGGTACAGCCGTTTTAGAGTAATCGGAGAACATACACAAGAAGATTCCGACGACTTGGAATTCTTTTTTGAAGTCGGTTAAATAGCTAGCTTGAATGGATGGAAGGAGCAACAGAAAGTATTTATCTGACAATATTTTTTTTATATTAGCGACTATTTTACGTTGGTAAGAATTTCGTGTTACATTACAAGCTTAAGAGTCCGCAGTAAGCTCGGCCGAATTTCACCTTCCCATAGAAACGTAGTTACGCTCTCATTTTAAAACTGCGTGTTGGATTGTGACGAAACTTTGCATATACAATGACATGAGGTATATCTATGTCTGTAATTAGTTTATATGGTTCCAGTTTATAAAACAAACTAAATACAGCAAAATCAAGTTTAGTATGAAAAACTTAGATTCGCTGTATTTTTTTACTATGGTATCTGAAGCTACATAAACTAATTACAAACATAGATATACCTCATGTCATTGTATATGCAAAGTTTCGTTACAATCCAACACGTAGTTTTAAAATGAGAGCGTAACTACGTTTGTATGGAGAATCGAGTTTACTGCGGACTCTTAAGTTATCGAGTTTGGCGCTTTTATTTGTTGTGACATGTGTCAGGCGACGAGGTATAAATACTACTTTTGCACTTCATTCCATAGTACTAGGGCGACGACATTACCGTCGACTGTACTTTAATACTCGCTATTAACCTTTGATGAAAACATACATCATTTCAAGTTTTTGGTTTGTGGAAATAACGCATCAACCCATCCATTTCACGATTCGCACCCGTCGGCCGGCATGACGCCGGCTCGGCGCATCGGGTTTACCAAGCTTTTTGTTAGTTCTGCGCCTTAGCGGTGCTCAAAGCGCTGACAGCGTTCGGCCTGAAAGGGTTAACATGATGTCATTCGTTTCGTTCGTTCAATTCACGCCCACTTACAATAGTCATGTGTAGATGTTTACGGGCGTCTAGTTCATTCTGATATGGAGCCTCTGTAGCCGAGCGACACGCGACTTTCAATCCGGAAGTCGCGGGTTCGAACTCCGGCTCGTACAATGTCTCGACAATAGAGACGTGTTCAGATATTTGTGAGCACTCTGGCCGCTCCGATATATCTGTTGGCGACTGTACCACTGGGTTTTACCAAAACTTGTATACTCATTTAATATTTAACAGTGGCTCTTCGGTGAAGGAAAACGTGAGGCAACCGGCCTAATCCCAACAAGGTAGTTTTCCGCTTGGGATGGAAGGTTAGGCGGCAGTCGCTTTCGTAAAACTAGTGCCTATGCCAAATCTTGGGATTAGGTGCCAAAGCGGACCCTGGGCTCATTTAGGGCACAACTTGCCCCTATTTCACCAACTTGACAATTGTCACCTGCCACTGACAATTCGTCATACATGGCTTGTTCTAGAAGTTAAGGTACGCTAGGTTACTTGTGGAACCGGCAATGTACAGAGATTTGTTGTTGTCAGGTGACAATTGTCAAGTTGGTGAAATAGGGGCCAGGAATAACGCTAGGGGGATGATGTTTAGTTAATCCTGATATTACCGCAGTACAGAGCGCTCAGGCCGCACAGCGCCTGCAGGGACCGCACTACGTTCTGATATATTACCGTGTACGGCAGTATGGGCAGCACTAGCGCCGCACCGCTGACCACGTCCCACCTGCACGTCTATCATGAGACGGCCGCGACATACTCTCGATTTTTCTCGCATTATACCTCTTGTTCTAAGTGTTCTTATAAGAGAGAGACGGATAGTGCGAGAAAAATCGAGATAGCTCGCGCGCCTTCTTGTGATAGCCGTGCAGTGGGGGCAAGCCGCAGTACAGAACGCTCAGGCCGCACAGCACCTGCAGGGACCGCACTACGTTCTAACATATTACCGTGTACAGCAGTATGGGCAGCGCTAGCACCGCACCGCTGACCACGTCCCACCAGTGGTGGCGGTTGTCCGACATGCGCGACAAGCCGCAGTACAGAGCGCTCAGGCAGCACAGCGCTTGCAGGGACCGCACTACGTTCTAATATATTACCGTGTACAGCAGTATGGGCAGCGCTAGCACCGCACCGCTGACCACGTCCCACCAGTGGTGGCGGTTGTCCAACATGCGCGACAAGCCGCAGTACAGAGCGCTCAGGCCGCACAGCGCCTGCAGGGACCGCACTACGTTCTAATATATTACCGTGTACAGCAGTATGGGCAGCTCTAGCACCGCACCGCTGACCACGTCCCACCAGTGGTGGCGGTTGTCCGACATGCGCGACAAGCCGCAGTACAGAGCGCTCAGGCCGCACAGCGCCTGCAGGGACCGCACTACGTTCTAATATATTACCGTGTACAGCAGTATGGGCAGCGCTAGCACCGCACCGCTGACCACGTCCCACCAGTGGTGGCGGTTGTCCAACATGCGCGACAAGCCGCAGTACAGAGCGCTCAGGCCGCACAGCGCCTGCAGGGACCGCACTACGTTCTAATATATTACCGTGTAGAGCAGTATGGGCAGCGCTAGCACCGCACCGCTGACCACGTCCCACCAGTGGTGGCGGTTGTCCGACATGCGCGACAAGCCGCAGTACAGAGCGCTCAGGCCGCACAGCGCCTGCAGGGACCGCACTACGTTCTAATATATTACCGTGTACAGCAGTATGGGCAGCGCTAGCACCGCACCGCTGACCACGTCCCACCAGTGGTGGCGGTTGTCCGACATGCGCGACAAGCCGCAGTACAGAGCGCTCAGGCCGCACAGCGCCTGCAGGGACCGCACTACGTTCTAATATATTACCGTGTACAGCAGTATGGGCAGCGCTAGCACCGCACCGCTGACCACGTCCCACCAGTGGTGGCGGTTGTCCGACATGCGCGACAAGCCGCAGTACAGAGCGCTCAGGCCGCACAGCGCCTGCAGGGACCGCACTACGCTGCTGGCGGCCGTGCGGCGATGCATGTAGTACTGAAAAAGATGTGTCTGTTAAAATTTGACGAGCAGTAGTGCGCTCGATAATTAAATAAAAGTAAATAGGATTCTAGTGACAAAATTGCAGGCACTTTCTTTTGACTGATAGAATTGAATACGAGTGGTCAATTAAATTTCAATACCACTCGTATTCAATTTTTTATCGCTATTTTATAATAGAATTTCATCATTTTGACAGTTTTCGAGTGAGAGATTCGAGCGCTTGGAACGCGGTACTTGTTCGCGTTTTTGTTTTTCTACGTATTTGTTACACGGTTGTTTATGTACATGGTATGGTAACCTAAATGTCTCTGATTACCGATCCACCGATAAAAACTGTTAAAAGTAAACAAATTATTTTTTGGTAAATAAATAATTTTTACTTTGTTTTTACTTTACTATTAAGTATTTATATCTATTAAAGACGTGAAATAAGGATTCAACCCACAAGACATCGCCATTGAAATAGACTTTTGTTTTAGACAATAGATTCCAATCCCAAATTTTACATCGAATAGGTCCTTTTCGCTAAACAACGTCCCTAAGATATTGTCGTCTACTACACAAAACAAGCCTTATTATAGTCTTTTTTTAATTTTTAAAACTTAATATATTTAATTATCGAACCCGCTCACAAAATTCCACGAGAATCGGTTGAGAAACGCGACCAGCGGTGCTGTCACGAAAATAGAAACTTGAAGTTCGTATACATGCATCCCTGTCCCTCGAGTATTGTGAGTGCGAAAGAGTTGGAAATACCCGAATTTCGAAGTTCGTGGTTATAGTCCTGTAGAGAACAGCCCGACGGTCGGACACAAGAAATATTTTTTGCGCAAGCTCAAACGGGGCACAGCGTTGGCCTCGCTCGCTCGTTGAATTAAAAACTTACCACAATAAAGATGGCCGCGTGCAGCGCCAAAGACGTGTGTCCAGACGGGAAGCTCTTGTCCGACTGGTGCTGCCACGCCGCCTTCGTGCAAGTGTAGCTTCGCACGTATTCCGCACTGTAATGATAAAACTCTCGCTAGATAGCGTTGGTCGTGACTACTCATGACGCGTTGAGTTTATGATCGTTATTAATGTTTATGCGCGTATTACTGATATCCCAGGCGAAGCCGCGAGATAAAACATAGCTCATGTCCATCCAGAACGTTCATTCAATCCTACTAATATTATAAATGCGAAAGTTTAGATGTTTGGATGTTTGTTACTCAATCACGCTTAAACGGCTGAACCGATTTGAATGAAATTTTGCACGAAGATAGTTTATAGCCTGGATTAAAATATAGGATAGTTTTTATCCCGGGTCCACGCGGACGAAGTCGCGGGCGAAAGCTAGTATGTTTCATATATTACAGGTAAAATATTTGTGGAAATTGGATAGGTGGTTCCTAATACTACAATTTGTGCAATAAAGGTGTGCAGAGATTTTACTAGAGGAACGAATCGGGAATTAAACCTAAAAAACAATACTTATTCATTTTAAACATTTTTATCTTTCTGCTTTGACACACATAAATAATTAACAACTTGGAAAAGTTAAAAAACCCCCGATATTTTCATTTCAAACTTATAATCCCCTCTCTTTGTCCATGCAGCAGGAGCCCATGGTCCGCGTTCACATCTAATCCCAAGAATTGGCGTGAGCACTAGTTTTATGAAAGCGGCTGGGAAAACTAGAGTTTGTTGGAATTAGACCGGTCTCCTCACAATGTTTCGCTTCGCCAAAAAGCTACTTTCACATTCAGATTCAGATCTTTATTTTGCCTTATTAGATAATAAATACTATGCAAAAAATTTATACATCAAAACACACACACAAAACAAAAAACAAGAAAATAAAAATACAGAACATGTCAGACGTCAACATAACAACTATACATATAATAATAAAATATCTTTGGATGTCTTAGCAATTATTTACAATGTTTCGAATAAAATAACATAAAACCATAGTGCAGTGTGATAGGCACGAATCATTTTAAAATTATAAAAGAACTACATCACCAAAGCAGACATGCCAGGTAGCATATTAACACAAATAAAAAGTAAAATAAAAAATAAAGCAATTGATAATATTTAGTCCAATAATTTAGCAATAAATTCGTTAAGGCTGTAAAATGGTCTCTGACCTAGGTATCTCTTAAGTTGGTTTGAGAAAACGCTCAACTTTTCCGATTGTTAAGTATCAAATGATATTTCATCTATAAGTTTTTATGAATAACTCAGTGGTAGGAGGGGTGTGACCTCCTACCACTGAGTTAAACATAAAACTCCTGAACTCCTGCCAAACGGCTCGACTACAGTAATTCTTATTACACACTAGCTTCCGCCCGCGACTTCGTCTGCGTGGACCCGTGATAAAAACTATCCTATTTCCAGGCTAAAAACTATCTTCGCGCAAAATTTTATCCATATCGGTTGAGCCGTTTAAGCATGATTGAGTAACAAACATCCAAGCATCCCAACTTTCGCATTTATAATATTAGTTAGAACCCGTGTGGTGACGGGTTAGAATTTCACCACCCCTTTTCTTCCCGTGGGTGTCGTAAAATTCGACTAAGGGACCAGGGTCGAAGTGTGTTGTGGGCGATGGGCTAGCAACCTATCACTGCAATATCACATTTTGACGATCTTTTATACCCACATTTATGCTAAAAGTGGCGCTGGAACACATGTTTCATGTGCTCTGCCTACCCCTTTTGGGAATAAAGGCGTGAATGTATGTATGTATGTAATATTAGTGGGATTAGAAATACAACCCATAACTGTCTATGTTTCAAAACGTTCACGTGATTTCTAGCTCACCTTTGACAGCTCATAGCCTCCTCCGGCTGACATGTATCAAAGAAGTGTGGTCTTGGAGACCCGACCAGCAGCTTCAGGCTCTGCACCACCGTCACATTGATGAGCAGACCAAACAAATACTCCTTGTACCAAGCCAGTGCTCGGGATTTCGTTTTACCCTTGGATTTCTCATTTCTATATTTCCTTTCAGCCAATAGGATCTGAAAAAAAAAATTGGCGCCCGTAACGTAATGCTTTTTATCAAGGCACGTAATAAGTGCTCTGTCGGCCTTACATTTCAATATGGCACCCAGTGCTCTATCTACGTGCGTTGAGTTGTAGACACATGGTTCATGGTGCAAGTAAAAACTTAACTAAATAGATGGGTTGACCAACTATTTCACGGTGTTATTCAGTCCCTTTAGAGAGGAGACAATATGACAGAGTTCTACCACACCCCATCTTTGAAAGAAGTTAAAAAAATGGACCTTCAACATGCTTAGAAGATGGCCCATAAAAACGCTGTTGAAAAGGGCAAGAAATCCACTGTACCTGTGGCAGACACAACCCCATAAAATTGCAGTATTAAAAAGTGAGCCTTAAGACGTAATCATGGCAACAAGTTACAGACAACTGGGGAAGTACCTCCGCCTTGCATAAGACCACAGCCATAATAACACTACTACTTGCTCTGTAGTAGTGTTGTGTTCCTCGTGGTGAGTAAGGTCGCCAGAGCTCCCGAGGATGCGTTGTGTTAAGAGCGAGGGAATTTGTTCCTTCAGCTGTCCAAGTGTTGGAATGATCTCCCCCCACCTATCCAAGGAGCGTCTAGCAGGTATACCTTTAGGCGCCAGCTTAAGGGCTATTTGTTGACGCTCCAAAAATCCCAACCCTAACCCATCCAGCACTTCATTTAATTTTTATCCATATTATTTTTTAAACATCCCAACCGTTTCGCGTTTTTCACATTGTGTCTCATCCCATTGTGCTTGTGTCACATATTTAACAGATTTAGTATATTAATTATTTATTTATTATGTGTATACGTTTGTATCGGCAGTATGTTGTGTTGCGTTCCGTGGGTCACGTACGGTGCTGTCTGAAAATCAGCGCTGTAGGTGTCTGTCTGACACCTTGGCATAATGCTGAGACAGCGACCGATTCACTGCCGTGAAGACACACACATTATGTGTCAATTGTATTGTATCTGTACTCCCTTTGTCTCTGTGTGTCTTTTGTGTAGTGAATGTCTTCTTTCTTTCTTTCTTTCAGCTGTCAACACGGCAAATCCTCAAACATATCAAGGGTCGGCAACGCCCATGTTAAAAAAACTGAAAAAAAACTGGGTGGAGTACAGTTTGCACACTGTATGGCGACTACCCTACCCTGCATACAAAGCTCGCGGTTCTGGGTTCAGAGCCTGGTGAGGGCAAATATGTGAGCCTGAATATTTATTTTTGACTCTCGGATATTTTGTATATTGTTGTAAAATGATGTCATCTAACAACACTTACCACTGGCAGTGGAAGAAATATTGTTGTGGCAAACAACCACTTCCACGACACGGTGTCTCCAGTGAACGGGTGTGATAGTGCCGGGTCATTACACCAGAAACCCACTTGGCCTCCGGGGATCAATCGCAGCTCCACTATTAGAAATATGAGGAACACTGAAAAAGTTAATACAAAGACTGTTAGTTTATTTAACAGGAACACATAAATCCAAATAAGGCTCTATCTTAAGGTGGTCTGTGAGAGTGACTAACAATTTCTCAGGGATGTTTTCTATTAACATGTTCATGCCACTATGTCGACAGGCATACCAAATTAACAAATTGCTTGACAGAAATGTCAGCGAAACTGTTAAACAAGCTAAACAAGCTTGAAAGGGTTTTATTCACAGGAGTCCAATTTAATTCTGGCTGTTTTAACATCATGGTGACACAGATCCATAAATATTAATAACTTAGAAGTATGTGTGTTATACTGCCTAATGTGTGTTTCTTTGAATATTAACCAGTAGCAAGGCGCCCTGAGGTTTTTTAATCAAATTAAATTCTTATGCCAACCGATTTGGGCGGCTGGTGTTAACCCTATAAAAAGGAGGTTACAAAGTGGCCACACACCAAGACACACAAAGAGGAAACAAAAGAAAAAGAGGAAGACCAATACCCAAGATGGTCAGATGAGCTTAAAAGGAATGGTGGAGGAGTGTGCCTGCGGGACTTATGGGATCGCAAGGCGTGGAAAGTTTTGTAAGAGGCCTTTGTCCGAGGACAAGTTGAGGTTGATAATGGAGATAAGTGAAGTAAATGCAGTAAATAATAAGTTTCTTTAAGTTTTTACAAGTTATAAACGTCAACAATAAAGGTTATTTTTACTTTTTAGAGTTCGGTACCCACAGGGTAAATACGGGACCCTATTACTAAGGCTCCACTGTCTGTCTGTCTGTCTGTCCATCTGTCCGTCTGTCACCAGGCTGTATCTCATGAACTGTGCGAGTTACAGTTGAAATTTTCAGATGTATTTCTGTTGCCACTATAACAACAAATACCAAAAAACCGGTCAAATGCGAGTCGGAGTAGGGCTCCCATACAACAGACATGATTTTTTATGCCGTTTTGATATGTATGGTACGGAACCCTTTGTGCGCGAGTCCGACTCGCACTTGGCCGGTTTTATTTTAATTATGTGTTTAAATATGGCAGCAGTGTAGGCAGTTGACTAAAAGAAAAACAAAAAAAGGATAGATCTACCTAATGAAAATACATTTCCATACAAGTATATTTACAAACCTAAATTAATTTATACTAATTTTTAGGGTTTTTTGTATGATTTATATTACTATCTGTACATATTAGCATATTAATACTGTTTTTACAAGCTTTACATTAACTTGACCTGCACGGCTTTCACAAGACGGCGCGCGAGCTCTCTCAATTTTTCTCGCACTATCCATCTCTTTCTTATTAGAACACTTAGAACAAGAGGTATAGTGCGAGAAAAATCGAGAGTATGTCGCCGCCGTCGCGTTATAGACGTGCTGTTCGTATGTAGGTATATAAGTATGTATTTATATTGACAAAGTATAATCAATACTGAATAGCGTGTCCACACCGGACGAGCGGCTCGCCCGAGCCATCAAAAACGCTCGCCCGAACGGTTCGGGCGAGCCGTCAGAAGGCTCGGGCGAGCCGTCAAAAGACTCGGACGGGCGTTCGGGCAAAACGCGCGGCTCGCCCGAGCCAAACCGGCTCGGACGAATTTATATACCGATAGCTGAGCTCACGATCGCGATGAAGCCGCACTTGCGCACAGCTGTCGCTGCGACATTAATTTTGCTTCTGCATTTAGTTCGAAATCGCAGGAAATGTATTTAAAAAAAAGCCGCAAAATGTGGATGAGCAAAATTTTTGCTTACCAAATTGTTTGATCAGTTGTGTTTTGATGAGAGCGAAGACGCATTTACCTACATCCTATAAAGAAGTAAGTAAGTAAAGTAAGTAAAATAGTAGGTACTATTTTACTTACTTTCAAAGGAGCAATACCTATTCGTATAAATACTTTTAATCACGTTCTCGGAAAAAGTTCTAATGATTTCGAAGAAATCTGCAATACAGAGGTTTTCACGGCCGAAAAATCGATTTAGCCAAGTCTCATATCATATGTCACAACTCATATTTATAATCGCTTCCATTCGCTTTTTTCCGCCGCTACATAAAGTAGGTACAGTCAAGGTCACCAATATGTATAGGTACACCACAAACTTACAGAAATATGTATATAGACCTTATTACTACGGAAATAAGGTTGTATATATATTTTTGTCACAAAACACGCTGACCACTAATCGGGACCTTCTGATGTGTTAGTTTTTAAGTAAATATGTTTATAAATATAATGTAATACCGCTTTAGTCCCAGCAATAAAGGCTATAAAGATAAAGATACATATTTTTGCAACTTTGGGTATATACATATCTTTGACCTCGACTGTACATATGTGTTAGACATTTTTTTTACTTTGTCAAAACTTGGATAACTACCGATATTTACAACTGTCCTACAAAGCTACATGGATATAATAGTACACTCTATGTTTAAATAAAATATGTAGGGCTTCTGTCGTTCGGCCGAACAAAACCACACTCCACATAGGCTGAGCCGCTCGCGGCTCGGGCAAACCGTTCGGGCAAGCATTCGGAGACTCGCCCGAATCACGTCCACACCGGGCGAGCACGTTTGGGCGAACGGTGTTCGGGCGAGCCGTTCGTCCAGTGTGGACACGGCTAATAAAATAATATGAATATGAATACTTTTATGACTGTATGTGACTTTAGCTAAGTGATTAAATAAAAGTATCGTAACAAACCTCTGTGCCAACGATTAGTTTTCGACCAGCACAGCTTAACTTTGTCCCACATTTTCAACAGCACAGTAACACGAATTAACAATATAGAATTACTTATGATCTCATTTACGCCGGTGACCCAAGAAATGACGTAATACACGGGTGAGCAATTAGGTGTAATTGCAGCTTCATCGTGAATCAGGAAGCTTATCTATTTACATAATATTACCGCTGTAAAATTGCACAAACAGTTACTATTCATGAGTCGTTGCACATTGCGAAAATACGTCAATTTCTAACAGCCTTCTTTCTTGTCTAATATATTCAAGGGTCGTGAGTTAAAAGGATTTTACGTCTTTGTCTTTACCGGCAGGTATTACTACGAATAGTACGAAACTACGAATATTCCAACACACAGGCACCTGTGAAATACTGTGAATGGATGAGGAATTGAATGAGAATCAAGAATGCAAGAATGGATTACACATGTCAATGTCAATTTGACAGAAACTCCGCGGACGTTAGAAAGCGTTCGAAAACCATTACGGTGCAGCCCACTGCACCCAGTGGGTGCCTAAAGCTTTATTTGCTGTAGATCTAATGGGATATATATATGTCATGATTTGTCAGCCCCAATTTATCAGAAGCTGACTAATTGCTATCGTCTGCGGCGGCGCTACCACGAAAAATGAAACTAAGTTCGTATACATGCATCCCTATTACTCGAGTACTATGAGACTCTGAGTGCGATAGAGATGGATATACCCGAACTTCGAATTTCGGAGTTGGTGGTTATAGCTCTGGAGGCATGTTGCGCTGCTGATCCAACTGTCAAACGAGTTGTACTGAGAAATTGCATGCACATGTGGTCGGATTGTTACATCATCTGTACGCTACACCCAATTATGACTGACTTGTTGTACTGACAGATTGGGGTAAAATCACATAATCTGTATACCCCATAAACCGTCGAACAGACTTGCAACTGCAGTTAAACAGAATAGCGCACAGAAGAAGTAGACAAAAGATGCAATTTGTCGCACCAACTTAGTATAGTTCAAATGATAAGGTATGTATTGCTGTCTCATTCCAACTATAGCAAATAGGGAAGATTCAGCTATAATATTTACCATTATTTTGTTACCAAAATGTTGAAAAAACACAAAATAATAGCAACTGATACTTTTTTTATTTTAATTGATACTAATTTCGAACAATAATTACGATTTGAAGTAATGTGAAAGTTTAAATTGTCAGTTTGTAACAGGAATTTTAATTTTTTAATACTTCCGTGGTCTATTGTACATGCGATTCTTTCGCAAAATGAGAGCAAAAATTAAAACATTACATCTTCCCTATTGTTGCGACAAATTTTTAGGTGTGTAATGTGTATAATAGGCGTGATGGCCTTACGTCGGCTGGTAACATTATTTTACTACATTAGGTATTTACCGTTACCGGTAACTGCCAGTGCCACTGCCACTGCCAGAATGTCAAGTCGTTACTCGTTAGTGCACTATAGATTATAATAAATTAATAAATGTTATAACAAAGTCTCTGTTCTCCGCTTACATTGTTTTCGATTCGACAACGACGAGCTACGACAGCAGCATTTCCATTCGAAAGCTCGGAAAGATATCTAGAGATTTTTTTACACACAATACGAGGAACGTTAATTTTTAGACTCACCATGCCCATGCAATTGTAAGTATGATTATCGAACACAATTTATAGTTTAACTCTTTTCTTTCTTATTATATTACTTACACCGTCTTCTAACTACAGATAGCTTATGCTCTAAGACAGACAGAATGCACTCCTAGATATATTATATTGCTAAGGTCCACGAGATATTGTTTGGTCTAAGGCCTAGGCATTTTGGTAACTAGCGAAAGTACTCATGGTATTGGTTTCCTATTTTGATGAGCATTAGAGATGCGTAGTTTATTACACATGGTTAGTTTTGTCAACGTGACTAGGTTATGTAGATTATAATAATCATAAAATTTGTTTAAATAAATAAATATTAGGGGACAATCTTACACAAATCGACCTAGTCCCAAACTAAGCAAAGCTTGTACTATGGGTACTAGACGACGATAAACATACTTATATAGATAAATAAATACTTAAATACATAGAAAACATCCATGACTCAGGAACAAATATTCGTGCTCATCACACAAATAAATGCCCTTACCGGGATTCGAACCCGGGACCTCTTGCTTCATAGACAGGGTCACTACCAACTAGGCTAAAGCTTATTTTAAGCATTTCAGTGTGTAATGAATTAAACTAAACATGATATACATCATAAATATGATTATTACACAATATTACATTCATCATCATAATAAAAGCCACTGCTGGGCATAGGCATAGGAAAGAGTGCCAGAATGACCGGTCTGCATCCAGGGGACTCAAGCAACCCAAATAAAATTTAATTTAATAAAAATAATTTATTCATATCTTTAACTTAGTGATATTATTTGACTGTCTTAGATATGAACCCCTGTTTGGGTGAAGGCTTTCTCTATCCATAACACTGTTTCAAGACTCCTCAAATATTTTCCGGCAACTTGGGTTAGTTTGTAAGCCCACTGTTTAATGAACCAGCCTGTATGTTGTTTCCACAACAGTTCTCTTTGACCATCTCCTATTGGAGTAATGTGACAAGACCAGCACGGCTATCATGCGACGGCGCGCGAGATCTCTCGATTTTTCTCGCACTATCCGTCTCTTTCTTATTAGAACACTTGGAACAAAGATATAGTACGAGAAAAATCGAGAGTATGTCGCGGCCGTCGCATGATAGACGTGCTGACCGCAATTTTATTGAGGGTATCTGTCACTCCTGTATTTTGTCCTGATCTTATTACTTCCTATTTTTTGTACTTTTCTGATTTTTGGGACGTTTCTCTCAATCACTCTTTGTGTTGTTTTGATTTTATGTTGCACTTTTTTCGCAAATACCCATGTTTGGCAGTCCAACATATCTATACACTTCTTAAATCTATAAGCCCAATGCTTGGGTTCTTTAGGATAATGGGGTCCCAGCTAGTATGTGAACTGGCAGAAGCCCATCGATCGGGGCTCTCAGCACTTGCCCGAAAAATGTACAGCAATAGTATTTATTGTAACAACTGTATTGTTTCAGGAACATAAAGCAACAGCAACTAGGTTCGCTCTTGAAACTGAGATGTTTGATTTGCATTTTAGGAGAAGAAAATGAAATATCAAGCGAGGAATTTAATATTATTGAATTGGCTATGGTTCGTTTAAAATTTGAAACGAAGGATAGTCACTCTGCACTTATAACAAAAGTTGTTGCACAAAATCATAATAAAGCTCAGGAGTCTAAAATTAAAATAAAAGTTTCTTGTCCTGACACTGATAAACCATTTTATTCAGAATGCATTTGCAAAGACAATGAACTCAGAGAAATTGGAAGGAAGTTTCGATGTGATATAGACTTAAATGATGTGCGCACTTGTCTCTTGAACATTACGATCTCTGCTAGCAAGGTCCAAGACTGTCTGCTTGAGAAGCTATATAATGATGTAGACTTTACCGATTTCCATCTCGGCTCAGAGAATGGCAGCATAGCCGTCCACAGAGCACATATGGCGGCACACAGCGATGTATTCAAGGCGATGCTCAGCCGAGAATGGAAGGAAACCACTGAAGGGAAGGTGACAATCAAGGGAATCACTTTGCAGACCCTCCAGCACTTGAAACAATACATGTACTTGGGCACCTTGCCTGATGAAGGCCTACTGCCATTGCTGCTGATTGCTTCGTACTATTTGATAGAAGATCTTAAGGATGAATGTGTGACAAAGCTGGCACAGACCGTGAAACCTGGGGATTGGTACAGTCTCTTTGAATTTGCCACTGAGAACAACATTCCTGAATTAGTGTGTGCCATCACATTAGTGAACCCTGAGAGTGTTCTTGAAGGTCTTCAAAAGTTGAAGAAGCAGGTTTCTGAACAATGAAAGAAGAAAAAATACTTATTTGTTTATTTTTCTCAGTCCAATTTAAATGTAGGTTTGTAGGTTTTAATCATAATCATTCATCAAATAGATCTTAAGGAAGAGTGTCAAAGTTAGCAAAACAGACTATAGTGACACCTATGGCGACTGGTACAGTACGAATTGGCCTCTGAGAATAATTTTCCTGAATTAGTGCTGTATGTACACATTAATTAACACTGAGTGACCTTGAAGGCAACCCACAAATTATGCTGAACAATTTCTGAACTAAATAAATGAAGAATCTTTGATAAAATCTTCCTCAGACCAATTTATAAAAGGGTGTTAACCATATGCCGTATTAAATAATCATTAAGTTATCCTATCAATAAAAAACAAAAGAATATAGCTCGTTTCTATTTGGTTAATTTATTAATTTGACGCCCGGTTTGCCTAGTGTGTAGTGACGCTGCCTACGAAGCTGAAGATCCTGGGTTCGGATCCCGGCAAGAGCAAATATTTGTGTGATGCACATGACATGAATATTTGTTTCTAAGTATGTTTTAGAATAGAATAGAATAGAAGTGAATAGAAATTAATTTATTGCCAGCCAAAATAACACCACATCACAATTTCGTTCTTAATTAGAAAACACAATATATAAAAAGAAACTTAATAAATACCAGCTTAAACTAAAAATAACGTGTACGTAAGGAAGACTGGTGGTGCTGCTATACTGCCGTCCTAAGCAAAAAGGACGCATCTGACTACAAGTCTCATAGTCAGATGCGTCCTTTTTGCTTAGGACGGCAGTATAGTGGCCGCAAGTGGACACCACTCAGCATATGCTCTGACATTAAACAATGCCACAGCGCTGGTCTTCCGTGGAGCCCAGGGCTGTAAGGTAGTTCTGAACAGCAAAAAGTGGCAAACGTGGTACTACAACCTACATTTAGGGATACAATGACGAATTAAGGTTTACATACCCAGTGTATACCTACATTAATTTTATTTAAGAATATAATATTGAATTACTTATAAGAAGAGTTAGGAGTAGGTTTGTACGTGGCAAGTTGCATGCATATTAAGTACTACACGTATTTAGGAAACTGACAATATAACAGAGTATTGGATAATAATTATATGGGATAAATTATGACGATTTTCGAGACTAACGTGACGCTATACAGCTATATACGACTAACAAAAATATATGAAATAGTTAACGACACGGGCTAGGAGAGTTGTAGGGTAAATAGATATTTTTTGAAGTTTTCTATGTATTCAAGTATTTACAGGCCCCACTGTCATTTTGGCGCGAAACGATCCTTATATATGGTAACTTAACAACTATTCAGTGGACTGGGGGAGCGCAACATGCCTTTCTATGGTATAGTGTGTCCCAGAGCATTGCAATTTATGCTTTATTGTTATTGGAATTGGGTACAATATCTATTGATACTTTTGAAATACTATCCGCTGGATTCCTTCGTTTGCGCTGTGTCCTTAGAGCAGGGAGGACTTGTCAACCTTCATCTCAAAGAGTTTGGAGCATATCATAGTACTTATCTCTTATTAGTCTGTGCTTTATCTTATCTTTTGTTTTATAAAAAATGCTCCAGTTTTGTATTGTGAAATGCAGAATTGACGAAATAAAACGTCCGACGCCATTCCGATCTACCCAGTAAATACAAGACAAGACCATGCTTATGTCAATGTAAGTCCCTTTTTTAGTTACAAGTCCCTATTGATGCCATCCATTTTAGTTAACTAAAGAAAAAAATATCGCCAGGTATTCGATTGAAACGGCATTTCATTATATAAACAGCGTACACACTTTCAGGGAACCGCTGTTTCAATCGGCTGCCCCTCGACAAACAAAAACTTTCATACATTGTTTCTATATTCGCCCCAGTTGGCTCAGTTCGGGTTGCACAGGGTGGTTCCACAACACTACGGGAGCTCAAATAACGCGAGCCATTCGGTTGCCTCTTGGAGACTGCACCTACGCCTCCTTGCTCTGAATATTTGGCCATGGGCCACCTACTCATATTACTTTCACTTCACAGACCTGGTTAGGGTTAGGGTAAGGCCCTGTTTATGGATGTATAGCCAAGTGATGAGGAGGCAACTCGACTGTTTTTAAGTTTTCATGCTACTGTAGGCCAGAAGGCCTCCAACTTGGCGTAACGCCTCTCACAGACTGGCGCGGCCTAGCCGCGGCGGTCTGTCAAATTTACTATTGACCGCCACCACAGGCCGCGCCTGTATGTTGCAGGCTTTACGACTGCTGTCGTTGACAGAAACTTGGATCAACATCTAGAAGTATATTTCATAGCTAGGAAGCGTTCAGTTGTATCCATTCAATGTTTAACCCATAAGTCGGTAGGCCATGTTTGAGGCCTTCATGAAACCATAGTGACAAAATATCATGATAGGTAGATACTTATTCCGTGCATAAGTTCCGACAAACACATGTTTGTGAAAACATAATGTTTATACCAATTTTCTTTGGTTTGTCAGGCACACTCCGGAACCTCAACAACTGATCAATGAGTTTAAATAAAAGTGAATATCTAAAATAGGTAACTTATTGTTTTATTTCAGAAAGGTGACATCGCAACCTCTAGGTTTCTCTTGGGAGAGGCTGGAATTTTTAGTTACCTATTTGCTGTGGAAATGAAGGGATTGATAATTATTCTGAATATATTACCATCGGAAGCTTGGTAAAAGTGCGATTGCATTTCATACAAAAACAGAAGTATCGGCAAATTCAAATTAACGGTCAGAAAATAGATAATTTAGTGGTCTTTCGCTTCATGCTACTTAATTGAAGATCTGAAAGCCGAATGTCTATTGAAGTTGAGAGATATCATCAAACCCGAAAACTTCTACAGCATGCTGAAATACTCGATTGAAAACAAAATGGCTGAATTAACATTCACTATAATAAAGGCAACTCCAAAAACAGTTGTATGGGAAGCTGAAAAAATAAACAATGAAAAGAAAGTTACTGAAGAAACTGAAAAGGAATAGATTGAGTATATTAAGTTTTTTAATGTTTAGTATTGAAGGGTGATTGTGGTATTTTATATTTACAGTAATGGTTCCCTTGTAAATGTACCTACAGTCACCAAAGCAGTTCAGCATGCACCCCTGAATAAGTTTGTATAGAGGAATTATTATTTTTCTCTATAGCAGACTATATATAAGAGGCAATCGAACATTATCTCCCTGGAATGAGATTGAAAAACCATTAGATAATAGTGGCAGATATGCCTTAAGATTTTGTTTTTAATTGACCTGACCCCACTTAAAAGTCTTAACACTACAAAACTTGACATGTACATGTAATGTACTTTATTTGAAATAGTTTTAATTTTAAATGAATTTTTCGGATGCTTTGACAATGACATTGCCGAAGGATTATAATTTTATAATCTTTTCGTTTCGGTCACAGTAAATTTTCAAAGACATATGCAGGGTTAAGGCACAGGTTCTTTTAATTTCCTTTTTTGTTACTAATTTCCTTTAGTTACTTTTCTGCTAAGGGTACTTTGCTTTTACTACTTAGGTAAAGATTCTTAGTTAGAAATTACTAAAAATAAGGTAACGAAATAGGAAAATGAAAAGCATGATTTATGATTAATTCTTTAATTGAAGCAATTTAGTACTTCTATTCTAGAAATGCTCAGCTTTTGTTAAAAAAACAATACAGACAAAAAAGGAAATATAAATTTCCTTTTTTGTCTCACGATTTTCCTTAATTATCCCTGAATCAACATCCAAGTCGAAAGTTGAACTTAAAAAAGCATGTCATTTCATAGGGTACCTAACAATTTAAGGTTTAACTTAAGACTTAACTCACTTTAATATAAATAATTTAATGTCAAAAAAGTATTTCTTGGTACAAGCTTTTATTGCCGACTGTACTTTTCTGTATACCATCATCAACTACTCATTGAGACGATTCTAACGAGCCCAAACTCAACGGGGCTACGTCTGTTAAGTACTGAATTCCCATGTCCACCTTTTGTCTCCATCATCAGATCAGTTCGATGGTACCATCATATTGAATTGTTCGTTTTGGTCACTGACAGGTCCTGCGCCACCTGCGACCTTGACCAGGTCAAAAGTCCACCTTGTGGGTCCACCCACGCTGCGCCTTGACCTCTTTCTCGAAGTTGGGCCTATCTAACTGGACAGTCTGTCCTTAGTAAGTGATATACTCGCCGTTTGTGTTGCTAGAAATAAAAATAGAAAAAAATAGAGCGAGTAAAAGGTTTTTTATACAAAGTCCCAAATTGCTTCATTTTTTTTTAAATGCCTTGCCTTCGCCAGTCTAGAATCTTGAAAACATCCTCCAGTACAGCGGTGAACAGCTTTGGAGAAATAACGTCTCCTTGCCTGACTCCCGCTGCAGCGGAATAGGTTTAGAGTTCCGGGCCTGAACTCGAAATACGAGAGAAAATAATTACATCTCGCTTTAGGTATAGGGGAGGTACCCTAAAAAAAAATCTTTTTTCTAGATTTTATTGTACTGTTTTTTCGGCGTGCTTGATTTATATACCCATGCCGAATCACAATTTTCTAGTATGTAGGTAGTAATTGTTACTAAGCTAAGCCGAAGACGGACGGACAGACAGACATAGCGAAACTATATAAGGATTCCTTGTTGACTACGTAACCCTAAAAAAAGGCGGAAACGAAAAGTAACCCATAATATAGAAAATTAAAAAAGATAATTATACACTAAATCATAAATGTAAATACAAACATTATATAGACATACATGAAACGAAAAATACCAGATATACTCGTACACAGGAATATATACACACTTCTACATATTTAATACCTACATCGTATAATTATAATTCTAGTCGAATTCCTGTTTAGGCAGGTGCTTCCGCTTGAGAGCAAACTTGCTTGGGGCAAAGATTATTGAGAAGTCAAGATAGCTCTCTACTTCAACCACAAGGCATGCAAGGCATGTATTGCTACAAGGCACGCGTAAATATTTTTATCGTCACCGGTACCTCATAGTTCAACTTTTTATATTAGATGGCGTTGTTTCAATCTACACTTGTGCCATCTATCGAGTTAGCGGTGAAGCAGGCTGTTAAGTAGTCACCTCTAACATAAGATTCATAATTTCGGACCGGATCGTTTGATTCACAAGTTTGAGTACTCCGGTTCGCGTCCCTACTCCTGTAACCTGCTTTTGTATTTTTTCTTGTCACGAGACACGTCGCGGCGTCAGTTGTGCTGGCCCCGCTGCCCTTGATGCGTTGAAATTATAGCGTAAATTAAGTACCTACTTTTCCGCGAGGCTATCACAACTGACGCTGCGACGGTTTGAATTTTTTGTCCCATTCACTGCAAATATAACTTTGTACTCCTATATGTTTATATGGGATTACAAAGCTATTTATGCAGTTGGTGTATCTAGAAACCTGGACTTAAATTGTTTTTTTTTGTGTTCCCTTGATTTATACACTAAACACTAATGATATTCTAAATTTGAAGCTTCTATGTCTGCTAGAAGTGCCTTAGACTTTTGATGATCGGTGAGTCAGTCATGCAGTGAGTGACAATTACGCATTATTTTTAAATATGCGCCATCTAGCGGACTGCAATACACGTGCGTAGCCATTCAGCTCAGAAAAACTTGCGATCAATGGAACTAGTGACTGACTTAAAATTGCTTTGTTTGATTTTGCTATTTTCGTGTTATTTTGTTACAACGGTGTATTTTATGCCTTCAAATTGATTAATATCATGATTTAGGACACTAAAATGCAACATTTTGACGAATTCAACGATACTTTTTTCATTGAGAGCCTAGTAGCGCCATCTCGAAATGCTTTCTGAACTACTACGATGTTTCCAAAGAGATAGCGATCTATAGGTATGGTCTACGAGTAGGTACCTATAATCTTTGCTTGGGGCTTGTCTGACGAGGGAAGTCATGAAACTAGTGTGGTGGGAAAAGGTATTGATAATTTGTGACCGCGGGATACCTCCTCACTCGCTCACAGCCTGGGCGAGGGGTATCAAAGACAAACTTTTAAGATATCTTAGAGCAGAAGGCTCGAACAGGAATGAAAAAAGTGTAAGTACTAAGGATTCTACGGGACCTACGATGGCTAATGGAGAGCTGCTGCTGTTAAGAGTCCGCAGTAAGCTTGGCCGAATTTCACTTTCCCATACAAACGTAGTTACGCTCTCATTTTAAAACTCCCGCGCGCCTCGCGCTGGCTTCGCGCTATCGACCCGCCAGCATTACATACACACCGCACGCTCCGCTGTCTGGCGTCACACTGACAGTGACGCGCCGCGCACCCGTGGGGCGCGTTGCCGACGGGGCGCAGCCTGTTTGACCACGCTAGCGGTTTGTAGGGAAATATGCGCCCGCGACGGTGCTGTGTGTTCGACCCTTTAAGCTAGCCTGAGCTGGCGATATATCGGTAGTCTACTTGTCATCGCTGCACGGCTAGCACGCGACGGCGCGCGAGCTCTCTCGATTTTTCTCGCACTATCCGTCTCTCTTTTATTAGAACATTTAGAAGAAGAGGTATAGTGCGATAAAAATCGAGAGTATGTCGCGGCCGTCGTGTGCTAGACGTGCTGGAGACTGTAGCTAGTAGTAGTAGGCCAGGTTTCGATCAAATCGAAGGCTTTCTCGTAGCGTAGGCATTAGGTATTATGGCTGCGGCTTTTTTAAGGTGGAGGTGATTCCCCAGCGCCACGAGCAAGTGGTGATGAATGATGAAATATGGAGTACATTACTCACGTTTACTCGCCTAGAAGGAACAAACGAATGTACTTCGGCTCGGGCCTCAATTACCTGCGATCTGAGGCTGTCTTTATTACCGACCGTGGTGAGTAGGTACAAAATATTAGGACTCACGCTGGGCAGGAAGTGGGATTATCCTGACCAGGGCGCTAATTACCACTTTGTGGCCAGTTGTGACGTAAAAAAATATTTGGGCGGTGTTGCAATAACATATTGCGTTAGCATTGTGTCCTCGCCATGTGCGATGGCGGTTTGGAAAATCCCGCCCGCATCGGCTTTCTGCGCAGGATTTATTTTATTTACCTTAAGCCCTGCATCGCAATAGATTTTTTATGACATAATGTTTGCTGCCATGTTTTGATGATGATGATACTTTAAGAGAACAATATTCCTTTGGTATTCCGCTAACAAAACGTGATGGTCTATTAGCGAAGATGAGATGCAACTATTTGCGTGTTTTTGCTTGCGGTTAATGGCATGGATGGATGGAACTATGACATGGACAACGAATGATATTTACCTTTCTGTCACACTTACCGAGATTTCTATAGGTACTAGATAGATAGATAGATAAATCATTTATTTGGCATTTTGCAACAAAATAGAAACAAAGAAATACAGAAAAAAAGGAAACAGAAAAAAATAACAATAAAAGAACAAGAAAAACAATTGTGGTACGGAAATAGAATTATAAATTAAAATTACAGCATACTTGTGCGTTGCAATAATGCCAAAAAGGTACTGGCTCAGTTTTGCTTTGCTCGTGTGAGCTAGCATTAATATTCTGCCAGTAGGTACCTCGGGTCACGATGCAGGTGAAATACTACAAGAAAAATAATAATAAATAAATAAAGCTTGCAAATAATATCGAATAAATAAAATAGATCTGTGTGATAGTAGTGAGTACTAAAAATTACAAAATATAAGGTGTAACTATGTGTCGACAAGGAGTGTATATATTATGAAAAAAACGTGTGGTGAGATGTGTGATGTCCCTTAGAAGCACGCCTATATTATAAAATCTGCAACCAAATAGCCATGAAGAATTCCTGCCACTTGCTTGTCCTAGAGAAAATCATCTTTTAAATTTAAATTTAAAAGATTTCTAGGATGGTAATTGTCGAAGTGGCGGAGGAATGTTATTACAGCATTTGGTTGCAAGATAACGAAAACTGCCAGTAAAGGCAACCGTCCTGTATGTAGTGGTGTACTTCTAAGATACATCGCCGTGTTGACCTAGTGCTATAATGTGAGTGAAAAGACGAGACCCTTATTTTTCTGAACAGATAGTCAGGTTTTTGGTATTTAAGAACATCAAACAACAGGCAGGCGAGGTGTAAGTGTCGACGTGATGACATATTTAAAATGGAACTTTTATTAAGCTTTAATATGACTTCTGGGTGGGATACTATAGCATCCAGCTACCATTACTACCGCAATACTACCAACTACCATTTCGCTCGGATTTCACGTACTCAAACGTCACTTTGACAGCGTCCGCGGCTATTATAGCTGCAAGCGCAGCGTTTACCCGACGTAAGCGCGGCGACCACGATATTGCTGTCATAATATTTATATTATTTTTAAGTCCTAACATTAAATAGATATAAATATATAATTATTAAAATAAAAGTCATTTAATCCACATAAAAACACAATAAGAAATAAAATAATAATAAAATTAAGCTACTAGCTTAAGCCTAGTCAAAAAGTCCCCCACGAGTTGTCCCTGGCGCAAAGGCACCCATCAGGCCATCACACTGGCCGCGTTGCCACGTTGAATGGCGATGGACAACCTTTGCACCAGGTACGAACCCGCGCGGGCGTCAGACCCCCTCTCCGTAATTCGTCGTCCCACCTCCCTAACGAATGCTATTGCCTCCGACCCCCAGCACCCAGTAGATATAAGAATTTTACATTACATTACATTATTAAATAGATATAAGACTAAATTATTAAATAGATAAATAAT
Organism: Epinotia bilunana; assembly: GCA_947049275.1. Taxonomy (NCBI): domain Eukaryota; kingdom Metazoa; phylum Arthropoda; class Insecta; order Lepidoptera; family Tortricidae; genus Epinotia; species Epinotia bilunana. The sequence continues at coordinate 4,317,632 of OX346269.1, read as the reverse complement.
TGCAGATCAAGAATTTGCAGTATGGAGTATTATACAAAGAGTAAATACTGAGTAGCTCGGGGTAAAGCGGAGCCGATCCGTAGCGGAAACGATAAGCAGAGCTATAACCACGAACTTCGAAAATCGAAGTTCGGGTATTTCCATCTCTATCGCACTTACAGTACTCGAGGAACAGGGATGCATGTATACGAGTTTCGATTTTCGTGGTAGCGCCGCAGGGTGCGTTCACCTTTAACTCTAAAATGAATTCCAGCCGGACACGCAAAGGCGCCAAAAATATCGAGGGTGCCCTAGGGCACCCTCGATATTTTTGCCTAGGCAAGCACCTCATCGGCGCACCTCTAGCCATAGATAAAAAAATACAGTACCTAAATGAAAAAAAATTGGCCCGCGCACTGCTACTCGTGTCACCGCGCTTCTAGGCAATGTGCCTATAGTTTGCCTATTAACGGAAAATCCGCCTAAGAGGAGACACTACTAGATGAAAGGTGATTTCCCAGCTTCATGTAGCTTTTAGTTTAGGGTAGCCAACGCTCATGCGAGGTTATGGTTGTGGATAAGATCGACATGCATCACTCGCACTTGCATACTCGTCAGAACGTGACACACCGATAAGTGATTAAACTGGCAACCATGTTACACCCGTTGGTGATGCAAGCGTCCATAATAGGCTACTACGGTATCGGTAAATGCTAACCACTAGGCTCTATCATCATGTTAAAACTATCATATGTCTTCGCTGCTACTTAAGGGGATGCCTTGATTCCATTCGCGAAAACCACGCCCCATTATTAGAGAAGCTTATGCCTTCCGCGCAGGAGAAAAAGAGAGGCGAAACTCTTCGGAAAAGGCATTTTTGGGCAAATTTCGACAAATACCTAACTCATTGAAGTTTTATTCATATTTCATTACCTAAGTGAGAGTATAGATGAGCTAAAATTCCTTACTATAAACTTGATTGTGTCCTAAAATAATGTATTGTTTGAGTAGGGTGAGTTAAACAAGGGAAGTAAAGACCCAACTTTATTTTTTTTCTCGCGGTTTATAGGAATTATGTATCGATTCAATCAGATAAACAATCATATAGTCAATAATATATCTGAAAATCAGTCCGTATTCTTTCCTAATCTAGTCAAACCGGCGTTTCAAATAAGGCGATATTTTTTAAATTCATGCCCTTGTTATGAGTTCGACTGTACGATTGAACGGTCCACGTCATCGACAGTACCTACACGTTGATTATTTAATATACCTATACGATAATGCACGCTCCGTAAACGATGAAGCAAGGCCTGCATGTGTCGGGCGGGTTTCCCAGCCATCAAGCCATTGCAATCTATTGTGTTTATTATAAAAGGACCGTTTTACTGTTACTAACAGTTATGGCCGCTCCACACAATGGGCCATCCTGACCCATTATACAGGACGCAACTATGCGTTAAAGGGAGTAAGACATATTTATGTCTCGTTCTACTGCATAGCCGCGTACTGTATGATGGATCAGGATGGCCCATCGTGTGGAGCGGCCATTAGGTACTGTTTTATCTATACTGTGTTTCCCGCTCGTCAATGGCATTTTATTGTCGGGGCACTATTAATTTTAATTACTTTTATTACAATTTTAAATTTCCTAATTTGTATTGAAATATTGCCCTGATAGGGGAATATTCCCCGGCACATCACTAAGCGTGCGCATCCGCAACCCGCTCTGCCCCACCCGCACTGGGCGGGGTTCGGGAGCTTTCCAAAACTCAATGCCATATTGCCTAATCAATAATGTGGCATTTTATCGAAAAGGAATAATCTATATATATAAAAGAAGACTTCCTGATTCATCATCGCACAGCCGAAACTACTGGGACTAGAAACTTGAAATTTACACCAGGACTTCCTTTTATGACGTAAGCAAGGGGTAAGACGGGATTTTTGGAAATTCCACCCCTAAGGGTGTTAAATAGGGGTGCAATGTTTGTATAGGGGAAACACTATTTTTTGAACTAGAAACTTGAAACTGTAGAAAGATTACTTATTAAAAAACACAAAAAATACTTTCAGCGTTTTAGAAAATTTTACCCCTAAGAGGGTTAAATAGGGGTGCAATGTTTCTATGGGGATAACATTATTTTTAGAACTAGAGACTGGAAACTTTCTAGAAAGATTACTTATTAGAATACAAAAAAAGTAATTTCTACGTTTCAGTAATTTTCACCCCTAAGGGGGTTAAAATGGGGTGCAAGATTTGTATGGAGGGAACATTATTTTTTGAGCTTGAGACTTGAAACTTTCTAGAAAGATAACTTATTAAAAAACACGAAAGTATTTTCAGCGTTTAAGAAAATGTTATCCCTATGGGGGTTAAAAAAGGTTGAAGGTTTTGTACGGGGAACACTGGATTTTTTAGCTAAAGACTTGATACTTTGTACAGATTACTTATTAGAATACAAATAAAGTGCTTTCAGCGTTTTAGAAAATTCCATCTCTAAGGGGGTTATATAGGGGTGCAAAGTTGTATTGAGGGAACTATTTTTTCAGCTAGAAACTTGAAACTTTGTAGAAAGATAACTTATATGAATACAAAAAACAGAAAATAGCGTTTTAGAAAATACCACACCTAAAAGGGGTGCTAAAATTGTATGAGGGAAACTTTTCCGTTTGAGTTAGAAACTTGAAACTTTGTAGCCAGATTACGTATTTGAATACAAAAAAGAACTAATCGTTTTGGAAACATCCACCCCCAAGGAGGTAAAAAGGGTTGCAAGCTTTGTATGGGAAACACTTTTTTTTTCAGCAAGAGATTTGAAACTTTGTAGAAAGATTACCTATTATAATATAAACAATTGATTCCAGCGTTTTAGAAAATTCTATCCCTAAGAGGGTTAAAAAGGGGTGCAAGCTTTGGATGAGAAACACTCATTTTTGAGCTGAAGACTTAAAGCGTTGTATAATGATTTCTTATCAGAATAAAAAAAGTTCTTTCAGCATTTTGGAAATATTCCACCCCTAAGTGAGTTAAAACGGGATTCAAGGTTTATTATATGGAAACCAAGAAAATGTTAAAATAAGAAATTTTTAACTTTGGTCTTAGCCTGTATGTTAAAAGACTACAAAACTGATTTATATCGGGGCTATAGGGGCTAAAGGGGGTTCAAAGTTTGTATGGAGAGCAAAACATTTTTAAAGTAAGGGATTTGTAACTTCTGTTTAAGACTGTTTTAAATTGATTCCATGAGGGGGACACATTCATTCCCTAAATGGACTAAAAGGAGTTGGATGTTTGTACGGGGAACAAGACAATTTTTAAGTAAGGGATTTGTAACTTCGGTTAAAAACTAGGAACATAATTACAGCGTTTCTTAAAATTCATCCAAAGTCTGAACTTAACTGATTAAAAAGGGTTGGAAGTATGTATAGGTCATACATAATCCGACTGCTAGCAGAAAAGTAGGTTAGGTTAAGTTAGAACCACGACCCTTACAGAACCGAACGGCTACCAAAATGTAGGTTAGGTTAGGTTAGAACTGGGATGCTCCCAGAACCGAAAGGTAGGTAAGTAGTAGTAGTAAGTAGGTGCGGATTATTTTGTCAATTTTAATAATTTTTTTTGTCAATCAGAATAATACTATTCTCTGACACCGTTAAATGGGGACGGCGGATGGAGATGGAAAGTTCTACGTCTTTTAACATTACATTACGTTTACTTTCAAAACTATTTTCAGTAATGTAGCTTTCTTTAATACATTATGAAAAATATACAATTTAAGCTGACACGTCTGTTGATGATTTTTAGGATATGTATATGTGTAAAAACAGAGTTTTCAATTTAAACTAAGGAACTCATCGCACTGTTACCTTTTACGCTTAATCCCTGAACGGATTTAGAGATTTAGCTAATTTGAGGATATAGGATAGTTTTTATCTCGGAAATCATCCCTTAAGATGGTAGAACTTTGTTAAGGGCAGCGATAATTAAGGTTCCGCCTACAATCATTTAATAGCAATCATTATTCTTTGACGTTAACAAGTTCTACGCGGACGAAGTCGCGGGCAACAGATAGTAATAATATAGTCACATCACATGGAGAAAAACGTAAGTAACACAAGACGACAAATAATCCCAAAGTCCTGTCCCTTTTCAAAACGGTTGTATCTTCGTAATTTTTTGAGATAATTCAATAGATTTTCGCAACTAGTTTTTTTTTTGCCTCCTTTGTTTTGAAGTAATACTAAAAACCCTATATTGTGTTGATAGCAACCTAGTTTTTAGGCAGGTAGTAGTTAGTATATATTTGTGTTTGGGCCACTTGCGATACGGGACCCGCGCCGTCGCCGTCCATGGACGTGCTCTAAAACGGGTGTAGGGGTTTATAAAAAAAACGAATGTGCATCATTTCATATTTAACAGTGGCTTTTCGACAAAGGTAAACATCGTGAGGTAACCGCGGTAATCCCCCTTACCCTGTCGTAAACTATACCTTTTATAGGGATTACCGCGGTTACCAACACAACGGTTAAAACCACAGGGTTTCGTAGGTCAGATGCCAGTCGCTTTGGTAAAACTAGTGCCTACGCCAAATCTGGGACAAGGTGCCTCAGCAGAAGCCAGGCTCGTTTAGGGCACTACCGGGAAAAACGCTAGGAGGATGATTGATTACGAATAGGTAATTGAGAAAAGTTGAAAAACCCGCGACTTTTCATTTCAAAGTTCAATATCTCAAAACCGGCTGAACTGATTTTGTTGAAACGTAGCTAAGAACCATATCGGTCACGTCAGCTTTCGGACGAAAAAATCCGGTTTCAGAGCTACGATACAGACAGACACATATACACGTCAAACTTATATTATAAGTCTTATAACACCCCTTGTTTTGAGTCGGTGGTACAGAACACCCGGTGATGTGGTCGGGGGTTAAAAATTGGGTTGGGACTTGGGGAGTCGTGTGTCAATGCTCATGAATCTAAATAGAAATACCTATTTCAATAAAATCTTTAAATGACCCCAAGAATGACTAATACGATCTAAGTGACCTCCAGAGATAATATAATTTTAAGATACAAATTAATTATACCTAGAATTATTAGTTTCTTCGAAACGATACAGTTCTGATAAAAAGTATTCCATGCTATAAGGAAAACATTAGTCAACTGGACAATCCCACATGTAAACAGTTTTAACGATTTAATTCCTTCGAATATGCAGGAACTAAGTGGTTCAGGCGTGCGGCTGTCAAGCGGCGGTCGTGGGTTCGAATCCCGGCTCGTGCCAATGAGATTTCGGAACTTATGCACGGAATATAGACTGTTAGCTTCGGTGAAGGTAAACATCGTGAGGAAACCGGTCTGATCCCAATAAGGTATAGTTTTCCCTCAGCACGGCTATCATAAGACGGCGCGCGAGCTCTCGATTTTTCTCGCACTATCCGTCTCTCTCTTATTAGAACACAGAACAAGACGTATAGTGCGAGAAGAATCGAGAGTATGTCGCGGCCGTCTGGGCCGCTGGGTTGGAAGGTCAGATGGCAGTCGCTTTTGATAAAACTAAATAGTTGCCTTAGCCAAATCCTGGGAGTTAGATGTTTAAGCGGACCCCGGGCTGGCGGGTTCCTTTAGGGCACAACCGGGAATAATGCTAGGAGGATGATTATGTGAAGCAGAAACTACCAGAAATTAAAAAAAAACTCAAATCGCGATATAGTTTTGATACGTACGTGCCTACCTAATAGGTATTGCAAAATTGTTGTAAATGATCATAAATCTGCGAACAATGTTATTCTTTGATATTTCATTGTTCATTAATAATCCGAATGTTTATTTATACGCGTACGAAGTCACGGGCAGAAGCTAGTAAACATAAATAAATAAGTAAATACATAGAAAACATCCATGTCCCAGGAACAAATATTCGTGCACATCACACAGACTCCCTTACCGGGATCCGAACCCAGGATCTCCGGCTTCGTAGTCCAGGTCACTACCATCTATGCCAAAGCGGTCGGCGTTAGGACTGGTAGCCCGTGAAATATAACTCTTGATTTCACGGGCTGTAGGTACGCATAGGTACTTTACCAGACAGTGTTTGGTGGGTGAGGATAGTATCCACTACCTGGCAATAATTAAGATGTCGATGGGGGAGTAGAGAGGGTGGGTGTGGACTTCTCCCCAGAGGGGTTTATTTTATTCCATTTATTAGGAGAACAAAGAGAGAATCGCAGTCCAGACTTAGAGAGAGACCCTGAAGTACTGTCTATACAATTGTTGTTTATTCATCAACACACACGGTATATATACGGGTATAAATCATTCATCTCGGAAGTACGGTCAATGTCTTTAATTGTTGAGCCATTTAGGTGTCTAGTAATGTTTTTTTTAATAGTTAAGCTATGAAATGTCCAGTATAAAGTGAGCTCTAAATGGCTCAACAAGTAAAGTCCGTGACTGTACCTACTTAATCTATCGCTAATATTATACACAGGGGCACAGGTAACCGCTCGTAAAACATCCCCTGAGGCATTCAGATAAAAAGAGACGGATCGCAGACAAATATAGACACTAGGGGACCTGGTTTTATTTAAAGGTGAATCCCATAGCCACAACGTCGCACAATCTGCCTCTATTATCGGCCGCGATGACCGCGACGAGACAGACGTAGTGGCGACGACCCACGCCGTCGGGTTATCCTGATGACGAACGATGATTTGCTGAATTCTTAACATTGTTCATTGTGTCCGGTGAAATGCAATAGGGGTGTTGACACCACATAAGTACTAAAGTTAAATTTTCTCGAAAAAGGTTTAAAAAAATCCCTGTTGTCAAATGGAGAAAAAAGTAGAGCAGGGGATTAAATAATCATACAGGGTGTAACAAAAATGTGGTATGAACCGATCAAGGGCTTAACAGTTTCTGTTTTTTTCTTATCAGAACACGATACCTGTTAAGCCCTTTTTTTTTTTTTTTTTTATTAAGTACAACCACATCATATATATTACATTTCACTTAAAGCTAGTATATTAGGAGGTATTTATTTCTGATATATACAACAATTACGGAAGTACATAACATTGGCTACGCATGTTGCAGTGAGATCAATAAAAGTTATAATAGCTTATACAATACAAAATATGAACTAAACAGCTTAACTAGTAGTAACAGAATTTATTTATATGTAAATAACTATATAATTAATAACAGTTACAGAATTAATTTGCTTTTGGCAATAATGCCGATTTAAACTTAGGTAGGCGGTCGTGGAAGCCCTTGATCGGTTCATAACCCATTTTTGTTACACCTTGTATTTGTGTCCAAAGTTATAAGAGGGTATATTCTGTCCTTTTTCCGGAAAACGGAAAATGATGATGATGATGATGAAATGATGAAGTTTTCGTCACTATGTAGGTACGTCAGTACCTACCTATAGGCATACTTTTTTGCCTTCTGTATTTTCGAGTAATAATACATTTTGAGTCCATAACCCCTAATTCAAATTCCCCTGTTTAAGGACGCTTTCAATGTACTACGACAGTGGCAAAAGAGCATACGGTCACCCTCGCCTACGGACGCTTGCGACACAAAAATAATCACAAGCGCGACCCATTATTGATTTGAGGGTTCTTTGTGTTGATAGAGTTACAGACAAATGGCCCCACAGTCCACTCTCTCTCTACACAGCGCATCCTTCCACAGAAAAAATACCGTACTTATAGAAATTTAAAGAACATTTAGGTATTCGAGGCAAAAACAAATAATGGCCGCTCCACACAATGGGCCATGCTGACCCATCATACAGGACGCAACTATGCGTTAAAGGGAGTAAGTCATATTTATGTCTCGTTCTACCGCATAGCCGTGTCCTGCCATGATGGGTCAGGATGGCCCATTGTGTGGAGCGGCCATAACAACAAAGACGGCAGCTTTCTTCGCATCAGCATTGCAATTCAGCGGGGAAATGTCGCATAATGGTTTTTTCATAGTTTCACTTCTGCCGGCACTCCCGGAGTGCAACCCGGTCTTTTTTAGATTTAACTTAAGTAGTTTTAATTTAATTTAGGTATGTAATGTTAGTTTAGTCATCATCATCTTGTATTTACTTTAGAAAATAAATGATTTAATAACAACAAAGAAAGAGTGTCAGACATATCGTTGCGCACTTGAGGCGAGGTAATATAAGTATTCTAGAACCAAGAATTTAATTAGCAAGAAGCCAAGATTGTTTCCTGTTAGTTACCAAATACCCACAAACCAAGTAGTGTTCAACATGGCTCTGCTACTATCGACAAGACACCTGCGGGCGTAGCACGGTTGCCATTTTATCACTTATCGTTGTGGATAAGGCATCCGTCACTCTCGCACTCGCATACTTGTCAGAGCGTGATGGGCGTCTTTACCACAACGATAAGTGAGAAAATGGCAACCATGCTACGCCCGCTGCACGGCTACTTATCACGCGACGGCGCGCGAGCTCTCGATTTTTCTCGCACTATCCGTCTCTCTCTTCTCTTGTTAGTACACTTAGAAGAAGAGGTATAGTGCGAGAAAAATCGAGAGTATGTCGCGGCCGTCCCAATGATAGACGTGCTGAGCATCGAACATGATTAGATCGCGTTTACTTTTATGTCGGACGTAAAGAATTCGTCCCTCACTGGCAAGCACGTACAGAGGAACGAATGTTGTTTGTTAAATAAATCATTCTCATTAGCAATCCTATGAATGGATTTTCCTTATTAATCATGCTGATATTGTTTTACATTGCTTTGATATTAAAAACGGTACCTTATAAGATATTTTTAGATTTATGTAACGATAGTATAATTTGATTTGACCTGTCCGACTAACGAGAATTATGAAATCAGGCGCCTCACAAATCACAGTGTGCGTGTAGGTACCTACGTAATATGTAGAAGTCCAAGTACCTAGGTAGGTACGATTTATAATTTTTTGGGAATCAGTTATGCTATTATTATGAGAAATTGAAAATAAGATCTTGTTTAGATAATTTTGAGCAGCTCACCCGCGAATTTCCCTTTGCTGCTGCCTTTAGGTAATGCTGTACATACCTTTGAAACACTAAAATCGCCAAAGTATCCCATTATGGTAGGTGGCAAATACTACCAAAAGGCAGAGACTCAATACTACCAAAACTTTAAACATAAACCTAAGTCCAATCAAACAGCCCCGCTATAATTTCCAGGAAAACAAACAAATGCGGGCTTTGCACCCGTAGCCTTAGGACATATAAGAACGGCGCAGCGCACATCGGTGTCAGTATCGAAGCAGACCTAGACATGCGCGTTCTAATATTGATGTTGCTCGGCTGCGCTCGCGCCGCGCCTAGTGGCAGACATGTGGCACATGCAGCAAGTGCATTTCCAGTTCAAGAAACCAGTGCAATTTCAGTTAATAGACAGCTACGGGAGGTTTCAGGGATACATGACAGTGAGGATGCAAGTGGTTATGGACTGGTTTTGGATGCCCGTCAGTTGTTAAGCGAAACTTCAGGTGACAAAGCAATACAGTCACAGGAAATCGGACATATGCAGCCTTCAGGCCGTACACGGGAATCGACGTCTTCAGGGCAGTTAATTAAACAAGATTCGGGTGTTTACGGTATACACACACAGGATAGTGCGAAGACTTCAAGAGCTCGTGGATTTCAACAATCTTCAAGCATCCACGGACAGTCACAGAACAGTCGACCAGCTTCAAGTGCCAGTGGAACACAGTCAAGTCCACAAGTATCAGCCTACGGAATACAGTCACAGAACACTGGACCAGCTTTAAGTGCCAGTGGAACACAGTCAATTCCACAAGTATCAGCCTACGGAATACAGTCACAGAACACTGGACCAGCTTTAAGTGCCAGTGGAACACAGTTAAGTGCACAAGTATCCGCCTATGGGATACAGCCAAAGACTGACAGAAGTCGTAGTAACAAACGCATCGTTGTCGCAGCGCCGTCGCCATGCGAACACCGCGCAGGCGTGTTGTGCCGTTCAGCTGTTTATGAGTTCGTGTTGTATGGAGATGACGCAAAGGCCATTCGGTAGCACGTGCCGCCCCGCTATTCTGTAATTTGTTTTATGTTAACGCTCACCCACAAATATATCTTGACGCCGCGATTCGATGGTAACTAAGAGAGGTCGGAGGTCTAGCTTCGTTAGGCGTGTCGGGTGAGGTGAGTGAGGCACACTAGCGCGTTCCGAATAACAGCCCCGAAGACAACTATACTACGTAAAATATAGCTTGATCCCTGTGACAGCTGTCATCTCAGTACAATTTTATGTTTTAAGGTTATAAATTGTACTGAGATGACAGCTGTCGCAGGGCTCAAGCTATATTTTGCGTAGTATAGCGTGTTATCTAATGCGGCTTTGACCAGTTGAAGTGTGTGTTCACATTATCCAGTACGATATCGGGGCAAGTAAAATATATGTCTTCGCATTGCACGGCACGATATCATATTGCAGGCTCCGGCACTAGCCTATATGTTAGCTATCGTCGTCTGCACGGTTAAGCACTTGTGCAGAACTTCCGAAACAAGTGTTCCGTCTTGGCGGTACGCGAGCTATCTGCCTCTTTCTAAGTTTTCTAATAAGAGAGAGACGGATAGTGAGAGAGAGCTCGAGAGAGCTCGCGCGCCGTCTTGTGATAGCCGTGCTGGTCCTACACCGATATAGCACATATTAGCACAGCACGGTTATCACAAGACGGCAAGCAAGCTGTCTCGCGGTGAGATAGACTATCTATCTATTTCTAAGCATTCTCATTAGAAAGAGAAGGATAGTCCCTCTCGCCTCGACACAGCTCACCCGCCGGTTTTGATAACCGTGCGGGCCCTACCGCGAAACGAAAACGGATTTCGTTCATGTATCTGTATCTCCCCCTCTGTCGCGCTTGCTTACTTATTCGAGGGAGGGGAAGGGAAGTCGAACGAACTTCGTCTTCGGATAATGTGAACTGCTGTCAGGCTGATTTACTTAACTGAAACTTTTTCGAATTGCACTAAAAATAGATCACTTTTACTAACACTGTCAAAGACTGATTATTTATATTGAGTTATTTATGAAAATAAGAGACATTAAATTAAATTGATTTCCTTGTTATGTGGGACCGTAGAAGCTAAGGTAATATAATTGTACACATCAATAAAATGTATATAAACGTAGGTGCCCATTTTATTTATCCTTTGTAATTGACAACAAATAATTGTAATGCATCATTTGTGTTTACTCAACGTACATATCTCCTAAGACGTTCACCAGATGGCGTTGTACAAGCGAGACCCAAGCACCATAAAAAATATATAACTGAGACCTCCCCATATAGCCATACAAAATCGACAACAACCGAACTTAGCAGTCTTTATTGCTTAGTTTCTCTTGATTACAATCCTTATATCCTACATACCTATCATTTACTCTTAAATATCAGCGCCTAGGCAAAACAATGCAGCAACGCAAAGTTGATGAACAATTCGTGATAAGATTAGGTTTGTCTAGCGTGTCCCAGATTATTATCTTACTATTGCGCCTAACGCCTACGCCCATTTCGTTATCTGACTAAAGCCTTTGTTGACTATTAATTAAGTTGACGAGTTCTCTGATTGCCATTCCGACCCCGTGACCCGGAAAACGTCGTATGCGGAATGTAAAATGATTCACGGCAAAGGCTTTCAAAATATCTTTCTCAACGATGTACATTAATTTGTTATTAATTCCAAAATTGTATGAGATTCCAAGAGTATATTACTAATCCATATATATTTGAATTGTAAATAGGTAACTATAGAATACCTACGTAATAAAAACCGGTTGGTGGCTTTCAACTCAACATTGTTGCTTAGGTCACGGTCAAAGACGCCAGAAAAATTCTAAGCACGTCTGGACTATAAATAAATAAAATATAGGACATGGTGTGAGCTCACTTTCGAACAAAGTTACACAAGAAAAATTATATCAATTCGTCGCAGTCAGATTAAGTTTCAAAATTAGATGAATGAAATACGCCTCAACGTTCTGTCTGGCAACACTGAACGAGTTGTCAGGCACGCCTTGTCAATTGTCATGTCATTCATTTCATTTCATTCAGTACTTCGTATGCACGAGCGCAGTGTCGTGTGCTAATAGAATTGATTTTCGTCTAGTTTAATCACAGTAACGATGTTGTGTTAGTGTCGTGTCGTGTCTAGGAGGAGTGTGGAACATGGGTTATGATATTACTTGGATCATCCCGCGGCTGCGAAGCCCGGGACGGTTATGGACGTGTGCGAGTTCTATCACTGTGGCTGTTGTGGGTCTGTTCAGCAAGATCATCGTAGGTGAGTACCCTGTAGGCCTCGCCTAGCCGTCTAAGACTTATCGTATTTACGCTCGCGTGTCGTGCTTAGGAAATACGTGAACTAGATCGTCCAAACTAGTTATTATGTTGCTTACATCAGCGAAATGCGATCTCACGTTACAACGTCATATTTACGACTTTTTAGGTCACAAATACACCGAGTTATCCTTTGTTTAACATACTCTGAAGCCTCTAATGACCATACACCCTGTTAAAAATCGTAATCAATATTGTAACTTGACATATTTGAATATTCATTGTATAATTGCCAACAAGTGGTTTGGCGAGTTTTTGCGAAATAAACATTAATTACTTAACAATAGGTGTGCATATTTACTTACTTACTTAACTTCTTTGTATGTGTATGACCTAAACAAGCTAATATTAACTGGTTGGACAGTTGCATAATTCAGTGGTGTAGTGTACTCATACATTAAATTGTAATAAGCCAGACATGGATATTTGTCATTATTGATAGTGACTAAATACCATAAAGTTTTGTTACTTTTAAAGTTAATTTTATTAAAGTAACTTGGGTTAACAATACCAATAAATATAGCAATCCAAATGATTACACATTACATTATATTATTGTAACAGAATAAAGACATACTGATAGGGATATAGCTAAGGGTAAACACATTCTTATAAGTAATGATGGCCAGGCGTCCATTGAATACACAATAAAATAAAATGATCTAGTTGATGGTGCAATGTTAACTAACAATAAAAATATGTAATTCATAACAATTTTATATTAGTTATCAAAATATAATAACATATCAGGCAATAAACTATTCATTTGCTCATAACAATTAAAAACATAAAAGTATACAATATAAAAAAAGTAATATGTAGTAATAAATATTGCACACCTCAATAAAGGATACAAATAGAACAACAAACAGTGGTTATAAGTAAAAGCAAGCAACAGAGATTTTTATTCATTAAGAAAAAAATTGTCTAGGAAACTCTAAATTTTATTGTGTTATCCCGAGTGCTACCTAGTTTTTACGAAATACCTTAGACATTTCACCGTCACAACCTCATAGCGCATCAATATTATTGATATTATTATCTATACATTAATATTATAAAAATAAACCAGCCTGTATACATCCCACTGCTGGGCACAGGCCTCCCCTCGTGGATGAGAGGGAACGGGCAGTAGTCCCCACGCTGGCCCAGTGTGGGTTGGGGACTTCACATGTACCTTTAAATTTCTTTGTGGAAGTATGCAGGTTTCATCACCAGTGATTGCCACAACCCGTGCAACATGGTGTCAATGACCTCAATCATTATGTTAATATGGATATTCCCCGGGATTCCGGGGAGTTGGTAAAGGAAAGTAAAGTAAAAAAAAAAAAACATTTTAACACTTACATATTTTATGTGATTGCACTTAATATTTTACGCAATATGAAATAAAATTAATGTATATCAATATTTTCTTTAATGAAACATGATACAATTTATGAGTTTATTAAATATTCTGACTTCTATTTACAAATACATAACTCTCAAATCTCTCAATAGAGTTATTTTTGCGAACTAGATCATGGGATTATAATCATGTCATGTCCATATTAATATTTCTCCTCGGAATCCTGCGGTGTTGCACGGGTCGTGCCGTTCACTGTTCCTCACAATGATTTTCCTTCACCGAAAAGCCTATGGTAAATATCAAATGATATTCCATACATATGTTCCGAAAAACTCATTGGTACAAGAGTAATATTATAAAGAGGTAAAGTTTGTGAGTGTGTAGACTTGCATGTTTGTTTGTAGGGGTAATCTCCAGAACTACTTGTCTCATTTCAAAAAATCTTTCATCTATATATTATCCCTTGGCTAATTTTCCGGCATTCATTTGCTGTAATACACCTTCGCAAACAGCTAGTCTGACATAATCTTATCAATCTATCATATTGTTTTACCATATTTTTTATGTCATGCTTACATGTTTATCAATTTAGTATCGTTAGTCATCTGATAACCTTTTTATTATATGCAAGATGACAAGTCTAATGAGCTTTGTAAAAACTTTGTCACATGTGTAAAACACAGGGTTCCTCTTGTATGGAAAAATATAAGTTTTTGTTTTCCATTAGTTACTACGGAAGTGTTGGTTTGACTTTGGATTGGTCTACCATTATGTTCTGTTAATTTTTAGGGTTCCGTACCTCAAAAGGAAAAAACGGAACCCTTATGGGATCACTCGTGCGTCTGTCTGTCTGTCCTTCACAGCCTATTTTCTCTGAAACTACTGAACCAATTACGTTGAAATTTGGTACACATATGTAAGTTTCTAACCCAAAGAGGAAAATGTAACGCAAACAAATGAATTTTAAACATGGGGGCCACTTTTGGGGGGGGAAATGAGAAAATTAAAAAATAAAGTTTTGCATATACTATCGTGTTACATATCAAATGATAGAGCTCATTGTGTGCATCTAAAATATATATTTTTTGTAATTTTCAAATAATTAGTTTAAAAATTATTTAAGAAAATAGCCAAAAAATGACCATCCCCCCCCCCCCCCCCCTTCATCTCTGAAACTACAGTCTAAAATTTTGAAAAAAATACACAAAATAGTTCTTTACCTACAGATGACAGGAAAACCTATTAGAAATGTGCAGTCAAGCGTGAGTCGGACTTAATACGGTATTTGACAAAAATCAAATCAGCTTATTTTTATGAAACGTCAAAAACGCTCTGTTAGTAAAAAAAAAATGTTTAAAATCTTGTGATGTACGGAACCCTTGCAACGCGAGTCCGACTCGCACTTGGCCGGTTTTTTATGTCAAAATCTAATATAATAGCTGTAGCATTTTTGTTAAGTTCCATTATTTATACTAAATTGAACATGCATATTTACACACATCAGCATATTACACATAGGAGCATAAGGTACAAGCTACCCTTCTCATCCCCAAGTCACCTGTCCATCTGGCCGGAGGGGGTCCAACACACAAACACCACATACACACAACATGAACATTTAACTCAGATAGCCCAACCAGGTGTTATAACACCGCTCATTTTAAAAATAATAATTTACTCTACCTCTGCCTACCCCTTTTGGGAATAAAGGCGTGAATGTATGTATGTATGTATGTAATTTACTCTATTGCTTGTTGCTATCTCAGATATCGCAAAATTTACCCATGTTCCAAAAAGTGCATTTAGGTGAAAGTGGGTTAAGCACCTTAAATGTAATTTAAATATAAGATCAATGTATCACTTGCGCTCTTGCAAATAAAAATCTTGAATCTTGAACACTATGTTTGCCAAGCCGAGGGCTCCATTCGGAAACCCGCTTAATCCACCAACCATCGGTTCTGCCAAATTGAACACTATTGGCATAGTTATTCCATTTCAAGTAGAGGCTCTGTGAGCTGGAGAACTTGCAAGCCTGTCTTTTTTTAAAAACATTTTTTTTTGAAAAACTGAACACGGGTGTAGACTGCATAAAATAATCAATAATGTTGTAATTTCTCGAAAAAGGATTAAAAATATAGTCAAGTGGAAAAAAAAGCAACGCGGTTATATAATCATAAAGTTATAAGTGTCCAAACTTTTAAGAGGGGGTATGTTCTTTCCCTTTACCGCAAAACGCACCTTCATATGAAACGAATTTCAAACGATTGCCAATTTACTATGACGCTCGGTCATAATCTGCGAGCGTTTTCTCTCTCTAACAAGCAATATTAAAACGGTTTTAGCTTCGTAATTCTTTGAGATATTTGAATGGGATTTTCGTCTATAGGCATATTTTTTTGCCTTCTGTCTTTTGGACCAATAATAATTTTCGAGTCTACACCCGTATTGACAAAAAAAACCATGTATTTAATGCACCTGCTCACAAATTTTCACAAGAATCGGTTGAGAAATGCGACCTGCAGAGGAGAACAGCCGGACAGCAAAACATACTGACGGGTCTGGACATACCTACGAAAGAATTTTGGCCCTTTGAAATAGAGAACACTCGTTAAACATAAACGACCATCTGTGCTGCGCAGCATTCCCAGGTGCCATACTCTTGATTGCCACCATTGTATTGAGAAACTGTTCAACTGCCGGTGGTGTTTCTAGATCATTAGCGTATCCATATTAATGAAACACTACTAGACCTTATCGAACGTGTGTAAGAACTGTTAAACGTGTGTAAAAACGGTTCGTTCATGTTTAATAACCTACTTAGTGCACGCGAATTAATGATGCATTCTGGATTAATTGAATTGAATCTAATATGAACTTATTGACGTTTAATGTATTTGTGCATTATAAATAAATGAGTAAGAGTATGATCACTAGTAGCTTCTGCCCGCGACTCCGTTCGCGTGGACCTCGATGTTGTAGCTCCATATAAACTTTCACCCCCATTTCACCTCCTTAGGGGATGATTTCCGGGATAAAAACTTTCCTATGTCCTTCTCGAGGACTCAAACTGTCTATATACTAAATTTCATCTCAATCGGTTCAGCGGTTTAAGCCTGAAGAGGCCAACAGATATTTATCAATTGGTACTGCTAGTCAGCACCAATTTTTTTAATTTCAGGAGATTATTTTAGCCATAGACAATTTACCATACTGCCTTTTTAAGTATTACTTTTTTTTCTTAAAGTAAATGTAGGAGATGAAGTTAGAATGTATTTTATTCTACCTGTCCACTATGTGATAGCGCTCAATGACAGACGTTAGTTAACAATTGCACCCTAGGCTGGCCTCACACATTGAACGGAATTCAGTCACTGAATCATAATCGAGGTACGCATAAAAAACACCTATTTACATATATTTATCGACAATTGTCAAAAAAGGCATACCCGAAGAGAGAGATCCATAGTTGCATTTCATACACAGAAGACATAAACGTGCCTCTCACATGGGGGCGTGGTTAAAAAGAATCGAGACATTCCCTTATCACTTTCGACGCCGACGACGACGCATGTTCCGCAGGTTCAACGCCAACGACTGATATATTACGCGTCAAGGAGCCCAGTGCGATAGCAACCTACTTGCATTGACATAAGGTTTTTCTCCGCACTAAATGTCTTGTTGACTTGGCGTGTGGTTGGATTTTCTGTTTGACAAGGCGTTGAAAAGCTTAACAAGAAAACTGACATCAAGCCTCAGCCTTCCGATTCTAGGAACATAAAACAACAACATGCAACTTTAACAACTTGATACTAAAATGGTGTCGTTTCACAGAGTTCCTGAACAAGACGACAATATACAACAAAGAGCAGCTAACGGCAGCGATGAAGCGGCCGCCAGGGGTCCCTCTCATCACTGTCTCCAACCACCACTCCTGCTTCGATGACCCCGGTCTTTGGGGTGAGTACCACCACTAAACCAAGACGACAGTATACAACATAGAGCAGCTAACGGCTGCGATGAAGCGGCCGCCAGGGGTCCCTCTCATCACTGTCTCCAACCACCACTCCTGCTTCGATGACCCCGGTCTTTGAGGTGAGTACCACCACTAAACCAAGACGACAGTATACAACAAAGAGCAGCTAACGGCAGCGATGAAGCGGCCGCCAGGGGTCCCTCTCATCACTGTCTCCAACCACCACTCCTGCTTCGATGACCCCGGTCTTTGGGGTGAGTACCACCACTAAACCAAGACGACAGTATACAACAAAGAGCAGCTAACGGCAGCGATGAAGCGGCCGCCAGGGGTCCCTCTCATCACTGTCTCCAACCACCACTCCTGCTTCGATGACCCCGGTCTTTGGGGTGAGTACCACCACTAAACCAAGACGACAGTATACAACAAAGAGCAGCTAACGGCAGCGATGAAGCGGCCGCCAGGGGTCCCTCTCATCACTGTCTCCAACCACCACTCCTGCTTCGATGACCCCGGTCTTTGGGGTGAGTACCACCACTAAACCAAGACGACAGTATACAACAAAGAGCAGCTAACGGCAGCGATGAAGCGGCCGCCAGGGGTCCCTCTCATCACTGTCTCCAACCACCACTCCTGCTTCGATGACCCCGGTCTTTGGGGTGAGTACCACCACTAAACCAAGACGACAGTATACAACATAGAGCAGCTAACGGCTGCGATGAAGCGGCCGCCAGGGGTCCCTCTCATCACTGTCTCCAACCACCACTCCTGCTTCGATGACCCCGGTCTTTGGGGTGAGTACCACCACTAAACCAAGACGACAGTATACAACAAAGAGCAGCTAACGGCAGCGATGAAGCGGCCGCCAGGGGTCCCTCTCATCACTGTCTCCAACCACCACTCCTGCTTCGATGACCCCGGTCTTTGGGGTGAGTACCACCACTAAACCAAGACGACAGTATACAACAAAGAGCAGCTAACGGCAGCGATGAAGCGGCCGCCAGGGGTCCCTCTCATCACTGTCTCCAACCACCACTCCTGCTTCGATGACCCCGGTCTTTGGGGTGAGTACCACCACTAAACCAAGACGACAGTATACAACAAAGAGCAGCTAACGGCAGCGATGAAGCGGCCGCCAGGGGTCCCTCTCATCACTGTCTCCAACCACCACTCCTGCTTCGATGACCCCGGTCTTTGGGGTGAGTACCACCACTAAACCAAGACGACAGTATACAACAAAGAGCAGCTAACGGCAGCGATGAAGCGGCCGCCAGGGGTCCCTCTCATCACTGTCTCCAACCACCACTCCTGCTTCGATGACCCCGGTCTTTGGGGTGAGTACCACCACTAAACCAAGACGACAGTATACAACATAGAGCAGCTAACAGCTGCGATGAAGCGGCCGCCAGGGGTCCCTCTCATCACTGTCTCCAACCACCACTCCTGCTTCGTAAATAATAAAGAGCTCATGTTCATATTTTTTTTTTTTATCGCATAGTAATATAGAAGAGGAGTCGCCGTTTATGCGGATTATGGGCGGGTTGCACCAACTCACGATTACAGACCGAGCAACGTTAAATATGGCGCCGGAAGCTGTCAGTCCATAGAAACTTGTCAAACTTTCCATACATTCAGCTTTTAACGAACACCAACACCGCTTACGATTAACAGACAGTTTGGTGCAACTCACCCTAAGAGTCCAACCAAAAATTAGGCTTCGTAGCCCTTAACTTTTTATAATGTCCACAGGAAAGCCGCGAACCTAAATCGGTATATGACCCAAACGCTACTCACTGCAAACTGTGCCAAACCTGTGCTAGTGCTATCAATCAATCAATCATAATCAATCAAAATATTTTTATTCAATATAGATTCATACAGAACACTTATTGAAGGTCAAAGTTCATTTAAAATTTACAATTACGTACATGTTAACTTACAAATATAAATGCTGTTTTCTATGTGTCTAAATGTCAAAAGATAAATATTATTAGAGCTAGGAGAAAAATATATGTCAGGATTATACATATAAAACAAATTCAAAACCAGATTATGTCAGTACAGAGGGAAAAAAAAATTGTTATCATTTAAAGGCGTCTTTGTCATTTATAAAATCGTTTATCGTGTAGTAGGCCTTGCGAACTAAATGGCTTTTTATAAACGACTTAAACTTATTGAGTGACAAACCTTGTACATTTTTAGGAATTTTGTTATAAAAACGCACACAATTGCCCATAAAAGACGAACTCACTTTTTGCAGACGGTAACGAGGCACGGCAAGTTTATCCTTATTTCTTTAATTTTAAGCGAGTGACAGTCACTATTTAGTTTAAATAAATGTAGATTTCGTTTTACATACATAACAATTTCAAAAATATATTGAGAAGCAAATGTGAGGATGTTGATTTGCTTGAATTTTTCTCTTAATGAAATGCGAGATCCTAACTGATAAATAGCGCGAATCGCTCTTTTTTGTAATACAAATATGATCTGTATATCAGCGGCTTTACCCCAAAGCAAAATACCATAAGTCATTATGCTGTGAAAGTAAGAAAAATAAACAAGCCTAGCTGTCTCAACATCGGTGAGCTGCCTTATTATTTTGACTGCATACGCTGCCGAACTAAGCCTATTACCTAACGAAGAAATATGTGATCCCCATTGCAGTTTATGATCCAGTGTAATACCGAGAAAAACCGTGCTATGAGCAAATTCAACGAACTCATCATTAAGTTTAACCTGTTCGTTCTTACTCGTATTGACTTTAGAGAGACTGAATTTAATACATTTTGTTTTCTTACTATTTAAAAGTAAATTGTTAGCGGTGAACCACCCTGCAACTGTGTCTAGTGCTGCATTCACTTTATCCAGATTGGTTTCTTTTCTGCTAAGTTTAAATATTAACGATGTGTCATCAGCGAATAGCACAATATCGTGTTTGTTCTGCACGTGATACGGCAAATCGTTAATATAGGCCAAGAAAAGAAATGGACCAAGTATTGAGCCTTGCGGGACTCCTATAGAAATATTAGACCCCTCAGATTGTATCCTATTTATTTCCACGTGTTGGGTTCTATTAGATAGGTAAGATTTTATAAGATCTAGTGCACGATGTTTTACCCCATAGTGGCTAAGCTTTAAGATAAGAGTATCATGGTTTACGCAGTCAAAGGCCTTTGACAGATCGCAAAAAACGCCAATTGCATCCATGGAGTTTTCCCAAGCATCGAAAATGGTTCGTAGTAGTTCAACACCAGCATCGGTTGTTGATCGGCCTTTGGTGAATCCAAACTGATTTGCATGTAAAAGATTATTCAAGTTGAAGTGTGATAACATTTGGTTCAAAATTTTACTTATTAGGAGTATAGAAATAGGTCTAGAATTTGAAGGGTCTGTTTTGGTACCCGTTTTGTACACTGGTATTATTTTACTTTGTTTCATTAGGTCTGGGAAAATTCCAACGTCTATGCAACTATTAAATATATAAGCAAGATATGGTGCTATAGGTACTATTATTGCTTTCAATGCCTTAACTGAAAGGCCCCAAAGATCTTCGGTTTTTTTCACCATGAGTGTATTGAAAGCAGTAACAATTCCTTTTGGAGATACGTGCGTAAATTTAAAAATAACTGCGCATTCATTCACACAAATTTTCAAAAGGGTTTTAGCAGCAGCAGGAGAGCTATTTAATGACCTTGTCGTCTCAGTAGGAATATTGGCAAAAAAATATTCGAATTCCCGTGCTACTTCAAAATCAGTGTTAACTAATTTGTTTCCGATCCGAAGGCTATGTTGAGGTCCATTCTTCTTTATTCTGCCAGTCTCACTGTTTATATTTGCCAACAGGTTCTGATCTTATCTAGGGAACATTTAATTTTATTTGAAATAAACAAGGCTTTCGCCGCAGCACAAACGATTTTAAATGTTTTAGAATAACGCCGAGTATAATCTAAAAATTCAGGGTCAATATTAATATTTTTTAGACCATATAAGTCGTATAGACGGTTTCTACTTATATAAATACCAGGCGTAGCCCAATCACTAAATACAGTTTTATGTTTTTTTTTAATGTTTTTAATTTCACGCAAGAAACAAATTCTTCTTCAATGCAAGGAAATAGAGTAGAATACATTAAGTTCGGGTTTTCATGCGTAAACGGTAATGCTGAAAGGCGCTCGGTCACGCATTTATTGAACTGGTCGAAGCGATCCACCGTGACGGGTCTACAAACTACGTTACTCCGTATGGTATCAACTTTTCCAGGGAAGGAAGCGAGCTGGCCACAGTGGTCCGAACTTAACTTGTTCAGTATACAACTTTGAATGGGATCTATATTGCAGAAAATATTGTCAATACACGTGGAACTAGTGGCCGTGATCCTAGTGGGCTCAGAAAACAAATTTACCAAGTTATATGATTTAAACAAATCAATTAGACTATTGGATCTAACAGATGGTTCTATAAGATTTACATTAAAATCCCCGCACACTATAATAAATTTAGAAGAACTAGAAATCTTAATAAGCGCTTCCTCCATTACAGACTCAAACAAACAGTAGTCCGCAGATGGTGGACGATAAGCACAAAGAATTATGAATTGCTCAAGCTCAATTCATGTTTTTTTAGCCAATGCTCAGTGACGCATAGTATGTGTATATTTGTGTGTGTAGTGTAGTATGTGTATGTTGCATATGTGTGTGTGCTACTGGCGCTGATATTCATCAGCACTATTAGTTTTCTGATGTCTATCCCTATCACACTTATATTTATTTATTTATTCCATAAATTAACACTACAGTCAAGCTACACGTGTTAACAGGAGAGCCATAATATTAGCACAACTTATACATTATACAATAAAAAAAAATTTGCTTACTACTAAAATAAATATTCTAAGATATATTTATGGTACTTGGAGTAGAAATAGACTCCAAGTATCGGGTGGCGAGTGTGAGAAATCGAGATTCAGAGCTGTAAAATATATCCAGTTCACTGTCGCTGCTTAGTATACCGTTCAGAAGAGTCAGTGCACGGGGAAGCGGGGAGTGCGACAAGGCTCGCGTCCGCGCCGCCGCCGGCGGGACACCGAGCAGTGCGCGGCGGTATATGTGACAATGACAATATATTTTAAGCCATACCCGTCTATTAAGTTCCGAACACGTCACGGCATTACGCGTTTTATACTCACCACTCATCTCATCTTCCCAGCGTTATTCCCGGTTGTGCCCTAAACGAGCCCGGGGTCCGCTTTGACACCTAATCCCAAGATTTGGCGTAGGCACTAGTTTTACGAAAGCGACTGCCATCTGACCTTCCAACCCAGAGGGAAAACTAGACCTTGTATTGGGATTAGACTGGTTTCCTCGCGATGTTTTCCTGCACCGAAAAGCTAACGGTAAATATTCCGTACATTAGTTCCGACTCCGAAAAACTCATTGGTACAGTCAAGGGCACCAATATGTAGTCACTCAAAGTTTCATAAATATGTATACTACAACCTTATTGTTACAGGAATAAGGTCTGCCCACATATTTTTGAGACTTTGTGGTGTATGGTGCCTTTGACTGTACGAACCTGACTTTCAACCCACGACCGCCGCTTGACAGCCGCATGCCTGAACCACTAGGCTACCGTTTTATACTCACCTCTGACGGTAATAAAGAAAGTTTAAATCCATACTAACATGCGAAAGTGTGTTTATCCGTCTGTCTGTCATCTCTTGACGCTTAAACCGCTGAACCGATTGAGATGAAATGTGGTATAGAGATAATTTGGGTCCCGGGGAAGGACATAGGATAGTTTTTATACCGGAAATCATCTTGTAAGGGAGCGAATGGCGGGGTGAAAGTTTGAATGGAACTACGTTAAAAAAGAAGTTCCACGCGGACGGAGTCGCGGGCAGAAGCTTGTCGTATATATATCGCACTGACGCCTGACTCGGCTGAGCCGATTGTAGCGGCATCAATTGCAGCCATTGGACTCCAGTGGGCGTAGCATGGTTGCCATTTTATCACTTATCGTTGTGGTAAACACGCTCATCACGCTCTGACAAGTATGCGAGTGCGAGAGTGACGGATGCCTTATCCACAACGATAAGTGATAAAATGGCAACCGTGCTACGCCCGCTGAGTGAACTAAGAGATTATTTGTTTTGCCGCTCATAAGTAATGTACTATTTAGTCAAAATCTGTAACTAGTTAAACGCAATCGTGTGTGAAACTTATACCTAATAGCTAGCCTGGGACTAATTTATCATAAATTATAGATTATGTAATTAGCTAATTAGGATTATGACACCGCACTCATTTGGCTAGATAATGCGTTATATGCCATCGGCCTTTAGTGTAGATGATAAAAAATGTGGAAAACGCTGTAACAACTTTTTTTTTTTGCGCACAGCAAGTTTTTGTTTCCGTAAATTGGCCACTT
Organism: Epinotia bilunana; assembly: GCA_947049275.1. Taxonomy (NCBI): domain Eukaryota; kingdom Metazoa; phylum Arthropoda; class Insecta; order Lepidoptera; family Tortricidae; genus Epinotia; species Epinotia bilunana. The sequence continues at coordinate 4,293,519 of OX346269.1, read as the reverse complement.
TGTAAGGTGCACAAACTTTGCAAGAAACAGTTTTAAGATAACTTAATGACGATGTGACGCCCGGTTAGCCTAGTGGGTAGTGACGCTGCCTACAAAGCTGAAAGTCCCGGGTTCGAATCCCGGTAAGGGCAAATATTTGTGTGATGAGCATGATTATTTGTTTCTGAGTCTTGGATGTTTTCTATGTATTTAAGTATTTATATCTATTAAATTTATCGTCGTCTAGTACCCGCAACACAAGCCTTATTGAGCTTACTATGGGGCTAGCTCGATTTGTGTAAGATTGTCCCCTAATATATGTATATATTTTTAATGACATTTGCTTTGGAACCAATCGGTAAAAAAACTATTCCATTACAAATAATGGGTGTCTCAATAAGAGTGCACTATTTCGACTATAAATAACCCTTAAATTAGGTACTTATCTATTATTTCTTTCTTTAAACTTTATTTCACAAGGGGTCCACATGACTCAAAAAAAAAGTAGGGCTTTAAAGCGCAATATCTCGCAAACTAATCGCTGATTTGAAAAATGGTTCTCGGAAAACCATAATATTATTGAACGAGCTATGCAACGATACCCCACACCATGGGTTTAGCGAGAAAAAAAAATTACATTCCCGCTTTAGGTGTAGGGGAGGTACCCTAAAAAAATTTTTTTTCGAGGTTTTATTGGACTGTTTTGTCGGCGTGGTTGATTTATATACCCATGCCAAATTACAGTTTTCTTGTAGTAATGGTTACTGAGCTAAGCCGAGGACGGACGGACGGACGGACAGACGGACATGGCGAAACTATAAGGGTTCCTTGTTGACTACGAAACCCTAAAAAAGCCGCAAGGAAAAAAGTATGATATAATATACATACATATATGACATTATTAGAGTAAGTAATAGTGCACTCTTATTTAGACACTCGTTATCCTACTAATATTATAAATGTGAAAGTTTGGGTGCTTAGATGTTTGGATATTGGTTACTCAATCACGCTTAAACGGCTCAACCGATTTGTATAAAATTTTGGACCAAGATAGTTTATAGCCTGTATCAAAATATAGGATAGATTTATCCCAGGGCCACGCAGACGAAGGACGGAAGCTAGTAAGTTATAAGTAAAAATTCACTTAATATCACTTTTAGCGTTTGGTGAGGTAGGGCACAGCGAAATGTCACCCCGCTCGAATGTGGAGCAGCCCAACTGGGGAAGTACCTCCGCCTTGCAGAAGACCACAGCCATAATAACACAACTACTTGCTCTGTAGTAGTGTTGTGTTCCTGGAGGTGAGCAAGGTCGCCAGAGCTCCCGAGGATGCGTTGTGTTGAGAGCGAGGGAATTTGTTCCTTCAGCTGTCAACCCGGCGAATCCTCAAACATATCAAGGGTCGGCAACACCCATGTTACTCCTTTGGAGTTGCATGCGTCTATAGGTTGCGGTGTCTGCTTACCATCAGGCGGGCCGTACGCTGGTTTGCCACCGTCGTTGTATATAAAAAAAACAAATCGTAATACCTAAATGTCTGTGTAAGGGTTTGGTCAGATCCCGCGTACGTCGGCTTTTTATTTAAATAAATATTACCAGAGTATTTTTATTTAAACACATATTAGGGTAAGGCCGCGGAGCGTTTTAACTGCCACACTTTTATGTAACGATTTGTTGCCGAATAAAACCTCATGGTGGCATTTAGTTTCAATATATATCGCAAGTAGAAAAGCAAGTTTATTTGTTTTTATTCAAGCTTGGTGATTTTGTCACGCTAGGCCCTCCACAAATCGTTACATAAAAGTGCGGCGGTTGAATGAAACGCTCCGCGGCCTTACCCATTACCAGAGTATTTTTATTTAAATACATATTACCAGAGTATTTTTTTTAAATACATATTACCAGAGTATTTTTATTTAAATACATATTACTAGAGTATTTTTATTTAAATACATATTGCCAGAGTATTTTTCGCGATTGCTTTAAAGTGCGCCATTGCAAAGGTTATTCACCGGTATTACAACACGCGGATGCCTAAAAGTCGTCGTATGCATAAAATTGGCTGTCGAAACCTGGTCGCCAAACAACTACGTATGCAGTTTTAGAAACTTGAACTCTGCGGCGATTGCTACATGGTTAAATTAATTTACCACGACTATATCGTAAGGGAAAAATATGTTAGGGCACCTGATACGACATGACAATTACATCCATACTAATATTATAAATGCGAAAGTGTGTCTGTCTGTCTGTCTGTCTGTTACCTCTTCACGCTTAAACCGCTGAACCGATTTGGATGAAATTTGGTATAGAGATAGTTTGAGTCCTGGGGAAGGACATGGGATAGTTTTTATCACGGAAATCATCCCCCAAGGGGATGAAGTGGGGGGTGAAAGTTTGTATGGAGCTGCGATATAAACGAGTTCCACGCGGACGGAGTCGTGGGCAGAAGCTAGTAAATCTATAATTGACAGGAGCCCGACTCTTAAGTTTATGATGATGATATTGTGAAAAAAGGGGTGAAGTAGTCTGACGCTGCTATCCTCTATCCATAGTAATCCATACTAATATTATAAATGCGAAAGTGTGTCTGTCTGTCTGTTACCTCTTCACGCTTAAACCGCTGAACCGCTTGAGATGAAATTTGGTATAGAGATAGTTTGAGTCCTGGGGAAGGACATAGGATAGTTTTTATCCCGGAAATCATCCCCCAAGGGGATGAAGTGGGGGTGAAAGTTTGTATGGAGCTGCGATATAAACGAGTTCCACGCGGACGGAGTCGTGGGCAGAAGCTAGTAAATCTATAATTGACAGGAGCCCGACTCTTAAGTTTATGATGATGATATTGTGAAAAAAGGGGTGAAGTAGTCTGACGCTGCTATCCTCTATCCATAGTAATCCATACTAATATTATAAATGCGAAAGTGTGTCTGTCTGTCTGTTACCTCTTCACGCTTAAACCGCTGAACCGCTTGAGATGAAATTTGGTATAGAGATAGTTTGAGTCCTGGGGAAGGACATAGGATAGTTTTTATCCCGGAAATCATCCCCCAAGGGGATGAAGTGGGGGGTGAAAGTTTGTATGGAGCTGCGATATAAACGAGTTCCACGCGGACGGAGTCGTGGGCAGAAGCTAGTAAATCTATAATTGACAGGAGCCCGACTCTTAAGTTTATGATGATGATATTGTGAAAAAAGGGGTGAAGTAGTCTGACGCTGCTATCCTCTATCCATAGTAATCCATACTAATATTATAAATGCGAAAGTGTGTCTGTCTGTCTGTTACCTCTTCACGCTTAAACCGCTGAACCGCTTGAGATGAAATTTGGTATAGAGATAGTTTGAGTCCTGGGGAAGGACATAGGATAGTTTTTATCCCGGAAATCATCCCCCAAGGGGATGAAGTGGGGGGTGAAAGTTTGTATGGAGCTGCGATATAAACGAGTTCCACGCGGACGGAGTCGTGGGCAGAAGCTAGTAAATCTATAATTGACAGGAGCCCGACTCTTAAGTTTATGATGATGATATTGTGAAAAAAGGGGTGAAGTAGTCTGACGCTGCTATCCTCTATCCATAGTAATCCATACTAATATTATAAATGCGAAAGTGTGTCTGTCTGTCTGTTACCTCTTCACGCTTAAACCGCTGAACCGCTTGAGATGAAATTTGGTATAGAGATAGTTTGAGTCCTGGGGAAGGACATAGGATAGTTTTTATCCCGGAAATCATCTCCCAAGGGGATGAAGTGGGGGGTGAAAGTTTGTATGGAGCTGCGATATAAACGAGTTCCACGCGGACGGAGTCGTGGGCAGAAGCTAGTAAATCTATAATTGACAGGAGCCCGACTCTTAAGTTTATGATGATGATATTGTGAAAAAAGGGGTGAAGTAGTCTGACGCTGCTATCCTCTATCCATAGTAATCCATACTAATATTATAAATGCGAAAGTGTGTCTGTCTGTCTGTTAACTCTTCACGCTTAAACCGCTGAACCGCTTGAGATGAAATTTGGTATAGAGATAGTTTGAGTCCTGGGGAAGGACATAGGATAGTTTTTATCCCGGAAATCATCCCCCAAGGGGATGAAGTGGGGGGTGAAAGTTTGTATGGAGCTGCGATATAAACGAGTTCCACGCGGACGGAGTCGTGGGCAGAAGCTAGTAAATCTATAATTGACAGGAGCCCGACTCTTAAGTTTATGATGATGATATTGTGAAAAAAGGGGTGAAGTAGTCTGACGCTGCTATCCTCTATCCATAGTAATCCATACTAATATTATAAATGCGAAAGTGTGTCTGTCTGTCTGTTACCTCTTCACGCTTAAACCGCTGAACCGCTTGAGAAGAAATTTGGTATAGAGATAGTTTGAGTCCTGGGGAAGGACATAGGATAGTTTTTATCCCGGAAATCATCCCCCAAGGGGATGAAGTGGGGGGTGAAAGTTTGTATGGAGCTGCGATATAAACGAGTTCCACGCGGACGGAGTCGTGGGCAGAAGCTAGTAAATCTATAATTGACAGGAGCCCGACTCTTAAGTTTATGATGATGATATTGTGAAAAAAGGGGTGAAGTAGTCTGACGCTGCTATCCTCTATCCATAGTAATCCATACTAATATTATAAATGCGAAAGTGTGTCTGTCTGTCTGTTACCTCTTCACGCTTAAACCGCTGAACCGCTTGAGATGAAATTTGGTATAGAGATAGTTTGAGTCCTGGGGAAGGACATAGGATAGTTTTTATCCCGGAAATCATCCCCCAAGGGGATGAAGTGGGGGGTGAAAGTTTGTATGGAGCTGCGATATAAACGAGTTCCACGCGGACGGAGTCGTGGGCAGAAGCTAGTAAATCTATAATTGACAGGAGCCCGACTCTTAAGTTTATGATGATGATATTGTGAAAAAAGGGGTGAAGTAGTCTGACGCTGCTATCCTCTATCCATAGTAATCCATACTAATATTATAAATGCGAAAGTGTGTCTGTCTGTCTGTTAACTCTTCACGCTTAAACCGCTGAACCGCTTGAGATGAAATTTGGTATAGAGATAGTTTGAGTCCTGGGGAAGGACATAGGATAGTTTTTATCCCGGAAATCATCCCCCAAGGGGATGAAGTGGGGGGTGAAAGTTTGTATGGAGCTGCGATATAAACGAGTTCCACGCGGACGGAGTCGTGGGCAGAAGCTAGTAAATCTATAATTGACAGGAGCCCGACTCTTAAGTTTATGATGATGATATTGTGAAAAAAGGGGTGAAGTAGTCTGACGCTGCTATCCTCTATCCATAGTAATCCATACTAATATTATAAATGCGAAAGTGTGTCTGTCTGTCTGTTACCTCTTCACGCTTAAACCGCTGAACCGCTTGAGATGAAATTTGGTATGGAGATATTTTGAGTCCCGGGGAAGGACATAGGCAAGTTTTTATACCGAAAATCATCCAATTATGGGGTGAAAGTTTGCATGGAGCTGCGATATCAACGAGTTCCACGCGGACGGAGTCGCGGGCAGAAGCTAGTATTATAAATGCGAAAGTGTGTCTGTCTGTCAGTTACCTCTTCTTGCTTAAACTGCTGCACCGATTTGGATGAAATTTGGTATCGATATAGTTTGAGTCCCGGGGAAGGACATAGGCAAGTTTTTATCCCGGAAATCAAATGTCATCTTAAGGGGATGAAATGGGGGGTGAAAGTTTGTATATAGCTACTATATAAACGACTTCTACGCGGACGGAGTCGAGGGCAGAAGCTCGTACTTTATAAAACAAAAAAGGTAATTAATTTTTCATCAAATATTATAGGAAATAGAACAGATTTGTTTTATTTTAAACGATGATAAACGAACGATGCAAAACAAACGCAACTCTGCTCCAATACGGGTGTAGACACTAATTAAAACAATCAATAATGTCGTATTTTCTCTAAAAAGGATTAAAGATGTAGTCAAATGGAGAAAAAAGCCACGCAACAGGTTAAATAATCACAAAGTTATAAGTGTCCAAAGTTTTAAGAAGGGATACCCCTTACAATACACAACATAAGTTCCGTCCCTTTTCCGCAAAATGCCACTTCATATGAAACGATTGTCATTTACTATGACTATGACGCTCGCAGATTGTGACGTCACGAACTGCTAACGTTTTCTCTCTAACAAGCAATATACAACAAGCAACCGTTTTATTAATGTGATTTTCGTCACTAGGCAATTTTTTACCTTCTTTCTTTTGGAGTACCTAATAAATAATAATATATTATTCGAATCTACACCCGTATTTAGAAATATTGAAATTCCATTGGACATTGGATAATTTTTTATAACCTCAGCACGGTTGGCACAAGACAGCGCGCGTGCTGTGTCGAGACGAGATAGACTATCCGTCTCTTTCAACACTTATAGAAAGAGGCGGGGAGTCTGTCTCGCCGCGACACAGCTCGCCCGCCGGCTTGTGATAAACGTGCTGAGCCCTTTAAAATAGTCGAGTGGGATCACGCGTCCTAAATGTCCTCTGTTCAATGATAACTGGACGTTAAAGTCATTTTAACTGACAATTAATGCATAATGTTTGAGATCTTGCGTAATGGCAGGCCAAGAGCGCTCGCGGCATCCGTTCTATTCCCGATAAGTATATTAACAGTAAATATAAGTATATTTTTTGGTAATACACATAAATAAGCCGAATTTAATTAAGTATCTAATCAACTGATGACTTCATTAAATTCGGCTTGTTTATCTAAAACTTAACATTTAGGGAACTTTTGGGCACCAACATTGTAGGTCACATACCATAGTCTTACACACAGAAAAAATATTACTTGAATCAATAAATAAATTAGAAAGACCGACAATATCTTGAATTAAACAGATATAATCTTAAATTAAGATGATTCTCTTGAACCAACAGGAAAAAATCGTGGCTCAAGATAATTTCGTATCGGGGGTCACGGTGGGTCTCATCAGCTCATACGGGAATTTCACATAACCGCTAAGGTCACCCCTGAGCCCGGGTGAAAAAAGAAAATGCCCAAGCTGATTTGATTTCATTTTCTATAGAGTGAACTATGTAATCGTGTAATCATTTACACCCTCGTTCACCCAACTTGATTTTACAAAACATTACTAAACCGGCGATAGATAGGCGATCCACTATCAATCACAGATTAGCATATCGCATGCATGACAATGTAGCGACAGCCGAAAAGGTGCAGTTGGTTTAATGTTATGTTGAGAGTTGAGATGTCGATAATTTTGGGGAAAAATGCGTTTAGGTCGTGACCGCGTCGAACTCGTTTATATCGTAGTTCTATACAATTTTTCACTCCCCATTTTACGACCTTGGGAGATGATTTCCGGGACAAAAACTATCTGTCGGGACTCAAACTATCTCTATACCAAATTGCATTGAAATCGGCTCAGCGATTTAAGAGTCCGCAGTAAGCTCGATTCTCCATACAAACGTAGTTACGCTCTCATTTTAAAACTGCGTGTTGGATTGTAACGAAACCTTGCATATACAATGACGTGAGGGATATGTCTGTAATTGGTTTATGTAGCTTCAGATACCATACCAAAAAAAATGCGGCGAATTTAAGTTTTTCATACATAACTCGTTTTTCCTGTATTTTGTTTAATTTATAAACTAGAACCATATAAACTAATTACAGACATAGATATACCTCATGTCATTGTATATGCAAAGTTTCGTTACAATCCAACACGTAGTTTTAAAATGAGAGCGTAACTACGTTTGTATGCGTTAAAGCTTAAACGTGGAGAGGTAACAGACAGACAGACACACTGTCGCATTTATAATATTAAGGAAGTATGGATAACGGTAACGATCCGCATTTTTAGTGTTTGCGTTTTTTTTAAAGTGAAAACTTCTTTAGCGGCGCTGTGCACTTTTTGTAATGGGGAAAATGGATAAATTCGCCACAGGTCACGTGACCGTAAGATATGAATGTCACGTGACCGTGAGATTCGAGAGATTGAAAATTGGTAAGACGGACACGTGACCTGATCGAAAAACTGTTACAATGTCATTGAGTTTTCACTTCTGCCAGCACTTTCGGAGTGCAACCCGGTCTTTTTTTCTAACCATTTTATGAGTAGGTATTAGAATAACCCAATTACCATAAGAATGATAAGCTACGGTAGTCTAGTAGTTCAAGCCTGCAGCTCTGAAACAGTCGTGGGTTTGACCTTCGGCTCTTATCTTACCTTATTATTTGCTATTTGACAACCTTTCAAAAGTGTCTACACATGCGTCTTATGTCAGTAACGTCGCCGAGTTTTTTACGCCAGTTCTTGGGTAAGCCTTTTATGTAACGGGTTTATATCGTAGCTCCATACAAACTTTCACCCCCCCCCCCCCCCCGTTCACCTCCTTAGGGGGTTGTTATCCGGGACAAAACGATCCTATGTCCTTCCCCGGGCGTCAAACTATATCTATACCAAATTTCATCTCAATCGATACTTACAAACTTTGCACCCCTATTTAACCCGCTTAGGGGTGAGTTTTCCAAAACCCTAGAATTACTTTTCTTCTAAATTTTTAAATTAAAGGAAAAATTGAAAAATGTAATGCTCCGAGCCGTCGCTACTAACCAACTTAACTCTGCGTTGTAGGAAGGAACTGATTGAAAGATTTAGTGGCCGAGACAGATTGTTCCGATAGCTCAGTTGGTTAGTAGCGACGGGCCATGAATGCCTGTGGTCGCCGGTTCGAATCCGGCTCGGAGCATTAAATTTTTCAATTTTTCCTTTTATTTAAAAATTTATAATTTCGTTAGCAGCGTTACTGCTTAATACAAAATTAATTTACTTTTCTTCTATTGTAATAGTGATAAGGAGTACATACACAAAGTTGCAACTCTCTCACTTAAAATTTTACTCCATTCCCATACAAACGTTCAACCCCCTTTTTACCCCCTTTTAGTGAGTAAATACGTTATATAAACCTAGTGTGAAAAACACAGCTTTCTAGTGTCAACGGTTTGGGCTTGGCGTTGATTTAAGTGAGGGAGTCAGTCAGTCAGGACTTTTACGTTTATAGTTTACAGTGGGCGTAGCACGGTTGCCATTTTATCACTTATCGTTGTGGTAAAGACGCCCATCACGCTCTGACAAGTATGCGAGTGCGAGAGTGACGGATGCCTTATCCACGACGATAAGTGATAAAATGGCAACCGTGCTACGCCTGAACGGCTAAGTGTGGCGGTTAAAACGCTCCGCGGCCTTACCCCCTTCTCGAGGCAGACATTTTCTTTCCGAACCGGTGGTAATTTATCGACATTCACAGTGAATGTAATATGCTTAAATTGAAGAATTTAACAATAAAGATAGCGTAGATATTTCTGAACGAATACCTTCGATGTCTATTATTTTATTAGCCATTAAAGTGATTTTCTCTGCAACCATAACATTTTCAAGGCAAATTATATTCACTTTCTATAAAACCCTGAAGGTTAGGTTAGGTTTGATTTATGGAAATCCTGAACAATCGTCAGTTTCTGAGAAAAACATACTATGGCAAGAGTTACTTTTATAGCAAATTATGATATCATTATAGTAGCCCATTTTTGAAAGGTTGTGTGTACTATGGGAGAACTCGAGTATAATGGGCCTAGTTCGTGTGTGTAAGTTTTGAAAGGTTGTGTGTACTATGGGAGAACTCGAGTATAATGGGCCTAGTTCGTGTGTGTAAGTCCCCTAATATTTATTCAGACATTTATAAGCATGATGGATACAAATTCATGTTTGTATTACTTTGTAAGTATATTATGATGCGTGTGAATCACCGTGCGGATTGCGAACTAATACAATAAACTTATTATAACTAACTAGACTAGCCCCCATAGCATATATTATAGCCATTATGTTATCACGCTACCAGCAGAACTATCGTGACACGCTTGCAATGCTAAATTCCTCTACGTCGATTATATAAATTATCAGTATTGTTAGTAGGTTACGTACTCTGACGACCGGTTCCGCTTGCGGTTATTCAATATGCGATGTTGAGACGTAGAATACTAAGGGCCGGCGCCCACTATCGGCAGGGCACGGCAAGGTATCCTTCGGCATAGATGCGCGCAGGCGCACACTAACGGAAATTTTTGCCGAGGCCGTCCTCGCGCATGCCGAGGTACGCTTGGGAATGCCACGGCATCGCTCGTGCCTTTCACAGGCAAACCAAGGCGTCTTAGACATGCCGAGGCGTTTCAGCCGTGCCTAGGCGTCTAACAGGTAACAGGCAAACAGACTGGCGTCTGTGAGGTCCGGCGTACATGATCGGCACGGCACGGCAGCTTCTTCCTATGCTGCCGAAGCAACCCGTAATATAGACTGCCTCGGCGTCTTTAGGCATGCCGAGGCGACCGAGCCGTGCCGTGCCGTGCCGATTAATGTGCGCCAGCCTTTAGAACGTACCTACGTCGCGATTCCGTTGGTCTTTAGGCGAGCATGTATGCAATATGTTGATTTTTAAGCATTTCATTTCTGTATGATAAGATTTTATATGGGGCAGAGCAGAAAGTGGGTAGACCCCCGACAAGGTGGACTGGCGACCTGGTAAAGGTCGCGGGAGTCCGCTGGATGTGGGCGGCGCGAGATCGGTCACTTTGCACTCTTTGGGGGGCACCTGTGTCCAGCAGTGGACGTCTTTCAGCTGATATGACGATGACGATGATGAAGGTTTGACACTTCATGGAGCCTATGGTGTCAATAATGGGATTAGAGCTGTGTATAATACGGCATTCTTCGTGGTCGTATCCTCATGTCTGCGGGGCAGGGAGGTGACGTCTACGGCTGACTCTCTCGACCATCTGCTCTCCAGTCCAGTCTTGAGCCATTTGTAAGGTTACCTGGTAGTGTGGACCCGGTAAACTTCTTCGACGGCACCTGTCCTGTCTCCTGGGTGCACGACTGCACGTCCTCTGTTTCACCTTCCGTCAACATGACCAGTAATTAATAATTACTAGCGACCCGCCCCGGCTTCGGCTATATTATACTTCTAAACCTTGCTCTTGAATCATTCTATCTACTCGTATTAAAAAAACCGCATCATAATCCGTTGCGTAGTTTTAAAGATCTAAGCATACATAGGGACAGTATGTAGTGATACTATGTATTGATGCTCCTTGGGGTCAAGGATATCTGGGCCAAGATTTATTTATTTATTTAAATATATTTACACAGCATTACAGATTACTTCAGTCTAATACACTGTGAAACGAAACATCAATTTAAAGGAACAAAGCAATAATAATAATAAACAAATACGTACAATAGAACGTCTGTCATCCTTCATCTCACAAAACTTCAGACACTCCGTTGTCGGCTGTTTTTCCTTTTAATGGCAATTTTATGGTTATTTTTTTGGAATCTAATTATGGTTTCAAATATAGGAGGATACAAAAATATGAAACACATAGTAGGCCGTGCCGAAATTAAATCCCGGAATTTTTGTATGAAAATAACTCTTTCTTCTGAACATTTCTTCTGTATGTTATTTTATGTGAGTATATTTATTTTGCATATATGTATGTATATTTATTTATACATTAATTATATGTAAGTATGTATATTATTCTTATTTTTAACCCCCGACGCAAAGAGAGGGGTGTTATAAGTTTAACTTATCTGTGTATCTGTCTGTGGTATCGTAGCTCCCTAACGGATGAACCGATTTTCGTTTAGTTTTTTTGTGTCATAGATAATTTTATCCCGAGTGTTCTTAGCCATGTTTCATGAAAATCTGTTCAGCCGTTTTTGAGATATTGGACTTTGATCAAGTTGATGAGGGGATCTGACTAACTTCCTTATGTCAGTCGATTCGAAATTTGGTACCGTGCTACTTCAGTGATATTGAAAGTATATGATAAGTCACCAATGACTGATCAGCCGTTTGAAGATCATCACTTTGGGGGATCGCTTCGTGCGTCGGGCGACTGAAGCGATCCCCCGACGCGACGACGCTTGGAAAATAAAAATGTTTTAAATTGTGGGTGGGAAAACTAGCCCGAAATCCATTTAATCAATCCCGCACGGCCCCGCCCCGCACCGCCACAGTGCATGGGAAAAGCCTGGGTGGATACAGAGATAAAATCAGTGAAGCAAGCATTCAAAGAAGGGTTGTCAACAGGAGCCAAAGACCCGGTGTCAAAAGGCAAAAGGTTGATTGTTGACCGATTAGGTACCGAGTCTTGTGATTGAATTGAACAAATGATTTCAAACGTTAAATTTAATTAATTTAGGTCTCTATATTTATATTCATTAATTCAATCATAAAACTACCTATGTATGTATACTAGTTTTCATTAGACACTGATAAAAATGGCATTTACACTGAAAGGTTTGCAATCCCTTCACGGCGAGACACCCGCTACCACGATATAACAACAAAAGTAAAAATCGGCCTAGTGCGTGTCGGGCCACGCGCAGTGTAGGGTTCCGTACTTGCCTGTCTTAAAATTGGCCTTTCCAAGTACACATTAGGTTGGTCGACTATTACTCGGTAACTACTTATGCCTACTTGTCCGTGATAGTTTTCCTTTTAAATTCATTATATGTACTACTGCCACGATTTTTTTCACAGTCCCAGTAGTAGCCATTTAGCCGGCAGGGGAGGGGGTTTGGGGGACCAATATCTCGCAAACTAATCACGGATTTGAAAAATTGGTTAGGTAACCCATAATATTGTTGAACAAGCTATCCAACGATACACCATGGGTTTAACGAGAAAAAAATTACATCCCCGCTTTAGGTGTAGGGTAGGTACCCTAAAATAATAAAAAAAAACAAGATTTTATTATACTGTTGGCGGCGTGATTGATTAATGTATATACCCATGCCGAATTACAGTTTTCTAGTAGTAACGGGTACTGAGCTAAGCCGAGGACGGACGGACGGACGGACTACTTTGCTTGCTACTTGTTGACTACGGAACCCTAAAAATGGTCGTAACGGGGAACAAAAAAAAAGAGTCGTTACCTATTAGAAATTAAGTTTCGTGGTAGGAGGCGTCATTGTTCGCTATTGACACCTTAGCTGGCGAATACTATAATCTCAGTAGAAAATACAAAATGTCAAACGTCAATTTTCTTGAGTTTGTCGTGAGGATACAGCCACGATTTAAAATCACCGTTAAAAATATTTTGCACAGACACCCAAATACTACATTTTTATTTTTAAATATTAAAATAGCTTAGTTAAACATATTTATTGGTGTTTTTATGTTTAGATTTATTTATAAATACGTTTTCAAACATTGTATTTGAGTAAAAACCTTCTTGCTTTATAACTGACGCAAGAGTGACAGATACAATTTAAGAAAAAACCATTACACCCATGGGCGTAATAAAGGCTATTGTAGCTCTGTATGCCTGCGCGCTATCGAGCCCTTTACGAGCAAGTGCGATAAAAAGAGTTACATTTGTATTGTATACTAGCTTCCGCCCGCGACTTCGTCTGCGTGGACCCAAGATAAAAACGATCCTATATTTTAATTCAGGCTATAAACAATCTACGTACAAAATTTCATCCAAATCGGTTGAGCCGTTTTAGCTTGATTGAGTAACAAACATCCAAACATCTAAACATCCAAACATTCACATTTATAATATTAGTAGGATAGTAGGATTGTTATTGTTTAGGTTATCGGTTCGCAACAAAAACACGTAGTATTCTTGACCTGCGTGTGTTTATCAATGTATCAGGCGAGGTGACGTCAGAGGGAGACCTTGAGGAGGGCAAGAGACGAGATTCAGTATGCGCGTGCGCTTACAGACGTGTTTACGAGACTCGTGTAAACGGGCACTTATTTATGTGAATAGTTTTAATAGAATTAAAGAAAATTATCGAATAAAAGTAGCAGTTCAGTTTTTCGAATAAAATAATTTTAATTTGTCAGGTGAAACTTTTGTCATGTATTAGTGTTGTATATTATACGGAAAGTTTAAGAGTCCGCAGTAAGCCCGGCCGAATTTCACCTTCCCATACAAACGTAGTTACGCTCTCATTTTAAAACTACGTGTTGGATTGTGACGAAACTATGCATATACATTGACATGAGGTACATCTATGTCTGTAATAGTTTATATGGTTCCAATTTAAAAAACAAACGAAATACAGCAAAAATAAGTTTTGTATGAAAAACTTAAATTAGCTGTATTTTTTTTACTATGGTATCTGAAGCTACATAAACTACAGACATGGATATGCCTCATGTCATTGTATATGCAAAGTTTCGTTGCAATCCAACACGTAGTTTTAAAATGAGAGCGTAATAAAATGACTACGTTTGTATAGGGACTGCGGACTTTTAATCTCGCGAGATCTCGTACGAAAATTCTACGAGAATCAGTCTCGTGAAATATGGACGACATCTTATTCCCTAGTTCACACCAAGCATCAAAATAAAACGAAAGAACTTGTTCTATTGGTAAACCCCACTTTAATAGACATGACGTGAAGAATAGGGTCAATGTCTTGGCAATGATAACATTAGATAAAGGTGCTGTTTTCTGGGTCGCAGGTTGAATCCGGCTAATTTGGGTGTGAGTAACTAGAATAAGACGGGGCGGACGATATAATTAACTTCCCTCCGGTAAAGTGGGTGGCCAGATGTCGTTTGTTAATCTAATAGTATTAAGAGTCCGCAGTAAGCTCGATTCTCCATACAAACGTAGTTACGCCCTCATTTTAAAACTGCATGTTGGATTGTAACGAAACTTTGCATGTACAATGATATGAGGTATATCTATGTATATAATTACTTTATGTAGCTTCAGATACCATACTAAAAATAATAAAGCGAATTTAAGTTTTTGATACAAAACTTTTTTTTGCTGTATTTTGTTTGTTTTATTCACTGGAACCATATAAACTAATTACAAACATAGATATACCTCATGTCAATGTATATGCAAAGTTTCGCCACAATCCAACACGATGTTTTAAAATGAGAGCGTAACTACGTTTGTATGGGAAGGTGAAATTCGGCCGAGCTTACTCCAGACTCTTAACAGACGATCGAACGGTCCGGCGGACCGAGAGGGACACAGCTATCTGAAAGAATCAGTCATATATCGCTCTGATTCTTTCAGATAGCTGTGTCCCTCTCCGTCCACCGAACCGTTCGATCGTATAATATTACTAGTTGCTATGTGAGTTGTAGAACTCGCGAGCCATTCAATACAAATTTTTATTTCTAATTTCGAAAAGCTATATAGTTATCTAACCTGTTCTCAAAATTACACGACAATCGGTTGAGAAAGGCGGCCTCTAGAGGAGGATAGCCGACGATTTTCGGACCAAGCTGAGCATAGAACTTCGTTCGCTTCGCTCGCTCGTGCAATAAATAGGAAAAGTGTGAGGTTCTAGAGCTAGAACCTAAGTTTATATGGAGGGTGTAATTCCTGGATGGTTTGTCCAGAAAAAATATCAAAAGTTCTAGACATCATAGGCTATATTTTATCCCGCGGCTTTGCTTGGATTCTCCGTAAAACGGGGGCGGAGCCATGCGGGCAGATTGTACTTATTATAAAGGACATGTTGATGTTGTTTATAATTACGACTTAACAAAAATGTGGGGGGAAAATGCGACTCGGTTCGGTTCTTAAATATTTTTTTACGGCGACTTATGATTCGTGCGCTGTTCAAACGTTGTGTATTATGTGTATCCCTATTCAAAATGTAAAATTACGAGTAGATAGGTAGGAGAAGGAAGCCTTTTCGCTGGATCAAGAACAGAACTACCTGTCTGTTACCTTTTCACGTAGAGCTTCTGTCACTTCAACACGATTCTGATAAAACTGGGAATGAAGATATATTGAGACCCGATGAAGGTCATAGGAATTTCATCCCAAAACCATCCCAGTTTGCAATCAATCCCATTCTTGCTCTACTACGTGTTTACGTAGGTTTACGTAATATAGGTTTCTATATTACTCTTCTCTTCTTCATCAGCGTGTCTGCGCCCACCGTTGGGCATACGCCTCTCCAATCATCCATATAACCCGATTTGTATCGCGCCCTACATAACATAAAAATGCTACTTAGCATAAAAACCTACATGTATATTCATAGAACTTTTTTTCTACACAGGCGTCCTAGACACAGGCACGCTAGCCGGCTCGATGGGCCGCCGCATGCGCTGGTCGCTCGCCGCACATGACATCTGCTTCACGAACGCGCTCCACGCGGCGTTCTTCGCGCTCGGCAAGTGCGTGCCGGTGAAGCGGGGCGCCGGAGTCTACCAGGTACTGAAGCTAGCTCCATCGCACAGGCGTCCTAGACACGGGCACGCTAGCCGGCTCGATGGGCCGCCGCATGCGCTGGTCGCTCGCCGCACATGACATCTGCTTCACGAACGCGCTCCACGCGGCGTTCTTCGCGCTCGGCAAGTGCGTGCCGGTGAAGCGGGGCGCCGGAGTCTACCAGGTACTGAAGCTAGCTCCATCGCACAGGCGTCCTAGACACGGGCACGCTAGCCGGCTCGATGGGCCGCCGCATGCGCTGGTCGCTCGCCGCACATGACATCTGCTTCACGAACGCGCTCCACGCGGCGTTCTTCGCGCTCGGCAAGTGCGTGCCGGTGAAGCGGGGCGCCGGAGTCTACCAGGTACTGAAGCTAGCTCCATCGCACAGGCGTCCTAGACACGGGCACGCTAGCCGGCTCGATGGGCCGCCGCATGCGCTGGTCGCTCGCCGCACATGACATCTGCTTCACGAACGCGCTCCACGCGGCGTTCTTCGCGCTCGGCAAGTGCGTGCCGGTGAAGCGGGGCGCCGGAGTCTACCAGGTACTGAAGCTAGCTCCATCGCACAGGCGTCCTAGACACGGGCACGCTAGCCGGCTCGATGGGCCGCCGCATGCGCTGGTCGCTCGCTGCACACGGTACAAATCGGTCGCATTTATCATATACTGAAATTTTGTGAGCCGGTTCGTTAATTATATAGGACTTTTTTATCGATTCGATTTTTCGATGTTTTTTTTGGGGACAGAGCCACTAGTTTTCTCTAAACCTATTTTATTTATTAGATTCAGACAACAAGGTCCCGATTTACGTTATACCTTCACTATATCAATCACGCGATAAGTGACAAGATCGAGCGTCAGTTCTCGTTCTAACTATCGAACGGTGTCAGCCAGTGAGGGACGCTCTATCTTGTCACTTATCGCGTTTACGTTATACCTTACAGGCCCCGTATCATGGTCGGCCATATCAATCACGCGATAAGTGACAAGATCGAGCGTCAGTTCTCGTTCTAACTATCGAACGGTGTCAGCCAGTGAGGGACGCTCTATCTTGTCACTTATCGCGTTTACGTTATACCTTACAGGCCCCGAATCATGGTCGGCCTTATCAATCACGTGATAAGTGACAAGATCGAGCGTCAGTTCTCGTTCTAACTATCGAACGGTGTCAGCCAGTGACGGACGCTCTATCTTGTCACTTATCGCGTTTACGTTATACCTTACAGGCCCCGTATCATGGTCGGCCTTATCAATCACGCGATAAGTGACAAGATAGAGCGTCATTTCTCGTTCTATCGAACGGTGTCAGCCAGTGACGGACGCTCTATCTTGTCACTTATCGCGTGATAAGGCCGATGATACGGGGTCAGCGGGCGTAGCACGGTTGCCATTTTATCACTTATCGTTGTGGATAAGGCATCCGTCACTCTTGCACTCGCACACTTGTCAGAGCGTGATGGGCGTCTTTACCACAACGATAAGTGATAAAATGGCAACCATGCTACGCCCACAGAATAACATACATCGTCCTCCTAGCGTTATTCCTGGTTGTGCCCTAAAGGCGCCATCCCAAGATAAGGCGTAGCGTAGGTAGTTTTACGAAAGCGACTGACACCTGACTTGACCTTCCAACTCAGTCTTTCAGCTTTCTCAGCCTTTTCAACTCCAGAAAGTTTATGTCATATACCTCTTTCTAAGTGTTCTAATAAGAGAGAGAAGGATAGTGCGAGAAAAATCGAGAGCTCGCGCGCCGTCGCGTGATAGCCGTGCTGTTGTCTCCCCTTTGTCAAGTGAGTGGGCAACCCGACTGTTAGAAGTTCTTAAGCCACCCGAAGGCCTCTAACTCGGCTTAATATACTACTGTCATAAACAGCAGCCGGGTTCAACTGCTTAGCGCCTGCTTGTGCCTTCCAAAGCACGGAAGCGCTCATTTATATTAAACACTCAAACATCAGGCGGTCACCCATCCATCGTTGCGTCTTCGTTTTCGACTCGCATGCGCCGCTAGGCTATGAGCGCTACAATTTATGTTAATAAGGACGCTAGACTTACCGCGCTACTGCGGACATCAGAAAACGAGACACACCTAATAAATATTAGAAGTCTTTTAGGGTTCCGTACCAAAGGGTTTTATGGGTAAAACAAACGAATTTATAAATAATATAAATTTTAATAGAAAGAAAAAAAGTAAAAAACTATATTGAGAAAAAACGCGAATGGTACTAATAATATTTAAAAAAAGTGAACACCTAGTAATCGGATACGTATGCAGTTGGCCCAATTTTGGTAACGAAAACAAAGCGAGTATCGTTATTTACCGGGATCCAAAAAACTTAGTTAAGGTCCGAGAAAACTGACGCATAATATTAAGAGCCAAGCTTTTGAATGATGTTGTTAGGGGTTAGAGTTACTAAGCCTCTTCTGTCTGCCCATGGTGGACTAATAACCAGGTGAAGGACCGGTCACTGTGGCACTCTTTGGGGGAGGCCTATGTCCAGCTGTTGACGTCTTTAGGCTGATATGATGATGATGTTGACGATGATAGAGCAGAGTTGTCGGCTCCAATCCCAGACCACCACGGCTAGATAATAATGCACGGAACCCTTCGTGTGCGAACGCACTTGGGCATTTTTATGTTTAGTTAACACGCGGGTCATATCGCGTAAATTGGAGCAAGTGGGTCATTTGCATCGTGCCATCTAGACTACCTAGATTGTCCTAGATGGTTTATGTGTGTCTGAGGATTCGCTATATGGCTGAGATGCATTGTTAGGTGCAGACTAAATCAAATGCAGCGCTCTTGGAGTTACGGTTTTAGATGAGAAAAGTGAACAGATTATCTCTGAATGCTTGTCGATCGAGCGAGCGAAGCGAACGAAATTTTATGCTTCAGCTTGGGCGGAAAATCGTTTGTATGTCTGGATGGCCGGCTGTTCTCCTCTTCAGGTCGCATTTCCCAACCGCTTGTCGTGCGATGCTCGATACAAAACTTGTTTTTGCTGTATTTCCTTTGTTTTTTAAATTGGAACCATATAAACTAATCAGACATAGATATTATATCTCTTACAAACTACTTCTACAACTAAACTTTGCATAGGTATAATATACCTCATGTCATTGTATATGCAAAGTTTCGTCACAATCCAACACGTAGTTTTAAAATGAGAGCGTAACTACGGTTGCATGGGAAGGTGAAATTCCGCCGAGCTTACTGCGGACTTTTAAGGTATTTAACTTGTCCTGTTAGTTCGTTAGTGTGGGACAAATCTCGGAACTGAATTTGGCACCAATTAACCTAAATTGAGCTGAAATTTTGGGTATAAGTATAGTTTTGATGACAATTCAATATTACGGTACCATCGAGCTGCTCTGATCATGGAGACAGAAGGTGGCCATGGGAATTCAGGAATTCCCGTTGAGCTTGGGCTCGTTAGAATCGTCTCAATGAGTAGTTGATGACGGTATACAGAAAAGTACTGGCAATAAAAACTTTTTTTTGCCGGAAAGTTTATGTAATATTCGTGTTATTTCTGTAGTTGATGTAATGTTTACTTTCTTTTCAGCCTGCGATCGACTTCTGCATCGAGCGGCTAACCTGCGGAGAGTGGGTCCACATCTTCCCTGAAGGGCGTGTCAACGTTAATAAGGTAAGTTCACCCTGTTTCGTGTAGACGCCAGGCCAGTCCACTAATTCACGAACTTGACCATCAGCTGACAATAGGGGTGTTGACGGTTGGACCATGTTTTACAAATGTTCCATCGAGTGTATGTTTCGCAGAGTTTTCATTTCATCGAAAACCATTTATATCAGAATCAGTATTTTTTTCAGGAATGCTATGAAACAAACAAAGCTAACCTTGTGGGTTCTACAGAATGACTTTTAAGAGGAAACACTAATGTCGAAATAATTGAGAGATAGGTATTTGTAAAATGTATTGCTGTCGCGCCAACCTCAAGCCTCCCCCCGCAGAGCGCGATAGAGGCAACTGCAGCTTGGACCGAAAATACCTATTAAAAGTACATAAAATCAACGTTTCGTAGTCCCCTGATTTCTTCTCCAAAACTTTACCTATTTAACTATTCTTTTTATTAAAAATCAAATAAAGGCTTTGGCCGTCTCTGGCATTTTTTTAGGTTTTTTTAAGGTTAATATCTCTTTTAAGAATAAATTTATGAAAAAAAGGAAAACATAGAAACATGTCAATAGTAGCCATAAATTTATCGAAAAAATAATAATTGCTCTACTGCCATTATCCAGGGAGAAAACAGGGTACTACGTTTCTATGGAAAAACGGCCGTTGTGTTTCCTCTTAAGCTGTACCTAAAAAATTAACGGTTTCTGTGTGACAGAAATTCGATGAAACGAAAATTCGGCGAAATAAAGGGACACCGCAAAACGCAGCTTCATTTGAAACGATCGTCATTTATATGACGCTGGAGCTGGAGTGACGTGACGTCACGAATTAATCACGAAATAATCCCCGGGTGTTTTCTCTAATAAGCAATATAAAAACGGTGGTAACTTCGTAATTTTTTGAGATGTCTGAATGGGCACTTTCGGCACTATGCATATTTTTTGCATTCTTTTTTTCGGCACTATGCATATTTTTTTGCATTATTTTGGAGTAATAATACATTTGGAGTCTACAACCCTAATTACTGGATCGATAAATGACCATGTTTTCCAGAAACATTTTTTAGACGTCGACCCAGATATGTATGGTAAAAAAATTGTTGACCAGGCCGCAGGTTCGGTTGTAAAATGGCTTCACTTTTGTAACATATTAATTTATCCGTAGTGTCGTACCCGGAGTTTTTGTTAATAACATTTTTAAATTAATTTTATCCCTTTTCGTCCAAATATATTTTAGATAATGTAGAATAAACACAAAAACACATAATGTTGGGGGCGATCACTAGTATATAGAACAAGCATCGATAGTTGAGTTTATCGATATAGGAACTCCCTACTTTTGAAACAATTTTGCCCCGCAGATTCCTATGTCTGACTCATCCTCCTTCACCAAAACGACTTCTCCAATTTTTGGCTCTGGTACTTTATAGTGCACAGTGCCCACTTATAACGCTGCAAGTAATAATGGTTTAAATATTCATTTGACCACCGACTCCAGAAGTGTTGTAGCATGCGCTGTGTCAGCTGCCATATCGCTTTAGGGTCCCAATATTGGAGCGTTCATAATTTATTTCGGGGACCGTGACAAGAGGCTCTCCTATTAAAAAATGCCCAGGGGTCAATGGTGTTGGCTCCTTTGGGTCGTTGGTTACGACCGTTGTCCTCAAGTGGATGGGTCCTGCCTCCTGGAGTGACTCGAGCGGGAGCTAAAACGCCCATCAGTTGAGTCTGAATCTTGGATTTATGTCGAGTATAGGGAACACATTTGCGAATGTGTTGTTTCACCAGATCCTTTGCCCTTACTATCCAATATGCAGGCCTCAAGTAGTTTAGCATAGCTCGCTGTTCACAATGAAGAGTTCGGTCATAGGCGTCTGCAACAACTAACCTGGTTAAATGAGTCATATGGTAAAATGATTGGGTGCTTTGTCACGTCCAGCTCCGAAGCGTTTTCCAATCGACCACCCACTCTCAGAATACCGTCTTCTAGGAAAGGAGTTAGAGAGCGAATCTTCGACGTTTTTGAATTAATGTAGCCGTCTGTTTATCTCTGCTATCTCATTTTTGAACTCTACATTTTGACATATTTTTACACAGGATATCATGGCCTCATCTAATTCTTTCTTTTGTAGATATTTAGTGTTATATCGGATTCAATGGCTCCTGGATGCTTTTTAGGGTTCCGTAGCCAAATGGCAAAAACGGAACCCTTATGGGTTCCTCATGTCTCTCTGTCTGTCCGTCCGTATGTCACAGGCATTTTACTCGAAAATTATAAGGTGTATTTGAATAAAATTTTGAGGATAGGTGTATTTTGTTAGCCGCTAAATAGTTTTGTAATTAAATTACTAAAAAAAATTTTAAGGGTGCAGTCCATACCTACATAAAACTAAAAGTCATTTTTTTCCATTGCAAGCCCACGTGTGGCACATCAATCGATAGGCCTATCAAAATAAATATAAGGCTTCTCAGCATTTTTTTTATTAAGTGAATAGAGTCGGAGATAATCGCCCCCAAAAGTCACTAAAATTGTGTCCCCCCCTCTAATTTTTGAACCGTGTATTTTAAAAATATGAAAAAAATCATGGACATAAATAGGGCTTATTAAATTGTTTTGAACAAGATCAGTTCAAAGGTATTCGAGATATTTCTAAAAAACTGCCTTCCTTAAAGAAAAGGACGTAAGTGCCATAAGATATCAGTAACGATACGACTTTTTCAATAGGCACGGAACCTTTTGTTGTGCGTGGTCCGACACGCACTTGGCCGCTTTTTTAATGTGGTTCATTATATTGCCCGAGTATTTGCGAATCTGAGCACTAAGCGTAAGAGGTGAAATCTTCTCGCGCGTGGAACCAAGGAAAAATTCCTATTTAATACCGTACCTGTATCACTAAATTACTAGGGGTTCCCACGAAAAATCTCTATAGCGCGATTCAGGAATCAACGCGGGACGTACAGCGCCATCTAGCGGGTAATTCAACCAACCTGCACACCAATATAAGTTAATGATGATGAAAGTTTACTATTGGTCACTTCGCAATCTTCGTATGCTTTGCAGTTACGGGAGGGAACAAACGTTTTAGAAACGTTAATCTTTTGTTTGCTTCCGTACGCTGACTGCGTCCCAGAACATTTGAATAAGCTTTGTGATACCAATATTAGCGAAGGAGGTCTTTGACGTACGTACGTCACGATCCGTCATTCATTCAAATAGAACCGAATGAATGCGGTCAGACGATTTAATTTACACTTGGGTATTTTTCGAACGAGCGAGCGAAGCGAACGAAGTTGTATGCTTCAGCTTGGGCCGAAAATCGTTTGTCTGTCCAGCGTGCAGTGTCCGCTATCTGTAACATCACTAGTTTTAATTGTTTCGGTTTTCGGTGTTTTTTCGGTTTAGGGCAAATATAGCCCTCAAAATGTTTGTATGCTATGCTCCGCTCGTTTTGGCCAAAACGGATTATTAGATTAGTAATGATTTTGATTCTTTTACCAAAATAACCGTCAAAATATTACTTACTAGCTTATGCCCGCGACTCCGTCCGCGTGGAACTCGTTTATATCGTAGTAAGCCCCATACAAAACTTTCACCCCCCATTTCCCCACCTTAGGGGATGATTGCCGAGATAAAAACTATCCTTTGTCCTCCCGGGATTCAACCTTCTCCATACCAAATTTCATCTCAATCAGTTCAGCGGTTAAGGTAACAGAAAAACAGACACACTTTCCCATTTATAATATTAGTATGGATAGATAGGCGCCGGCGCTGACCTCCCAACTAATGGTGCGCGACACCGTCTGCGCGCGCGCACGCGCTCGGAGTGGGAGACACGCGACGAAAATAAACAACGAATTTTCACATGTACCTACGCGTATGAGGGCGCGCGCACTTGGTAAATTTCGACGTTATTATTGACGTTCCGATTATATACTGTGTGCCAAAAATAATTTCGACGTTATTATTGCAGCAAAGGCTCCGATTATACAGTGTACCAAAAATGGGATGTGAACCGATCAAGGGCATAACAGGTACCGTGTCCTCATAAGAAAAAACTAAGAGAAAAACATATTTACGCGATTTATTTTTTAGCTTTTTATTTGCTCCATTGTAAAAAAATATCACGTCAAAAAAACTTTTAGTTTTTTCTTATCAGAACACGATACCTGTTATGCCCTTGATCGGTTCACACCCCATTTTTGGTACACTCTGTATTAGGGGATGATTTCCGGGATAAAAACTATGCTATACGGTATACGTTTGTATCGGTAGTACGTTGTGTTGCGTTCCGTGGGTCACGTACGATGTTCAGCGCTATAGGTGTCTGTCTGACACCTCGGCATAATGCTGAGATAGCGACCGATTCACTGCCGCGAAGTCACACACAATATGTGTCAATTGGAATGTATGTCTACTCCCTTTGTCTCCGTGTGTCTTTTGTGTGGTGAATAAATGTCTTCTTTCTTTCTTTCTTTCTATGCCCTTCCCCGGGATTCAACCTATCTCCATACCATCATCTCAATCGGTTTAAACGTGAAGAGGTAACAGACAGACAGACACACTTTCGCATTTATAATATTATAATACGGGTTTTGTAATTGACGAGCTATAGCAGCCCAGAACTTGTTCTCCTAGAAAATATGGCAACTTTCGATAGTTAAGGTACAGTCAGCAGCAAAAGTAGCTACGCGAGCCAAGTGCTCAAAATGACCTACACACGACTCTAATGTCAAGAGTATAAGGACTGTCTAGCTAGATCATTTTGAGTGTGTTATTTTGCGTATCTACTTCTGCTGTTGACTGTAACTACCTTTTAATGACACAGATTAGTAATTCTAATTTGCAATTAGAATTTATTTAACTCGTTATTTTCCTATTTATTATGTTGTTATCTGATAATTATTTTGATAATTGTTTGACAACCGGCAAGACATTATGGATGAATGAATGATAAAAAACTATCTTATGTCCTGCCCCGGGACTCTTAACTATCTCTAATCGGTTCAGAAGTTTAAGCGTAAGAGGTTCACATACAGACACACTCTCGCATTTATAATATTACTAGCTTCTGCCCGCGACTCCGTCCGCGTGAAACTCGTGCTGTATATTGTAGGGACACACTTTCGCATTTATAATCGAACGAGGGTGCGAAGACGACGAAATTAAATGCTTCAGCTTAGGCCGAAAATCGCTTGTTTGTCCGGATGTCCCGCTGTTCACCTCTACAGGTCGCATTTCACAACCGATTCTCGTGAAATATTTTGAGCAGGTTCGTTAATTAATATAGAATTTTGTTAATGACACGCTTTTTAGTTTTTTTTTTATGCAGGCCGTCGAGTTGCTAACAGTCATTCATTAGTATGGATGAAATGTACGTGATGCACACAATGTGTGTACGGTTAGATAGCGGAAA
This sequence comes from Epinotia bilunana, assembly GCA_947049275.1. NCBI lineage: Eukaryota > Metazoa > Arthropoda > Insecta > Lepidoptera > Tortricidae > Epinotia > Epinotia bilunana. The sequence continues at coordinate 4,268,240 of OX346269.1, read as the reverse complement.
CATCGATTGTTCAAGTATTTAGGGTTTGTTAGGGAAAGGGATCTTAGTGCGCGTCGGGATTCCATGTAAAATGGGCCTTTTAGCGGGGTGCATTAAGGTCAATTTTACTAGGGCACGACGGAAATTGACGTGGGAGCGTCAGATAAATTGACACCGGAACTTTCTTGTTAGCACTTACATAAAGCGCAATTTACGCATGCAAGATATTCCATGGAAGTTCCATTACATTGCGGGTTACTGAGGTATTTATACTGAGTTTTATCTATCAAAACCCGCGATGTACTTAAAGTTGCAGGCAATTTCTTGCATGTGTACTTTGCGCTTCAGATTTGAGAATAGATGGCATTGAATGATGTGTAAAGGAATGGTAGTCGTAAAGGAGATACATTACGGCTTTATAATAATGTATTTACTTACTTATCTAGGGCGGTAAAGCAGAGAATGGCTCAGATCGCAGGTATTTGACGCCCGAGCCGAAAGCGAGGGCGATAAATATATGATCTGAAGTTTTGTTGTTACCGCCCGTGTTGAGTACATAATAACAGTTTATTACGATCTTTAGTTTAGTTTGTAGACCTGTGCTAGTGACCCTGCCTACGAAACCGGAGGTCCCAGGTTCGAATCCCGGTAAGGGTATTTATTTGTGTGATTAGAACGAATATTTGCTCCTGAGTCATGGATGTTTTCTATGTATTTGAATGAAATATGAAATATACCGTGTTTATACAATGCCTCCTTGGTTACTGAAAATTCAGGCTTCTAGTTTTATCCACAACAAAGTTATAGGGGGGTCGAAAATGGCCTGAACGGCATCGAGAAAGGGATGGTACGGCCGTGCCGCTGTTTTGCTCGACTTGGCGGAGGCTCTGCCGTGCCCCCGGGAATAAAGAAACCCAAAACACGACAGGAAAACGAACCCAGTCAAATCGGTTAGAACTCCGAAATATGTTTTACTAAGGTAATTGTTAGTGTAGGGTGTAAATAATAAATGTTGCTAAGTTGCTATGAAACCAGGGAATGCAATCTCGATCTTTGCGAGACCTTGTCCGTATCGTACTGAGTCTCGTACAATTTTCTTATGAAATCTCATGAGATTGCAAGATTTAACCTTCCATATAAAACACTGCATGACAAAAGTTTCATCTGACTGACAAATTAAAACTTGTTATTATTGGATAATATTGTATTATAATTATATTATAACCGGATGGTTAAATAAATAGTAATCAAAAACTTTTTATGAAATATATATATTTTATAACTACCCCGTGTGGTGTCGGGTTAGAATTTCACCACCCCCTTTCTTCCCGTGGGTGTCGTAAAAGTCGACTAAGGGATCAGGGTTGAAGTGTGTTGTGGGCGATGGGCTAGCAACCTATCACTGCAATATCACATTTTGTCGATCTTTTATACCCACATGTATGCTAAAAGTGGCGCTGGAACATACGTTTCATGTGCTCTGCCTACCCCTTTTGGGAATAAAGGCGTGAATGTATGTAATGTAATGTAATATTTTATAACTTAAACCGCTACATGCAGATTATATTTTTAAATCACATGTCGTTAGATGGAATTCATAGCATTTGCATACGTTTTTGGTGAAGTTTTTAGTGCCCAATCTCACGAGACTCGATTGGTCGTCTTGCCAGATCTCATCTAAAGAAAAGAAAAGAAAGAAAGAAGACGTTTATTCACTACACAAAATACACACAGAGACAAAGGGAGTACAAATACAACACAATTGACACATAATGTGTGTGTCTTCGCGGCAGTGAATCGGTCGCTGTCTCAGCATTATGCCGAGGTGTCGGACAGACACCTACAGCGCTGATCATCGCTAAACTATGTCTGAAATCTCTCTAGATTGCGTTCCCTTTGCGAAACTAAGCCATAATGTCAACACGAAATGTTTGCGACAGGAACACATCAGATTCAAATGGGGCGTGGGCCGTATGATAGCGGAGTGCGCGGCGGCGGGCCGCGCGCCTCTAGTGCTGCCAGTGTGGCACGAAGGCATGGACACCGTGCTGCCCAACACGGAGCCCTACCGGTTGCGGGCCGGCAACCGCGTGTGGTTGGCGGTGGGGCAGCCTGTTCCGCTACACAGCTTACTTACCAGGTCAGTAGTAGGACACTATAGTACCCAACAGTAGCCGCTGGTGTTGCCAGTGTGGCACGAAGGCATGGACACCGTGCTGCCCAACACGGAGCCCTACCGGTTGCGGGCCGGCAACCGCGTGTAGCTGGCTGTGGGGCAGCCCGTGCCGCTACACAGCTTACTAACCAGGTCTGTAGTAGGTCACTATAGTACCCAACAGTAGCCGCTGGTGTTGCCAATGCGGCACGAAGGCATGGACACCATGCTGCCCAACACGGAGCTCTACCGGTTGCGGGCCGGCAACCGCGTGTAGCTAGCTGTGGGGCAGCCCGTGCCGCTACACAGCTTACTAACCAGGTCTGTAGTAGGTCACTATAGTACCCAACAGTAGCCGCTGGTGTTGCCAATGCGGCACGAAGGCATGGACACCATGCTGCCCAACACGGAGCTCTACCGGTTGCGGGCTGGCAACTGTATTTAAGTATTTATTTATCTATACAAGTATGTTTATCGTCGTCTAGTTCCCATAGTAAAAGCTCTACTTAGTTTGTGGCTAGGTCGATTTGTGTAAGGACAATCTTGCCACATAGGGTTTTTTATTGGAATATACTTTTTGCAGGTTAAAAGAGTCTAACGCGAGCGAGGAGGAGACGCGGCGCGCGATCACGGAGCGGGTTCAGAACGAGTTGATGCGCCTGCGCACGAAGACGCACGACGCGCTTAAGCGCGCGCTCGGCGCCGCGCCCGCGCTCCTGGCCGGCAGGTGACGCCGCATACCATTCACTAGCTTCTGCCCGCGGCTCTGCCCGCACGGAACCACAGATTAAATAATAGTACAGTCGCCATCAGATATATCGGAGCTGCCAAAGTGCTCACAAACATCTGAACACGTCTCTGATGCCTTGACAATAGATACGTGTTCAGATATTTGTGAACACCTTGGCCGCCCCGATATATCTGATGGCGACTTACCACGTACAGAAGGTTCACTGTTAGCAAATCCCCTGTTCAGGTATGCCGAACGAGATTATACGTGGCCATCCCTTTCTATCTTTTCATTCTTTTTTTGTTTATATAATATTATGAATAAATAAGTATGAGTATCGCATTCAACGCGCTGCGATAGAACGCGTGCGTGCCGTAGCAGCGCTAACGTAGCCCCTGAGACTACCGGTCTCAGAGGCTATGCTGGCATGTACTTCTAGCGGCGCGACCATATCACGGAGTGATCCGCCCCTGGTAGAACTTATTTATATCGTAGCTCCATACAAACGGTCACCCCCCCATTTCACCCTCTTAGGGGTTGTTTTCCGGGATAAAAACTATCCTATTCCCTTCCCCGGGACTCAAACTATCTCTATACCAAATTTCATCTAAATCGGTTCGGCGTGAAGAGGTGACACATTCGTGTATCAAATGGTTACTACTAGGTATATAAGAAAAAAATACAGGTATAGTTGAAATTTTCTAAACTACGCTCATGAATGGCCATTGTACTGAGCTCATGAATGCCTTTGTTTGCGGTCCGAACAAAAGCGCGCGTACCAAATTAGCAAAAAAAATTAGCGCCACATAAAATGTTCATTGTATAATGAACTCTATCGTCTTATTCAATAGATTCAAAATTGACTAAAAGATAACAAAAACCTGCTCCCAGCGAGCCAGGTACAAGGCGCTATGGTAATTTGGAATCTATTGTAAAAGAAGAGAGTTCATTATTCAATGAACATTTTATGTGGCGCTAATTTTTTTTTGCAAATTTGGTACGCGCGCGTCTTGAATAGCCTTTGTTCGGACCACAAACAAAGGAATTCATGAGCTCAGTACAATGGCCATTCATGAGCTTAGTTTAGAGAATTTCAACTATACATTTAATGAATACAATAGGAAAACTATCACGGATAAATAGGCATAACTATTTAACGAGTAATAGTGGACCAACTTAAAAATATACTCTAAAAGGCCAACTCTCGGGCGACGCAAGCGCAATGTTTAGTTAACGCGCGCGTTTTGATGTACAGTCAGCGTCATATAGTTATTAGCAGCGAGAGTAGCCAAATATTTCGTAACACACCCTTATTCTTACAGTAATAAAGACGTGTTCCGAAATATTTGGCTACCTTAGCTGCTACTAACTATATGACGCTGACTGTACCAAAAACAATCAGGTAACTACGGAACCCTACACTTCGCGTCGTAATATCACAGTAAATACAGTGATATTTGGATATACACGATGATTCTTAATTCGTGATTAGGAGTCGAAAAATATTGATAAACAGCCAAATCAGATTTCAATGGATGAGGTCTCATGCAATGAAATCACTGTTTAGTTAATTAAATTTAATGATAATGCGAACATTAATGTCCACTGAATGTTTGGTCACCCTACATTTCTTGAAGTTAAGTAGATACGTCAAACACACATACGTAAAATTTTCGCAAACTACCGTTAGGGTGACAACGATTTTGAATTATAAAGTAATTCCTTATTCAGTTTTATTCAGAAAAAAAAAACGTTTGTTTTAAGTAACTTCGAGTTAATCGTGTTTGATATCAATTACAGAATTAGAAAATTTTATTCCTGATCACGAATTAAGAATCATCGTGTATACTGTGATAGAATATATACTACTCAAAAGAAAAAAGGGGCCACAAGTGTGTTAATCGTTACGTGAAGATTATATGAAACAATGATATATATTTTTTTCCAGCTGTTAGACTTAACCAGCATGAAAGAGGTAGGATTCTGAAGGATATAGGTCAATTTAGTTAGCCACATCAATTAACTACTTTGTCTCCAATAATTAACAATAAAAATAGAAGAGTGTAAGCGGCCCTTATTTTGATTTGAGTAGTATATATATGTGTATAATATATATTTGTGTAGTGTTTTGAAAGAATGATACCTCGCCGAGTTTTTTTTCGCCGGTTCGTCTAGAGGCTGAGGTTTTCTTTCCGCACCGCTGGTAGTTTATCGACATTCATAGGTGCATGTTATACCTAAATAGACAATTAAATAACTTTGCTTTAGCCCGACACGCACTTGGCCGCTTTTTCCGAGTATAATCACGAATTTTGTTAACAAGTATAAGAATATTCGACGACCGCTTTAGCCTAGTTGGTAATGATCCTGCCTACGAAGCAAGAGGTCCTGGGTTCAAATCCCGGTAAGGGCATTTATTTGTGTGATGAGCACGAATATTTGTTCCTGAGTCATGGATGTTTTCTATGTATTTAAGTATCTATTTATCTATATAAGAAGGTTTTCGTCGTCTAATACCCATAGTACAAGCTTTGCTTAGTTTGGGACTAGGTCGATTTGTGTAAGATTGTCCCCTAATATTTATTTATTTATTATTTATATTCTATTTTTACCGTTGTCTCGTGGTCTTCATACTGTCTCTATGTTCACAGGACGGACGTCCTAGCGCAGCCCACGGACACGCACGGCGACGGCGAGTTCGCGCACAGTCACACCAACGGCAAAGGCAAGGAGAAAGACAAGGACATCTAGATTATAAGCATAAGCTTAAGTGTAAAACCTGTGGAGGCTTCTGTGGGACAGTGGCGGGGTGAAGCGGTTCCACGCTTGCCAATTTGAAAAGTGTTCCGATAAATTTTGGTACGGAACACTAATAAATTTCTTTTACTAAATGGGGGGTCATAAAATAGGATAAAGGACAAGCTCTGTTGCGCTCTCTTTCGTACCGATCATGGCAAGTGCAACAGAGGTGTCCTTCTGACATAGTATGGCCCCGTGCGCAGTCGGCATCATAAAGTTAGTAGCAGCCAAAGTGTATATTATATATTAGTGGACATATATTAGGAACAATCTTACACAAATCGACTCCCAAACTAAGCAAAGCCTGTACTATGGGTACTAGACGACGATAAGCATACTTCTGTAGATAAATAAATACTTAAATACATAGAAAACATCCATGACTCAGGAACAAATATACGTGTTCATCACACAAATAAATGCCCTCACCGGGATTCGAACCCAGGACCTCTTGCTTCGTAGGCAGGATCACTAACAACTAGGCTAAAGCGGTTGTCAAAGTAATCTAATATTTCGGTACACGACTTATAACTGTTAGAATAAGGGTGTGTTCCGATATATTTGGCTACTCCGGCTGCTACTAAGTATGTGATGCTGATTGTACACCAATCCACTTTAAGGGAAAGTAAATCGGTGTTAGATCTGGCTTGCTAAAGAATGTGTTGTCTCGCTGCGGTGGAGTCGAGATCGCTGGATAAGCGTTATCAAATCGTTTCTTTGACACAGGAAGTGACGTCATGATAACCTCGGATGAGACTGGACATTTGTAGCGAATGTAACTTATTATTCACTGCCGTATTACAGATAACCTAGGCCAGCCTATCCTCAACCAGCTGCCGAGCGTTTGCGAGTGATCCGCCATCCACAAAATTATAAATATGTACAGTCGAGTTCTCCAATATCTACACAGTACATGTGTAGATATTTTTGAAAGGTTCTCTGTATAGATATTAGAGAGCTCGACTGTACCTAGTGGCCCGGCTTCTTAGCTAAAATGTCTACGACCCTCGTAGAAAATAGGTTGAGTATCGCTGTATGGCTGACCTAGGCAGAGTTAAAATCTGGCCTTTGTCCATCTTGGAGGCACATTTTAACATAGTTTTAGAAAACGGATGATCCGATGACCCTCTAACACCTAACTACAACGTGACAGACAAATGCCTGGTCAATGTTATTATGCCATTACAATTGGATAAATGACCTCATTGCTCTACAAAAAAAAAAAAAACTGTGCTAATGATTTCTCAGTGGGTACAGTCGGCTGCAGAGAAAAGATCGATCGCTGCATACAGACTTCTATTCAAGTGGGGCACGTTTCTGCGGCCAACTGTACAGGTGACGGTTTGACACAAGTTCGCGCGTCAAAAGAGCACAACATCGCAGGGTGAATCAACTTTTAAGATAAAAAAATATAAAAATTATGCCAACTCTATATTTGTTTATTAAGCCACCTAGGCTGTTATTAAATCAGATTATTGGGCCAATTTATAGTCATGATAATTCTATATTAAATGTTAATATTATAATAATATTTATACAGCGTGGAACGGAACGATGGACTTTCCCGCAAGAGGGGGATTGTTGAGCGCTAGTACGCCACATTTTCCAGATAAACTATTTTTTTTGACGCGTTTTTTTTTTACCTTTGTATGGAGCGTTGGCCGACTGGAGCGACGAGCTCCATATAAATGTTTAAAAAAAAACGCGTCAAAAAAAATAGTTTATCTGGAAAATGTGACGTACTAGCGCTCAATAATCCCCCTCTTGCGGGAAAGTCCATCGTTCCGTTCCACGCAGTATACATATTATTAATAACAATATTAAAAAATACAATGGGTAACGCTGTAGACGTCGTTGTGTCCAGGTTTTGAATGAAAAACGTGTCTTGTCCACTGGGTTACAAGGTTTTTCCAGGAATGTATAAGGTTTTCATGCGTGTCAAATGTGAGCTCTCAAATTTGGACGACTAGTTTTTAAATGAACGATCTGTTGTTACCGTGAAGTCAGGTCAATTTTAATACGGCTTTAGAAAAGGAGTGCCTTATAAGTTGATTCGTCCCGCAATGCTCGATGCGAAACCCAACTTGGACAGTTCATCAACCAATACGAATTGAGTAACGATATAAAATCTTACACCATCATATTGGTGGTAATTGATACTGTGATGTGTTCGGTTAGCTGGGAATAATAAGGTATCAACCGCACAAGAGTGTCACAAAAATGGAAAGAATATAGACTTAGGCGGCCTTTTACTTAGCTACAACCTAGGGTCATATCTCAAAAACAGCCCCGAATGTCATAACGGGGCGATCCTGTCGGCACGTCCAATGAAACCTCCAAAACGCCCCGAACAGTAGTATAATTTACCATATCAATTTTGTACATCGCGCGATGAGAATTTTGTAAGAAACTTTACATTGTTAAATAACTAGTTTATGGTATGTCTAATGATATGTATATGTTTCGATACTTAGTTTACTTACGCAACGATAGGCACTCTTCTTGTCTAAATGTGGCAACTTTGCCATCTCGTTGTAAATCCCCCGCAAATGCATAGCGATTGTGATATTTTTAGTTGGAAGCTAAATTTGCTTAGGCTTTAGTGTACTCAATAGTTAGCTAATTATTTTGGCGCATAGTAATGGTAGTTACTGCGACGGAGGAGTTACTGCAGATGGGCAAAGTTGCAGGCATGTTGATCTTTATAGCGAGCCTTAGTGATTATTAACAAATACACTTAAGTTTCCTATTGTCAACGTTCTTTATCATATATATAGTTAATTGCTCCAAAGGCCGGGCAATTAAAAATGACATGTGACTTACTTATTGTATCTATGACTCTTTTCTTTTATACTTGATTTTATAATAGCACGAAATGTTATACATATTATTAAATGTCCGCCGGACGCGATGCAATAGAAGCCTTATGTTAAGTATTATTAGGTAGGAAATCGCTCGGCACGAGCCCTGCGGTAGGACGGCGCTGGCGTTGGACTCATAAAGTACTTTCCGTATAGTCAGCGGCAGAAGTACGGGCAATAATTTTGGGAAAATTTCAATTTGTACCTTAAAATAAGAGGCGCGTGCAATTAATTTTGAACACCCTGTTACTTCTGCTGCTGATTGTAAAAAAGTACTCATTAAAGCGAATTCTCCTTAAGACTAATTATGAATTATTAAGTTATTTGTACTCGTTCTCCTTAATCCGTGATCCGTAACACTGTCTAGTTATAGAACTTTTGTCGCTGTCAACTTTGCCTAAATGTTCCAATAAATTCAGGGGCCAGTTTGTGTGTGAAAAATTAATATAACAATGCAATAATAAAGTACAATTAGTAAAACGGGTATGGGAAACTAACTCCTGAATTTATGACACTACTTATTTGAAAATGTGAAACAATACCTAATAACCTTATGATATCGGAAAATAATGTAAAATAATGATGTTTAGTAGGTTAATGGAATGTGTGATTATTTTGAATACATTGGGCAATGTTGTAAGCATGAACAGCGCCAGCGCCGGTGTGGTGTATGCATGTGTCGTGTTGTGACGTGATCGGTGTCTCTTATCCGTATGTGGTGTTTAACGGCGGCTGCTAAAATTCTCTAGTCTAGATCAAGCAACGAAACATACAACAATATATGCCCGTTTGGAATTTTGTAAGATTTAATGATGACTTCAGCTATATTCGCCGTCTTTAAACAAAGGGGCAAAGTTGTAAATAAGCAAATATATTTAAAAGAAGTGTCAAATAATACAATTTGATTACCTACTAATGATGTCAAATATGCATTATACAAAATATCAACACGGCATTGCAATTGAAGTCTCCATACAAAAATACTCTAAGTTTCTTGAGTGTTTTGTCTTTTGTCAAAAACTTTGTCAAAAAGTGGGCAAAGTTAGAGAATAGGCGGCCCTCAATCGAGGCGTAACATATTTTATAAAACATTTTTTTAACTATTTTCTACAAAAATTTACCAACAGTGTATGTACACTTGTCATGTACAGTAACTACGAAAATGTTGACTTCATTTATGTCATTTTTACCCTTTCACTGCCGTAAAAAAGTCGCTCACACGCCACCTTTGGTCCGAAACCTTGTTTGAAAGCATGAAGGGTATAACGCCATAACAACTATTGTAACGCAGTGGGCAAAATACGCAACAATGTTAGGCGTCGCTGGTGTTAATGTAAATATTTATAGTTCTCTTCTCTTAAACTTGTCTCCTCTTTTTAAATTATATTTTATCGATTATTACCCCAAGCTTTTTGGCACTTCTGACACTTCTGACTTTTATTGCAAAACATCTTCAATATTTTTTTTTAGTAATATGACAGACGCATTAAAATAGTTAACACGTGGGCGAATATTCAGCGTTTATAAGGCGTTTTTTTATCGTCATTGTCGTAGACAGCAAATACTATTAAAAGGTACGAGTATCAGAGTCTACTTTTGATGAAGATGTTAGCCAATACCAGTACTGAGTCTTTTTTGATTAAAGGTTCTGCGGTACGTTTTACCTCTGATGAAATAATCTTGAGCCGACAATGACGTTAAAACCGAGCGGTTCAAACGCTCGGAGATTCGCCCACCTACGCCTTCAAATTAAAACCTTCGATGGCCTATCCGACACGGCAGCTAAGACGGTTTTACAGGGTAAAAAGGATGAATAAAGGAGTAAACATTTCCAGCCGACTGTACCGGCCGCCATATTGTGTGCACCAAAGACCTTTTATAGCCAATTATATTGAACCGTTTTAAAAGTATATTCTACGACGTTTTTTCAACTAAAATCATGTAAATAACGATTGATACGTTTATTATTTAAATTACACACCTAGGGCTTTACGGATGAACTGTGTTCCTATTGAAGCATTTGGCACGCGTTGAAAGGCACTCGATATGTATTGACGCCTAAATGGGGACATGGTTTTATAGTCTGTTCCTTTAGCTATTTCGCTAGAAGTAAATAAAGAGAAACCATATAATAATATCTTAGACTACACGACTGTCATTTAACCAGCGTAGGTAGCATGATCGCTTTTATGTCGTGCATAAAGCATTCGTTCCTCTTGCTCATATGGGCGTACCCAGCATTTTTTACGTTGGGGCAGAAGTTTTTATTGGAAATGAATATTTGATTTGGCCAAAAATATCTTAGCTTCGGGTCAATGAGCAGGTTGGGGCAAATGTACCACCCTGCTCCACCGTGGGCATACCCATGCTCGCTCTCACATACTTGCCAGTAAGGGAGGCTGCTAGGCTGTTATTTGTGAACGTATATAAATACCCCTGACTGTACCGGCTATTTAGACGGGAAAACTCAGCGCCGATTAGTCGGCAAGAATAGTGCGTATATTTTTGCCGACTAACAGCGTTGAAAGGGTTAATATCTAAAGGGACAGAACCTGTTGGCCCCGCAGGTGGAGGTCGTTATATTAGCACATAATTTAAGATTGTATGTTTTAATAGCGATTATGGTTGTTGATCTATTTAAGTATGTCTGTTAAGTTAGTTTGCCATCGCGCGGCGCGTTTTGAAGCTACGAGTTTTATGTACTGGCAATATGCATGGCGAAGCTCAAAGTAGGGAATTCCGCGACTGAGTTCCGCCGCGGAATTCCGCTGCGTGATTCCTACCGCAATAAAATCTATGGTAGAAATATTTGTAGTAGATAATCGATGAACCCCCTCGTACGCACACATGAAAATTTGCAGCAAAAGATGACCTTGAGATTTAAAGTTTGAGTGGATCCGTGTCTAAGCATATGATGGGTTAAATCCACGATCGTTTCCCATCCTTAGCCAGCTGTCTAATGGGGTATACAGATTATGTGATTTTGCCCCAATTTGTCAGTACATGTCGAAGTCATAATTGGGTGTAGCGTACATGTGCATGCAATTTCTCAGTACAACTCGTTTCGTCAGACAGCTTCTGATAAATTGGGGCTGACACATCATGACATGTATACACCCCATCACAGGCCGTTCAGACTTTTTAGGAGACGCTACACGAGCGAAATTGGCATGACTGCCAAGCAAGGTCACCGAAAATCTAGTACGGAGTGACCTTGGTTTGCGTATCCACACGGGCCGAAATCACGCAGCTGGTTGCAGATTTCTTACATGCAGTATTGCCAGTCTCAAACTTAACTTTTTAATTCTGCCGCGCCCCGCTTCCTGACGCAAACCAGTCTTCCGAACAGCCGGACGCCCCGGCGTGCACAAGTTGTCGTTATGGCCGTTTTCGCAAGAAAGTGCACCTTTAACTTTTTGACATTGTGTGACATTGGGCGTTTGTGATTTAAATGGCTGATCACAAACCGAAACCAGAAATAACGTTAGATAAGTTGGAGGAATTGTTTGTCTATATATCTTGTGGTTATGAATAGTAAAACAATACACATAATAATACATAAACCTCCATCAAACCAAAGTCAAAATGTCGTTAAACATTTTGACTTTCTCCCTCTTCTGTCACTTGTCAAATCTGTTTCTTCTCAAATCTCAAATGTGTTTGTGAGAATTATAGAAGACACAATAAATTAACAGATATCTGTGAATAAGGAAGAATATGTCTATGTCCAGAAAAATTAAAAGTGCGCTTTCTTACGGAAACACCCTTATGTTAAGTGTAAGTGGTAGGATGTCATATTACGCCATGTCATAAAAAGCAGATGTGTAGTAAAAAAGCCGTTCGCATAATTTTAGTCAGTAGCCCCGAAAGAGGCGCTATACGTTCGAAATCGGCGGACTGCATGGAGGCCGGATTTCGGCCCGTGTGGACACGTGCCGGAAGCACGGCGGCCGGCTGAATCAAGGTCACTCCGTGCTATATTTTCTGTGGCCTTGCTTCGCCGTCCGCTAATCGCAATTTCGTAAATGTAGCGCCTCCTTTAAAGACATATTAGACTGGAGGATAATCGGCGAGGTGTAAATATCCAATATCTTTCACATCTATTTTACGCTATCTAAAGTTGTGCTTGGTTCTTCACATCTGCAGTTTCTGATATCCGCGTATATAAATGTCCGATTTGTGTTGCAAGATTGTGTACTTCGGTATTTAAAAATTTGAATACCTACCCAATTAGCGTGAGCCGTCAAACAAAAATGAAGTCCGTTTTGTGACGACAATTAAGTATTTAGTGTGTATAAAAACAACTTTTTATTTTCAATTTGGAAATGATATGCATGAACACGTTATTCAAATGTGAAACTAGTTAATTTTCACATGTATGGTATGCTTAATTTTCGTCAAAAACGAAGTAATTTTTTTTGTTTTCGCTAATTGGGTACCTACTTAATTTTTTGAAAATTCCCATCTGTCTAAGTGCATTCATCCATAAATGTAAGCAGGTAGCGAGCGCTAGGCAACAGTGGTGTCAAGTTACAATTTTACATGTCTAATCTGGCAACCCTGAAGCGTTTAACCAATAACGACTGGCCATGGAATAATACTCGGCTTCTATGCAGCAAATTTAAGAACTGGCCTTAAAATGGCTGATGGCTTACCATAAACAACTTACTTAATTTGAGCGGGTAATGGTTTATTTGCCGCAACCTCATACTAAATCAGTTGCGGCAAATAAGAAAGAGTGGAACTATGACAAGTCAGCGAAGGATATATCCCTTTCTGTCACACTTATTGAGATTTGTATGCTACCATCTTGCTCGGACGTGATATTATTACCATAGCTTGTCCTGTGTATTTTAGGTCCATGAAGACTGGCTATTTGACCTGTGTTGCCAGTTTAGAAATGTATAATAGTAACTTGGCTTTCGGCTACACGCAAGCCAATTTGGCATTTGATTGCCAATAGGAGACGCTACACCGGCCGACGCGTGATTCGGCCCGTGTGGATACGTGTCGGAAGGCACGGCGGCCGGCCAAATCAAGGTCACTCTATACTAGATTTTCTTTGACCTTGCTTGGCCGTCCGCCGATATCGGCCCGTGTAGCGCCTCCTAATAACATGTAGCGTCCGGCGCAGGCGCCGCTGCACGATACGCTTTTTACTCGTGTATTTTATTTCTGAAATAAAATCGATGGACTGGAAAATCCATTTTATTTTAGTGAAATGTTTGGAAAGGTGGGTGTGAGGTCCAATTATCAGGGACATTGATGCCGATTTGTCTGTTGAGGACCGCAGTTGGCGACTAAACCCTTCCTCCCTTAGCAGGTACCTTCTCGGGCTCCGAAGCATCTAGCTGAGGGTGCAACCGGGAAAACTCTCAGATGATATTTGCAATTTCATTTTTATGCGGATGATGCAAGTTTAAATAATATGAACTGAGCTCATGAATGGCTATTGTTCGTGGACGGCGCGTGCCAGTTTCTACGAAAAATATTGCCGCCACGTAAAACGTTCATTGAATAGGTAACGAACTCTATCGTCGCATACAATAAATTCAAAATGTACTACTAGATAAAATTCCCGCCCGCTGTGTGTGCTATTTTATCACGTAGTTCAATATAAATCTATTGTTTTCAATGTTTTTTTTATAGAAAATGGCATGCGCCGACAACGAACAGCCATTCATGAGCTTAGTTCATTTTATTTAAACTATACCTGTACTTTGCAATCTCAAGATTGAAAAGTCACGTTCATCTTTCAAGTTTGAACGTGGCTAAAGATGCATGCGCACGGTATGGATATTTCCACAAGATTTGGTTGATTGAAAAACCATGTCACGGGTCAAAATTGTATTTAAAAAAAAATGATGCGAATTATACAAAAAATAGTGATCTTAACAAATCATTAATCAGTCATATGAAAAATAAATGCTATAATAATTTGACAGCAGTTAGGAATAATCCTTTTTGTGTAACAGCAGATAAAGTTAATCGTAATGTATACAGAGGACCCCATTCTAAGTGCAAATGGCTTAACTAGCCTAAAACTAAATTGTCTAATTTTTAGACATATTTTAGGCGCCAGATTAAAAACGACATATTTAGAATAGCATTTAGGCAGCTAAGTAAGTTGTATAGACCGCCTAAAATAAGAAACGTCAGATTGAAATTAGCGCTGTCATTTGATTATGACAGCTACTCATAGAATAGCAAAGTGTTTTAGCGACACCTAAATAAAATTAGGAAGTTTAGAGGCCACTGTAGAATCGGGTCCAGAACTTTATTATTTAAATGTTGTCTGTATGTGTGCATATACAAAGTCCAGTCAACAGCATTACTTTCTGAACGTAACAACAATCAACACTGTTTTTTTTTACTAACATATGGGTGTCTACATATTTTCTGTGTTGTTTTGTATAAGTACGTATTGACTATCCCATAGACAATTATTAAACCGTAATCACAATATGATCAAGGACAGATACTATAAAAATACAGTAAAAGTAGGCTTAAAGCGTGCTACACACTTCGCCATCTTGTAATTATAATGTAGTTACAACTCTTTACTGGACCATTTAGAAATGTAAAAAACTATGTTTGAGATATTCTAACCAAGGGTTATCCGGTATTATCATCATAATTCATTTGTTCTCAAGAGAGTAATGACAGAATTTAGTATTTGGGGGATTATCAGGATATATTTTACCAGCTGCCACCATTATGGCGAGAGGTCTTTTGGAGCAAAAGTATTGCACACGGGTATTGTGTTCGATCGGGATCCAATTAGGATTTATAAATCGTAGTCATTGCAATATCACGGCCGACGAAGACTCGAAAGTCTGCAAGTTAGGTACAGTCAGCATCAAAAGTAGCTGCGCAATCGAAGACGTCAAAAGGTCTCAATCCCTTTTTTTTAATTCATTTCAGAAAAAAAGTATGTTACGGTTTACATTCATTTCAGTTTCGCCAAACATTACGTTTATCGGCGAATGGTGGTGTTAATAAAGACTTTTGACGTCTTCGTTTGCGCAGTTACTTTTGATGCTGACCGTACATGGCAGTAAACGACAGCGGCTCTATTTTCGCTAGACGGACATTAAAATATAACTACATATTAGCATATTAGCGATGTGCACGTAGAATTGGTTCCACTAGCTATCTAATTGTGGTATAAGGGTGAGGACCAAATTCTTCGCCAACTTAACTTAATCAATTATTTTTTTCCATGAAAGTTTTCCGTTTTGACACGAAAATTAACCATACAATTTTATGGTAAGTTTTTATGTTTCAAAGGGACTTTGTTCTTCAGTTTGTATAGCTAACCATTGGCCAAGAATTTGGTACTGACCCATAATTGTGACGGCCAATTTATGGAAAACTGAAATTTAATGTACATACGCAATTAAGATTTATTCAATCTTCCAACGCTCGAACAAAACAGGAATAGGAGCCCCGCAAAGCGGGACCCTGTGGAGCTTACTAGATAATTAAAATTCCAAGTTTGACACCAAAGTATTCAGGTTATTACCCTGTTATGGATCGTCATTTTGAAAGAACATCTTCAGGTAAAAGCTACTTTAAGCGAAAATATTCAAAATTATATGCATTAATGGTGCTCCCAGACTAAGCTTATAAAATGTTGAATTATATAAAATATAAAATGTTAAATAACATAGTGTAACAAGGAAAACGCTATGTAACACTAAGATGTTGTAGATAAATAGTTGATGTTATCACATTTTATAACCTCAGTGTTAGCACCATTAATAGCGATCCATTCGTGTTATATTACAACTGACGGTTTTAAAACAGGTTTGGCAAGAGCAGGAGCCCCGAAAAGCGGGCTTCCGTCTCCGACTAAACTATTACAATTGCCAATCTGTCTGCGACACAAGATGTCAGTCGGGACATATCAATCGTCGTCCTCGGCTAAATGCAACGCAAGCACCGACGAAGCTCCGAACGGCGATCTGTACGTCACACCCGCAGAAGTGAACAGCTGAGTGGGCGGGGCTACGTTAGCCAATAATAGTCTCGGCGCGGGCGCAGCTAGAGCGGGCGGGAGCAGAGCGACAAGGACGGCGCGCGCCGAGAGCAGGACGGCGTCCCAGGCCGGGTCGTCGCAGGGCTCCAGGATGACAAGCGCGCCGCGGGAGGTTGTGGCCCAGTCTAGGACTTGTTGGGTGCTGGAAAAAAAATGCTAAGTTATATAATTATCACAATAAAATAAACATATTGCACACTTCAAAAAAATAACACAGTACGAACATAAAGCTTAACACTTTCGCAACCGGACTAAAAATGGTACATTTTTTTTTATGATATAGGAAGCAAACGAGCAGTCGAATCACCTGATGGTAAGCGATAATCGACGCCCATGGACACTTACAACACCAGAAGAGTTGTAGGTGCGTTGCCGCAATACAATACACCAGAAACCGACAGAAATCGCTAGGCGTGTAGATTTATATGGCTATGCCCGCCTAGCGCGCTGAGCCGGCATCTGAGAAAACATTACGAGTGCCTACCAGGCGGGTTCTTGGTTGGGAACGAAAGGTCGTTTATGACCTCATGGGCCTTAGGACAAGACAGATAGACAGTATAGAAGTTTTAAGGGTTGGTGGACATGATTGTGGACATTTTCCACACGTACCGGGGGTGCTGGCCCGCAGTCTGCGGGTCGTGCAGCGCCAGCAGCAGCAGGTCCCCCGCGGGGCGGGGCTCCGTCGGTGTCAGCACGAGGCCGCCGGACGCCCGGTACGCGGTCAGCGCGCTCGACACAAGTGGGCACGTGTCTGCAAGAGATGTTTCATGAAATTAAAATACTGCGAAACATGCATTCAGTGAGACGTTTCTCGGCATAACTAGGGTAAGTCCGCTGTTAGTGTATGCTTTAGGTGACACTACGTCGACAAGCGTAACGCTTCATTGACAGTGCTGTCAGCGAAAGTGTTGAATACTGCATAGATTATTAGGTATTTGCGGCGACCAGTTAAATTGTGTAAGTGTGCGGAAAAAGGACAAATAAAATATATTAATATGGGTGACTCAAATCTAGTTAAGTTTCTTAGGAAGCTAGGCTGTATTACACACCGTCGAGCGACATGACGTATGTGTCGACGCCGTGCGAGCGCAGCAGCCGCGCCGCGGCCACGGCGGCCGCGGCGGCCGGCCCGCCGCCCGCCGCCACGCCCGCGCGCGGCCGCTGGTGCGCGTTGCGCGGGTCCAGTCTGCAACCAACAATATCTATTATACATCGACCACTCCATGAGGAAGCACCTCAGCTTCCACTTTTTAGTGTAACCTTGACCAAACTCCTCAGAGAGATAGTCTAACTTTAAAACACGGAGCGGTGCGGCGGCGGTGCGCGATGGAACTTTGTATCACGATGTAGGCAATCCGCCGAGAGCGGGCTCCGTGTGTTCGTCGCCTAACAGCTCGGCCACGACTCGAGCAACGGTGGCAGCGGCAGCAGTACGCCAGGCGTGGGAACCCTCCTATGGACGGACCCAACCCTCCCTATGGACGGACCCAACCCTCCCTATGAACGGACCCAACTCTCCCAATGGACGGGACGGTCCCAGGGGCGGTTCACTCTTTGATTTCGTCGCGCCGCTACAAGTAAATGCCGGCCGGCCGTTTTTAAACGATCTATCAGTGGTTGCCGCTGCCTACTGCTACGGGGCACACGCGTTGGCGCTTTGAATCGTCATTCGCCTCGTAAAAATGCCCAAATAAAAAACAACACGAGCAGTAAAAAAGAAAGCCCTCCATCACATATTTACAACCCTCGCCTGGAGCTCGGGTCACAAATACCTGCGATTTCGAGTTTTCTTTCTGTTACAGCCCTTGGTAAGTAATGTACTATTACGTTGGGGAAATATATATATGCATAGGCAGAGCGGGCGTGACGGACTGACCGCGTGCACATCACATTCGACCGCGTGCATATGCAGGTACCTACCTATATATCTTATATACCTAATGTAGCTTGGTAAATTACTACCTGCTTAAAGAAGAAGGGCGGATCGTTTCTATATTCTTACAAAGATTTTAACAGCTAGGTATTCATTTTTATTATAAAGGTAGGTATTTAGGGAGCCTATCAAATTTATTTTATTTTATTTCGAAAAATAATTAGAATATCCATTATAATTATTGACCTGCTCACAAAATTTCACGAGAATCGGTTCAGAAATGCGATGAACTAGAGAACAGCCGGACATCGGAAAAATTCGTTAGCTTCGCTAGCTCGTTAAATTGTCTGTGTGTCATTATATACTATTTTCTACTCGTGTACTTTTAACTGTCATTTACATAGTCCCGAACACTAATATAAAGACATACAAAATAAGTCTGCAGAAAAGTCTATACTCTATTCCCCATAACAGTACGGCACAACCGTGCTGTTTTGTCGCCAAAACGATACGCTTAGCAGCCATACGCTTCTAAACCTACCCAGTGCTACATTGTGCCACGGCCTACTAGACACGATCGAGTAGGCCGCGACGCGACTAATCTAGAGGGCCATGCCGAAACATAAAATACATTAGGTACTACCAACTTAACAAACCACTGAATGTTTTTACTTCAAAGAAACTATTGTACTAAAGGCATTGCTGCCAACTTAAGAAACACCTTATTCTTAATACGACAGTACTGGCAAGTTGAAATTAATTAAAAACATATTAATACCGCAGCATCGACCAGCATTCCAACCATAACCATATCTCACAATAGTATTCAAAATTTACATCTACATTTTCATAAATAAAAATTTTCATTGTTTAATTTTGCATTTTATTTCGTAGTAGCTACTCGTAGAAAAAGCTTTGTATGCAACGTTGTATAACTAAGTCAAAAAACGCTCGTGGCGTCTTTCTTTACGATGTTCGCCTTCGGCTCACATCGTAACACACGCCACTCGCCTTTTTTTACCTCACTTATACAACTGTTGCATAAAATACTATTGAAGCACTATAATATAAAAAGCTTTCAAAATTTCATTGAACGCACAACGAAAACACTCGACGTAATTTCCCATAATAGGTACTCTGCCCAATCCGCTTGTATTCTTCTTGAACTCGATTTCGTTTCGTAGTTTTTTCTCAACCAGCTGCAGAATCTACCTGAGTGAGATAGGCTCACAGACAAATTTAAATGTTTTATGTAGTTTTCGGGGATGCCCAATATATAATTCTAACTAAAAATAGTTACATGTGCTTACCTTCGTGTTCCACCTACGAGTTTCAACGCTATGTCGGCGGCCGCGCGCGCTAACAGCGCTCTCGCTCCGTGTTGCGTCTCATCATCCATTCTTCTTAACCTGGACAAAATATTCTACATTTAGTAGATGTTGGGTGAAATGTCCCAATACAACAATATTATATTATTTATTTTATTTAATATAATTGGAATATGTAGATCATTATTATATTTGTTGAATACTACTAAATTAAAACCAATAATGATAGTCAATTTACAAATTTTTCAAACATTAAACGTCAAAAATTACAAACTATTTTCATTATGACTCCTATAAGCTAGAGCTGGGTCGTTTCGACTTTTCGTGAAACGAAACGTAACCGTTTTTCTTAATCACAAAACTGTTTTGAAAAACAGTTTCAAAAATAACTAGTTTCTCCGTGCGATGCCGCCGTCGCCGGTCGCCAAACGAAGTGAAACGAAACGGTTCGAGTTGCGTTTTCACGTTTTGTATTGCAACCGTTGCGTGCGACTGTCGCCTTCTACTCGTAGCTCCTTGTCATCGTTTTTATAAAAACTGTTTGTGGTTCTAGCCACAAACAGTTTTTCCGTTACTGTACGAGAAACTGTTTTTGAAAACGCTTACGGGACAAAACGCCCAGCTCAAGGTTGTGATGACTGACTGGCTTATAGTAGCCAGTCAGTCGTCACAACCGTTCGTAATCGCTCCCGGTGCAAAAGTGCCCAAAACGCTCACAGCATTACCCCGCTGGATGGTTATGGACAGCCTCTGCACCAGAAACGATTCGGAACGGGGGTCCTCTCCGTATTGGAATTATCAGTATAACATACCAGTAATTTGTCCGCTTAAGTACTTTATTTCTGTGTTGTTGTCATACCAGAATGATATTGTATTATATTATGAATAACTTGATTTTCAATTGTTAGTTCTTTTTTGCCTGAAACACAGGGTATCCTAGCTCAGGCACATGTGGTTTTTATCTCTAATAGTAAGCTCCTAGTCTATAGTAAAACTGATGTACTTTATGTTTTATCAATAAATTATGTTTTTTATGTTTTTTTTTATACCCCGCACCAGCTATGATTATTTTCTGTTTGGGCTAAGGGTGATTGGTAGAGAATGCCTTATGGCATTAAGTTTGTAATTGTAACTTGTTACTGTGCAATAAAGTTTATATAAAAAAATATGAGGGGACAATCCATACTAATATTATAAATGGGAAAGTGTATGTGTGTGTTTGTTTGTCCGTCTTTCACGGCAAAACGGAGCGACGAATGTGTTTTTTTAAGTGGAGATAGTTGAAGGGATTGAGTGACATAGGCTACTCTTTGTCTCTTTCTAACCCCCCACATCCCTAAAATGGGGGGGTGAAAGTTTGTATGGAGCTACGATATAAACGACTTCCACGCGGACAGAGTCGCGGGCAGAAGCTAGTCTTATATAAATCGAACTAGCCCTACAGTAAGCTTAATAAGGCTTGCGTTGCGTTATGGGTACTAGCGCGATATATTTAATAGATATAAACACTTAAATACATAGAAAAAAGCCGAGATTCATAAACAAATATTCACGCTCATTACAGTATATTTGCCCTCACCGGGATTCGAACCCTTGACATCTAGCTACGTAGGCAGGGTCACTGCCAACTAGGCTATAGAGGTGGTCGTTATGAGAGGATTATTAGTTATATATTTTTTCATCACACTTGCTCGAAACGGGCTTCATAATGCGCAGACATACAGAGCTGTAATTTAAAACCATTACGCCCACGGGCGTAATGGTTTTTTTCTTAAATTGTATCTGTCACTCATGCGGCAGTTACAAAGCAAAGAGGTTTTTTATCAAATACGATGTCTGAAAACGGATTTGTAAATAAATTTAAACTTAAAAATACTACTAAAACATGTTTAACAGAATTATTTACAGATTGAATATGTAAAATGTTTTTAAGTGTATTCAAATCGTGGCTGTATACCGAAGGGTCTTTGCCATACGCGCCTCACGTCAAATTCAACAAAATGGACAACTGACATGTCGCAGTTTTTATTACGATTTGTATTAATTTCATCTGAAATGCATTTTTTTCTTCGCAAATGTGATGAAAAACATTGTGTATAACACGGGCGTAAGAATATTGCAAACTAGAGTCATCAAAAGCCTTCCGCCTTCGGCGTCGGGCTTCTGATAGACTCTTGTTCGCAATATTCCACTTACGCCCCTCGTTAAACAATGTACTAGCAGTTGAGTGTAGATGGTATATGTATATAATAGTGCATGGTCACCCGGCCCACAGCCTGGCGCGCAGCGCGGCGGCGGCGCTGGGCACGCGCGCGCCCGCGTCCGTCACGTAGTCGCGCGCGCCGCGCAGGCTCACTTACGCCCCTCGTTAAACAATGTACTAGCAGTTGAGTGTAGATGGTATATGTATATAATAGTGCATGGTCACCCGGCCCACAGCCTGGCGCGCAGCGCGGCGGCGGCGCTGGGCACGCGCGCGCCCGCGTCCGTCACGTAGTCGCGCGCGCCGCGCAGGCTCACTTACGCCCCTCGTTAAACAATGTACTAGCAGTTGAGTGTAGATGGTATATGTATATAATAGTGCATGGTCACCCGGCCCACAGCCTGGCGCGCAGCGCGGCGGCGGCGCTGGGCACGCGCGCGCCCGCGTCCGTCACGTAGTCGCGCGCGCCGCGCAGGCTCACTTACGCCCCTCGTTAAACAATGTACTAGCAGTTGAGTGTAGATGGTATATGTATATAATAGTGCATGGTCACCCGGCCCACAGCCTGGCGCGCAGCGCGGCGGCGGCGCTGGGCACGCGCGCGCCCGCGTCCGTCACGTAGTCGCGCGCGCCGCGCAGGCTCACTTACGCCCCTCGTTAAACAATGTACTAGCAGTTGAGTGTAGATGGTATATGTATATAATAGTGCATGGTCACCCGGCCCACAGCCTGGCGCGCAGCGCGGCGGCGGCGCTGGGCACGCGCGCGCCCGCGTCCGTCACGTAGTCGCGCGCGCCGCGCAGGCTCACTTACGCCCCTCGTTAAACAATGTACTAGCAGTTGAGTGTAGATGGTATATGTATATAATAGTGCATGGTCACCCGGCCCACAGCCTGGCGCGCAGCGCGGCGGCGGCGCTGGGCACGCGCGCGCCCGCGTCCGTCACGTAGTCGCGCGCGCCGCGCAGGCTCACTTACGCCCCTCGTTAAACAATGTACTAGCAGTTGAGTGTAGATGGTATATGTATATAATAGTGCATGGTCACCCGGCCCACAGCCTGGCGCGCAGCGCGGCGGCGGCGCTGGGCACGCGCGCGCCCGCGTCCGTCACGTAGTCGCGCGCGCCGCGCAGGCTCACTTACGCCCCTCGTTAAACAATGTACTAGCAGTTGAGTGTAGATGGTATATGTATATAATAGTGCATGGTCACCCGGCCCACAGCCTGGCGCGCAGCGCGGCGGCGGCGCTGGGCACGCGCGCGCCCGCGTCCGTCACGTAGTCGCGCGCGCCGCGCAGGCTCACTTACGCCCCTCGTTAAACAATGTACTAGCAGTTGAGTGTAGATGGTATATGTATATAATAGTGCATGGTCACCCGGCCCACAGCCTGGCGCGCAGCGCGGCGGCGGCGCTGGGCACGCGCGCGCCCGCGTCCGTCACGTAGTCGCGCGCGCCGCGCAGGCTCACTTACGCCCCTCGTTAAACAATGTACTAGCAGTTGAGTGTAGATGGTATATGTATATAATAGTGCATGGTCACCCGGCCCACAGCCTGGCGCGCAGCGCGGCGGCGGCGCTGGGCACGCGCGCGCCCGCGTCCGTCACGTAGTCGCGCGCGCCGCGCAGGCCCGCCGGCACCCGTACCGGCGCCGTGTCCGGCGCGGCGCCGCCCAGAACGTTCTGAGGGGACCGTGTCACCAATAAATACTACATTACTACAGTGGCCGGGAAGGAAGGGATTGCCTGCCAAGCAAGTGTGATATCGACGGCCGAGCGAGGTGGGCCATTTCTAGTTTTGGCCGAGGTACGTACTCGTATGGTAATTTTCTCGAAAAAATGCTCAGAAATTAGCAAATTATAAGAAAAAAAAACAAGTCAAATTCTCAAATTCAGTAACAAAACTGCTGGTGATCGCCCGTCATTGGCACCGGCGCAGGCGGCGGCTAGCGCGCCGGCAATGTACAAACACGCCGGCAATATCTTATACAAATCCCATTACCGACCTGTAAATTGGTGGCACCCGTAACGCCGTGTTTCACAGTGTATTTTCGCGAACGCAAGGTCTACATTTCTGAGCATGTTTGAGAAAATACCTTTTTGGTATAAGCTTTCATTGCCAACAGTATTTTTTGTAGTCATCAATTACCTACTCATTGAGAGAATTCTAATCATAACTGATATGGGCAATTGAAAACTTCGCGTCGTTCTTCTCCAAGATGGCTCAGTTCGGGTTGCACAGCGCGGTTCCACAACACTTCGGGAGCTCAAATATTGCGAGCCATCCGGTTGCCTCTTGGACACAACAACTACGCGTCAATGCTCTGAATAATAAGCCTCTGTTGCCGAGCGGTACGAAAATTTACGAAAAAACCTATGTACGAAATATCATTTAATATTTAACAGTGAGTTTTACGTGACGGAAAACATCGTGAGGAAACCGGCCTAATCCCAACAAGGTAGTTTTCCCCCTGGGATGGACGGTCAGATGGCAGTCGCTGTCATAAAGCTAGTGCCTACGCCAAATGGGATTAGGTGCCAAAGCGGACCTCGGCCTCGTAATGAATACTACCTAGGTACAGAAGGTCTACTGCGTAAGTGATGACGTTAGCTGTAATTTTTTGGCAATAGACAATCATAGAGTGGGATAGGGTTGTCGACGGACCGCATAACTAAACATGCAAAATTATAATTTATTTATTCTACCAACACATACATTTACAGCAACTGTGTTAATTTCTATGTTTGTTATCGAAATAATCATACATTTCGGAAATAATAATATTTTAAGAGAAAAAAATCCGTTTTCCGGGAAGTAACGATTAAGTTCAAAAAACCATGAATACGGATTAAATTTCAAAACAGTTCATATTTTGTAATGGGATTACTTGTTTCGTCCTGTTAGCAAAATGTTGTAAAATTTTCGTATATAATGTGCGATCAATGAGAGTATGTTGTTACTACGTACAACGGAACGTATATATGAAACGTCGTTGTGTGCGATACGCTGTACAGCCCTAGCTAGACCTCCACAGGTTACCGTAAGCATCGTTTCGCGCCAAAATAACAGTGGGATAGGCCTGGCACTACCGGGACAACGCTAGGGGGTTGATAGTGATATCAGTGACAGTACCGATGTTACATACCTGATCATGTCGCAGTTTCCCGCCGGCCGCGAGTTCCTCGCGCGCGGCCGCCACGCGGACCACATCGGGCCGCATCTGTTGCCATAAAGCCTGCAAGAACAAAGTTAACTTAAGATTTTTATATAGCAACATACACACAACAAGGAAGAGCGGGACTACGTGACACAAGTATATCTTTACTTACTAGGTAGCCCCAACGGACCTTTGTAACAGAACAAAGCTTATGAAATAAAAATAAAAACATTTTCATTTCATTTTTATTTTTCAACTCTTCGTCACTTGATGTTACACTGTAAATAGGCTTACTGAAGTGATGCAATACCGACTGATACTTGTTGTTAAGTATTTATATCATTTACCAAGTTGAACGGTGGCAAACAAGCGTGCGGCCCGCCTGATGGTAAGCGGACACCGCAGCCTATAGACGCATGCAACTCCAAAGGAGTAACATGGGCGTTGCCGACCCTTGACATGTTTGAGGATTCGCCGTGTTGACAGCTGAAGGAACAAATTCCGTCGCTCTCAACACAACGCATCCTCGGGAGCTCTGGCGACCTTGCTCACCACCAGCAACACAACACTACTACAGAGCAAGCGACTAGCGATGGCGCGTACTATTATTTCAACAGAATGTATAGAATGGACTCTTCAAATGGACATGGACATGGACACTATATATTATCCCGTGGCTCCGCCTCTGTTTTCTATAATACGAGAGCGGGGCACGGGCAGCTAGACGTTAAAAATGTCACAAGTATCCTGACAATCATAATTCAACATTCAAATCAAAGATATCAAAAAATATTCATACAAAGTACTCCGCCTTGGAGCCAATGTACGACTTTGTACCAGTGGCGGTGGAGACTGCGGGACCTTGGGGTACGGCTGCCAAAGATTTTATACGGGATTTGGGGCGGCGGCTTAGGGATAGGGGCTGTGATCCTCGTTCCGGATCGTTTCTGGCTCAACAGATTTCTTTGGCCATTCAGCGTGGCAACGCCGCCAGTGTCATGGGAACTTTTGGGCCACCAACGATCCGGGGCGGTCCTTTTTGTTAGTTTAGGTTATAACGTGTTATTGACGAAGCCTGTTGCGGAGTCTATCATTGTTAGTTAAGTACCTACCTAGGGGATGTTTATTGTATGCAATTGACGAAGCCTGCGTTGAGGATATTTTTATGTACAAACGACAACACTGTTAACTGACCATCCTGTGTTTATATAGAACCTTATTACAATGCACTTAAGGTGCACCGATGGTCAGTTAGCTTTGTTGTACCTACCTAATCATTCTTGTTTCGTAAATAAAGGGTTTTAAAAAATCAAAGATACATCTTTATCAAAGAGAGCCAGGTTCCCATCAAAGTCGCCGCTCGTGACGCGAGTCTTCAGCGTTGAACCTTATGCACCGTAGCCTTCCTGGAAGGGCTGCTTTAGTCTGTATATTAAAGGTAGGTACCTCCTTATCGAAGAGTGCTAGGTTCCCCTCAAAGTCGAAGTCGTTGTCTACCGACTCTAGCGCAGCGGTGCCGAAGCACGCCTCATTACGGCGTGTCGCCTTGTCGCCGCCCTTGGCACGAGTCTTCGGCGTTGAGCCTGATGCACCGTAGCTTCCTGAAAGGGACACCATTCAGTAAGTATTTTTAACGCGTAGTTCACATTTGGGTCGGCCAAATATCAGATTTTAAGGAAATACAAATATCTATGTATATATATATATATATATATATATATATATATATATTTCATTATTTAACAATAATAGGTAATTTTACGTGCTCTGTCTACCCATTTTGGGAACACGAGCGTGAATTTATGCAGGAATCTTCTATGGATTTTAATGATCATTATCATCAGCCTACATGATATCAATGATATTTTGGTTGTTCTTTCGGAATAACAATATATTATTCGAAAACGTTGATTCACTTTTTTGGAATACCTATCCGTTTTGACAAATGTGCCTCTTCAGTGTGCTAAAGCGATGAAAACAGAATGATACGGTCTTTTCATTACAAGCTTTTATTTAACTGACCTTTTTTTTTGTTAGTGTGGGTCAGATCTTGGAGCCAAATGTGGAACCTGTAAACCTTAACCGATTGAGTCGAAATATTGGGTATAAGTATAGTTTGGATGTTAATTCAATAGTATGGTACAGTTTAGGCCAAAGATATGTTTACACTTTTGCACCTTATTGCCTTGTAATAAGGTGCAAAAGTGTAAACATATTTTTGACCTCGACCGTACAAACGCCAAAACAGTTAACTGACCATCCTTTATTTATATTGAACCTTATTGCAATACTTATAAAGTGCATGGATGGTCAGTTAGCTGTGTTGTCGATAGTACCATCAAGCTGATCTGATGATGGTCAGAAGGCAGCCATGGGAATTCAGTACTTAACTGACGTAACCCCATTGAGTTTGGGCTCGTTAGAGCGATTGTCCCAATTAGTAGCTGATGACGGTATACAGAAAAGTACAGTTGGCAACAAAAGCTTGTGCCAAAAATGAATTTTTCCACGGAAACTTATTGCGCTCTTAAATCTTACCCGCATGAGTGTTATTCCTGGTCGGCCGTGCCTGGATATCGATGGGCTTGCTCCGGGCTGGCTTGACCTTGGCAACCGGGGCTGGGGGCGGAGGCAGCGGCGCCTGCTCCTGCAGGCTCTCCCCGACCGTCGCACGGGGTGCACGCTTCTTGCTGACCACCGGGACGGTGCTGTGCGCTGTACCGGTGGAGTTCTTTCCGGAAATAATCTCCAGGGATTTGATGTCTGATGCTCTGGAAAAGTAACAATTTACAGCAAAGAAGATGCAATTATGCAATATTGCAGTTACAAAGAACAACAACTGCATGTGATGCTTATCAATATCAAATTCACAAGTTGCCTATCAGTACTGTAGGTAACCTAGATTTGAACTGCAGTTCAAGTCAAGGTTCAAAAATTATTTAACAGATATGAAACAGTTAAATAGCATAATTCCAATCCATACATTATAAATATCTCTTACTTTTCCACCCTTAAACCACTTAACTAATTAAGAGGGTATGGACAAAGTTTGTATAAGAGTATTTCTACAAGCGTTACGACCGACGCCAGTCCTGCTCACTTTAATAAATAATACAAAGAAATTCAAAAATTAAAAATTATTTATTTTTAACTAATTTTTACAAAAATTTTACTTTTTTTTTTGTTGTTAATGTAGGTACCCACAAACTGGCATGTTATGTTCAGGTATTTTTAACAAGTCCAGGACTACTACAAATTTACTGGCAAAGGGGAGCCAAATCTGCGAGAACTTTGACAGTAATGCGAGCATGGGACTGTTGTCGAGTTGAACTGGTCCTTCCTTTCTCAGCTCAAGTCACAGAGGGGGTCATAGAAAGCCTAAAAGAACAAGACGGGGAGAGAGAATGAAGGAAAGCATCTGGATGCAGACAGACAAAGATGATGATAGAAGGTATGGATCACAGAAGAACCAGGTATCTGCTGAAACTGGGTAAGAGCAATCTGAGATTGCTCACTGGTATCGTAACTGGTCACAATACTCTAAATCAGTTTTTTTCAAACTGTGGGTCGCGACCCCCAGGGGGGCCTTTTAAAGGGGGTTGCGGCTACTAGTATTTTTAAAGTTAAAGTGCTGTAAGTATTTTGAACAGCATAGGGTGGGGGGTCGCGAAATATTCTATTCTATACTAAGGGGGTCGCGCATGTAAAAGATTGAAAAACACTGCTCTAAATAGACACTTGAAGGTAATAGGTATTAGTAACGATGACTCCTGCCCACTGTGGGGAGGAAGAAACAAGTAAGTATGTACTAGCGGAATGTATTATGTACGCGGAACCGCGGTATAATAATTTGGTAAAGATGTGTCAGATGAGAGGGAATTGAGGGATGTCAACCTTAAAGATGTCCTTGAAAGATGGCCGGGACAGTAACCTGAGGCTCCAAACTTAGGGAATGGGGCTGAATGAACGTGACAAGCGATCGACTGCCCGTCTGTTACCGGCCGGGCGTCCCTTCAGAACATCAACATGGGACTGTTGATGGTTGGAACACTTGTCACCCATAACCTGAATTTGCATCAAATTCAAAGTGTTGAATTTGTAGAATGAGATTTATGTCATCATCATATTAGCCGAAAGACGTCCACTGCTGGACATAGGCCTCCCCCAAAGAGTGCCACAATGACCGGTCCTGCGCCACCCGCATCCAGCGGACTCCCGCGACCTTTACCAGGTCATCAGTCCACCTTGTGGGGGGCCTACCCACGCTGCGCCTTCCGGTACGTGGTCGCCACTCGAGAACCTTTCGGCCCTAACGGCCATCGGTTCTACGTGCAATGTGCCGCTCCCACTGCCGCTTAAAAGATCGCTGAGATTTATGTGATAGCATGGAAAACTCATTGTTATGGGATACATGGCAGGAGAAAGGAGCAGTGGTCTTCCACCAACGCCATGTTGGACTGATTATTATTATTATTATCTTTATTCATCTTTTATCTTACGCTAGGTTTTTACAATAACTATATAAAAAGTAAAATATAAAACTATACATACAAAACATAAAATCATTATAAAAACCTAACCTAGGGTACCGCCGGCAGCGAGGCGGGGCCTAAGCTGCCGGTGGTCAGGGCGCCAGAGACAGGAACCTCCTGACTATCCGCGCAGTATCCAGGAGTACCGCCTTCTGTATCTGACCCTTGATCCAGCCATCTAGCGAGAGTCTCTTGAGGTGATGGTCGAGACTCTTCGCTATTAAACCGTTCGCCGAAACGACTATCGGGACGATGATCGTCGAATCAACATCCCACATGGCAGTTACCTCGTGAGCCAGGTCTAGGTACTTGCTGGCTTTGTCCATTTCGGCCTTCACGAGGTTCTCATCGTGGGGGATGGTGATGTCGACGAGCACCGCCTGGCGTTTCGATCGATCTGTCAGCACAATATCAGGCCTATTGGCAAGAATAGTCCTGTCCGTGATGACAGTTCGATCCCAATAGAGCGTGGCACGACCATTTTCGAGAACTGGCGCAGGTGTGTACTTATAGTAAGGCACTTCGGAGGCCACAAGACCGTATAGCAGAGCAAGTTGCTGGTGAATAATTCTGGCTACAAGGTTATGTCTGTGCAAGTACTCGCCGTTAGCAAGATGACCACAACCGGAGATAATATGCCTGAGTGACTCCCCGGGACGGCGGCATGCCCGACAAATGTCGACCGTACCGTCCTTCAGGATATACCTCCGGTAATTGTTCGTCATGATAACTTCGTCCGCAATTGCACAGACAAAACCTTCGGTTTCCCCGAAGAGATCCCCGAAACGTAGCCAGTTCACCGACGCGAGCAGATCTACATCGGGTCCTGTGAGGGCCTTGTAGAACCGCCCGTGTAGCTCCTTGCTCCTCCACACCGCCCTGCGGTCCTCGACGCTCATTACTTTAAGTCTGCGCCAGTTCTCGTTTGCCAAGGAGAGCGGTTTGAAGTTTCCGTCTACTACCACTACGTCGCGATGCATCCCACACTCGTTCTTTAGGAAATAATCCCTGAGACTGCACACCTCACGGTTGTGAAGGTCCTTGGCATTTACTTTTACTCCACACTTCCGCGAGATGTACAGTCTCATAACAGACGAGCGTGGGTGTAGCATGCGATGCGCAGTAAGCAGTACTCGGACTCTTCGGTCCAGGGCATCCAGCTCAGTCTGAGTCCACCTTAGTACGCCAAAGGAGTAAGTAAGCAAGGGCATCACCCAGGCGTTGAAGGCACGCACCTTGTTGCCGCCCGACAAAAGACTATTAAGTACTTTGGTCAGGCGACAAAAGAAGCGCTCCTTCACCGCCCGCTTTACGCCCTCACCCTCAATACCCAATGACTGTGACATACCAAGATACTTATAGGTTTCTGCTTCGGAGATAGATTTGAGGGACATTGTCTCAGAAAGTTGCAAATTTGCTGAATTTACAACTTCCCCCGCTGTACATGCATGACCGCACACTTATCGACACCAAATTCCATTTTGATGGCGCTACTGAAGACTTCTTATTATTATTATTATTATAGCTTTTATTCCATTTCTTTATATATTATGTTGTTATATTTTCTTATGTCTTTATCTATAGGTTGGGAATGGATCCATTTTGGGTAAAAGCCTCCCCCAACTTTTTCCATTTTTCTCTTTCTTTGCTGTGGTTCCACCAATTCTTTCATGCAACTTCTGGAATGTCATCTGCCCATCGCTTTTTTGGTCTTCCAACCCTTCTTTTGCCCAGTGGCCCAGGCCACTTGGTAGACTGTGAGGTCCATCTTTTGTCCGTGTATCTTGTAATGTGACCTGCCCATTGCCATTTGAGTTTCAGTGCGTGTCTGAGAGCATCTGTCAGTTTCGTCTTCTTCCTTATTTCTTCGCTTCAAACTTTCTCTATTTTCCTAAGTTTCAGGATGCTCCTTTTCATTGCATGTTGAGTTGTGATTATTTTATTTCTTATTTTATTTGTGAATACCCAGATTTGGGAACCATATGTTATGCTAGGCAAGATGCAGGTTTCTATTACAGTCTTTTTTAGTGGCAGGCTATAACTTACTTTTCCATGTGCAGTTGACTCTTCTCTCCACTTCCTTTTCATTGCTATCCTGGCTGAAGGAAACTTGTTTGCCCAGGTATTTATAGTCGGTGACATATTCTATTTGGTTGTTATCTACTTGGATAAAATTTTGTTGACCATTTGTCATCACTTTGGTTTTATCAATATTCATAAGTAGTCCTACTTTTTTGCTTTCACTGCTAAGAGTCTGAATCATTTGTTGTAGTTCTGAGGCTGACTTAGCAAAGATAGCGATGTCGTCTGCAAATCTTAGATGGCTTAGATGTTTATCAATTATCCAAATACCCTTTTTATCCCAATTAATGTTTTGAAATATATCCTCCAGTACAGCAATGAATAATTTCGGAGAAAGGGGATCACCTTGTCGTACTGCTCTCTGTATTTCGATGTCTTCTCCTTTTGTTTCTAGTCTTATTTGACTTGAGCTGTTATTGTAGATGTTTTTCAGAATATTTATATAGTTTATTTCTACGTTGCTCGATTCTAGTGCCTTCCATATGGAGATGATGCCTGAGCAGCAATCCAAAATGTATTTCAAATGTGGAAGTGCTAAACAAAGTAAATTTTACTTCCGATCACCGATTAGTAAGAGCAACACTAAACATAGAAAAACCTAATCGAAATAGAGCATCCTTCAAACAAACAAAGAGACTACTACGAACAGAAAATGATAAAAATAATTATATTGAAAACCTAGAAGAAAATATAAACAGAATACAAAGGTTAGAAAACATACATGAGGTACAAAACTACTACAATCAACTTGAAAACGCAATAATAACAAGTCTAGACACAAAAACAATGAGAGTAAACAACACAAAATATTTAAGGTAAAAATTTATGATACAAAATAAAATACAAATACGCCTTGACGCTAACGGAATGTGAAATGACAAGTTTGACGTCTTTCATATTTAATTTTGCGTGTTATTTTCCTATTTCTATAGAAACTTTGAAAAATCATATCTCATGAACCGTAAGTTTCCTGCAACTGAAATTTCGTAAATAACTTTCTATTTGCGAGTACTCTCTCCAAAAAAAATATGAACATCCAAAGCGACGGTCCATAATGGAAAGTTTATCCAAATTAGCGCAATAACAGGAAAGGAAGTCCTAAATCATATACAGAAACTAAAATCTGAAAAAAGCCCCGGCCCAGACAGTATCAGCAGCGAAGCCTTAAAAATAGGAGCCCCCATATTACTCACATTAATAACGACACTCTTCAACATGGTTCTAGCAAAAGGAACAGTACCACATCAATGGTGCAAGTCAGAAATAGTACTCCTATACAAGAAAGGTAGCCCACGATATTGGAAACTACCGACCAATAAGCCTACTTTCCAGCATGTACAAGTTATTCTCTTCAACATACTATCACAAATAACAGAAAAGATAGGATAATAAACAGCCAGTAGAACAAGCAGGCTTCCGTTCAGGCTATTGTACAATAGATCACATACATACTCTGGAACAAATTATTGAAAAATTCAAAGAACACAACCAGCTCCTTTATATTGGCTTCATAGACTATCAAAAAGCATTTGACAGTATATCTCACATCTCCATATGTTGGACTGATGCATTGAAGGAATTCTGTATAGGAAACTTGCAGACGTCTACCTGGATGGTGGGCTACCAATTGGCCTGAAGAGCAATAATGCGCAAATCGACTAAGAAGAGAAGAATTTCGTGACCGAGATGGATATAGAATATGTTAGTTGTCATCCTAAGTGGATGAACTTGGGGACGAAAGTATGCATTTATGTATAATATAAACAAGTTCCATGGGGACAAAGTAGCGGGCAGAAGCCAGCGGTTTGATAAATTTTATCAAAAGTCGGTGGAGTACCTATTCCAATCTCTTTTCTCTGATATCTAACCTACGAAATTTAAGAATGCCAGACCAGCTTTACTTACTTGAGCGTAACTTGCGCTTTGGGATAAGGGAAGCCGTTACGAAACGGCTTCGTCAGAGTGACAGACGCTCCATCGGCCGCAAGAATCGTCCCTTGGTAGCAGCCCAGCGGGGACCCGCAACGGACCGAAACACTAAAACCTTCCCACTGCGCCATAACTTAACACAGAGTCACAGAATTGTTCAATAAACACCACAATGTGAGTCCAACACAACTGTTAACTATAAAACAATATTACGGATCACAGCGCTAATCGGTGAGTGGGGACACATCGTGACATCGTATCGTATAAACACAGAGTACTTTTCTATAGCGTATAAATGACAAAATGACATGCAGGCATTTTCCTTGACAATGACAGCGCGACAGACTTACGAATGCGGGGTACGTTTCAAAACGAGTTATGTATACTGTGGGAATCAGAGCAAATCAAAAATGATCGTCGCGTTTAAGGCCCTTGCACACCTTATAATTAGTCACAACAACAACAATGAACAGAAGAATTGGAATGAGACAGCAATCATTCATTTTTTACTGTCAAACTATAGTCCGACCGCTGATCTCAGTCCTCGACGGCGCGGCGCGCGGGGGGTATGACAGGAGAGTGGGCGTCGTGCGAGAGGCAAAGCCCAGCCTCCGCACGCAACGCCGCGCAGGCGAGGAGAGGACTGTTAACCGGTAAGACTATACATATTTGAATTGAATGACGACAGTTTGAAACATGAAAATTTATAATAAAATTTAAAAAATTGATTGTAACTATTTGTTACAAGTCTTTCTATACATATACACTATTATGCACACTTTCTGGTTTTACCATGTTTTGATGCCAATTTCACGCACATTACGTCTTATTGCGAAAATTCAAAAAGGAATAATAGGTAGCATCACAACAATGAAAAACATTCCATTAGGGGGTTATTATATTATTAATTTGCACTAAAAGTACATAGACCTTACGATTCGTCACAACAACTTCTTCTTCTTCTTGGAACGTATCCTTGAATTATATCGAAAAATAAAAGATTTATCACGTAGCTGAAATGGTTTGACAGTCGGAGTACAAAAATGACAACTGTCAAACCTTCATTTATTTTGTTCTTCACCTTCAGTCAGTTCAGTTTAGTCATTTAGTCTGTGGCCTGTGGTTGCTTTGCAAACCTATTAGAGTGGAGCTTTAGTGTTGTGCGGAAAATATTATGTGTAAAAGCCCTCTTAATATCCGTCATAAGTAAAACACTCATTAAAAAATATTTGAAACACATTCCCGGGTTGTTTGAAAACTACGCGCACTGCGATACAGTCCAGGTAACACTATAATCGCGATTACTGCGGTCTATTACTAATTAAAATTGTTTTACTATGTACAGGTGTTCGTAACTGGGTGATAATTATAATTATTACTGCGGACATGTGATACAAACCGGTTAACCTAGTTACCTATTTCTTCTAGTGGGTCGACAGGTTATGTGATGCTAAAATACCTATTCTTTTTTTAGAGGTTCATGTAGTTAAATATAAACCAGTTATTTAGCGGAAAAATCTAGTTAGTTTAAATAACGCGTTTACCTTACATTAACTGTTTTGTATGCACCAGGACACAATTCTTTTTTTAAATATTTTTCGGTAAATTATAACACACAAGTCTTAAAAACTAAATTACCTGTGGTGTATTAACAAGTTTGAGATATGGAAGGTGGATTGGAAAGTCAGTCTTACCTAGTTATCAGCCAGCTCGTGTGTTTAAGACTCATTTGAGTTCACTTCATTGGCGACATGTGATATACATAAATTGTGGAGCATATTATAATAGTGTGAATAGTGAGTTTAAAAAGTGGTTGATTAGTTTTTACCAAGAGATTTTGAACAAAGTAGCAACTTGCCAATATGCAATGGAAAGGTGCATGCTAAATGTCAAAAAGTCAGACAGATTAAAAAACCTGATCATTAGAAACAAAACAAAAACAACAGATGTAAAAATAAAAATCAAAAGACTTAAATGGAGATGGGCTGGCCACGTAATAAGAGGACACGACAAATGCGACTCCACTCTGGCCGGCCGGTTAAGGCAAGCACAGAGGCGAGGGCCAGATCACTCGGGCCCTCTGGAGGTTAGGGGTCCGCGGTGTCGCCACTCACCGTCAGCTCGCCACAAGCTGCCTCCGCGAGTTTATTATTATTGTTATTATAAAATTATATAGAAAGGTTTTCTTTCTGCCTGGAAGCCAGTGAAATAAAAAAAAAATGCAAAACAGATGGCAAACTTATTCGCTGTCCTGGCTTAAAATACAACTTGATTGTATCCTTAATAGTTTTGAAAAAAACAAAATGTTATTAGGCAATCATTTCCACCCGCCAAATAAAATTGTGTAATCATACAAGTTTTATTATAGCTAATAGTTATAAATAAATTATAAATGTTTGTTTAAAAACTTTAGTCATGCTAAGTTACATAATTAAAAATGTTTTGTTTCATTTATTATAATTCTTATCTTTCAATAGTGAACATGGCTGCTTGACAAGACCTTATGTTTGCATGTCTGCTCTTTGACACTGTATGGACCAAAACCCCATCATATTTTTTCAAGAAACTGTGGTGGTACTGAGACGGGAATGAGTATTGTTTGCTACCGACGCTGTTTATAAATAAAGAGAGAACAAGGGGCTGTCCAACAGTGTGAAAAACATGTTTCTATAAAAAAACATTTTTGGTACAAGCTTTTATTGTCAACTGTACTTTTCTGTATACCGTCATCAACTACTCATTGAGACGATTCCAAAGAGCCCAAACTCAACGGGGTTACGTCGGTTAAATACTGAATTCCCATCGGAATCTTCTGTCTCCATCATCAGATCAGCTCGATGGTACTATAATATTGCATTGTCATCTCAATTTAAGGTGCATTCCAAATTTCAGCTCAATTGATTGAGGTTACCTGGTTCAAAATTCAGTTCCAGGATTTATCCCGCATTAACAAACGAACAGGTCAAGTTAAATAAAAGCTTGTAATAAAATAAAAATACACTTGGGATTAGATCTGTAGTTGGCTGCTATCTCATTTCGACAATCGTTCTTGTACGTATAATAATCGCAATCGAGCAATCTCGCTTCTTCATGAGCGAGCTCCTTCTATTCGCGGGAAGTCGCAATCGCAAGCATAGGTACTTATTAGTAACATGATTCCGCATTGTATGCTCATATACACAATAAGGCTATCCGCAGCAGAACCAAGGTAGCCGATATAGCCCTCCGAATCGTTCAACTTAAGTGGCAGTGGGCGGGGCACATAGCACGTAGAACCGATGGCCGTTGGGGCGGAAAGGCTTTCGAGTGGCGACTAGGGGATGCAATAACCGGCCTAACTTCATAACCGGTTTCGGTTACGGTTATGGTTCAACTTTTTTTATAAATTACGTATAAATCTAGTTCTACGTGACGTAAAATCATAAAATAAGCAGT
The DNA here is from genome assembly GCA_947049275.1 of Epinotia bilunana. Lineage (NCBI taxonomy): Eukaryota > Metazoa > Arthropoda > Insecta > Lepidoptera > Tortricidae > Epinotia > Epinotia bilunana. The sequence goes on along the minus strand of OX346269.1, from coordinate 4,231,141 downwards.
ATTCATGAAACATAAACCTTGCTTTGATTTTATTATTGATTACAATCAGTTTTATAGAATAAAAAAAGATATTAAAAAAAACTGATTATAATGAATAAAGAAAATCACTAATTATAAGGTACCATAAATTCAGCCAAAGTCAATATTAATATGTACTAACTGTTGCATATGTGTCCTCACGCACACCGCCAGCCATGTTAACCTACGAATACATGTCAGTACGCTAACAGTAAGCAGTTGTTTCACTTGTCTCACCCTACGTATCTAACAGTGGCGACGAGTACCCACATTGGAAAAAAACTCATCTCAAGTGTAACTCAGTTGTGAAAGTATGAAAGCCCTCAAAAACATGTGAGCATCTAATGCGGCGTCACTGAGTCTTGATCTTAAGTTGCTGCACAAATATCCCGCAGTTGAAATTGCACGTTCAGCCTCCACGCTATAGTGGGCTTTACAGATAATAACTGCTGGTAAGCTATGGACAAATATTTGTACCATTGACCATTTTCGTGTAACATTAATTTCAAATAAAATCATTTGTGGTATACAGTCATCTACAGATTGAGGACTTGTTGCAGCAGATGCTGCGGAATCAACTGGCAACTTATGTAGCAACACTCGTGGTATTCAGTTAAATCAGTTATCTTGTAAATACACAAAACTTGCACTTTTAATACATTTATTAACTAGAATATTTGTGAAAAGCGGTCCCAGTGTTGTACTGAAACTAATTATTACGCAATTTTTCTTCAATTTAATGCAAATAATGTAATGATTATAATCGGCACCCACAAACTTAATAATATTGAATCAGTATCGACATTATAAGTTATTGGAAAATTATCATATATGTATGCAAAAAATAACCGAAAATAACCGAAATCGGTTATTACAAAATTCCAATAATCGGTTATGCGATTTGGCCTGAATAATCGGTTATAACCGAATATTTCGGTTTCGGTTATAACCGATTTGCATTCCCTAGTGGCGACACTTGCGACCACGTACCGGAAGGCGCTGCGTGGGTAGACCCCACAGAAACGGTTGACTTATATGGTAAAGGCCGCGGGAGTCCCTGGATGCGGGTGGCGCAGGACCGGTCATTGTGGCTCTTTGGGGAAGGCCTATGTCCACCAGTGGACGTCTTTCAGCTGATATGATGATGATGACGACGCTCATTTACACCAGCGAGTGTAGCAGCTCTTTTTAAGGGCGTGGTCAAGTCGTTTACGTTACGACTTTGTACGGCCGCGACAAAAGCGGCCGCGGAGGATGTGGAAGAAAGAGATGGAGCCTGGACTCTGACAATCACGTATGGCCACCGCCGTGGAACGTCGTAGCACACGAGATAGATAGAAAACTATATCTACTAAAATTATAAAGAGAAAAGTCTGTGAGATTCTAGCTTTAGCTTTGTGGGGTTGTGTGTCGAGGGTAATCTCCAGAACTATAAATCCCATTTAAAAAATCTTTCCCCAGTATGTAAAATGGGCCTTCAGGATGGCCAAATACTCCCGACAATATGTGTATCCTAACCTAACCTTACCTGGGTCCTCTGTAATATGCAGCCCGGGCCGCGCGGGTGGCTAGGATAAGGACATAAATCGCTCGTTTCAATCAAAATATGTCTTGTATGTTAAATACTGAATAATACGAATAAGTTATCTTTTTACTAACAACAGGTGATGGAGGAGGTGAAAGAGAACATCCTCATCCGCGAGCCGCTCTCTCTGCGCTGGCTGGCGCTGGGCGCGCTGAGTTGCGCGCTGGCAGCGCTGGCGCTGCTGGCGGCGGGCGAGCGCCTGCCCGCATCGCTCAACCGCTCCGCTCCGCCCACGAGCTTCATCGGGGACAATGCGCACAGACATCTCGTTAATCTCACCTCTATCGGTCCTAGGGTGAGTGTTCTCAAACCAAGTGATAGAATATTCTAGTCACTTTAGGTTACTGCTCGTATTAAGAGGAATCCATAACTTATAATTACATTGGCGCCCTATCGAGCTAGACAGATCTTGAGTAAGTGTCATCAAAACCTCTCAAAGTATAATTGGGTCCTTGGGAACTGTCTCTGGGCTGGCTACTGTTTAAGTAGGTTTGACATAGGTGCTACATGGAGCTAGACAGTCTGGGCTGTCGAATCTTGGGTTTCTACAGATTTTGATCGTAGTGAAAGAGCATCCTATTCCTCGGTTGTCTCTGGGCGCTTAGTTGCGCGCTTTTGGCGCTGGCGTTGCTGTTTTGGTTGATGCATGTTGGGTAATCAATCATGGTTGGTCTTCCAACCATGTCCTCGGGTCACTGGCGCTGCTGGCGTAGCGCTCACCCGCTGCGCTCCTCCCACCAGCTTCATCGGTGAAATTGCGCACAGACATCTCGTGAATCTCACCTCTATCAGTCCTAGGGTGAGTTTCATGGTTTCCTCAAACCAAGTTCGGTGAAAGAAGTAACAGCACGTCTAGCACACGACGGCCGCGACATACTCTCGATTTTTATCGCACTGTACCTCTTGTTCTAAGTGTTCTAATAAGAGAGAGACGGATAGTGCGAGAAAAATCGAGAGAGCTCGCGCGCCGTCGCGTGCTAGCCGTGCTGAGCATTCAGTATTTGAACCGCTATAACTGTGTCAGTATTGATAGAACGGGAAGACTGATGTCACACTCAAAGACTCTTGATCATGCTAAAACTTGACTACTCTGTTATTTGAAATGGACCTGGGAAAACGCTGCTCAAATGGAGCTAAGTGCAGTTTGGCTGATGCAGATTGGGTAAGCGTCGGGCGCTCTTTACGCAGCCGCTTTCCTCTACAAAGCAGTAAAGCAATACAGCATCGTAGCGCTTCGAAATGTTTGTCAGTGAATGTGTGACCAAGTCTGGTTGTTACAAGCGAACAAATATCCCTGTCCTCGGTTTGCTGGCACTGCTGACCACGACGAGCGGCTGCCCTTTCTCCCTTGAACGTTCTCGGTCCTTACCGAGAGGTTGCCGAGGGACTACGGTACTAGTAAAATCTAAGATCGTCGGAAAGTGTGGCGCCTCTGGCGTTGCAAACGTCCATATGCTGTTACGGTGACCGCCTACTATCAAGCGTAACGTGGTGGCTACGTGGTGTAAAAAAAAAAAAATACTTGCGAAAGCTTACCTATATGCGTTTGCGCAGGTGGCGGGTAGCTACGAGAACGAAGTGCTAGCTGTGGGCACGCTGGTAGCCGCGCTGCGTGAGATCGCGGCGGGCGCCTCACCGCACCACATTCTAGAGATCGACGTGCATACAGCCAGCGGCGCGTTCCCGCTGTCGTTTCTTGACGGTGAGTATCGCATTTGGATTATACTGATACAAAATACAAATACAAAATATTTTATTGATTTAAAACAAATAACTGATAATCCTACTAATATTATAAATGCGAAAGTTTAGATGTTTGGATGTTTGTTACTCAATCACGCTTAAACGGCTGAACCGGTTTGAATGAAATTTTGCACGAAGATAGTTTATAGCCTGGATTAAAATATACGATAGTTTTTATCCCGGGTCGACGCGGACGAAGTCGCGGGCGGAAGCTAGTCATTTATAATTAAGCTTGTAGCTGGTTTTCAATAAGAAGCTACGAGTGAAGTGCTAGCCGTGAGATCGCGACATTCTTGTCGCTGTCGTCTCTTGACAGTTAGTGTTATGTAGATTGTTTCTCATATTTTCCTCTTCAGCCTGTAATACTAGTTTCCAATAAGAAGCTACAAAAACGTCCGTTTCCAAAAACCGGTAGGGTCATTACGCTGGTTACGCGACCACCTGAAGGAGAAGGTTTTTTTCTATTGAAGATAACGTCAATTCTACAGAACCTATTGAGACAATTAGTTGACAACATGCATTTTTTTGTTGTTTTAGAATAGAAATCTACTAAAAAACCAAGAAAATATCCTTTTAGTTCACCAACTCAGCTAAGTGGTCGCCAACCGGCACATGAAATTAGGTGGTCGCCAACCGGCGAAATGACCCTACTTTTTACTTCACCATTCATTGTTTAATGTGAATGCTATCGTGCATTATGACGAGCGGCGAATTCTCGAGCTCCTTTCTCAATTTATAACGTGTCATAATATCAACTCAACCTGTTCATTAGTTTAATTACATTTCGCTAGGCTGTCGTGTAAATACAAAACGTTACATTGGCGCCCAATATCAAGCGACTATTAACATTTGTTATTAAAAAGCTGTACCCAACCGTCTGGAGTGTTCTGCTTATCATCGACAGGCCGTGTGCTTGTTTGCCACCACCGTAGCATAAAGACCTTAAGTCGGAGTTGTATGTGCAGGAATGAACAACGTGTACCGCGACGTGCAGAGCGTGGTGGCGCGGCTGTCGGCGCGCGGCGGCCGCCCGCCGCCCGCCGCGCGCCGCACCGCGCTCCTGATCAACTGTCACTTCGACACCGTGCCTGACAGCCCCGGTTAGTATAAATACTTTTCACACCTTTCATTCAGAAAAGTAAGTTTTGTTCCACGAAGAGAGGGATCAAAATGCTACGTTTCTGTTCAAGCTACTTTTTTAATTTATTCATTGGCATGTAGCATTTACGCAACCGCATTTAGGCACACCTATTGAACACAGATCTTAATAAAATAATCGATTGTAATTTCATCGTAATCGACTAAAAACTATCATTTTTCAAGTTTTAACTTTAGCAACGTTGTATGAAAATATATACATTTTTCGTAATTATTTAAAAATTAGTATCAAAAATTAAGAAAATTTGTGAAAACTTGTTAAGGAAGTTATTTTAACAGCATCTTTTTTAAATTTTCTCATATTCGGTGTGGAAATTAGTATGTGTCACTCGGTAGCAAAATTATCGTCGTCTCGGGCGTTAACACTTGTATCCCTCACTACGCTCAGGATCCTACGTTAAAATCCCTCGCTACGCTCAGGATTCTATTGTAGGATCCCTCGCTACGTTCGGGATTCAATACACCGCCCTCGCCGTAAATATACTATTTTGCTCCCTTGTGACACAAATAACTATTTTTACCTGTATTCGGGAAAGAGTCATTGTTGCCGTCAATCCCTCAAGTGAGGGATCAAAGTTGTACTTTTCTTCCCTGAGCCCTAAAGATAAGCTATTTCAATCGTCCTCATAGTAAGTACTCGAGTAGGCACCTTCGTGTCCAAAATTATTTCCGTCTTGCGTGTAACCTTCGTTACGCTCAAGATATACGCCCTCGCAGAAAATATATAATTTTGCTCCCTTGACCACAGAATAAGTAATAAATAGTACTATCGACAACACAGGTAACTGACCATCGGTGCACCTTAAGTGCATTGTAAAAAAGGTTCTTTATAAACACAGGATGGTCAGTTAACAGTGTTGTCGTTTGTACTACGTACAGAAGGTTCTCTGTTAACAAATTCCCTGTTTAGGTACGCCAAACGTGCCTTAATGTGGCCATCTTTATATATCGCATGCAACGAGCTCTTTCGGAGGCGGAGCGTTAGAACTAGGGTTGCCGCCAGCTCGACCTATTAAATTATACGTTAACTTATGTACCTCCCTATGCAAATTTTAGCAATTATGGCTCTTCATTCATTGTCAATTTTTAAATTGAGCGTGTTATGTTTTAATTCAAACTAAATTGATAGGTATAGATGAATTATCGAGAACATGGAATTGCATTTGTAGTGGTTGTACCGTTATAGTACGAAAAAATTGAAAATTCAAATATTCCATGCTCTCGTTAATTTATCAATACCTATTTATGCAAAAATAGACTTCATCTTCATCTGAAGTCTTTACCTATATAGTTTGCCTTGATAAAAGAATGATAATTTTTAATACCTAGCTGTTAAATTTTTGTAAGTATGTTAAGAATATAGGAACGCAACGTCCCGCCCTTCTTCTTTAAGTATGTAGTAATTAACCAAGCTACCTTGGGTATATAAGATATACGAATATAATATAGAAATCGATCGAGTAGGCACCTGCAATTTCGGGCGGCAAGAAAAACTAATGTTCCGATTTTTGTCGTTATTACAACCCGCTGCGATACAGTACGATTAAGCTTTTTTTGGTTTGGCGAGGCGAATGACGATGCAAAGCGAGAACGCGTGCGTCCCGTAGCGGCGCGCGGCAACTACTAACAAACCGTCTAAGGGCCGCTTCAGACCGGAATGGCACCGGCCGGCAGCGGCGCGGCGAGCACTTTCAGTGTCAAATAATTTTAAACTTTATCTACATACTAAAAGGTCCAGTACCTACCGCTTCAAAAGCTCGGAAAGGTCGCGCGGCGCCGCGCGGTGACGCGAGCAGCCTCGCGGCCACGCGCGTTCGGCGTACTGGACTTTTTAGTATGTAAAGTTTAAAATTATTTGACACCTAAAGTGCTCGCCGCACCGCTGCCGGCCGCAGCCCATCCGGTCTGAAGCGGCCCTAAGACGGCCGGCCGGCATGGACTTGCAGCGGCCCAACGAAATCATAGTGAACCGCCCCTGCCTTGACACACAAATTACTATTATTCCTTTGTCAATTACGCGTCTTGCTTTCTAAAACAATCTGGTATCTTTTTGAACCCTGACGTAATCGAGGGGTGTTATAAGTTTAACATGTGTACATGTGGCATCGTAGCTCCTAAACAGGTGTACATCGATATGGGGACGTTTTTTTACAATTTCGACTTTTATTTTGCCACTGTAGCCGGCTCACGACCCGCAATGTCGAGGGCTCGAACACCGGCTAATGTTTTAAAAAAAAACATATGTACGAAATATCACTTGATTTTAACAGCAGCATTATTTATACTAAACGGGACTTTATCGCGTATAATTAAATTATTTATTTACCTCACTGAGGTCTCCCGACGTTTCGGATGTGTTGCAACATTGTTGTCACGGGACAACTGGCTTGAGCGGGTATCAACATCTTCTTGCTGCGCGGGTTTTCCGAACTACCCGCATTTGGTCTTTATTGACCACTTGTACACTAGGGTTGTCACCCGGCCGACACACAACACTATTAATGTCCGGTGATATAACGGACGATGTTTTTTGACTCTGGCATTTACTTATGACAGGATTCCACGAAGATGAAATCTTAAAAACGTCATCCCGGTTGAAATTACGATGTTTTCTGATTTTAACAGCAGCTTTTCGGTGAAGGAAAACATCCTGAAGAAACCGGTCTAATCTCAATAAGGTCTAGTTTTCCCTCTGGGTTGGAAGTAACCTTTTGACTTTCTCATGACGGCGTCCTATTGGTCAAATACATTATTGTTCAGTAAAGGCGCCACGTGATTGGTCAATTTCATTTTAGTTGTCTCAACAGTTATGAAATGTTGAGTTGGGAGCTCCATAGTAAAAAGTATGTGATTTAAGTTTTTTGTACGAAGTCTTAATTCAAACATTAAGGTCGACGAGAATAAAAAGGGAGTTTTCGCTATTGTGCAACAAATTGTTGGAACAACATCCCTCCGCCTATACGTCAATTAAAGAACAAATTCATTTCAAAAATAAATACAAATTATATGTTTTGAACAATCAAAGTGAGGCCTGTTTTTGAAGTTTTAATCATTCCATTTTTTATTTATAGAATATTCATTGTTTATTTATTAAATACACATAAGTTCAATAACTTAAGATTACTACCTCACTTTAACACGTACACATACAATGCGCACATTTATTTACACACTAAATTAAATGCGTCGCACAAAAAGGTCCTAGCAGAATACCAGCGATGATGTGGCCACATCATTATTCTGAGCCAGCGCCTATTCTATGCCATGACACATGGTTTTGTATTTAACTTTAGTTCTAAGCTGCATGTCTCTCTTTGTTTTTTTTTTTTTTGTGTTTTAATTTTTTACCATGTATGTTGTGGAAAATAATAAAGAACTTATCTATCTAACTATTGACCACAGGAGAGGCCAATTTTGATGTATACACTGTGTAATCCCCGGTTGTACTGCTCGCTACTAGCCACAGTGATTCGTCTAGAACGAGCTAGCTGGACAAAAATATTTTATTGTTTTTTTCAAATCTAACTCACTTTATGATTATATCTTGAAGGAAAAATATAATTGAAGCCTGTTATTTTATAATATAATGGTATATTTGAAATAAAATGGTTTCTGTTGATAAAACAATCTTTATTTTCTTAAATTAATACAAAAAATATGTAAATAGCAAATATAAAAATACAAAAATCAAATATAAAATCAGTTTTTTTTTAAAATTAAATCGCCTATATTATACAGTAAACCTTAACTATTTAATCTAACAAGTAATTAAATATACCACGTTCATTTAAAATAATCCACTAGCCTAATTGGAACTGTGTAAAGGTCTTAAAACAACTTAATACCTAAATTATCTAATCACCTAGTCATTATCGCTAAATTCGTCATTTGATGAATCATCTACAACATAGTCATTGCTGTCTATAGTCTCTAAAGACCCAGTATTTTCACAGGTATTTGCGTAAGATGGCAGTAATACATCTAGTACTTCGGAAGGGAGATTCCCCGTCATTTTTCTAGGAATATCCCTGAAGCTGTTAATTACAGGATCGGATGTGATCAGCAACATATTAAGCAAGTCTCTATTCGTGGCAGTACGTGATCGCTTTTGAGTGTTATTCTCTCGAAATCTCCTGCAGTCTTTGTTACGAGCTTCCTGGGCTTCTTCAGAGAGCTGTCCGATTGGCAGGAGAGCCGATTGTATAACCTCGGCACCATGCACTAGAATTTTGTGCACAGTTGCAGGCATGTAATACCACGAATACAGACTCAAATAAAGTTGCCTTGTATCCTTTGCTAAATCACTGAACTTTTGTATGTTAATATCATACCCAGATGACAAAACCCTCAGTATGATATCAAACTTTTTTATAAGGTTCACGTCCAATCCTGTAATCTCCGCACTTTGTTCGGGATTCCTGAAAAATCGACGAGATAGCCTGGCTTTGGTTTGTCTACAATCAAACGCAGTTCTTGCTTAAATCGGTTTTGAATGTCTGCAGAACGTTGTTTAACACTAGCTTTGTCAGCCACATCTCGCACTTGCTAATTTGTAGGCGATAGCTTATATGAAGTAAGCATTCAAAACAGCGTATCCAGGCGTGAAGTGGAGACAAACCAAAACCAAGATTATTCGGATCAGCTATAAATTCCCTAGACTCATCATTCATCAGTTTTGGGGTTGCTCCGCAAATGTAGCACCTTTGTGCCGAAGAAGTCTCGGTCAAAGCGTTACATACTTTACCATCAGTCATCGTAAGGAGTAATTTATGGTTGACAGAAACTTCGGTACCAGTAACACTATATTTTGTCGGCTGCAACCCATTCATTTCCTCTAGAACGGAATTGGTTTCAGAAACCGTCAAATCCGTAGTTTCTTTAGCGAAAATAAACTTGATTGGCCGGCAATACATAGTGGAAGATGGACGAGGGTACTGCCAAACAATGTTACCACTTTCGTCACGCAACTGAAGTGGTACGAATGAATACACAAACAAATATTCATCAGTGTCGTCGCTATTGGTGAATTTCTGTTTGTATGTGCTATGACCGGAACTCCCGTCACAGCCCCACTTACTGATAAGGGTTAATGATGAGGTTGAAGACAATTTTTTCAAGACGTCACACTGAGCAGTGATTAAACGTTCAACGGTTTTATCTAAAACCGCCTGAAGTTTAATTTCCGCACGCGTCTCGGTCAGAATAATTTGATCCTCACTAGGAAAACATTCTAATTTAGCTTTTCTAACTATATACAATGATGGAAATACCTGATGGCCAGCTTTGATACTCCACTTCCGAGTCTGCTTGTAGGAGTTACTCGTGGTTTTCGAGTCGACATAATATGCCAACGCTTCTTCTTTAGTTAAACTCCTTTGCTCAGTCGTCTCACTAAAACGAACACTTTTTTGAATGTCTCTACACTTGTCGGGACTGTCACTAACGGTCTTGATAACTCCAGCCAAATTCCTATGGCCAGATAATCGTGCTGAAACCTCAGCGGCAGTTAACAACTCCGGAGTGCTGCGTGAAGTAATGAGGTCCTCAACTCTTCTCCTTTTCGTTTTTTCGCTCGAGTCTTCAAACTCCTTACGGGGTCGTCCAGGTGTCGAATCTCCAGATGTAGAAGGATGAGCTGGTTGAAGACAGACATTGAAGACTAAATCTCCCCTCATCCAATCACTGTGGTTTTTGAGAAAACGCTCCTTGCATTTTCCACTTCTAGTCCACCTTTCCATTAAATTTGAAGAAAATCTGCTAATAGTATTCTTCGTTTCTCTCATTGATGCCTCAGTTATCCCAGAAATATCGTATCTTGAGCACAAAAATCGATAAAGCATAGTGAGTTGGTCACTTTTACTATGTTTCAGCCATTCTTCGAAGAGCTCTATCTTTGCAATAGAGTAGTAGTCTGAAAAAAAATTAAAAAAAATTGTTGTGAAGAAGTGTGCAGTCTAAAAGTGGTATTTATAGAAACTACATAGTCACAGCTACGATATATACAAATTTCAGACCCGGGGCAGACCGGGGCAAGTAACTTTTTCTTTAATAAATGTAAAAGTTCTTAAGAAAAATGATAAGTTTACGATTCCGGATAGTTGGTACAACCATATACAGTTAGGTATTAAGAATTACATAAAAAAATATAGTACTGACCTTTATCTTGGCAATCCATCACTAATTTATGATAGGCACAATAGTAGAAAATAAAATTATATGGTGTCGCGACAAGAGCAAAATATGCAATGATTTACTGTACTTACCCCTTTCTCCTTAAATAGGAACTTATTTACGGGTTATTAGTTAACGATGGCGAAACAAATTTGGTTAATTTATAATGACTGGGATGTTGTTAATCACTTCCCATTATCACTTATCTGTATTTCCGTAATGACTTTTGTCCAGCTAGCTTGTTCTAGGCGAATCACTGCGCTACCCCCTAAAGCCGCCCCCTGTTTGGGTGGAGTCAAATCGTGACAATCCGCAATGAACGAACTCGGAACTCGCGACCTTGCAAGCTCATCGACCGTGTTATATGGCTTATAAGTCTTATATTATAACGCTTGGCAACAAAGACAAACATTGAAAATGTTACGGTTATTAAAAAAAAAACACCAGAAATATGTGAAGATAATATTAGAAGCTTTAAAAATTTGACGGGGTTAAGTACTAATGAAATCCATAATTTGATTTGCCATAAAAATAACGTTGTTCATACTCATCATTTGCCTAACCTAACCTATAACCTAAAAGTTCATATAAATTGTCTCGAAAATGTTACGGATTTTTTTAAATATAACATCCAGGTCATGCTTTATGTAAGAGCGTTTATGTATAAGCTTTTGCGTTTCCGTATAGTCCACATCATATATGTTACATCCAAATATAACCGTAACACAATAATTAATTGTACCTAAAGGTGCAGAAGCTCCACTGCCTAAGAGATGACGTAAGCTGTCATTTTCCTGCAATAGACAGTCATAGAGTGAGAGAGGGTTCTTGACGTACCACATAACTGAATACCCAAAATTATAACTACTTTAGTTCCTATGTTTATTGTCAAAATGATCATCCACGTTGAATTATTTCCTATCGTCGGCTAAAGTACCAAACCTCGTAACTCAGATAAAGAAATATATGAGAATATAGATTAAAATATATATGATATGATAGTAAAAAAATATAAAAGCCGGGGAGTCTGAATTAAGTAAAAAATATACATTATTACTGATTAAGTTTTATAAAACAGTTCCTCTTTTGCAATGGGATTACTTCTTAGGTCTTGGTAGTAAAAGGCTGTATACTTGAAATTCGTACAACGGTGTGCCATCAATCAAAATTATGTTCTACTGCGCACAACTGAACGTACTTATATATGAAACGTCATTGTGTACGATACCCTTGGCGGCTACAGCCCTGACGCAATAGACCTACACCAGGAGGTTACCATAGATAATCTTCTTTCTACTTTATTTATTCGATATTATTTGCAAGCTTTGTTTATTTATTATTATTTTTCTTGTAATATTTCACCTGCATCGTGACCCGAGGTACGGCAGAAAATCAGTGCTTGCTCACACGAGCAAAGCAAAACTGAGCCAGTACCTTTGTTTACCTACTACGTCACTGCACTTACTACCTTATTTGAATGAAACACCTTGACTTGACAACTTAATACTCGTATAATTCAGATTTCGAAGAGAGCTTTATACAATCTACGGGAAAACAACGATAGCGTGTTTCAGGGATGTAACACCGCCATCTATTATGAAATTGGTGCACTATAAAATGTAACCAACTAAACATTGTACTTTAAACATTATCGGCGCCCAAGGACGGATTGTCCTTACAAAGGTCCGAGTCAGTAGAGAAAAAGGACGGGTAGTTTTACTAGTGAAACTGAACATGAATCTGTAAACTCAGTTTAAATACACAGTAAACTCAATCAACTTACTTCTTTAACAAACAAAACAAACTTTGATAACAGATCATAGCTAAGAATCTAGAGGTAGAGGGCAAATTTTGGCAATAGGTCTTCGAAAAGTACCATTTTTATATTTTAAGGTAACAACTCTTGTCAAACCATCTCTACCAGGATGCTTATCTATTATTCGACCTAACAACCACTTTCCGGGAGGGAGTCTTTCATCCTTGACTAGAACTACTGTTCCGATATCAGGATCGGTATTTTTTACATTCCACTTGTATCTGTTCTGTAGAGTAGTCAAATACTCTGAACTCCAACGCACCCAAAGTGATTGCAACATTTTTTGGAGTAATTGCCAGCGATCTAAACGAGATACTGGTACGGTTGCGAGACTTTCTTCCGGAATAGTGATAGGAGCTTTACCTATAAGAAAGTGTCCGGGCGTAATTGGAGAAGCATCATCAAGGGAACTACTGATTGGAGTTAACGGCCGCGAATTTACACAAGACTCGACTTGAGTCAACAGCGTAGTATACTCTTCAAATGTGAGTAAAGTCTGCCCTATGACACGCTTCAAATGGGCTTTAATCGACTTTACGCCGGCTTCCCAGAGTCCACCGAAGTGTGGAGAACCAGGAGGAATAAAATGCCATGTAGTTTGGTCATTTGCGAGAATCTCGGATATTTCTCCAACTACTTCTGACTTCCTATTATTAAACATAGTGTCAAGCTCTTTAGAGGCTCCTACAAAGTTAGTACCACAGTCACTCCACAGATCACTACAATGACCGCGTCTGGAAGTAAATCGACGAAATGCGGCAATAAAAGCCGCCGTGGACAAGTCACTCACAAATTCTAAGTGAATGGCCTTGGTTACGGTGCAAACAAATAAAGCAATGTAGGCCTTGCATGTCCGTTTACATCTGCCAGGGTACATTTTTAACTGAATAGGACCCGCAAAATCAATTCCGCTTTTACGGAAGGGTTTATCGGGTGTGACTCGACACGTAGGCAACTGACCCATCAATTGATTAATCGGTGCTGCAGATTGCTTGAAGCAAGGAATGCATTTGTGAATAACCTTTTTAACCAAAATCTTGGCACCGATTATCCAATATTTACAGCGGATATTATTTAAAGTCAGTTGAGGACCTCCGTGCAAACAATGAACATGAGCGTCATTTACGATTAGGACAGCTAAGTGACATTTCGAGACCAATACGACAGGTGACTTAGTGTCGAAGTGCACTTTAGCATTGCGTATACGTCCTGTAACTCGCATGATACCATTTTCATCTGTGTAGGGAGTAAGAGAAGTTAATTGACTCGATTTTGGAAACCTTTGGCCTTTTCTCAGCATTTGTAATTCTTCTTGAAACCAAAATCCTTGAGAGAGTCGAATACAAATGTTTGTTGCATATCTCAGTTCACTAACTGTCAGATGCTGAGGAAAAGTCTCAGGTGCTGTCTGACTACGCTTAGCATCAATACGTGCCATACACAATTTCACAAATCGCATCAAATAAGCTGTAACACGAATCAATTTTGTCAAAGTAGAATATCTAGCCAAATATGTGAGTCGATCGTCACTCTCATTCGATACACCAGCCTGTAATGCAGTGATTTTACTAGCATTTCCTTTCGACTTTTCTTTGACTTCTAATTGTGTTGTTGGTATGTCGAGAGAGAGCGAGCGATATCCATCAAATGCATTATCTTGGTGAAGCATAACTGGGCCATGCCACCACAAATCGCAGTCTTTGAACAAGTCAGGGCGAATGCCTCGTGACGCAACATCTGCAGGATTTTCTGCCGATTTGACGTGGTGCCACCTTCCACTACTTACACTATTCACAATTTCAGTAACACGATTTGCTACATAAGTCTTCCAAGTATTTGGAGTTCGACGAAGCCAAGCTAGAACAATCATTGAATCAGTCCATGCAAATACAGACTCCTCAGAGAGTTGAAGACTATGTTGCACATCCTTGAGCAATTTCGAGAGTAGTACCGCGCCACAAAGTTCCAAACGAGGCACAGTAACTTGTTTCACTGGTGCCACCCTAGTTTTGGCAATAATCAGAGATACATGGATCCCTTGGGGCGTGATAACTCTTAAATATACTACAGCTGCGTAAGCTAAACAAGAAGCATCGCTGAAGCCGTGAATTTCCACTCTTTCATTGCCCTGGAATTGTGTGTGAACCCAACGCTCTAAATACAATGTCGGCATGTTACAGAGCTGGTCTCTATAACTTGACCACTCTGAAGCAAGTTCGAGGGGAAGTTCATCAGTCCAACTAATACCACTCAACCATAGTTTCTGCAAAAACATTTTAGCAGTAATAATCACAGGTCCTAAAAAACCTAAAGGATCAAATGCCTTTGCAATATCCGACAGTACTGACGTTTTGGTGAAGCGGTCTGTGGGTTCTGAAATGTCTACTTTAAGCTCAAAGACATCCTGATGTGAGTTCCATCTAATACCTAAAGCCTTGATAGTGTCGTCAAGCTTTATCTCGACACTTGGGTGATTTGACTTTTCCGCGCTAGGAACCTTTTCCAATACGTCAGGGCTGTTGGATGCCCATTTGTGCATTTCAAATTTACCTTTAGCCATGACATGTGTTATACGACTTTGTAACTCAGCCGCCTTTCCCACGTCATTCGCACCTGTGAGCAAGTCATCCATATAAAAATCGTTACTGATGACATCTACCAAATCTGGAAATTCATCCTTCTCGTCTTGTGCGAGCTGTTTTAGTGTGCGAATGGCGAGAAATGGCGCACACGACGTGCCATACGTTACGGTCAGTAAACGCTTCTCGATAATTTCATCGTGCGGAGAAGAGCGCCACAATATGCGCTGATAGTCGACGTCTTCCTTAGCGACGAGTATTTGGCGATACATTTGTTTTACGTCTGCGAGTAGACAAATCTTGTGAGTACGCCAACGAACAACCAAATCACGCAGGTCTTGCAATAGTGATGGGCCAACAAGTAGCTCGTCGTTTAGTGATGAGCCATCTGACGGCTGTGCAGTTCCATCAAAAACCACTCTGAGCTTCGTTGTAGTGCTGGATTCTCGAATCACCGCGTGATGAGGCAGATGGTAGACTTTGTGAGTTGGCACATGTTGTGGGTCTACATCTTCCAACTGGTTGAACTTTTGGTACTGTTCGATGAAGTCCGAATAATCCTTCCGAAATTTCGGCTTGTGTGCAAATCTCTTTTCCATGTGCTTCAGTCTTTGTACAGCGATTTGTCTCGAGTCGCCCAAATTTTCCTCGTGGTTGTCTTTAAAAGGTAAGCGTACTACGTAACGACCATCTTCTTGTCTGGTGTGTGTCTTCTTATAGTGCTCTTCGCATTGTGTTTCGAGAAGGGTTTGAGGTTTCTCATGTGGCTTATATTCTTCAGTCTCCCAGAATTTTCGCAAGAGTTGATCTACCTCAATGAGTGCGTTATTTACTGTTATGTTGTGAGGTGGCAGATCGTTCGATGATTTCGTCGCTCCAGAGACTAACCATCCCAGTCTGGAGTTTTGTGCCAGGAGAGTGTCATATTTGTGAAGTCCTTTGAGTAAAATACAAGCGTAGACATCGGCGCCCAGTAGAACATCAATAGGTCCCGGTCGATGCATGAGAGGATCCGCTAGTTGCAATTGGGACAGGGCAGGCCATTGTGTGATGTCAAACTCTTTTGTGGGTAAGAATGGTGTCAATTTCGAGAGTACGTGAGCGTTAACTTGCATTACGTGGTGAGTTTCTATCGGTGAGTAAATATCTAAGTTAACGACGTGTCGTGCCTGTACAGCGTGATTCCCGATGCCTGTTACATTAGCTGACTGTGAAATCTTCTTCAGTCGCAGTAGTTGCACTGCCGACTCCGTGATGAAGGTAGCTTGTGAACCTTGGTCAACTAAGGCTCTGAGGTACACGAGAGAACCACTGCTATCCATCACACCAATCTGTGCTGTAGCCAGAATAACTTGGTTGTCGCTTAGTGAAACCTTTAGACTAGTGAGTTCCGAAGATTGTGGGTCATCAGGTTCTGTGGGTGTCTCCGTTGTAAGCGGCTTGGCTGTTATGGTCTGGTAGTGCAAGAGCGTATGATGTTTGCGGTTACAGGTTCTACATGATGTGACTTGTCTACAGTTCCGTATGGAATGTCCTTTGACAAGGCAATTGAAGCATAAGTTGTTGTTTCGAACAAATTCTTTGCGTTGATCTACGTCGAGTTGTGCGAATTCGGTGCAGTGACAGATGTAGTGACTTTTCTTACAATATGAGCATTCCGTATCAATTTCTGTGGTAAAAGATCTCAAATTCTTCATTTTAGGTGCAATAGCTTGTGGTTGCAGTATATATTCTTTCTTTTGTGACACTTGTACCATCTCCATAGCTCTGAATCGTCCTTCCCAGTATGAGGTGAGATTCTTATAAGTGGGTAACTCCGTCGAAGAACCAAGTGACTGCTCCCAAGCTTTGTGAGTTTCGTTATCTAACTTATCCAAGATGCACCACAATATGCACGATAATAGAATCCCAAGTAGTTGTGTCTATTTTCAAATTTGCGAGACTACTGAGACACTGGTTTGTAGTATCAAGCAGATCCTTGAGGCCTTTAGAGCATTCGAATGTGAGTTTCTTTTGATTGAGCAAACGATTCAGTATGGTATTAGCTATAACTCTATCATTTCTATAGCGGCAGACTAAGGCGTTCCAAGCCTTACTATAGTTGGCAGCTGTGATCTCGAAATGACGGACGACTTGTTCTGCTTCACCTTTCAAGCTCGATCTCAAATAGTGATGCTTGTGTATATCACTTAGTCCCTGCTCATTGTGGATCATAGAAAGAAACAAATCCTTGAAATGCATCCATTCTTGATAATCGCCTGAGAATGAGGGGATATTTATGGGTGGTAACTTGGTGTGCGTGACGGTTTGCGATGCTTGAAGTGTATGAGGTAAGCCAACTTCTTGTTTTGTGACAGATTCCGTCAGTTCCAATAAACTAGTCTTGAAGTCCATATACAAATCTTCAACATCGTTGTAGAGAGCCTTTAATTCCCTTTTCTCGTCTAATTTCTCTGCCGTTTTAAGGAATTCTCGATGTTGAGAAACAAATTGAGTCCAATACTCTTCAAGTGACTATCCGTATCTTCAAGTAGCTTGCAGAGTATCGCGATGGTGATGTTTTCTTGTAGTTAGTTTCGAGTCTTTTTTTAATCTGACTAAAAAGCTCTCCTTGTGATGCTATGTTCGCCATTGTTAAAATTCGCTGTCTTTATTTTCAGTAAAAATTATGCTAAGTCCCTGAGAACAATTTATCAAAGTAATTTTGGACTGAAATTACGCTAAGTCCCAGAGAATTCACAAAATGTACTAAGTCCAAACTTGACGCGAATTTTCTAAGTCTATTTTCACCGGTTTTTTTTCTATGTCGTTGAATCACGAAATTGCACTAAGTTAATAATTCCGCGAAATATGCTAAGTGTTTGATACCGCGAAAATCGACTAAGTCTTTGACACATCACTTTTATTTCCACTGTCACTGTACTCACGATTATCCGGCTCGAAGGACCAATGTTTACCTACTACGTCACTGCACTTACTACCTTATTTGAATGAAACACCTTGACTTGACAACTTAATACTCGTATAATTCAGATTTCGAAGAGAGCTTTATACAATCTACGGGAAAACAACGATAGCGTGTTTCAGGGATGTAACACCGCCATCTATTATGAAATTGGTGCACTATAAAATGTAACCAACTAAACATTGTACTTTAAACAACCTTTTTGGCATTATTGCAACGCACAAGTATGACTTAAATTTAATTTATAATTCTATTTCCGTACCACAATTTTTTTAACGTGTTCTTTTATTGTTGTTTTTTCTGTATTTTTTTTATTTCTATTTTGTTGCAAAATGCCAAATAAATGATTTATCTATCTTGCGCTAAAATGACAGTGGGATAGGCCTAGTAACTACCGAAACTATTTTGATGATATTTTGTACGAAGATAGTCGGAGCCCGGTAACCTACAACTCGAGGTAATCTCCCTGTAATCATCCCATACGGGGTTGTTGTAAAAGAGTTTACGTGCGAAATCGCTGGCATAGTCAGTTGGTAATACACGATCCAATTCCTATGGGAAGAAACCCATCGTTGCAGCTGTAGTAATTGCACCTGTGCATTGACGTCATGATTGCTGCAATTTGTTTGTGATTAAGGCGTCAACCTGGAAATCCATTCATTGAAGTAGGAACACTATAAACTATTCATTTATTGTCGAGAAATGAAAAGGTTCGCCACTTTTCAATTATATTTAAATGACTCGCTTGATAGCTTCTGCCTGCGACTGCTACGTGTAACTCGTTTATATCGTAGCTCTATACAAATTCACCCCCCATTTCACTCCCTTAGGGGATGATTTTCGGGATAAAAACTGTCCTATGTCCTTCCCCGGGACTAACTATCTCTATACCAAATTTAAGTTAAGTGCAAAGATGTAACAAAAAAAAAATGTTAGCTGTTTATTTAAGTAAAAAAAAAATTCAATGATAATGACAACTATTAATCTTAAATAACAAAAGATTTTTTAAGTTAAGGAGTTGCGAGACTAAGCTAGCATTATTCTAATAATACGTTGTTGTTCTAGTTGAGAAAGAAATAAATTGTTATGTAAGAGATTACATAACAATTTACATAAAAATAAATTGTTATGTAAGAGATTACATAACAATTTATTTCTTTAACAAATATAATTTTATGGACTTTCTGAGATTTTTGGCTTTCTTATTACTAAGTTCTAGCAGTAACTGTTTGGGGAATTTATTACATATACGTGGAAGGATACATGACCAGGCTCTCTGTCCATAGTTATGTCTACTTCTAGGAACTACAAATGATGGTGAGTTTTGAAGTGCACGTAAGTTGCTATGTCTCGATACTTGTATGGGTTTATCAATTTTATCTCTGTACTGCGCTAATATCTCTAAGTCTATTTTGTCAAAAATGCTTAGGACTTTATTTTCATAGTTATGTTTATATTTATGTTTGATTTTTAGGGGAACAATAGTTTTTAACATTCTTATCTGTAGGTTATATATATTGTTTAGATATGTTTTATATGTTCTACCATATGTGGATAATCCGTAGCTTATGAACGAATCTGCTAGTGACAAATATAGTAGCCTTAACGTGTTGTAAGGAACTTTATGCTTAAGTACACACAGCTTTGACAGAACAGATCTCAGTTTTTTACATACATGGTCAACGTGCGGACCCCAGTTAAAGTTTTTATCTATTTTTAATCCAAGTAAGGTATGCTGTTCCACTAATTCTAGTTGTGTACACTTACAATCGGCGTCACTTGGGAGCGTGTGCATACAACCGTGCTGGTGGGCTACGATCTTAGGTGTCTTATCAGACTTTCTATATGGTGAGTGTATACAGAGTGTGTTTTTTAAATGGGACAGTATGGGGAAATCCGAATCTAAAGGAGATAGAGGAAAAGTGTCCAAGGAGACATTAGGTGTTTTTTTATGTAAACAAATTTGGCTCGTTAAAATTTTTGGTCAAGCGTGAGTTGTTCTTAAAAAATTATAAAGTTGGTCAATTTTTTTTTGACGCGGGTCGGCTCTGTTTCATGTAAGGATTATTTCATTGTATGGAAAGAAAAAAATCTGAACAGCAGAAGTTGGTCAAATTTAACATTTACTCAAGTAATAAACCAACTGTATGAAGATTAGTTTTCATTAAATTTGACTATTATAGATTCGGATTTCCCCATACTGTCCCATTTAAAAAAAACACCCTGTATACATTAATTTAGTTTTGCTATAGTTTATAGATAACCCAAGGTCGTGAGCCGTATAATATATCAAAATCTTTTTGCAACATGGTTCGCGCAACCGCGAGCTCTCCATGCGCTGTTATGATACAAGTGTCGTCTGCAAATTGGTATACAGAGCCATGCTGGAATATGTTGCACTATCGTTCACATACAGCAGGTACTCGGTCGGGCCCAGGACAGAGCCTTGAGCCGTTCCTTGCGTGGTTGGAATTAGATCACTCAGTTCACCGCCTATACTAACCGCGTTAAACCTTTTATTATGATAACTTTTTAGAAGTTCCAGCACAGGACCCTGTATACCATTTTCTTGCATTTTTTGATACAGCTTAGTATAATTTAGGGTGTCAAACGCTTTACTAAAGTCTATCATTACTACCAGAACATGTTTTTTGTTATCAAGGTGACTGTTGATTTCATCAGCAAATGAAGACAGTAGCTGGGATGTACTTTTATTCCTTTAAAACCCAAATTGCTTCTCATGGATTAAGCCATTACCGGTTAAAAAATTAGTTGTTTGATGGCCAATATATTTTTCTATTATTTTATTTATACATGAGAGTAGTGTAATAGGCCTATAATTATTTGTATCGGTGCGGCTACCTTTTTTATGTATGGGTCTGATTAGTCCAATTTTCAGTTTATCTGGATACAGTGACTGAATACTAAGGTTAAATAAGTGTGTGAGGACTGGAGTCATCTCTTTAGAAATATATTTTAAATCTTTTGCCCTTATTTTGTCAAATCCGGGGCATTTTTTATCGTTGAGCTGGGACACAATTTTTTGTAAAACTTCTTCATTTATTTTGTTTAACTTTAAAGATATTCCTGGGGTGTTAGCATATATTTTCTCATCCAGTAATGGCTTATCACATGTGTTTATTACATTCTTAACGTTCCTGTCGAAGTCCTGTGCAAACTTGTCCGCAATTAGCTTGGCATCAAGTTTGAAGGTCCTAACAAGGACGTCATCTACTGCCTTTATAATCCTGCCAGTTAATCTATTTATAATTTCCCACATTTTCTTGGGATTACCGAAATTTTCACAAATTTCCCTTTTAATTGAGTTATTCTTAGTTTTTTGTATTAGCCTATTTGTACGACTTCTGTATTTTTTATATATCATTGCATTATGTTTGTTATTTGTGTCTTTTAAATATATATATTCAATAGTTCTATCTTTTTGCTACACATGTTTGCTAGTCAATCTGATATCCAGTTACTTTTATTCGTGTCATTTCCCCTAGTTATAGCCGTATACGTACATTTTCTATATATAGATTGAAACTTGTCTATAATAAAATCTATAATCTCATTCGGGTCCTCACTGGCGAGCGCCGGGCTCCAGTCGATGCGACTTAGTTTCTTGATCTTGTCATTTCTTAGTTTAGTACAGGTTTTATAATTGTCAACGCGGTCCGAACTGATAAGCGCGAGGCCCGTGACGTAATGGTCGGCCAGCGCGTCTCGCACCACAGCTGATCACACCGAGTGGCCAGGCGCTCCTCGAAGGCATACGTCCCGGATAAAAACATGGTCTATGCACGATTTGGAGATGCCATTTTTATAACTCTCCACTCTTGTAAATTGTGAAATGCAACTAGGGATTGCAATCCGGATATCCGGATATCCGAAATATCCGGATAGCCGCCAAATTTCAGATCCGGATCTGACAGGCTCCTGGATCCGGATTTTTCGGATATTACGGATCCTTAAAATACAACCATGAAAACCGAAAATACCGCTACAAAATTAAGTTTGTACCGAGTCCACGCTAAAAACGGAATGATATAATGTAGAACATTCTCAATCTCTGTTTTTATTCGCCACTTCTTCATCCCAGACCAGATTATTTTCGTTTTTAATTTATTAGTCACGACATTGCGGAATTTCATGTCGAAAGTTGGCGTTGCTTTAAATGCACTAATCCACCGTAGGCACTAAGTAATTATATAAATCCAATATTACTTAGACAGCTGGCTTCTAAACTTCCTAATTTTATTTAGGTGTCGCTAAAACACTGCTATTCTATGAGCAGCTATCATAATCCAATGACAGCGCTAATTTGAAACTGACGTTTCTTATTTTAGGCAGTCTATTCAACTTACTTAGCTGCCTTAGTGCTATTCTAAATATGTCGTTTTTATTCTGCCACCTAAATTATGTATAAAAATTAGACAATTTCGTTTTAGGCTAGTTAAGCCATGTGCACGTAGAATCGGGTCCTATATGTACCTAACGTAGGTTAGGTACATATAGGACCCGAATAAATAATTATTTTAATTAAATATTTCTTTAGGTACATCTAAACTAAGTCTTTAGTAAGTAGTTACTAAAGACTTAGTTTAGATGTACCTAAAGAAATATTTAAGAAGTATATTTGACACGTTGTAGTCTTTGATTTGACACAGGAAGTAAAAAGTAAATGCAGCAACAATACCTACGTTTTATATAATTGTAATAAATTTTTAGTACTTATTATGGTCTTGACTTATAATATGATCATGTAAAATAAGAATAGTGCACTATATTATAGTTCACCGTTTTTGCCATATCTAGACATACCTAGTCTTATTAGTCTAATGGATGTCCCTTGCTAAACAAACACCTCTTTCCTTGATTTTCACGATTTCCGTGTTGGCTCTTCTTCCAATCGATTACTGAGTAAGGCGTCCGAGTCATCATGTCAATTTCGTTTACAACCCTATCGGATTAACTGTATACAGGGAGTTCATTGAAATTTTTGTACGAGCACCAGGTACGGAGTTAACGCGACCTGGTTGTAGTTATGCAAGTGACAGCTTTCAGTGACTAAACTAACTTTGCTAGTAAGTTTGTAGTTGTAAGCCAAAAGTTGAAACAAAATAAACATTTACACCCCTTATGACATCGGGAATGCGTATCTAGTTAAAATCTTTCAGGTATATACTCGTAAATACGGTGGTATAGCCGTTTTTCGTTTTTTCTTAATTTGGCCTTACAATTCCTACTTTATACCAAAAAGAACCTTGTGGATCGGTTTTATCTGAAAAATCCGGATATCCGGATCCGTTCGATTTAAATATCCGAAATATCCGGATGCGAGATATTGGCGGATCTTGCAAACCCTAAATGCAACTATCTAATCCAATTTAATTTAAGCTGGCTAAGTAACTTTTAACAGTACTATTAGTGCAGGCGATGTCTATATTAATGTCTCCTACCAATATACTATTTTTGTTAGTATTGTAGGTTGATAATATTTGTGTTAGTTCTTTAATAAACAAAGTCTTATTTAAATTTGGTGGTCTATAAATTGCACATACTAATGTTTTATAGCCATTCAAACACTCACTCTGAGTGAACTTTGAGTGAACTCAAAGTTCACTGTATTAACTATATTTTGGACGAATGAGATGGACTTACTCGTATATTACAATGCCGGCTCCTTTTCTATGTGTTCGTAGCTCTGCGTACATGGCGTAGTTCTCGAGTTGAAATAAACTCGACATAGAATCATTGATATTCGCTTCAGTTATTATATTCAAGTTGTGTGTGATTTTTAACCATTGAGCGGATGTTGACGTGTAGAAGTAGAAGTTTTTTTTGCTCGACGGGTACATCTTGTGCAAATTCACTCCAAGTGTTGTATGTCGATTCGAGAAAATTTGGATCAACTGTACTCATGAGTAATCAAGATATATTATGCCGAGTTATCAAAAATTATGAAACACATAAGTATTTGTATGTAAATACCTATGGTTTTTTCAGCTCCTTACCGATCCGATCGATGTCTTTCTCCGAGCGGACGTAATATTTTTTTTCTCACCTTCAGTTTTTCGAACCATAATCTGCCCGTTTCGGCACCAAACATATTTACAGAGTGACTTTTCCTTAAGGCTTCCCTTTGTTTTCCCAAAGTAGGTACGACATCAATGGCGTGAGCGACTCACGTAGGTAGATCTTTCTGCTGCCTTCTCCTCCTAGGTCGTGAGCATACATCACTTTGTTTCTGACCGCTTCACACCAGCGGTCCCGCCTCCCCTCCCTCAAGGTCACGGAGATGGGTGCGTCCGCCTTGGCTCGGTCTGCCTGCGCCGTCCCCTGTCGAGTGTATCTTTTTTTCCTATAGACTTTGATAATGTCTTCAGGACTTTGGTCCAGAGCTTGGCACAGCGTTCTAGCAATGTTTTGGACATCCTCAATTGGTTTTTCCTCTACTCCACATATCTCCACATCATTGGATGCCTGCGCCTGCTCCCACTTATTTATTTGTTGCTTCAGGGCCTCCCAGGGATTTTATTTTCCATCAATTTAAATTGCATATCATGCTCCTTCGCTTTTTCTTCGTACTCATCTATCTTATTCGAATAGAAATTGAGGGTACTTTGCAGCTCGTCACGTATAATTTCTCTAACGGTTTGTCGAAATTGTCGAAGTTCGAGGCAGACAAACAGACAGACACACTTTCGAATTTATAGTATTGAGTATGTCAAGATCCAAAAGTGACGAACCTTTTCATTCCGCTACTCAATTGTTTATCGAATAATAACCTGGACCGATTTGGAAAGTTATTTTTTATTCTAAAGGGTAGGTCCTAGGTGGTCCCATAGCCATCAGGTCACGATCTGATGATGGAGTCCTGGAGAAATCGAGGTAACTCTTCTAATTTCTTAGGCACATCTTAAGCGATTTGTGTAAGTACAGATACAGTGGCGGGGATACCCACCGGCTTGCCTAAAATTTCTTCATCAAAAACAGCCCCTTTTTAGGTTCTCAATTTTTTTTTTGCAAAATTAAAATTGTTCAAATTTTCACTTCAGCCGGCACTCCCGGAGTGCAACGCGGTCTTTTTTTATCGATATTGATAGTTGTGAAATAGAAGAAAGGGTATAGTTACTTCAACAAAAGATTTGCATATTTGTTGCGTAATTAGATATCATCATCATATCAGACGTCCGACAGTCTTAGATGAAACAACACAAATAAAGTAACTTACCACTTCTAACGCATATTTTAATGGAAATGTCACGAACAAAAAAAAAACAAAAAATGTTTTGCACGCCTGCACGCAGGCTGAATGCACTGGACTATAATGTTGTCATTTTAAGAACTATGTAACTGCATTCCGAGCAAAATAAACATCTTACACGATTACAAAAGATTAAAAAATTATCCACACGACTTTTTTTTTCATCTAAATAATAATTATGTACATCGATAAAAAAAAATATTAACCCTGGCTATGTCACAATGTACTGTACTATTGTGACATATGTAAATTTCACGTCATATTACACTCGTTATTGTCTAATCTCTTTGTCATACGTATTTTCATCGCATAGAAACGCTGTCCCAATAAACTTCTACTTATGATTGATAAAAGGATTCGTCCAATCACCTTAATAGGTTTGGTAGTGACTGCGTCGACTACCCTTCACCTAGATTTGTTATCTGACCGATCTTTTTAAAAATGATTCAATAAAGTGCTGTATATGCTATGGTAGCCTAGTGGTTCAGTGGATCTTATGTACGGAATATAATTTGATATTTACCGTTAGCTTTTCGGTGAAGGAAAACGTCGCGAGGAAACTTGCATACATCAGCGAAGAACTTCAAAGGTGTATTTGAGAAGTCCCCAACCCGCACTGGGCCAGCGTTCCCTCTTATCCTTGAGAGAAGGCCTGTGCCCAGCAGTAGTGCATAGGAAGTGCTTTTGGAAAATCGACCTTCAATTCGTTAAAACGCATGTCACGATCAGAGCATAAGTACAACACTAATTTGCACCATTCAATTTACAAATTACGACATCGATACCTTGAAACATCATTAAGACCGTTTCAAGTATTGTTGTAAATTACCGCTCGTTTTCCCTCTTAAGAACTAAAGAAACCTTAACGTTTAACTGCGTGTTTATTGCGTTTTTCTCGCAATGCGACGTTAAACGAAAAATATAGGGATCCTATCGTCGGATGACAACCAAAACTCACTAATTTCACGTAAAAGGTAAAGGAGTTCTCAACCTTATTAGTACTTCAACACAGTTGATTTTTCTAAAATTGTTATTCCGCATTTGGTTGCCACCCGACGGTATATAGCTGCCATACATTTACATCATGCATTTTTCTTTTGCGTTGGAGGTAATACAGGTTATTTAATATGGATCGTAAGGACCGGTTTTACCAGCAATTTACTGCCCTTTCTGAGACTTGCCTTAATTACTTTAAAAACTATAATTTACTTTAAAAACAAAGTTTTAAACGACTTCAATTCAGTGCTCTGCTAAGCCACATACTTGCACATTTCCGCTTTAAGTGGTACTTAACTTAGTGGTATAAACTCCTTTCCTGAAGCAAATGCGTTGATTGTTACAGAAAAAAAAAGTAAAATCCAAATCGCTGTATGTGGACTATGTGGGGCCTATAAAATTGGAAGAGTTCCCTCGATTTCTCCAGATCCCATCATCAGATCCTGACTTGAAGACCATGGAACCACCTGGAAAGGTTACCCTTTCAAACAAAGAAATAATTCCAAATCGGTCCGAGTGAGCATACAGCATACAAAATAAAATATTTCGACGAATTGAAAACCTCCACCTATTATGAAGACTGTTTAAAAAAATCCATTAGGCTACCTACGAAACCAACGCCACGTAACCAGTTACATGTGAAGAATTATTTTTCTTGCTACGAAACTAGTTACGTACAATTTTTTTGTCCAACGAAACCAATAACATATTTTTTTTGGAATTGGCCAGTTCCGACGTATCTCCGGAACGCGGGGCTCCTATTTCTGGTCTCTTTGCCCTTCAGGGCATCTGAAGCTACCTAACGAACCTAAACTACCAGGTGTTTTGTAATCCAGCAAGGAAGAAGATTTCTTTGTACGTAACTAGTTTCGTAGCAAGAAAATTAATTCATCACACGTAACTGTTTACGTGGAGTTGGTTTCGTAGGCGGCCGAAGGGGTCTATGTGATCCTGAATGTCTCTCCGGATGTCCAGCTGTTTTCCTTTGCATTTCGCATTTTTCAACCGATTCTCCTGAAATTTTGTGAGCGTGTTCTATAATTATATATGGACATTTTGGTCGATTCATATCTGAGCTATCCAGCTGGGCGGCGACCGGTTGGACGTCCCTGCACGGCTATCACGAAAATCCGTCTTTCTCTTATTAGAACACTTAGAAGAAGAGGTATAGTGCGAGAAAAATTGAGAGAGCTCGCGCGCCGTCCGTGGTAGCCGTACAGCCCCCCTATTCTCTAACTTGCTTTAAGCTCACCTCAACGCTCACCCACAAATATATTTTGACACCGCAATGCGAAGTAACTAAGCGTAGGTAGAGGTCTAGTGTCGTGACGGGTGACCGGCGGGGTGAGCCGCTTTAGAGCGTAGCGAATAACAGGCCAGGTATCGTTGGAACGACGTCGTCGAACCAGACCTGCGTGATTTTCAAGCCATGAACTGGCGAGAAATAGCACAAGATCGAGACAAATGGCTCGTTTCCTTATAATAAGTTTTAATAGTAAAATTGTTTAGAATAAAAACATTTTGACAACCGGTTTAGCCTAGTTGGTAGTGACCCCGCCTACGAAGCGCGAAGCTAGAGGTCCAGGGTTCGAAACCCGGTAAGGGCATTTAATTATGTGATGAGCACGAATTGTTCCTGAGTCATGCCGGTTTTTCTATGTATTTAAGTATTTATATATGTAAGTATAAGTATGTTTATCATCGTCTAGTACCCATAGTACAAGCTTTGCTTAGTTTGGGAGTCGATTTGTGTAAGATTGTTCCCTAATATATAACATATCGACGGTGGAAAGGAAGAACTCCTTAAGCGACATTTAGTGAATTGTACAGGAGAGTGTTTCAAAGTTTTCTTTTTGAGAAAAAAAATCATAACTTTTTTCCTATTAGAAATAGGTTAATGAGTTCTTAAGACGATAATCTTATTTAATTTTTCTCTATTTTATGAAATAAACATTTACCCCAAAATCTTACAGGATCCTGAAAATGTTGTCGCTTAATTGAAAAGGTCCTCAAAATATTCCCGGAAGAACCATTTAAGCGACATCATCATAGTACTATAAAACTCACTGAAGCCACTTACCTTCTTTAACTTGTCTCTAAGATATTCAATTAAGCAACAGTCGTATGGGCAGTTATTACGTGCCAATTTGAAGTGGTATACCAGAAATTTGAAACTAAATCGACACTTTTTTGTGAATTATAACGCTAGCTTTAATATTTTTTTATTTCATATTATTGAAAAATTTAGAATATATTTGCGGTTAAAAAACGCTATATTGTGCGTTTTTTAAGGAGAAAAATAAAATACTTATACGAAATTAACGTGTATTTTTATTTTAATAAAATAAATCTACTTCTAACAAATAACTCTTAATTAAGTATGCACTTTTTTGAGATCACAATTATTTTGAGTTTATAAATTATTAAGAATAAGTAGCTAGCTTACTTATTTACTTTTTAGTAAGTGTATAAATATACAAATTACAATTATCACAATGTTTTAGTCAGTTTTAATAAGTCATATAACAGAACATAATAAAAACAACACAGTCATTACTTGTGTGGTAATTATTGTACATAAGCATAATCATGAACAATTTATAAGGTATACTTCGGACTTGAAAACAAATATCGTCGCCTAAGAATACATTTGTGCTGTAATCCACCTTAATTGCACACAATATGTATATGCACAAAACCATCCTCATACGTCGTTTTTATTTCAATTATACTTCAAAGAAAGGTATACATAGTGGAACTCTAGTCTCATATAATCACTACGATAATTAAAACACGGTAAAACTTAATAATAAAACAAATTTTACGTTAGATGTCGAACATACCTAGTTGAATCAGGCAGCGATCGGCGACACAACCGCCGCACTCCGGTGTTCGTCGCTGACTGAAGCGTTTTTTTTTTTTTTTTTTTTTTTTGTTTTTTTTTTTGAACCTGACTGTTGCTATAATAGGACGAACCCAATATAGCGGTCGAATTGCGTGGTTGGAGGGTAGCCTGGGGAAAATCCAGGGGGAGCCTCCGGCACGACCACGCGGGAAAGTTTGTACACTGGAATACTCTACGAGTTTGGACTGAAGCGACCCACTGCATTCCATTATATAAGTAAAGCACCATTCGCGTGAAATTCGCGCCAAAAATTGTTCACTGTACCTGTACCGACATCAAATAGATTAGAGCAACACTTTAACCGTTATCATACCATTTTCAATCTCCACTTAACCGACGTATCGCATTTATAAAGTATACTTTAAGCGACAGGTTCGGCCGCGGTAAGGAGTGTCGCTTAAAGCAATTAAATAACAACGTAATTTTTCGTAACATTCATTTAACCGACAATCGTTTTATTAAGCAGTTTTGAAGAACCACTTAAGTACAGAATTCAAGATATATGTGCCCGGAATAATCAATTAAGGGACATTATATCGGAAATCTCTTTTTAAAAATAATTTATACGACTGTGGTAATATTGGAGTAGGTTTAAAGTGACACAGATAATATTTTATTCAAATTGTGTGTCGCATAAGGGGTGGTTTTACAAATTCAGACCTCATTCGTGAATTACTTTAAGCGACATATAAGTCATCGGATCGCCGTGAAACGCTGATTCCAATGATATATATTATAACTCATTTTCGACCAAAATGTCGCTTAAGTGGTTCTTCCTTTCCGCCGTCGATATATTTATACACTTGGCTGCTACTAACTTTATGATGCCTACTGCGCACGGGGCCATACCATAGTAGAAGGAGTTAACAAGTACGTTATCTTCATACAAACGCACCGCGCGCGGCTTGTATGTGTGCGCCGTAGTATCTATGCGTCGCCGCACGCACACTCAAACAAAATCTCGACCCGTTTCTCAGTGCGCCAGTCGGGGCTAACACCGCACAAGGTTCGCGCGTCACGGCTATACCGGCACCGCTAAAGTGATGAAAAATGAGTGATTATCGCAAATTATACACTCGCGGTGAGTGTATTAAATAAAAATGTAGGAGTCCTTTGTTTAACTACATTTAATTAACATTTTCTCAATTACAATGTTACTTGTTCAAATAATATCTTAGGACTAAAATATGATCGGCGCTCTCACGGTCGGCCAGGCTGCGCGGATGTCGCCGTGGTCGCGGCTTATCGTATAGAAAATGCAAGGTAGCGTCTGGCTTGGCCGGCTCGCTGGAACGCTGATGTTTATAAATGATGTTATGCCTAGAGGCTCGTATTCTAATACAGCTTTTTAACCTTACAATATTACTAGTGATATACCTAGGTGGTAAAGTTATGTGAAGCATACATAACACGCAGGAGAACTTATTGCTGCTTGGGTGCCTAAATAATTCCTCAATTCCAGAGCTGTCTCTGTTCAGATTACCTACTGAACAGGAAAGGTAAGCAAAGCAGGTCACTTATTCTAGCTTAAGTATAAGCACAGTATAGGAACAGTAGATAAACTTCGAACAAAGGTACATCGTACGGCTGCACACATGCGCGCGTGTTCGGTACGCACACACACATAGCCTTCGGGAATGATGGAGAATGCTTCAATCGGGGCCGCGCCGTTGCGGTGTTCGCTCGTTCTCACTCGCTACGTCAAAGGAAACTGCCTCGTAGGTATGAAGACAGCGAGCCGCCAGTGCCACGATATCACAAGGAGCCGAATATGCTTGTAACTAAGCACCTACCAACCTAGTGCAGTTTAGCAACTATTATACTTACTAAGGAAATATTTTAGGCATAGTATAGTGGTATTAAAATATTCGATGAAGTGGGAAACTAAAAACACATACCTAACTATCAATAATATTATTACTTTGTGTATAAAATATTGTCTATTAAACTGTAACAGAAATACTTTGCATACTTAAAAGCAAAATTAGTATTATAGGTATGCCAAGCCACAAACTTGACACAGCCCTGCGCATCGAGCGAAAGTAGGTAACGAACGCTCCTAAACGGCCTCAGATTACCTACTGTATTATTCTTCTATACTGTGGCCATACTATGTCAGAAGGACACCTGTTGCGCTTGCCATGATCGGTACGAAAGAGAGCGCAACGTATGTTTATTTTCGTCTAGTACCCATAGTACAAGCTTTGCTTAGTTTGGGACTAGGTCGATTTGTGTAAGATTGTCCGCAAATATTCATACATTATTTACTTGCGCAGGCGCGAGTGACGACGGCGCGGGCTGCGCAGTAGGCTTGGAGACGCTGCGCGCGCTGGCCGCGCACCCCGCGCCGCACGCGCACGACGTGCTCTTGCTACTCAACGGCGCAGAGGAGAACATCATGCAGGTGAGATAACACTGTAGACATTTTACTAGGAAGTCGTTTTGTGATCTGGCCATTTTAATTATTAGGGCCTTTTAAGAGGTAGACTTTGCACGAGGTGGTCTTTCCGCGATCGAGTAATCATGGAACGGACTTTTTTCTTTTTGGTTTTTGGCTCGCGTCAGTAATTCAGTGGCGGACTTTTCATAGTGGACCGAGTATTTCAAGCAGCAAGCCAGTCCCCTCACTTAAGAATATAATTAACAAGCTTCGCGGATAGAAGCTTGTTAATTAAGACTCCGTCCGCGTGGAACTCTTATATCGTAGCTCCATATAAACTTTTACTCCCCATTTCTCCCCCTAAGGGGATAAATACCATCCTATGTCCTTCCCCGGCACCCGGGACTCAAACTATCTCCATATCCAAATTTCATCACTGTCGGTCCGGAGGCAACAGACAAGACACACTTTCGCATTTAAAATATAAGTATGGATTGTACAATGAAACTTATAGTTTTCATTCCGCAGGCGTCCCACGCGTTCATCACCACCCACAAATGGGCGCCATCTGTGCGAGCGTTCATAAACGTGGAAGCATGCGGCGCGGGGGGCCGGGAGGTGCTGTTCCAGGCCGGGCCGCACGACCCCTGGATCATGGAGGTATGACGTCAGACTGTTTCCACATTATCCGATACGATATCGGGTGTCGGACGCCGATAGCCGATTTCCGATAGTTGACGGGCGCCCGATGGCCCCGCCGACATATCGGTGTCGGCTCCGATGCTACACATTTCATACATTTTATATAGTATCAGCGTCCGACACCGATATTGAATTTTTAAATTTTTAATTTCATTGAAATTAAATTGATTGTTGTCCTTAATAAATCATGCTCGTTTTATTGATTATTTTGTGTGCTATAACTTTGCTTATATTTACTGAAAGGTATATGCTGCCTCCGTGCCTCACCCCTTCGCGTCGTCGCTCGCGCAGGAGATCTTTGAGAGCGGTATCATCCCCGCGGACACCGACTTCAGGGTGTTCCGGGACTTTGGCAACCTCTCCGGTAACGACAGACCCTTTAACATTCACGGTCTACGATTTGACGTGCGGCTGGTGAGATTATTGATGGCGCGTGTCGGGGTGTTTCGCACAGTCTTGAGGAGTTGGAGGCCTATTGGCCTCCTATCCTTGAGAAGGTGTCGGATGCTTCAGGACCTACACCGGAAGCTTTGGCTGACTTACGTCGGTTAGAGCAGTACGGGGGGCAGACACGCGATTATTCTCAGCTGTGGGCGCCTTTCACAGCAGATGAGGTGAAGGCGTCACGTACTGACTTGCAGACAGCGCCAGGGCCGGATGGTATTTGGCCGGAAGACTGGCGTACGGTTTCTGGGGCCCATAAAGCGGAATTGTTCAATGCACGGATGGCGAAGGGTGAGATCCCGAGTAAACTACGGCAGTGGCGAACAGTCTTTGTGCCGAAGACGGAGTCGCGAGATTGGGTGTTTTCCCCTAAAAACTGATCTCGCGGGACCACAACGCCAGTCCCGCGAGATCTCGCGAGATTGGGCGTTTTCCCCTAAAAACTGATCTCGCGGGACCACAACGCCAGTCCCGCGAGATCTCGCGAGATTGGGCGTTTTCCCCTAAAAACGTATGCAAATGCTATCCGTTCCATACAATGATTATCAACACGTGAAATACAAATAAAATCTTCATGTGTTCATGTTGCTATCGACAGTCGGCTAATATGGGCTTAACATAATTATGAACATTATGGATTTGGACGGAACAAGTTGTGACACATTTTTGGTTCATGTACTTTGAAATAAATAATATCTAGAAATAGATATTCAGGTTAAACATAATGTGGACGGCATTCCTGCTGCCTCTCTTCGGCGTGAATTATAATTGAAAAACCAAACTAAATGATCCTTTTTCGGGAAAGTTCAACATTATTGGTTTTTTTTGGTGTCTACACCCCTATTGAAAAGCCAAAGTAAATTGCAATGCGGTGGCATGAGTAATATAATGATTTGGGATGGGAATTTAATTTGTTCCCAAAAACAACATGACTTTAGACTTTACTATAGTCCCAGTTATGGCACGTTTAATGACGTCACGTACCTTGCAGGCGTTGACCTGGCGTGGAGTTCTAACGGCTACGTGTACCACACGCGGCTGGACACAGCGGAGCGCGCCCCGCCTTCGGCTCTGCAGCGAACTGGGGACAACGTGCTCGCTCTCGCTAAAGGTACGTGAAACTCTCTCTTATTGCACAATTCATTGATTGGTTTATGGAAAAACTTTTACTGCCGATTAATTTTGATTATTACTGACGATTCTATGATCGCATTGCTGATCTGATTTTTACCTACAAATATCTTGTTCGTAAAATGTCCCAGTTGTCATAGATCCCGCGGGCAAATCATTGTATTAATATTATATAAATAAATATTGGGGGACAATCTCATAAAACCTAGTCCCAAACTTAGCAAAGCTTGTACTATGGATACTAAACGAAGATATACTTATACAGTTGTACTATGGATACTAAACGAAGATATACTTATACAGGGTGTACCAAAAATGGGGTGTGAACCGATCAAGAGCATATTCAAAGCGCATTGCGATTCCAAATATGCATTAATTACAGTATTTGTTTTTGTTTACATTGCTTGTACATACATGATAAAACAATACTTAAATACGTAGAAAACATGGCTTCGTAGTCAGGGTCACTACCAACTATGCCAAACCTAGAGTCGTCAAATATAAGCTATTAATAATATTCACTTTTAGCTCATGCAATAATCCAAATCTCTTGAAAAGCATTTAAAACTTTGACAACTAATATAATGGTAATTAACACTGATCTACTTTGCATTACATCGTGAGGAAACCGGTCTTATTTCAATAAGGTCTAGTTTTCCCTCTGAGTTGGAAGGTCATATGGCAGTCGCTTTCGTAAAACTAGTGCCTACTCTAAATATTGGGATTAGGTGCCGAAGCGGCCCCGGGCTCGTTTGAGCACTACCGGGAGAAACTAGGATGATGAGTGATCTACTCTGCATTGCAGGGTTGCTCCAAAGCGGCGGCCTATCCCGCAAAGTAGAGCGCACAGCAGGCCAGCCGGTGTTCTTCGACGTGCTGGGCGTGGGCCTGGTGCTGCTGCGGTCACACGCCGCGGTGGCGGCGGCCGCGCTCGCGGTGGCGGCCGCTGGCTTGAGGACACAGCTGCACGCAGGGCTGGCCAGGGAGAGGTGTAAGTGCTTTGTGTTTGTGTGAGCCATGCGACTCGAGTCTTCTCACGCACCCCTTCCGGCGTAAGAAATAGGCTTGTGCGTGCTCGTTGACTAAACGGACTTTTAGTTCACTAGTACAGTGAAAATCTCAACAGACGGCAGGTCAAAATATAGTCGTCTCGCTTCTTCCTGCGCCGCCGCGCCGTAGTTCGGACACAGACATGAGCGGTTCCGTTTCATTCCCTCTCGTACTGTATACTCACTCGAGTCACTCGCAACTCGGAGACGTTCGTTTTCGGTCGATCGGACGGATCATTATATCGTATATTTATTTATTTATTTATTTATTGAATATAATCAACACTAACAGTCAAGCATTACGTGCTAATCAGCGTTACAATTATTAGTAGCTAAAGTGCATTATGTAATAACATGTGCAGTGAAATTATTATCATAAGTACATTTAATCTAAATTTAGGACACATTAGGGTAGAATTTACTAGCTATTACATAAGAGAGATCGGGGGAGTAAAATAGTTGATTAATGTCATTTAAAGATAAATAAATCGAGGAAATACAATAATTGTTTAAAGTCATAATCAAATGTCATAAGTCAAAATAAATAACACAATTGCGGATAAAGTCAAAACATTCTGATAAAAGTAAAATATAGTCAATTTGTTAGGATTAAGTCGGTCAAACATACATCTTACTTACTAATCTATGCTTTCATCATCATCATCATCATATCAGCCGAAAGACGTCCACTGCTGGACATAGGCCTCCCCCAAAGAGCGCCAAAGTGACCGGTCCTGCGCCACCCGCATCCAGCGGACTCCAGCAACCTTTACCAGGTCATCAGTCCACCGTGCGGGGGGCCTACCCACGCCGCGCCTTCCGGTTCGTGGTCGCCACTCGAGAACCTTTCCACCCCAACGGCCATCGGTTCTACGCGCTATGTGCCCCGCCCAATGCCACTTAAGTTTAGCGATTCGGAGGGCTATATCGGTTACCTTGGTTCTGCTGCGGATAGTCTCATTTCTGATGCGATCACGCAGAGAAACTCCCAACATAGCCCTCTCCATAGCCCTTTGGGTGACTTTGAGCCTTCTTATGAGGCCCATAGTAAGCGACCACGTTTCAGTGCCATATGTCATCACTGGCAACACACACTGGTCAAAGACTCTCGTCTTGAGACACTGCGGAATATTGGACGAAAAGATGTGCCGTAGCTTCCCGAACGCTGCCCAGCCGAGTCGTAACTTGCAAGCATCAACCCCGCGAGAACCGTAATCGGCTGGGTTGAGAGAAGTGGGGATGTGACGCCATTCACTGCCTTCAGTGAGTTCCAAAATACTAGCCACACGATTAGATACGAACGTTTTTAGTTTATTGTAATTAGTACCTAACCATGATAAACATATAGACGAGTCCGTCCAGTAGACAGTGCGCGCGATCTGGCAACGTAGCGTCTTGGAAACAGCTGATGCGAGCTGCGCGCCTAGTAAACAAGCGGATAACTCGGCTCGGGGAACCGTAATGACCTTGACCGGGCATACCCTGGCCTTGGCGCACAATAGTCTAACAATGTTATCACCCTTGTCGTTAACTGACTTTAAATAAATGCAAGTGGCATAGGCGGCCTGGCTGGCATCGCAGAAACAATGCATCTCAATTTTTATAGGAAACTCACATAATACATGCCGTGGTAATTGAAGCGAAGTTAAGTAAGGCAAACTATTGACAAAATATTGCTACGAACTTTTAATCGGCTCAGGTACAGGATGGTCCCACCCAATTCGAGAAATCCATAATTTTTGGATCAATATTTTCGGTATGATGGTTAGCAAAGAAAGCACTCCTAATGGATCGAATATTTTACACGAGTCTGAGAGAATAGATCGCTTAGTGGGACTTTCGTTTTTGGCTGAATACTCGGTGGGAAAATGAATAATATCGGTGGCAGAATCCCAGCCTACGCCTAGCGTGTGCGAGGAGGAACTAATAATCAGGCTCCCTTCTGGATTAGGGTTCTGTAAAACATGTAACACAGATGGTAAATTAGAGCGATACTTGCGCAAAGGAAAACAACCGGCTGATAAGGCGTGCTCGACTGATTTTTTAAATGAATTAGCTCTTCCTCCGTGTCTGCTCCTGTCAACAAATCGTCGACGAGAGAGTCGCTTTGAATTATATTTTTAATTCTTACATCATCACACTCTTCGCCTAACTGCCATAAACACCGAGTGCTCAAAAAACTGGCGGCTGAATATCCGTAAGTCACGGTGTTTAGACGGAGCGTTTGCATCGGCTCGCTTTCGTTTTCCCGCCAAAGAATCAATTGCAAATCGCGATCGCATTCCTGAACTCTAATCTGACGATACATTTTCTCGATATCGCCGGTCAGGGCATATTTATAACTGCGAAATCTCAATAAAATATTGAAGAGCGAGTCCTGTATGGTGGGGCCTATCATCTGCAAGTAATTCATTGAATAACCTGAAGAGGTAGCTGCACTGCCATTAAAAACTACCCAAATTTTCGTGGATATACTGGTGGGTTTCAGTACTGGATGATGCGAAACAAAGAATGCGGGGTCTGGAATAGCAGTGGCAGACACGGATAGATGGCCTAACTTAGAATATTCAGAGATAAACTCCTGATACATTTTTTTAAGCGCGGGGTTCTTATCAAAACGCCTTTCTAACGCGAGAAACCGTTTTTTCGCTAAATTAAATGTATCCCCCAAACAGTCAGGTTCCGTAATTAGTGGCAGGCGCACAAACAATCTGCCGTCGTCGCCCCGATAGGTATGAGTCACGAAATGTTGCTCGCATTCAGTTTCGATGTCGGTATACGGCTTGGTAGTCTGAGGAATCTGTTCCAGCTCCCAAAACTTAGTCAACGACTCGTCTAATCTAATATCGCAAGTTGACAAGTGATTGCATTGAACTACGGTATTAACAGAAATACCGTTTGACCTTGGCGTAACGCTCATAGGTCCGGCCAGTACCCAACCTAACTTCGACTTTCGCATAATTGGCATATTGTCGCCTAACGTAACGTAATCTGCTCAGACCCAATCAAATGCCAGAACAGGTCCGCGCCAATCAAAACATCAATAGATGATGGCTCATTAAATTTAGGATCGGCCAGTTTAATATTCTTAGGCAGCCTTAAACGCGACGCATCAATAAGTTTCTGCGGCAAAACGCTCGAAATAGTAGGCAAAACTAAACACGACATATCTACCTGCGTTCTATAATCATATTTTGAACGTATTTGTATTACGCAGCGCTCGGGCGTGCCGGTCAATGGAACATTACCTACTCCTACCTGAGTCTAAGAGCGCGCGCGCGGTGACATGCTCATTAGTATCGGGATTGTAAACATCAATAAGCGCTGTTGACAACAACACGTCATTCGAATGCGCGACGGTCATGTTGTTGCATGCGAACCCGGGCGAGGAGTGCGGCGGCGGCGAGGGCTCGGCCGCGGCCGGCGTGTCTACAGCCTGAGGGACTTCCCTATGTAACAAGGTATTATGGCGCTTCTTACAAGTGTGACAAGGCATGGCTCTGCAGCGGTGTGAAGTGTGTCCCTTACGCAGCGCGCAGACAATTGAGACAGAGCCTT
This sequence comes from Epinotia bilunana, assembly GCA_947049275.1. NCBI lineage: Eukaryota > Metazoa > Arthropoda > Insecta > Lepidoptera > Tortricidae > Epinotia > Epinotia bilunana. The sequence goes on along the minus strand of OX346269.1, from coordinate 4,192,671 downwards.
AACCTTGCCGCTCCGGATATGCGCTCCTCGACCGACAGCGACAGGAACGACGAGCAGTCGTAGATGCGGTGGCCGCCTTGGCAGAATACGCACGACGCAGGAGCAACAGTCGAAGCACCGGGAGTGGCTGCAATTGTGAAAGATTTCACGACAGCTTTCTCTTGCTTGTTGTGGGAGAAATGGGCTTCACGCTTATTATTAAAAATTGGTTTCTCAGACCTATTTCGCTGTACCGATTCCAATACATCGGCGCGGCCCTTCAAGAACCGATTAAAATCGGCCAGGGATGGCAAATCGTCATTGATACCGTCGTTTTTAAATTCTTCCCACTTTAAGGAAGTGTTGTTATCGAACTTGGCCGACAGCATGTGGATAATTAAAATATCCCATTGTGAAGTAGGGCACCCTAAAGTATTTAGGGCTCGTAAATTTTTGGACACATGATCCACCAAGTACCGCAAAGCCTTGGCCGACTCGCGGCCTATGGGCTGAAGATTAAAAAGCGAAATTAAATGATTGCTAATCAACTGTTTTTTGTTGTCGTATCTCTCGCAGAGGAGGCGCCAAGCTTCAGTGTAGTTTGCCTCCGATACCTCCAAATTACTTATAACCTGAGCGGCTTCGCCCTCTAAGTAAGAATTCAAATAGTGGAATTTATGAATGGTCTGATTCTATCAATCTTATTAATGAGCGCGTCAAATGATTCACGGAACTCTAACCACTTAAAGTATGAACCATCGAAACTAGCGATCTTTATTTGAGGTAATCGGAAGTTCAACTCATTTTCACGATGATTACATTGACTTTGAACTTCCGATTTTACACTTGCAAACTCAGGTTTATCGGTTACCGAATCCATTAGTTTTTGGGTATCCGATATCAATGAATAAAAATCCTTCTCCATCTCTTCTCTCACATCAATTTCCGAGTCCAATGAGGTGGCATCGGCAATCTCTATTTTGGTCTGCAACTCATCAAATTTGTTGAGTAGCCCACGTAAGCGATCCAACCTCATGGAGCATTCATCCACTTCTTTCGGTGAAATACTATCACTTCTCTTCAAATTGTCGAGAAATTTTTTAAATTTGGTCATACGACCCTTAATTGAGATTTATCAAATTCGACATCGTGAAGGCACTCGAAACAAGAGGATGAACACCTAACTACTAAACTCAAATAAAGGAAAAGGTTACGTAAATTCTTCCGGCTTATGTCCGCAGTCACCGTGGCGGCACGATACGCCAGGTAGATGCAGGCGCTCGGCAACAGCACTCAATAACAGCGCGCCTGGCAACAGCCGTGCGTAAGCGCAGTGATAAGGCGGCAGCGGCCGGCCGATCGGGACAATGGGCACCGGTTTGGTTGGCTCTGCTAGGCGAAAACAACTATGTTACGTAATGTAATGGAATATTTTGCGAGGATTATGGACCGTCTTTAATTAAACAGGAATTTTAAAAATCTATAGTACCTAAAATAGCTCGACTGCGGAGATAAAATGGATAATTAAAGCGACAGTTGCACTGCACTTATTAGGGAGAATTAGCAGTAAACAAGCCTTATAAAAAAGTGCAAAATTGCTTTGGCGATTGCTTAAATGGGAGTTAAGCGGCAATGCAGCGTAGACAAATGAAAAAGCGACCAGTAGGCAGTGTTGGGCGTAATAAATTACTTTTTGTAATTTAATTACAAATTACACAATTATTAATTCAATTACGTTAATTAAATTAAATGTAATTAAAACTTAATGTAATTGAAATTACTTTGTAATTTGTAATTGTAATTACATTTATTTGTAAATTAAATTACTTAATTACTTTGTCAACTTTTTTTATAAACAATGAGAAGCATACGTGTTTACTTGGTCTGATTGCAATGATGTAATAATCAAAACAATAAATGTGTGTACCTATATTTATATTTATCCGTGTAAACCGTATTCTTAGCACCGCCGGGCTTAAGAACTCGTGTATACGTTTCGGCGTTTAACACGGATACCGGGAGCTCTAATTTGTATTGGTGCCACAAAACTAATACTGTTGTTAGGTTAGACCGGACAGATATAAAAATGTAAAATTAGTTGCATACAACACGTATCATTTTTTTTTTCATTTCAAGCTAAACCTTGCAAAGCTCTTCGAAATCAAAGTTATTGTGTCTCATACACTCTTTACAACTTTGGGGCTCCGCTTACATATCAGCTAACATATTTCGGAAATGAATATAATAAGCTAAGCGTCATGCCTCATGAAGGAAACAGATACCTAAAATTAACTGGGAAATCTAGGAATGCTGACTGTCCAAAGAAATTGTGAATGTTACAAAATAGACTAAAACACCACACACCACCTTGCCTATGACCGTCACATCTAAGTCCTAATTTTAATAAAATAAAACTTCTTTTTGCCTTTTACATAAAAAACACTTCACTCAAGCATGCCATGCCCCATACCTATCCGGCTTTCGTTTCACCGATCGTTTATTTTATTCAAAAATAAGTGATCAAAAATATTCTATAAAACAAAAGTAATTTGTAATTTAATAAGTAATTAATTGCAAAATGTAATTAATAATTCAATTAATAATTACATTTTGTAATTGTAATTGAAACTTATAATTACAATTTCATTTTCCCTGTAATTGTAATTTGTAATTGCAATTACTTTTTGTAATTGTAATTATTAATTAGTAATTCAATTACGTTTTGCCCAACACTGCCAGTAGGTATGTGCTGGCACTAAAATGAAAGCTAAGCGGTGCAATGCAAATAAAATACTAATAAAAAGTAATGCGTTAATATGTGACTAAAGCTTGTGCGTAAGAAAACTTTGAAAAGATGGCAGAGCTTAATAGTCAAATAGAGGGGGACAAAGCTTGGAACAGAAGGAATAAAATGGAACGGTGCACTTTCCTTGCTAAACCTTGGCTGCGGCTCGTTGATGATGACCGGCGGACTTGAAGTAAGGGTGGTTGGCAGCTTGGAACGAAGCACGTGGAGCTTCGATGTCTTGACCTCTGTTCGTCCTTCTCGAAGTGTCGACTCTCGTATGGTGCAGAAATGGCGGCGTAGCTCTCGTAAATCACGTCGGGGTCACCAATGTTTGAGACTTCGGGGTCTTAGTTGAAAATAATGAAGACATAGATTTTCTAGACTTCTATAATCTTGTTTCCACAAAGTAAAATATAAAATATGTGATATCTTAACTACGCGTCCGATAGTATAGCGCGTGTGTTGCTTGTATGGCAACGTATGTGAGAGTGGGGCGTGGGGTCGGGGGCGGCGGATTCGGCCCGCATTACTCGACCAACAGGTTTAGGCCCGTCGCGCCCCCGCTCCCCTTGTAGATGATGCGGCCTCAACACACACTTTGCACCTCTATTTAGCTTCTGTCCGCGACTTCGTCCGCGTGAAATTCGTTTATATCGTAGCGCCATACTAACTTCCACCCTCATTTCATCCCCTAAGGGGATGATTTCCGGGATAAAACTATCCTATGTCCTTGCCCGGGACTCAAACTATCTCTATACCAAATTACATCTAAATCGGTTCATACAAAATTTGCACCCCTATTTAACCCACATTAGGGGTGGGGTTTTCCAAAACCCTAAAGTTACTTTTCTTGTATTGTAATAAATAGTCAATAAGCACACAAACTTTCAACCCCCTTTTTACCCGCTTGGTTTTAAATGAGGAGTAAGAAAAAACGGTCAAAAGAAATTATATATTTAAAATAGTGCAGGCTAGCTCGGTAGCATTAAGTGTACAAAAATACGTGGGTACGGGCGAATACACTTGGAATCGGATTCTGTTAATTTCCTGCAGCTGCCCCTGAGAGCGCCGTGTAGGTTGGCGGCGGAATTTCTCATCGGCGCTGAGTTCAGCGCCACCCGGAAAACTGCTCCGCGGTCTCTAACTATTAGCCGGGAGCGAAGCGCAAGCAGGCGGCAAGCATTCAGCCAATAATTTGTCACTCTGGACTTTGAACCTTGGAACGCGCCATAGAACAAAAGCGTTAGAAACGGTCCATCCATTCCCGTGAACGCCAACGGCATGTGGGAAAGCACTTCGGTAGTTGTGATGCCGTGAAAAATGAAGTTAAAATAAAATAAATAAATATAATGGGACAATCTTACACAAATCCGCCTAGACCATAGTAAGCTCAGTAAGGCTTGTGTTATGGGTACTAGACGACGATATATATAATAGATATAAATACTTAAATACATAGAAAAACATCCATGACTCAGAAACAAATATTCATCACACAAATATTTGCCCTTACCGGGATTCGAACCCAGGACCTTCAGCTTCGTAGGCAGCGTCACTACCCACTAGGCTAACCGGTCGTCAAAGGTCGGTAAAGTTGATTTGATAAATAAAGAAATTAAATGATTTTATATTTTTATTTCTAATTTGTGGGTGGATTAAAAGTGACAACGATGAATAGCAACTTTTAATAAGTACTAGTTATGGGCAAAGATCGATGGATTCGATCGGCAAGTTAAAATAATTAAGCAAATTATCAGCACTAATGGTTCTAAGCTAAGCAAGCAAAATATGACCACTCACCTAATTTGGGGTAGGTACACTAAAAACACTTATTTAACACCACAGTGATTTTTATATTGGTCGAGAAACACGTAGGGACGAACCCAAGAATATCGATTACAGTTCCGGGCAGCGGACCGCAGCAGAGATCGATTTCCAGCGACGTGCGTTCTTGATAATCATTTTTGGCTAATGAATGAGCAACCGCGCGCGGTGACGAGCGCTCGCGCAGATCACATACGTCACACATGCATCCGTTCATGTGCGAGTGAAACTAGGAACGATTGAACGTTAATCGGTGCCGAGACATATTCAAAGTTAGCGTGTTGATGATTTTATAAATGTACATAATTTATATTTAGGATAGTTTAATTATGTGTTTTAGTGTGTAGTGTGTGCAAGGTGTATATGTTATTTTAATTGCGTAGGTAGCTAGGATTGAGGTTTATTTCTGAAAATATGTACGCGTAACGTTACAAGCTCAAAAGGAAAAGTTTCCCTTATACAAACTTTGCACCCCTATTTAACCCCCTTAGGGGAAGAATTGTCTAAAACGCTGACAGTATTTTTCATATTCTAATAAGTAAATCTTTTTACTTTATTTTGGATAATCAAAATAATTTCTACTCTAACACCGTTAAATGGAGACGGTGGATAGAGATGGAAAGTTCTACGTCTTTTAGCATTAGATAAGTTTGCTTTCAAAACTATATAGGTAGCCCGGGCTAACTTAAGTAAAACTACTGGACGGATTACCAATTACGAGTAATGTAGCTTTATTTAATACGTTATGAAAAAATATATAATTTAAGCAGATACGTCTGTTGATGATTATTAAGATTCTAGCTTCCGCCCGCGACTCCGTCCGTGTGGGACTCGTTTATATGGTAGCTCCGTACAAACTTACAGCCTCCCTTAGGGGATGATTTCTGGGATAAACTATCCTCTCCTTCCCCGGGACTCAAAAAAAGAGTTTCCCCCATACAAACTTTGCACCCCTATTTAACCCCCTTAGGGGTGGAATTTTCTAAAACGCAGAAAGTTTTTTTTGTATTTTAATAAGTAATCTCTCTACAAAGTTTCAAGTCGTTCGTTCTAAAATAATGTTACCCTCATACAAACATTTCACCCTTATTTAACCCTCTTAGGGGTGGAATTTTCTTAAACGCAGAAAGGACTTTTTTGTATTGTAATAAGTAAACATTCTATAAAGTTTCAAGTTTCTAGCTCAGAAAATAAAGTTCCCTCCATACAAACTATTTAACCCCCTTAGGAGTGGAATTTTCTTAAACGCAGAAAGTGCTTTTTATGTATTCTAATAGGTAACCTTTCTACAAAGTTTCAAGTCTCTAGTTCAAAAAATAATGTTTCCCCCATACAAACATTGCACCCCTATTTAACCCGCTTAAGGGTAGTTATTTTCAAAACCCTTAAATTACTTTTCTCGTATTGTAATAAGGAGTCCATACACAAAGTATCAAGTCTCTCACTTAAAATTTTACTCCATCCCCATACAATTTTTCAACCCCCTTTTTACCCCCTTGAGGGTGAAATTTTCTAAAATCCCTTCTTAGGGGGTACTTACGTTATATAAACTACCTATTTTGAAAAAAACCAGCTCTATGTTCAACGGTTTGGGCTGGGCGTTGATTTAAGTGAGTGAGTCAGTCAGTCAGGACTTCCGTTTATTTAGATTTTTGACCTTATTAGACTTTTTTTGTTAAAGTATACATGAAGCGCACCGAATGGTGGCGCCTAGTCCTCACGACCATGGTCCGCGGCATCGGCGGCGCGCTGTGCGGGCTGGGCTGGGCGGCGGCGGCGGGCGCCGGCGTGCACGCGGGCGCCGCGCTCGCCTTCTACAGCCGGCCGTGGCTGCTGGCGCCGCTGTACGCTGTGCCGGGTAAGTCCACATGTAACTGAACTCCTCCAATATTGTGTGTAACAAAATGTTTGGGTAACTTTAAGAAACTTCAACCATAAAAAATCCTCCTGCGAAAGACTTCAAAAAAGTTGAGGTTTTGCTCCTTAACCGCCCAACATACCGAATAAAAATGGGAATTAAATTGGAATCAATAGAGAATATAGGTAGTAGCGTTTGGTTTGGTTTATCGAACGAAACAAAATAAGTGCAACTCTATCCTAATTCAGAATGCTATACATTTAATTGAAGAAGATTTTTTTTAATAGACCGCCAATTTTTCCAATTTTGAAATAATCACCTCCGAAAAACGACACCTGTCATTCCTCCACAGCGGTGGCTGTAAGCTGGTTAGCCACACTTCGCCTAACGAAGAACGTTGGACCGACTCTCCGTGGCTGGCCTCGCGCGCGTCTAGCCGGTGACGCTCTTTGTCTCTTCTGGGCTGCCTTGCTGCTTGTATGTACGACGAAGGCGCTGCGGTCTGGGTACGTATTCACGATCTGAAACAGGATAACCTCCACAGCGGTGGCAGTAAATTGGTTGGCCACACTTCGGCCGGTGACGCTCTTTATCTCTTCTGGGCTGCCTTGCTGCTTTTATGCACGACGATGGCACTGCAATCTGGGTACGAGTTCGATTTCTAAAATAGTGAATTACCTCCACAGCCGAGTTGTGGCAGTAAGGCCACATCTCGGCCGGTGACTCTCTCTGTCATTTCTGAAACAGTGAATTACCTTCACAGCCGAGTTGTGGCAGTAAGGCCACATCTCGGCCGGTGACTCTCTCTGTCTCTTCTGAAACAGTGAATTGCCTTCACAGCCGAGTGGTGGCAGTAAGGCAACATCTCGGCTGGTGACTCTCTCTGTCTTTTCAGGGCTGCCTTGCCGCTTTTATGCACGACGAAGGCGCTGTGGTCTGGGTTACGTATTGGAGTTCTGAAACAGTGAATAACCTCCACACGGTGGTAGTAAGCTAGTTAGCCACACTTCAGCCAACGAAGAATATCGGTCCAAGTTTTCGTAGTTCGCCGCGCGCGCGTGTAGGTGGCGACGCTCTCTGTCTCTTCAGGGCTGCCTTGCTACTTTTATGCACGACAAAGGCGCTGTGGTCTGGGTTACATATTGGAGTTCTGAAACAGTGAATAATCTCCACAGCGGTGGTAGTAAGCTAGTTGGCCACACTTCAGCCAACGAAGAATATCGGTCCAAGTTTTCGTAGTTGGCCGCGCGCGCGTCTAGGCGGCGACGCTCTCTGTCTCTTCAGGGCTGCCTTGCTGCTTTTATGCACAACGAGAGTGCTGTGGTCAGGGTTACGTATTGGAGTTCTGAAACAGTGAATAACCTCCACAGCGATGGTAGTAAGCTAGTTGGCCACACTTCAGCCAACGAAGAATATCGGTCCAAGTTTTCGTAGTTCGCCGCGTGTGCGTCTAGTCGGTGACACTCTCTGTCTCTTCTAGGCTGCCTTGCTGCTTTTATGTGCGACGAAGGCACTGCGATCAGGGTAGTACGTCAAGTTCTGAACAAAATATACAAGCAAAAAACTACCTCTTAGTCAGACTACAAAGTCATTTTTTGTTTACGTTCGTTTGACGTTTGGGTAAATTCACTCGTACAGATTCGGATAGAGTACGAACTTAAATGTTTCCCCAGGTTCATCCCAGCCCTATGGACCATCGGTCTGTCCTCGGCCGGCATCCTGGCGCACGCGCTGGGCGCGCGCGGCGGCGCGGCGCGCGCGGTCGACGCGGCGGGCGCGGCGCTGCCCGCGCTGCAGACCGGCTACGTGGCGCTGGACGCGCTCGCCATGCTCGTGCCCATCATGGGGCGCTCCGGACCCGTGCCACACGACGTCAGTACAACATGCCTCTAATAGTACATTACTATAGAGGCCGGGAAATAAGGGGTAGCTGGCCGAGTACTATAGGCTGGCAACCCCTTTTCACGCCGAGGTATGTATAGTGATTTCTCGGCGTGAAAAGGGGTTGCCAGCCTCATCTCATAACTAACTATATGTACTCGGCCAGTAATGTACTATTTGTCTCAAACATGCAAGGAAATGTCGTCATTACGTGCATTAGAACTATCACTTTTCGGGCGGAACAACTCGGGAGAACTGTAAAGGAATTTCATACAAAATTGAAGGCCTAGGCCGGGAAGTTTATATTTTAATTTAAATGTGGCACAGCATCACGGCGTTCAGCTATGAAAATTAAAGTTTGATTTCTTGGATTTTTGTTTTATTTATTTGCATGTTTGAGAAAAGCACTATACGTATGTAAGCTCGGCGCGAAAAGGGGTTTAGGCCGGATTGTTAATGAGGCTTACTTCCCGGCCTCTGGAGTAATGTACTATTATGTCACTTTGCAATGTTTTGTTGAATCCGGTAATGTACATGGATTTTTGAATATACACTTAAGTACGCAAAATACATATATTATAATATTTCATTTCAAGAAAATTCACCGTGCTTTTGTTTTCATATACTAGGTTTGCGGTGCGGTGTCCTTTATTGATTAGGTTCCTTATTTATGTGCAAGGTGTTAGGGTCAACGGTTGTTGTGAAGTAGAAATTCTTTGACACTGTAGCATGCCGACTCGATGAGTAACATTTTAAGTCTTTTGGAAAAAATTGCGTGACTTTTTGAGCTTTTAATATCTAATGGAACACAGTTTGTTTGGTTAATAGCGTATCCTAACACTATCGCACTGCTAACTCGTAGTTTGGTCTCGCAGATAGTGATGGGTGTAATATCCGCATCGCTAGCGCTAGCGGCGGCATGCTGGTTACTGCCGCTAGCGGCCGTCGCGCGGAAACCGCACCGACTAGCATTTGCACTGCTAGCACTCCAGCTAGTCGCGGTGATAGCCGTACTGTTCACACCACTGGGGAACCCTTACAGGTGCGTCTAGTCTAGTAGATAGTGATGTCCGCATCACTAGCGGCGGCATGCTGGTTACTACCGCTAGCGGCCGTCGCGCGGAAACCGCACCGACTAGCATTTGCACTGCTAGCACTCCAGCTAGTCGCGGTGATAGCCGTACTGTTCACACCGCTGGGGAACCCTTACAGGTGCGTCTAGTCTAGTAGATAGTGATGTCCGCATCACTAGCGGCGGCATGCTGGTTACTACCGCTAGCGGCCGTCGCGCGGAAACCGCACCGACTAGCATTTGCACTGCTAGCACTCCAGCTAGTCGCGGTGATAGCCGTACTGTTCACACCGCTGGGGAACCCTTACAGGTGCGTCTAGTCTAGTAGATAGTGATGTCCGCATCACTAGCGGCGGCATGCTGGTTACTACCGCTAGCGGCCGTCGCGCGGAAACCGCACCGACTAGCATTTGCACTGCTAGCACCCCAACTAGTCGCGGTGATAGCCGTACTGTTCACACCGCTGGGGAACCCTTACAGGTGCGTCTAGTCTAGTAGATAGTGATGTCCGCATCACTAGCGGCGGCATGCTGGTTACTACCGCTAGCGGCCGTCGCGCGGAAACCGCACCGACTAGCATTTGCACTGCTAGCACTCCAGCTAGTCGCGGTGATAGCCGTACTGTTCACACCGCTGGGGAACCCTTACAGGTGCGTCTAGTCTAGTAGATAGTGATGTCCGCATCACTAGCGGCGGCATGCTGGTTACTGCCGCTAGCGGCCGTCACGCGGAAACCGCACCGACTAGCATTTGCACTGCTAGCACTCCAGCTAGTCGCGCTGATAGCCGTACTGTTCACACCGCTGGGGAACCCTTACAGGTGCGTCTAGCCTAGTAGATAGTGATGTCCGCATCACTAGCGGCGGCATGCTGGTTACTACCGCTAGCGGCCGTGGCGCGGAAACTGTACTGACTAGCCTTTGCACTGCTAGAACTTCAGCTAGTCGCGGTGATAGCCGTACTGTTCAGACCGATGGGGAACCCTACACTATGCAGGTGCGTCTATTTCATATTATTTGTTAATAACCACAATTTGCTTAATCCTAAAAAATAAGACATTGCCCCATAAATCTTTGGTAACAGTTAAACTGTGGTCTTTTAATTCATTATTGAATGTAATGTAATGTAATGAAACATATTGCCATTTTAACTTGTAATTCATATTATTTACATCAATTTTTTATAAGTTGTTATGTCTATTTGATTCATGTTTTAAGGTGTGCAATAAAGAGTATTTGTATTGTATTGTATTGTATTGTATTGTTTATATGATTTTTTGCATGCCTACATGGCAGAACATTTAATCACCTTAAATGTGAATTAAATATAAAATCAACGTATCACTTGTGTTCTTGCAAATAAAAATCTTGAAACTTGAATCTTAAATGTATGTTTAATTTTCTAACATCCTGATGGCTTCAGACGAAGGTCACGGTGGACAGGCCCGCCATAGTGCAGATCATATTGACAGCTTAAAAGAACAACCTACTAATTATTAAAATACTTCCGACAGTGCGACGCGACCTCAGCGGTTAATGGTGTTCCACACTCGACGCACGGACCACACGACGGGCACGCAAGAGAATATATTCTGGATGCCTGATTTGGACTCCAATTCGCCGCACTCGCTCGACCCCTATGGTAGGTCGAATGAGGCTATGACCATCGAAATAATCACTTTTTGTCAAAGATGCTGAGAAATGAACACCTTATATTCGCGAAAATATACTAAGAGATGGGTTACGGGTGGCACGAATTTAGAGGTCGGTAACGGGATTTGTATAGGATATTGCCGGCGCTGAGCGCGGCGACGTCGGATCACCAGCAGTTTTGTCACTGAATTCTTTTACTCTTCATTTTCTTACAACTCAAATTTCTGTGCATTTTTTATAGTATATTACCACAGAGGCCGGGAGGTAAGGGGTTGCCGGCCGAGTAGATACATTTAGTGTCGGCGCACACCCGGCTTCTAGCGGCCGCGTCGGAACCACGAGCTGCGGGAGTGGCTCCCACTCGCTCGCTCTAATGTGCAGCAGAGTGATCGCCTTTAGGGCCGGTTGCACCAACTTACGATTACAGACTGCTCAACGTTAAATATGGCGACGACAGCTGGCATTCCATAGAAACATGTCAAACTCTCTGAAATCTGAATGTATGGAAATACATTCAGATTGTAACGAACATCGCTTACGATTACAGACGGTTTGGTGCAACCTACCCTTAGTGTCAGCTGTAATGTACATGTGCGGGTACTCTAATGCTGGGGCCACACTAACGAGAAATGCCATTAATTATCACGATAACGGACGTTAAAGGTACGGCCGTACTACGATTATCGCGATAATGAATGGCATTTCTCGTTAGTCTGGCCCGAGCATAACGAAACATTTGTTTAACCAGTGCCAGCGTTCCGCTCAGCCGTGGGCACCAGCGGCGCGGAGTGCGGCCGGTGGGTGTACTGCGGCGCGCCGTACTACCTGCCGGCGCGCGGGGTCATCCCGCGCGGGCACGCGGCGCGCGCGCCCGCGCCGCCGCTCACCGCGCTCGCGGCGCGCCTGCGGCTCGACGCGAGCCCGCCCGTGTTGCACATGAACCTGACCGGCCCGACGCATGTGGTGACTATCATTATTTAACCAGTGCCAGCGTCCCGCTCAGCCGTGGGCACCAGCGGCGCGGAGTGCGGCCGGTGGGTGTACTGCGGCGCGCCGTACTACCTGCCGGCGCGCGGGGTCATCCCGCGCGGGCACGCGGCGCGCGCGCCCGCGCCGCCGCTCACCGCGCTCGCGGCGCGCCTGCGGCTCGACGCGAGCCCGCCCGTGTTGCACATGAACCTGACCGGCCCGACGCATGTGGTGACTATCATTATTTAACCAGTGCCTGCGTCCCGCTCAGCCGTGGGCACCAGCGGCGCGGAGTGCGGCCGGTGGGTGTACTGCGGCGCGCCGTACTACCTGCCGGCGCGCGGGGTCATCCCGCGCGGGCACGCGGCGCGCGCGCCCGCGCCGCCGCTCACCGCGCTCGCGGCGCGCCTGCGGCTCGACGCGAGCCCGCCCGTGTTGCACATGAACCTGACCGGCCCGACGCATGTGGTGACTATCATTATTTAACCAGTGCCAGCGTCCCGCTCAGCCGTGGGCACCAGCGGCGCGGAGTGCGGCCGGTGGGTGTACTGCGGCGCGCCGTACTACCTGCCGGCGCGCGGGGTCATCCCGCGCGGGCACGCGGCGCGCGCGCCCGCGCCGCCGCTCACCGCGCTCGCGGCGCGCCTGCGGCTCGACGCGAGCCCGCCCGTGTTGCACATGAACCTGACCGGCCCGACGCATGTGGTGACTATCATTATTTAACCAGTGCCTGCGTCCCGCTCAGCCGTGGGCACCAGCGGCGCGGAGTGCGGCCGGTGGGTGTACTGCGGCGCGCCGTACTACCTGCCGGCGCGCGGGGTCATCCCGCGCGGGCACGCGGCGCGCGCGCCCGCGCCGCCGCTCACCGCGCTCGCGGCGCGCCTGCGGCTCGACGCGAGCCCGCCCGTGTTGCACATGAACCTGACCGGCCCGACGCATGTGGTGACTATCATTATTTAACCAGTGCCAGCGTCCCGCTCAGCCGTGGGCACCAGCGGCGCGGAGTGCGGCCGGTGGGTGTACTGCGGCGCGCCGTACTACCTGCCGGCGCGCGGGGTCATCCCGCGCGGGCACGCGGCGCGCGCGCCCGCGCCGCCGCTCACCGCGCTCGCGGCGCGCCTGCGGCTCGACGCGAGCCCGCCCGTGTTGCACATGAACCTGACCGGCCCGACGCATGTGGTGACTATCATTATTTAACCAGTGCCTGCGTCCCGCTCAGCCGTGGGCACCAGCGGCGCGGAGTGCGGCCGGTGGGTGTACTGCGGCGCGCCGTACTACCTGCCGGCGCGCGGGGTCATCCCGCGCGGGCACGCGGCGCGCGCGCCCGCGCCGCCGCTCACCGCGCTCGCGGCGCGCCTGCGGCTCGACGCGAGCCCGCCCGTGTTGCACATGAACCTGACCGGCCCGACGCATGTGGTGACTATCATTATTTAACCAGTGCCAGCGTCCCGCTCAGCCGTGGGCACCAGCGGCGCGGAGTGCGGCCGGTGGGTGTACTGCGGCGCGCCGTACTACCTGCCGGCGCGCGGGGTCATCCCGCGCGGGCACGCGGCGCGCGCGCCCGCGCCGCCGCTCACCGCGCTCGCGGCGCGCCTGCGGCTCGACGCGAGCCCGCCCGTGTTGCACATGAACCTGACCGGCCCGACGCATGTGGTGACTATCATTATTTAACCAGTGCCAGCGTCCCGCTCAGCCGTGGGCACCAGCGGCGCGGAGTGCGGCCGGTGGGTGTACTGCGGCGCGCCGTACTACCTGCCGGCGCGCGGGGTCATCCCGCGCGGGCACGCGGCGCGCGCGCCCGCGCCGCCGCTCACCGCGCTCGCGGCGCGCCTGCGGCTCGACGCGAGCCCGCCCGTGTTGCACATGAACCTGACCGGCCCGACGCATGTGGTGACTATCATTATTTAACCAGTGCCTGCGTCCCGCTCAGCCGTGGGCACCAGCGGCGCGGAGTGCGGCCGGTGGGTGTACTGCGGCGCGCCGTACTACCTGCCGGCGCGCGGGGTCATCCCGCGCGGGCACGCGGCGCGCGCGCCCGCGCCGCCGCTCACCGCGCTCGCGGCGCGCCTGCGGCTCGACGCGAGCCCGCCCGTGTTGCACATGAACCTGACCGGCCCGACGCATGTGGTGACTATCATTATTTAACCAGTGCCAGCGTCCCGCTCAGCCGTGGGCACCAGCGGCGCGGAGTGCGGCCGGTGGGTGTACTGCGGCGCGCCGTACTACCTGCCGGCGCGCGGGGTCATCCCGCGCGGGCACGCGGCGCGCGCGCCCGCGCCGCCGCTCACCGCGCTCGCGGCGCGCCTGCGGCTCGACGCGAGCCCGCCCGTGTTGCACATGAACCTGACCGGCCCGACGCATGTGGTGACTATCATTATTTAACCAGTGCCAGCGTCCCGCTCAGCCGTGGGCACCAGCGGCGCGGAGTGCGGCCGGTGGGTGTACTGCGGCGCGCGGGAACGATCGAAAAAACTCCTCAATTTTGATAGGCACCCATGTAGCGATTTAAATATTTGCTGTAGTTCCGTAGTCAACAAAGAACCCTTATAGTTTCGCCATGTCCGTCCGTCTGTCTGTCTGTCCGTCTTCGGCTTAGCTCAGTAACCATTACTACTAGAAAACTGTGATTCGGCATGGGTATATAAATCAATCACGCCGACAAAACAGTACAATACAATTTGGAATAAAAAATTTTTAGGCTACCTCCCCTATCCCTAAAGCGGGGATGTATTTTTTTCTCGTCAAACCCATGGTGTGGGGTATCGTTGGATAGCTCGTTAAAAATTATTATGGGTTTTCTAAAACCATTTTTCAAATCTTTTTCAAATCAGTAATTCGGTTGCGAGATATTGGGCTTTAAAGCCCTAATTTTAGTTCGAGTCATGTGTCCCCCCCTCCTGCCGGCTAAATGGCTACGACTGGGGATGTGAAAAAACTCGTGGTAGTAGTACATATAATGAATTTAAAAGGAAAACTACCACGAACAAGTAGGCATTAGTAGTTACCGAGTAATAGTCGACCAACTTAATGTGTAATTGAAAAGGCCAATATTCGTACAAATTCGGCCGACGCAACTAAGACAGACAGGCAATTACGGAACCCTACACTGCGCGTGGCCCGACACGCACTTGGCCGGTTTTTTAGTATAATTAGGTAATGTTGTTTACTTGGTGAAGTGCAGTAGATACTGAGGTTCAGTAATTGGTGTCCCCAGGTGGTGATCCTGTCGCCGGCCGCGGGCGTGCGCGTGGCGCGGTACGCGGCGCGCGGCGCGGGCGGCGGCGCGCCGCGCGCGGCGGCCGCGTGGGGCGCGCGCCGGACCTACTTCCTCGCGCTACACGACGCCAGAGCTCCGGCGCCTTGGCAGCTCGCGTTCCATCTACAGGTTGCTGCTTTGTTATTCAAGTTTACATTCTTTTTACACATGGCGCGTTAACGTAGATAAACATTAAACAGCTTCGCTACCGAGCCACGCCCTTCCGAAACAGACTTGTGTGAACCGGAGCACATAATTAAGTGCTTTAAAGAGACTGGAAGTAACGCCTAAATTCCTTTTGGGGGTGGGTGTAGCTAACCAAATGCCACATAATTCGCATGATCAATCGGAAATTGCCACCAGATGATTCCAGATTGTCGTATAAATTATCATATCCATCATACCTACCTAAACATTATAGCGATCATTTGATCCACAAATCTTCTTGTCCTCTCCCACAATACACAAATCAATACGTAATTTCCTCTTCGGCCGCGTACTAAACCGCAGATTCGTAACAAATTATAATCGAAGAATTTTTATTCTTTGTACGAAACCAGTTGCGATCGAAGATTTTTTTATTATTTGTCGGGAACCTGTTACGATAGCAAACCACTAGGTAGGCTAGATTCCAGAAATTACGAAAAATATGTTGTATCTGCTTTCCTTTCGTTTCTGGAGTCATTATGGTCGTACAAAGAATAAAAAAATCTTCGATCGCAACTGATCTTGTACAATAATACATTGTTGTAAAGGCTAAAAAGTAGCCAATAGATGGACGAGTGGGTTCGAGGTCCGAGCCGCCAGGTGAGGACCTCGAAGGAGACGAGTCCATCTATTGCACTTTTGGCCGAGACATTACATAGTGCTTTTCACGTCTACTGCGAGGAAATTACAAATAATTATAATTATAAGTCAAAATTAAGTATTAGCTTAGTTTTAGACCATCTCTTCCGAACAGTGGCGTGAAAAGAATAAAAACTCTTCGAAAGTAACTGCTTACGAACCTGTGGTTTCGTAAGCGGCCGAAGTAGTAATTGCTTACTCGTGCATGAAACAATCTATAACACAATTTTATTCTAGCTGGACGCGGGCGCTACGCCCCCGAAGGACGCGTGGCTGGACATATCAGTAGCGGGCCACAGCCAGTCCGGCCCGCACAAGGAGGCGCCGGCCCTGAAGGAGCTCCTCGCGTCTCTGCCTGCGCACGCGGCGCCCGCGGCTACTGGATGGGGGGTCGATCTGCACTTGTACAAAGTGTAACCATATACTGTATTCTACGGACTTAGTGAGCGTGCCAGGCCATAATAATATTAACACGCGCGACGACCTACAGATGGAATGGTTCACGGATGACCTCTCGTTCGCACTTTGAGGATGCTTGAGTTATATGAAAGGCCTTTATGTTTATTAAATACTATAAAATCAGTGTTAAGGAGAGAGACGACGTCTCTTATGGCTATACAAGCTGCGGCGCTACCTCGAAAATCGAATTACGAAGTTCGGCTATCTCCTTCTCTATGGCACTTATGGTGTATCGTACTCGAACGACCGAGACGGATTCGATTTTCGTGGAAGCGCGTGGTCAAATGGCCAGTCGTTATTAGTCAAGCGCGTGTGAGTTGCCTGCTATGACTTAATATTGTAGCCAGAGGCAGATTATTTCAATGGGCAAACTAAACACGTGCCTAGGGGCGCGGAGCTCAAAGGGCCTCGCCCAATGGGCAGCGCGCTAGCGAATTTTTATTTCATTATAATCTTTTAACTTTGCCCGCTAGAGGGGCGCCGTTAAGATGCTTGCCTAGGGCGCTCTCGACATTAAATCCGCCTCTGATTGTAGCGTCATGTTACTGCACTGGAGCTCTAATATAGTCCAACTCTCCAAATGGTATTACGATTGCTATAGTCTGAGTGGCATTGAGTGCGAAGTCCAATATTTTTTAATGACCAGGGCCCGTAATTTTCATGCCGATGGCATCAATTTGACGTCACGCTCCATATAGGATGATCCCAAACAGTTTTATATCGTAAATTATTAATCATTATTCGTCAATCATTTTAATCATGTACAAATGACTTAGAAAAGTAGTCTATTTACACGTGGAATAAATAATACTTACTTAAGTATTACGTATGAACGCGAAGATGACTTAGATTTTCTTTGCAAGTGAATTAATGCAAGAAGGATGGCGTGCTTTACGTTAGAGAGGATTTCTGTTTTCTACGTAATTATGGAAATGTGTTAACAATACTGTTTAATAAAATGTATGTATAAAAACAAATCATTTGTACATGATTAAAATGATTGACGACTAATGATTAATAATTTACAGTAAAACTATTTGAGATCACCCTATTTGGAGCGTGACGTCAAATTGATGTCATCGGCATGAAAACTACGGGCCCTGTTAATGACCCTTGCGCGTTCATTTTGGCCCTACACTAGCCATTCTGTGATAAACACACGTCAGTGCTCGCAAACATAATATGACTTGCAACATACGGATGATTCGATATTTATTCTTTAGAAGTTGGTTTTGTGAACGTTTTCAGTTGACGTTTTATACATTTACTTACTTTCTGAGAGAGCTTACCCATTCACACATTACTCAATGTGAATTATCATTAAGAAATTAACTGACTTAGTTTATCTTAGCACCTAATGAGGTCTAATTATCAACTATGATTAGATGTCAATGTGTTCAAGACAATTTTATGCAATTAGACTGGCACTGACAATAAGTATCCATTTAATCTATATATATACGTAAAGTCCTGACTGACTTACTCACTCACTCACTCACTCAACTCACTCACTCACTCACTCAAACCAACGCCCAGCCCAAACCGTTGAACCTAGAAAGCTGTTTTTTTTACAATAGGTAGTTTATATGATGTAAGTACCCACTAAAAAGGGATTTTTGAAAATTCCATCCTCAATGGGGTAACAAGGGGTTTGAAAGTTTGTATGGGGATGCAGTAAAATTTTAAGTGAGAGACTGGAAATTTGGTGTATAGTTTTAGGGTTTTGGAAAAACCCACCCCCAAGCGGATTAAATAGGGGTGCAAAGTTTGTACGGGTGAAATTTGGTATAGAGATAGTTTGAGTCCCGGGGAATAGAATTGTTTTTATCCCGGAAATCATTCCCTGAGGGGGTGAAAGTTTGTATGGAGCTACGATAAAAACGAGTTCCACGCGGACGGAGTCGCGGGCAGAAAGAAGCTAGTGTATAAAAGACTGCAGAAAATAAGTTAACATAAAGAACTGTTAACTAAATCAGTTTATCACAGCGGAATAAGGCGCAAAAAGTGTCAAATTAAATTTGAAATTCACTGTAAGTACTAGAAAAAACAACGTACAGCTCGATTACTGTTAGTTAAGACCTGACAGATGGATTGCCTTCATTTAATTTTCAACTTTAATCTTATACAAATAAAATAGTTATTACTAAATCGGTAGATGTGGGTAACAGTATTCTGAAAAATGCTTTATCTATATGAAATTAAAGTTGAAAATTAAATGAAGGCAATCCATCTGTCAGGTCTTAATTAACTAATCGTACTGTAAGGTGGTTGGAAACAAAGGTAAAGAAGTACCTTTATTATAGTATTTAATTGCCATTAAGCAATAGTTAATATTGTGATTAAATTGTAAGTAGAAAATACCACAGTATTATGATAATATGACTTTAACTGTAAAGTCATATATTCATAATAGTTTTCCCGTGTCAGTCTTTAATGACATTGATATAAGAACAAATATCACTTGGCTGAAGGAAAAGGTTTTTTTATTTCTGTTATAACATTGATTTGGTGCTTGGATTTTTATCTGTATTTTTTAGAGATGCGTCGAATAATTTGATTTGCCATATTTCTGAATGTTGGTTGGTAATTCAGCTGAATTATTCGGTCTTACTGACAAATATTTGCCTAATAATTTGAGAAGAAAGAGGAATCGCAAGTTGCTTAGTCGTTCGGATTGTGAAATAATTATTCCTAAATGTATATGAAGTTATTTATTTTACTGTGTTGTCCATATTTCACAGTTATTATCAGTTTTACAGTTATTTTTCATTTACGTTTCTTTACCACCGAATCAGTCTGTTGCGATGAATAAACTAATTCGGCCGTATATTTGGTTCGGCAATAGTTGGACCGAGTTATACTGGGAAACGCCAGTATTCGGTACATACAGTAATTTTATTTTATGTTTTTGGTGTAATTTAGGTAATACTAATTCAATTACGTCACAGACGGGATGTGACGTAATTGGTTAGGGTCGTTATTGTTGACTTTAAATATCTATTTATTTATTTATGCATATTTTAGCTCGATTTTTGTGACCCACATCACATTAGACCCATTTATCAGAAGAAGATACATAGGTACCTAGCTATAGGTGTCTAATACATCTTTGGTAGCCTAACATTAGCTCCAATACTTTTCCTACAAGGGTCATTACGTTGAAAATAACCCATTATCGGTATTACTTATCTCCCATTCTTGGAATTTTTATTTATCCCGAATGATAAGCCTGAGCTTATCATACGTTCAATATAGTTGCGTTTAAAGGAATGGGCCTATCGCACGCCTCCACGACCCAAACACGTCTCCGTACAGGAGAACACAATTAATGTGGCGCGCGCCAAGCGCTTATGTAGTTGATAGAGAGGCTATTATTACTTAACCCGCGCGCATTATTACTTGGGGTCTTATTCCCTGTTTGGACGTTATTTATTCTAGCAACATTCGTATAAAAAGCTTCGATGATGGTTTACTTTGACATTGACACTTCCTAACTGTCAGTTGGACAGTTGCCGCTGCCCGCACGGTGTGTTTACGGTGTAAATATTAAAAAAAAAATCGAACTTACAATGACTGTTAGAATATCGTCTCTGTTTTTGATAGTATTACTATCATACAGCAACTGTGATAACGACGTTGAAGTGCGTTCAGAGGAGGATATTGGTGTAAAATACGCAAATAGATGCGAAGTTTGCAAAGTTCTAACTACCGAACTGCAAGCAAGACTCGAAGAGACCGGCAAAATACTCGATGTCATCGAAATTGGATATTCACTAGACGATGTCCAGCCAAAAAAGAGAACAAAGTATGAAAAGTCCGAGTTAAGGCTCATAGAAACTCTTGAAGATATCTGTGACAGGATCCTAGAGTATAACATGCATAAAGAACGCGGAGACAGCACCAGATTCGCTAAAGGGATGAGTCAGACTTTCAAAACACTTCACGGACTTGTAGACAAAGGTGTTAAAGTGGACCTTGGTATTCCACTCGAGCTATGGGACAAGCCTTCTGCAGAAATCACCCACATGAAGGCCCAATGTGAGAGCCTTCTAGAAGAAAACGAAAGTGTTATTGAAGATTGGTACTGGAACCAGCAAGGGAGTGTGGATTTGATGAATTATTTCTGCACCAAAAATGCTCTGCGGGGAACCGACGACTCATGCTTGTATGAGAAGGTTGAAGACAAGAAAGTGAAAGGAGATAAATCAGAACTTTGAAACAATTTGTAGGAAATGTGATTAAAATATTTGTAATAATAAACGTAATATAATTTGACTTGAGGGTTTAATTTAAATAAATTAATGATAAAGTATATGAATGATAGATGTCTATCTAAAGGGATAAATGTGTCAATTATAGACCTGCTAGTATAAAAACAGGTGGCTATAATAGACTATAGATAAAACAAAATCCATGTCAATTTTTTTTTAAGTAAGTTACTGCCAAAATGCTGCCAATCACAAGTTTAATATAGGGCACCACATTACTGCATTCCAACTTTATTGGATTTAGGGAAGTTGCTTAAGTTTGACTTCAAGAATTAAAAACAAACTAACATTATACATAAATAAATAAATAGAGCCAGGGATCGGAAACATTGTTTTTTCGTTCTTTCATAATTATTTCACTTCTAATTGGGCAATCTAATAATACGCAGTCGTTACCTCAAAACATAACTGAGTCCTACATATGAAGTATAAAATAGTTCCAGATATGTGGTTATTTCGAGGTTTTTGCAAAAAACCGGTTCCAATCCCTGAATAGAGCCTTTATTACTGACTTTTCCATATCACTTATTCTAATTTGTGGTTCTGACATCCGGGATGCTTTCATTTGTGACAGTTTGCCCTTTGGCAAAGGCCTCCCCTAGAATTTGCCATATTTTTTTGTCTACGGCTTTTCTTCTCCATATGGTCCAGCCATTTCTCTAATTTCATCCTCCCATCTTTTCCTTTGCCTTCCCTTTCTCCTTATCCCGTCACGGGGGTACCAAACAGTGATGTCCTCGGACCATTTCGCTTTTCGGCTACGAATTGTGTGCCCAATCCATTGCCATTTCAGTTTCTTTACTGTGTATGTGATATCAGTTACACCTGTAATTTTTTCTGATATGTGTTAGTTTCAAAATCGGTTTGTTATAGATTTATCCTGTTCACTATGTCAGCATCCTCCTATTTTATTATTATTAATAATAATCATCGTCCTCGTAGTGTTATTCCCGGTTGTGCCTTAAACAAGCCCAGAGTCAGCTTTGACACTTAATCCCAAGATTTGGCATAGGCGCAAGCTACTGCCATCTGACCTTCCAAGCCAGAGGGAAACCTAGAACTTATTGAGATTAGACCGGTTTCCTTACAATGTTTTCCTTCATCAATAACAATTTGTATGAAAGAAAGAAAGAAAAGAAAGAAAGAATTCATTTATTCAAATAGGATTCTTTGAACCACTTTGCACATGTACAACATGAACATGTATCCTGAATAGATAAAAGTTTTTTCCTCTACCACAATACAGCATATCAGTTTTCAAGATAAATATTTAATTGGCATTGACCTTTTGTCATGTGTAAAGAATAATTAGAGATAAAACGAATTATTTGGCGCTAGTATTTTATCACGAAAAACTATATCACGAACGACTTTATCACGAAAACTTTATCACGAATTTTTTTACCACTAATAGACTTTTTCACGAGAGACTTTTTCAAGAAAACTTTACCACTAAAACTTTATCACGAATACTTTATCACGAATAGACTTAATCACGAAAAGACTTTATCACGAAAAGACTGTATCACGAAAAATCTATATCACGAAAACTTTATCACGAAAAGGCTTTATCACGAATAGACTTTATCACGAAAAATCTTAATGAGCTATTATGCGAAACAAGACGAGTCTAAATAAAATACTTTAATGAGCAGAGGTTTTACCGCTCTTTTATAAAAAAAATAACCTCGAAGACGAAAGCGGGAGCCTTTCGTCTTCTAACCTATCCGCGATCCGAGTCGGTTTTGTCACTAAGTTCCTGTTCCCACTTCTCTGTATTTCTAGTCGCTCACTTAGTAATGTAGTCGCACGGATAGAATTTTAATATCTGGAATTAAAGTTTATTCGTGATATACCTGTAGTCTTTTCGTGGTAAAGTTTTTGTGATTGAGATTTTTCGTGATAAAGTCTATTCGTGATATATTATTTTCGTGGGTAAAGTTTCCGTGATTGAGATTTTTCGTGATAAAGTCGTTCGTGAAAAAGTTTTCGTGAAAAAGTTTTTCGTGATTTAGTACTGACGCGGAATTATTTAAATAGTGATGAGCATAGTGCAATAGGGTTGAAGTGGGCGATGGGCTAGCAAACTATCACTGCAATATCACATTTTGTCGACCTTTCATACCCACATTTATGCTAAAAGTGGTGGTGGAACATAAGTTTCATGTACTCTGCCTACCCCTTTTGGGAATAAAGGCGTGAATGTATGTATGTATGTATGATGGATGAGCATATAATTTTAACTGTTGAGTGTAGTAAATTTTACTTTCTTTAGATGCTTTTCCCATTCCATTTAGTAATTAAATTATTCATTAATTACATGTTCAAGAGGAATACCCCTGCCACACACTCGTCGAGTGACGTGGGAAATAGCGAGGAAGGAGACAGAGACATATTGTGGCAACATTACTCGTCGTGCCCGCTGCCCACTGCTCTGTTTTTTCGTTTTTTTGGCAATAAAGGCAAATAATCTAGTGCGGAAGCGTCGCGATTAATCGCGCGAGTAGAGCAGCGCGTGGCCAGAGGGGGCAACAACGCGGCAGCGCGAGAAGCAGTGTGGCCGAGTTATAAAAATGCTGATGCAGCCTTCTTAAATGTCTCTTTTACTCACATATTTTTGAGACTTCTCTTGACAATTTTAAACTAGCATTCTCTTGATAGTTAGATTCCCAGCATTCATTTTATTTGTAGTATAATAAAAAAATCTGTGACTATGATTTTTGAAGTATTTAATTTTGGTATATTTGGTTTTCTGTTGTTGTTTTCAAATTTAAATATTTTATTTAACTAATTAAACATTTAATTTGAATATTGTTTTTTGCAGTATAAGGATAAATTGTACATGTACTTATATGATAAATTCATGCAAGATATTATTACTACATCTAGTTGGCGGAATAGTCATATCATGTAGGTAGTGAAATAATAGTAGGTATAGTGGGTATGTCAATATGTATACTAGTAAGTTGATAATAATATAGGCAAAATAAATGTAAATTAAACCAATTTGTTGGTGCTGTTTTTTTCTTAATAATTATTGTGGTTTTTTTTGTGATGCATAACGTAACGTATTTATTGTAATTGGGCATTATTTTATGCAATTAAACTAGTTAGTAGTATGACATCATCATATGGCATGGTCGAATTAGTAGGCACCTACGGTACCTACATGGTTAAGGAACTAGTTACACCTTGATGTAAGATTTTGTACAATATTATATGGGATAGGCGTAATTCATGATATCATTATCCTACTTTTTCTTAAAAATCTAGAAAGTAAAAAAAATATGATACTATGGTCGACCGCTTAATTTAGTTGAGACGGCGCGCCCGGTACAGTCAGGGATATTTATTTATTTATTAATACATGGAAAATCAACAGCGCAACATATTTATAGACACAATAGTAAAACTATATAGCCAATTACAGGTTCTCACAGGTATTAATATACGTACATAAATATCTGTAGGTACAGGCCCCTATTTCACCAACTTGACAATTGTCACCTGACAATGACAATTCACCATCCATTGCTTGTTCTAGAAGTTAAGGTGGTCGATAGGTTACTTGTTGAACCAGCAATGTACGGAGAATTGTCGTTGTCAGGTGACAATTGTCAAGTTGGTGAAATAGGGGCCAGGACTCTATTGTCAATGTCATAAAAACTTATACAGATATTTATGTACGTATATTAATAGGTACCCCTGACTGTACCTATACCTACCCTTTGTCTCTCTCGTTAGTACCGTTAGAAGTGCTGTCTCAGTTAAACTGTTAGCCTACAGTTTTATACTTTTTATACCAAACTAGCCAAAAGTATCATAGCTTTAGGACATACGGTGTTATGGTTTGCGACTTTTGCGAGACACCTGATAAATTATAAATGGTGCTTCAAGTTTCAATAAATACCTACTGCACGGCTTCCGCGCCATTCAAGCAAGGCTAAATAAAAACTAGATAGGACTAGACTAATTGTTCCCTTCTAAGGGCGAGGATCTACCAGAGTTGAGCGAGGAAGACAGCCGCCAACAGCATACTCACCCTTGCTTGTTTCGCTTGTTTAACATCTCTTAAATACCCTCACTTAGGAGATATTGTAGAATTCAGACTTAGTTTTAGTACTTTTAGAGTGAGCTATATAGTCACTTTGACTGTCTGTGCCAGAAGTGTCAATATCATTAATTTAAGTAAGGGATGCTAGTCATGGCATGGCACATGTTTGGAACACGCACAGAAACAGATAACTGTGACAAGATTTACACAACTCGGAAAATAATGATGAACTTTGTGATATTGACATAAGGTTTAATTTTGCCTGGCTTATGTCAAAGGGATATCCACTGAGTGTTCTACTTTTCTGCATTTGTGCAACGAAATGCAAATGCTAGTGCTCCACTGAGTATAATTTGTCGTCGCCTTGCAGCTAATTTTATCAATAATTAATTACTAGCTTAGCATGACCGCGTTTATGGCAGACATAAAACATGTGTCCCTCTCGCACTTAGGTACAGTAGTAAGTTACTTACCACAAATATAGGTTACAACGATGTACGGTCGAGGTCAAAAATATGTTTACACTTTTGCACCTTATTACAAGGCAATAAGGTACAAAAGTGTAAACATATCTTTGGCCTCGACTGTACCTGCGCAGAAAGCATTTTTGTAAAACATACTTGCTAGTAAGGCTTTGTTTCGACACTACCTAAATAAATATTTTATTCCATAAATATGTATAAATATGAACGATGTGATACAGAGAACAAATATAATAGAAAAATGAACTGAAACCCAGAGCAAGACTCGAACTTGCGACCTCTGTATTGGATTTGTTTTTGTTAAGAAGTATTATGTATTAATATGTTTCACATACACTGTCTCAGCCTTGTGTTTGCGTAAAATCATAATGTAGCTATAGGAATTAATACATTTTGCAAAAACAATTACTTACAAATGCTTGAAATATTATTTAGTTAAAAGCAGGAAGAACTTTTTATTTTATTAAATTTCTTCTGTAGGTACTGGGAGGATGGGTACTAAGCATTGAATGTAAAATGAATTCGTTTATTGTTTCACTGCTGTGATCAAAGTCCATTGATTCATTAAGTATATTATAATGTTATTGAATAAAAGTTCAATATTGACAAAGCTTTTGTTTGAATTACCTACATATAGTTGCGAATTTATGAATAAAAAGTATCAGTAGGACCTAATATATACTATATACTACTCAAGTACTTACTCAAAAGAAAATAGGGGCCACAAGTAAGGGGATCGTTACGAAAATAACGTTAAGTTAAACCGTAATGATATATTTTTTCAGCTACCAATCACAACACATTAATTAGCCACTTATTAATTCGTTTGTCCAAATGATGTCCAATAAATAAGATTAAAATAGAAAAAATTAAGTGGCCCTTCTTTTTTTTTGAGCAGTATATGTATTGGGAGTTTGTTATTTTACCTCTATTCTATGTTTGTAAAGACAAACTGAACTTACCATTCAATTTATTATCGGCAGGCATCAGCACTCCTTTTTTATGAACAAACGTTCAACTAGATATTTTTTTTATTATATGTATTCTTTTTAACCGTCTTCTTCTATCATACGAAAGTCTTCAATTCTAACACGACACGAGCGAGAGGTGGAAAATATTGGAAATATTGTAGAACTGATTAAAAATATTATTCGTTTTTTTCCAAATTTACCGCCCTTTTGTTTTATCTGCTCATAAACAATCGAGAAAAGTTATAGGATGGGAGTTCCAATTATACGTACATTTAAAATGAACTACTAATGGTGAGAAGTGTACCTTTAAATATTATACTAGTCTATTTATTCACAATACAATCTAAAATAACTTCCGAATAAGAAGGCAACGCCCTAGGGATGTTTGAGACTCCATTTTAAACTGCGTTTCTCACAAACAGCTGTCTGTATTCTCAATCTGTGGCGCGACCTCGTTTCCGGCTTTTGACAGTTGTCGAATCGAAGTTGACTGAAAATCTTTATTGATTGCGCTGAAAAGTAATTTATGATAGAAAACGGGAGAGTTCGCGCGGATTTGTGATGTTTGTCGATTAGTGTGTTTTTCTTGGGAGTGGCGCGGTAGCTTGTTAGTAATGCGCGAGTGAGCCCTCGGGCAGACAGGCTGTCGGGGATGGCGGCGGATACGGGCGGCGCGGCGCCGCAGGCGGGCGCGGGCGCGCAAGCCAGCCCGGAGGAGACCCTGGAGTCTCTGCTGCGGGAGGCGGAGGCGCTGAAGCAGAAGTTGGAGGAGGAACGACAGAAGCTCAACGATGTTACGCGTTAGTTGTTGATACCAGCCTTGTCTCGCTCGAATACTCTTGAAACCTAATCTCTAATTCTCCTCTCTTAGACATTTATATTATTAAAGTATTCCAGTTTAAGTTTGTAATACAATAGATAGACTAGCTGCCCGAACAACTCTCACTGCGTATTATAAAGAATGCAACTGTAGTAGGATAAAATATAGCCTACTATCTTCTGCCCGCGACTCCGTCCGCGTACAACTCGTTTATATAATAGCTCCATACAATTCCTCACCTCGCATTACATTCCCTTAGGGGATGATTTCCGGGATAAAAACTATCCCATGTCCTTCCCTGGGAGTCAAACTATCTCTACATATAACAAATTTAATCTAAATTGGTTCAACGGTTTAAACATGAAGAGGTAACAGACAGAGTAGATCGGCACTCCTTTTGTCTGGACAGAACACAAATTTGGGTAAGGATTTTAAAATATCACATTCTCTGCCTCTTTTCTTCCCCATTATAACTCAAAATGCATGTACAGCAATAAGATTGTGGACTTCACGCCAGCGGGCAGTGGGCGATGAGTGGCTGCCCATACATTGAAGTTGCTTGAATGTATGAACTGGCTCTTGTCACCCTGCTGTTGCCGCTGGCATCCAGTCCGTGGCCTTATTCAGTCAATTATTATTTTATCAAATCGTCTAATTGTCTCTATAAAATATAATTACAATGACAGAAGGAAGTGAAACAAGTTTAAAATTCAATCAAAATCTAACGATATGCACAAGGCAGCTAGTGTTTACTTTCCATAGATATCATTTAGTTTAGTGGAACTGATTAACGTTATATTTATTTAAGTATGATACATTTAATAATAATAATAATAAAATCATTTATTTCGACCAACTGGGATCATATTATAAACAAGGAATAACTATAATTAGCTTATGTTACATACATTAAATTGATTACTGGGATTTGTTTGCCACTACGTCAAATGACAATGATTCATGTAATGGCAATCAAATCTCTCTGACAATGCCCTCAGGATGGGATATTAATATTGTGTTTCTCTTGAACCAAGTTTTTATAAAATAAGTAGTTTTTTATAAAATATGTTTTATGTATTCCTGAGCCTCTTTAGTTAAGCACACTAAACATACATGTATCAGTCAATCACTATATTACAATATTATTATGTCAAATTTTAATTTAGTATCTTATAAGTCATTTGTTTAGGTGAGGTTTGTTTTATGACAATATTTAATATAAAACAGTTGGATCAGAGATTCAACAAGCCAGCACAATGAAGAGACAAATGGGCGATTTACATATGACTATGAAAGAAATGTAAAGAAACTGTATTTGTAAGAAATAATAAAAGGCTTTTTTATTTTATTTTGTAAAAGACTCATTCTGAATGACTTTTTTTAATAGGTTAATCCTAATCATGATTATTTGCAGTTGCAAGCGTGGCAGAACGGCTGGAATCCATCAACTTCCCGAACCTCAAGCCGCGGCGGGTGCTTAAAGGCCACCAGGCCAAGGTGCTCTGCTCCGACTGGTCACAGGACAAGCGCCACATTGTCTCTTCCTCACAGGTAACTTCTTGAGACCTTCTATTTCTATTTGTAATCTAACAGTGATCTTAGACCGATATAGCCCTCTGAATCACTAAACCTTAAGGGGCAGGGCACATTGCACGTAGAACTGACTGCCATTTGGGCGGAAAGGTTCTCGAATGGCGACCACGTACCAGATGGCGCAGCGTGGGTAGGCACAAGGTTGGCTGATGACCTGGTAAAGGGCCGGGAGTCCGCTGGATGCGGGCGGCGCAGGACCAGTTATTATGGAACTCTTTGGGGGCGGCCTATGTCCAACAGTGGAGTTCTTTTGGCTGATATGATGATCTTAAATCTCGGAGATTCTTATAAAACTTACTTGCACAATCTTTGATGCTCGGTTGTTGCAAATTTTATTTTCGACGAAGACATATACCGCTTGCTTCCCTCCCACACAAACTTCCATTCCTCATCGGATGGTTTTTGGAATTAAAAGTATCCTCTATTTACCTCCAAGACTTAAACTCCTGCATATGAAAGTATATCTAAGTTGGCTCTTAATATGTTTGCAATAAAAATAAAATTTTATCTCAACAAAAAGTACTACTTAAAGACTGAATCTGACACTTAAAGTTAATTGGATACAGGCATCATCAGTTGTTTGAACTGCCTGACAAATAAAACAAAGAAAATGTATAAAGAGAGAACAAAATATGAGAGCCCTGGAGGCCTACTTGCACAATGCATATTTGAATTTTGGCTTCACTTTAAACCTTCATAATCATAACTCTTCAGCATACTATCATTGGTTATTGCTTTAGGACGGCAAGGTGATTATATGGGACGCGTTCTCCGCCACAAAGGAGCTGACCATCGCCATGCCGAGCACGTGGGTGATGGCGTGCGCGTACGCACCCTCCGGGAACATGGTGGCTGCTGGGTGAGCGCTGGTTCTTCATTCTTACCAATTTAGGCCCGGACTTAGAGGGTCAGGGGGCCCCCGAGGCACTTGGCATTTGGGGGCCCCTCAGGGAGCTTGTGTATAGGTTCCGCTAATGGGATCCCAACAGCGAAGGATGTGCAAAAAAAAAATTGAGAATACTTGTTTCCAGCGGCCTAGACAACAAGGTGACAGTGTTCCCGCTGGGTAGCGAAGAGGGAGACGGCGCGACGCGCAAGCGCACCGTGGCCACTCACACGTCGTATGTTTCATCGTGCCTGTTCCCGCGCACTGACCGGCAGCTACTCACGGGCTCTGGGGACGGATCCGCCGCGCTCTGGGACGTTGAGTCTGGACAGCTGTTGCAGACCTTCCAGGTGACTTGACTCTTGACCTTGCAGCCCTTCCAGGTACAATCAGCACCTAAGACCTATGGTCATCATTAAAAACAACACACTCTTTAGACAGCAATGCCAGTTAATGTACGGTCTCTCTTTTTGCATGAGTTGAAAATAATCAGAGATTTAGTGGACGCCGATTATTGGGCCGTACATCAACCGGCACCGCGTTTCAATGTGCATGGTGGGATGAGCTGCAGAACCGTGGCAGACCCAACAGCACCCTGAAGGCGTTGTTGTACTGGACCCTCAGAGCTGAGCGACCGCTACGAACAATTTGCCCACAGGGCACGAGAGTACATCGAAGTGGTCTAAAAAGTGTTATTTTTAACTGCAGCTGTAAAAGCGAATCAGCGAGCCAATGACTTCCGAAAGCATCAGTTGATATACACCGTGTCCAATAAGTTCGAATACAAACTTTTAGCACTTGCTGTATAGACATACGGATTGCTGGCTATAAAATTCTAATTTTAATTTAAAAAGTATATTGACATAAAGTCACGTATTTTTAGTTTGGTTTCAATACACGATGAAGCACTTTCGTGAAGAAATAATTAAAAAATTCCTTAATGGCGACAGGCCATGTGCTATCTTCAAGGCGTTACAACCCCATGGAGTTAAACGGAATCTGGTTTATACTACTATAAAAAGGTATAAAGAGATCTCTTCTACAGAGGACAGGAAAAGATCCGGTAGGCCCCGCTCAGCTAGAACCAAAAAAGTGGTAAAGGCTATAAGAGAGCGAATTCGGCGGAAAAAACACCGTTCTATTAGAAAATTAGCTGCTGATCTGAAAATTTCCAGGGATCTGTACATAATATATTGAAAAAAGAGCTTGGATGTCATGCCTACAAAAAACGAAAAGTACATGGCATTTCAAATGCGACCAATAAAAAGAGAGTAGAAAGATGTAGCACCATACTTTCTTGGCACGCAGGGGACGAATTTGTTTTCTCAGACGAGAAACTCTTTATGTTCTCGACTGATTTTTTGCCGAAAAATGAATGGCCACCAAGTTCTCCAGATTTAAACGTACTAGATTATTTCGTATGGTCACACATGATCTCGAAACGAAATAATTATAAAGTCGCAAACCTGAACCATTTTAAAAAGGTTATCGTGCAAAATTGGGACGATATGCCGATGGAAGCGGTGCGTGCAGCTTGTAGAAACGTTTGAAGCTTGTAAAAAAAGTTAAAGGTGGAGTAATTCCACAACATTTGTTGTAAATATTGTATATAAGTGTGCCTTTCATATAATATAATTTTCATAACATAAACTAGCGTAAATTTATTTTATTAAGGATCATAACTGTATTCGAACTTATTGGACACGGTGTATATGGTAAAAGCACATGAGTATGGTAAATGTTGATGATTATCCTTTCAAACATAGCATGTAGAACCGATGGCCGTTGGGGCGGAAAGGTTCTCGAGTGGCGACCACGTACCGGACCGGAAGGCGCAGCGTGGGTAGACAAGGTGGCCTGATGACCTGGTAAATGTTGCGGGAGTCCGCTGGATGCGGGTGGCGCAGGACCGGTCACTTTGGCACTCTTTGGGGTAGGACTATGTCCAGCAGTGGACGTCTTTCGGCTAATATGATGATTCCACTGATCACGTTTTTTTTTCGTGGAGTATACCTGCGAACCAGGTATCCAATCACCGGGGAATAACTGGGTTATGTGGTATTTTATCCACTAAAAACTCCACGGTGCCCTGCATCTGCGCTCTCATGCAGGGGACTCCAGGACCTCATGCTGAACCTACTGGAGCCCCCCTCGCGCCTCGTCACATTTGGCTCGTCCTAGTGCCCCAGCCCCCGCCAGAACACTGCGACCCCGATGACCCCCTTTAGTCGCCTTTTACAACAGCCGGGGGACACCGTATACCTATTCTTGTCCGAGCCTTCGTAACCCTTAGTGTCGATTCTGTATCGAAATGACTTTTTTTTCTTCTATGGACTTGCGGGCCTTTGGCCGTAGCCTTTATCAAAATTTCAACTGTCCAGCTATCCCGGTTCTTGAAATACAGCCTGGTGACAGACAGACGGACGGATGGACGGACAGACAGCGAAGTCTTAGTAATAGGGTCGCGTTTTTACCCTTTGGGTGCGGAGCCCTAAAAAAAGATATGTTGTTCTAGTGTTGTGCCTCGTTTTAGGGTCACGCA
Organism: Epinotia bilunana; assembly: GCA_947049275.1. NCBI lineage: Eukaryota > Metazoa > Arthropoda > Insecta > Lepidoptera > Tortricidae > Epinotia > Epinotia bilunana. The sequence continues at coordinate 4,160,471 of OX346269.1, read as the reverse complement.
GCGGACGTGCTGGCGCTGGACCTGGCGCCGTCCGACACGGGCGACACGTTCGCGTCGGGCGGCGCGGACCGCGCGGTGCTGGTGTGGGACATGCGCTCGGGCGCCGCCGTGCAGGCCTTCGACACGCACCGCTCGGACGTCACCAGCGTGCGCTTCCACCCGGGTGGGGACGCGCTTGCCTCCGGTGAGTCTCCCCTTTCTGATATCAGTTCCATAGAGCCCTTTCTGATAGGCTTGTGTCCTAAGTTTTTTTTCTTTCGAACCAGTTTTTAGAGCGGAACAAATGTTTGTATGGGAGCATCTACAGTTAATAAAAAACATAAATACCCAAAAAAAAGAAGCGGGTTGTGTCGGAGATACAACCGTTAATTAAGTTTAAGCGGATACTTCTTTGTTGGCTATGGAACCCTAATAAAAAAAAAACGGCCAAGCCTGCTATTATGGTGTACCCGTAAAATATATATCTGAATTAATTCACTAAAATCTGTATAAGTACAGATAAATCGGCATATATGGCAACATTAACTGACGTTGCTCATTTGACTCGCGATACATTGAAGATGGCGGTCATTTCAGCATTATTTTCATGTCCGCCACATAAACTAAATAACATTTTGTGATTAACAACTAATGGCAAATAAAGAAGGATTAAAACATGTAACAACCAATTATTTGAAATCAGATTAGGCTTCTCTACAAAAAGTTATCCCGGAAGTCACGTGATACATTTTGAACTGAGGCTCTAGTATAAGTTTTACCGAAACAAAACGTTACGACCGCGTTCGCGTTTAGCTGTCAAATCCCATACATATTGAGGGTAAAACGTAAACGCGATCGTAAAGTTTTGTTTGGGTAAAACTTATACTAGAGCCTCTGAACCCCTATACAAGAACGCGAGCAAAGAAGTATCCACTTCAAAAATGACAAAGACGGACCTCGCTGGCGGTAGCTGAAATGATTCATGCTAATTGACGTATATATATGACGTCACAGTTTTACTATTTCTACTAATCGTTGAATGTAAATTGCTGTTTCGGTCGCGAAATACAACGTTTAGGTCCATAATTGTCATACAATTTGGATTCATGCGTAAGGATTCTATTGTTAGCTTTAAATTTACTTTAGGACAATAAAAAAATGCATAGTTAATCTAAACTTTCAAAGTCATATTTTTATGTTTTTTTTTTTTTTTTTTTTTTTATTGCCCGTGTGGTTTCGGGTTAGAATTTCACCATCCCCTTTCTTCCCGTGGGTATCGTAAAAGTCGACTAAGGGAGCAGGGTTGTGGGCGATGGGTTAGCAACCTATCACTGCAATATCACATTTTGTCGATCTTTTATACGCACATTTATGCTAAAAGTGGCGCTGGAACATACGTTTCATGTGCTCTGGCTACCCCTTTTGGGAATAAAGGCGTGAATGCATGTATGTATATATTTAATTAGTTTATTTTGGAATTTATACTTCATTCCAATAATTTGATGGTTTATTATCCATTTAGCAACATTACGTTATCAATTTTAACATAACGAATCTGCCCTATTGGAACTCGCAAATTGGTAGGCAGCTACAATTTGACAAAACTAAATTGTCAACACTGAGATGCTTGGGCCAATGACTAGTGCAAGTTTATAAAATTGGCTCCAGATCCTGCCTTTAGCGATGAAATCATTTATTTTCAGTGATCGGAATTGCTAGTGCCATTTCGGGGAATATCGGTGCGTAAGCGTAGTATGGATAAGGTCTTTAGCCCGGGGACTTGAATGAACATTGTAACATGAACATTTTAAGTTTGCGTTTGGTTTAAAGAATGTTTTAAAGAACCGCGGGCCTAACGATTGAAAATATGTTTAGTTGAATGCCCTAGAATTTTGATATACAAGTATTACATGAAAAAAATATGGTTTGCTACTGTAATTCCAAGGAGAGTAAGGAACGAAAGATATGAAATAAATAACTAATATAATAATTTTATAATTTTAATTTAATAAAGTGATGTTAATGTTTCGTGTTTTGTTTTATAGTTGTATTATTGTAACTTAAACTTGTAACTGTTAAACGAAAGTAAATGAATGATGTATTTACAATGAAAGTTTTTTTAGAGTAGGGGAATCTCAAGTCTTATCCATGTTATGTACAATGTTTAAGGTCATTTACCCGAAATTGCACTTCCCATTCCGATCATTGTTTATGAGGGCAATGACTGAGCGACTCGTTGACGCTTTAGGGGACCATAGGGCTGGCGCTTACCTCTTGCAACGTATTTCATTAGCAATACATATAGAGAGGTAACGCCGCCAGCGTTATGGGCTCCATGCCGCAGACGGAACTGCTGGACGGGGTATTTTTGCTATGACTGGGTTAGGTTAGTTAGGTTACTTATTTTGTAATTAATTTATTGTTTCTTCGTTTATTTTATTTATTATGTTTTTATTCGTCCTATTTACTTATTAATTGAATATCGCATGACTAAACTTTAGCGTAAATTAATGGTTGATAAAATAATCGATAATTTAAACAAAAGTTGAACAGTTTAGTAACATTTCGGCTCCATAAACACTCTTCCTTCTGCAGCAGTTCAAGTAAAAACATCTGAATTACTGTGATAAAAGTAGGTCGAGACGTCATACTCTCCGCCTTGGCGACGGGTTTCTAACAGACTCTTTCGTAAACCATCTCTTAGCGCATTTGTGGCACAATGTGCAATTGCATTGTGTTATGCGGTGGCTCTGAACCATGCTAACTGCGTGCTGGTCGCAGGCGCGGACGACGCCGCCTGCCGGCTGTTCGACCTGCGCGCCGACCGCGAGGTGGCGCGCTACGCCAAGGACTCGATCATATTCGGCGTCAACAGCGTGGAATGGTCGCTGAGCGGCCGGCTGCTGTTCGCCGGTTACAGGTATAGTGAAGCTCGTGGGCCTGGTGAAATTCTAGCTTAGTCTTCTTATTCTTCTGCTTATTTAAGAGCTAAGCTCTTGTCGGTGTAGCTCAAAGTCTACCCTCCATCTACTCCGATCCCAGGCAACCTCTTTGACATCTCGATACGACCATCAACTCTTTCTTTGAGCTGCTCTATGTAGTTTATTCTAGGTCTTCCTCTTCCTCGCTTCCCCTCTGTCTTTCCTTCAATTTTGAACTATTTACTTACTTATAAGTATATAAATTTCAAATTAAATTTTTCGAGCTGGATTCGAACCGCCGACCACAAGAAAACATGGCCCGTTGATACTAACCAACTGAGCTATCGGAACTATCTGTCTCGACCACTAAATCTTTCAATCAGTTCCTTCTTACGCCTTATAGCCCAGCTCAGAGCATACAATTTTAAATTTTTCCTTTAATTTGTAATTTCGTTAGCAGCGTTACTGCTTAATACAAATATTATTTATGTCTCTGTCCAAAATTGAATTTTTGGTACAAGCTTTTATTGTCAACTCTACCTTTCTGTATCCCGTCATCAACTACTCTTTGAGACGATTCTAACGAGCCGAAACTCAACTGGGTTACTTCTGTTAAGTACTCTGACCCTTGGCCACCTGCTGTCTCCATCATCAGATCAGCTCGGTACCATTAATATTGAATTGTCACCCAAACTATACTTATACCGAAAATTTCAGCTCAATCGGTTGACGTTTATTGGTTCAAAATTCAGTTCCAAGATTTGTAACACACTAACAAACAAACGAACAGGCTTTTGACTGTGCATGTGACTATGGAATGAAATAAAAATAATTTATTCCAGAAACAAATCCATATTACCTATTTTATTGCTTAACACTTTCACTGCCAAGAACCCGCCTAGCGGGCGCCTACGCCGTGTAGTCACTTTCCGCTACATACGGGGCAAACCACGAGATCGGCTACGACCGCAGCGCGTAGCAATTCTTGGCAGTGAATTTGTTAACACATTTGCTACCTCACGTTACCTATGTAAAATTTAATAAATAAATAAATATTTAGAGACAATCTTACACTAATCGACCTACTCCGAAACTAGGCAAAGCTTGTACTATGGGAACTAGACGACGTACATACTTATACAGGGTGTAAGCGACATCGCAATGAAAACTGAAACGACAACTTTAGACCCTTATCGTGAATTGAAATCAAGTGATATATTTTTCCAGAACCTCCGGAAAAAAGTTCTAGGTTAGATTATGATTTTAGCCGCGCAATGTTAATGCAAATGGTGTCCAACTCGAAAGTGACACGGGGTCAATGACCTGAGGCCAACAAGAACAATTAGAATAACGAAGTTACAGGAGATAAGTTTTGCCCGCCAAATACACTCGCGGGCAAAGAATACGGGTCACCCTAAATTAAATAACTGCAATAGGTTTTTTAAATATTTAATACTTGTTTTATTTACATAATATGCTATTCTTTACAATACCCAACTGTATTAACAATTTCCTGGATCCTATCATAAAAATATCGAGATATCGCAAAAATCACGATTTTTGCGATATCTCGCTCCGTTAACGTTGTTTTTTTTCATGGGTTTTTACGAGTCCGATTTAAACCTGGCAACTTTGTATTTTTTTCTGTTATTTAAATACCCTGGATATATAAATAAATATAAATTACCCAGGATAAAAAAAATCTGACCAACGATAATTTCTAAGCATTAACCCTGCATCAAACTTCAGGCCCTGGATTTAACAATAAGCGCTCGTATGTCACAAAAAGCGTCACGTGCAATAAAGAAAGAAAGAAATAAAGAAAGAAAACATTTATTCGTGGACAAAACAATGGGTATACAAAACAAAACACAGTAAAGTAAAAGTAGCAGGGTCCACGAAAAGGCCCCGACTCAGCATGGTGCTAACCTAGGAGGCCAGCGCTGGTCTTCCGTCGGAACCTTTACATGAGTTACCTCCTGGAAGGCAACACAAAACAAATACCTACGCTAAAACATATTTTAAAGAATACATAGGTATTTTAAGTAAAAATAACAATACTTCTACTATTTACAAACTTCTATCTATGGTTCGATGGGTGAGATTGACTGGCACCTGAAACCTTTCTGCTTTATTAATCATGAATTGTAATTAGTGTCGGTGGTCAGCACTCAGCAGTTGTCAGTTTACGTATTTAATTATGGATTTTGCCAAGGCATTGTTTTACTGTCTATAATTCAGAATCTGAATCCGGGGTTTCAGTTTTCGGCACGATGTTAATTACACCCTGTTATTATAGATACATAAATACATAGAAAACATCCATGACTCAGGAAGTGCCGTGTTAACCCTTACTACCCGCTGAGGTGCCCGCGCGTTGTTTTTTTGGGATAACTTTAAGCAGCAATTAGTACTCCGCCTCCTAATTATATGAGACAAAACATCACGTATTTTATAATTTTTGCTGAAGAATCTTATACTTGAATTTGGACACTCGTTAAAAATTCACCCTGTATATTATCCTTGGAATAATTACTCATAGCATCTGATGTCTGTCAACTTAGACCAGTTTGACAGGACTGGCTTCCCATTAGGCGACTTCATCAACGTTTGTATCACTGCAAAAAGTCGCCGCGTTCTAAATGTCGTAAATACCGTTTCACGACGATAAACCACTTATCTGATGTAGACTTTCTAGATGGTTACAGGCTATATTTTATCCCGCGGATTTGCCTGCGTTCCTTGTAATACGCGTGTGACGCCGCGCGCAGGCAGCGTACTATATTGTCAGTGACCTATCTTGTACTGCACAGTGACTACACAGCGAGCGCGTGGGACGCCCTGCGCGCCGCGCGCGTGTGCGTGCTCTGCGGGCACGAGCACCGCGTGTCGCGCGTGCAGCTCGCGCCCGACGGGGCCGCGCTCGCCACCGCCTCGTGGGACGCCACTCTCAGGGTGAGCTCTTCCCACTCGTGCACTCCTGGTGCATTCACGGCTATGGGACCGATAATACCGCGTGGTATTGTGAGGCGCTAAGCTGTGGGTGATCGATATCATGCTAACTTATGCACTCCTGGTGCTGGTAATGACAAAAAAATATGTAAAAACTTGTTTGATTCAATATTTGGTTTTATCATCCAACTCACCTAGGTCAGAGGTTGGCAAACTTTTTAAACAAAGAGCCAGATCCCGGAAAAATTACGATTTTTCGGAAGTTACTACCCGTTCGGCCGACCGAAGTTCAAAGAGTCACAGTACCAATTTTAGGGAAAATAATAATTTCGGGTGAGTCGGCAAAGTGGATATGCTGTGTTTGGGTTCGATAAAAATAATTATATTTGCCTCGCGCTATTTACGATATTTTTTGTCTTATTTTAATAAAAAAAAACATTTTTTTGGGGAACCTAAAGAGCCGCAACAAACCTTTCAAAGAGCCGCATGCGGCTCGCGATAACTTTAGATCCTTTTCGTGAATTTTTCTAGGCATATTTTTACAGTTTTCCAATTCAGATTAAAAGTTTCAGTTTCTGGTGCGATTTTTCTATATATACTATAGTAAAAATGCTCATGTATTCAATATTTGTCAGTATAATTTATGTCATCATTGACGTTTATTGTACCGGGATGACAAATATCGGCTTTAAAAAAATCTAAATATAAACTAGATGGAGTGTATGCCTACTCTTATGTAGATATAGCTTGTGTTTAAAGACGTTGCTTAAACTTATTTAACAATTTAATGCGAATAAAAAAAAAAAATTTTTTATAAATTAATTAATTAATATTTTGGGACAACCTTACACAAATCAATCTAGTCCCAAACTAAGTAAAGCTTCTACTATGGGTACTAGACGACGATATGCATACTTATATAGAACAATAAATACTTAAATACATAGAGAAAGAACAAATGTGCATGCTCATCACATAAATAAATGCCCTCACCGGGATTCGAACCCGGGACTTCCGGCTTCGTAGTCAAGGTCACTACCAACTAGGCTGCAGAGGTCGTACCTATAAAAATACTTAAATAAATATTTGGCCACAATCTCACATATATCGACCTAGTCCCAAACTAAGAGAAGCTTGTATAGATGAATTATCGAGAACATGGAATTGAATTTGTCGTGGTTGTACCGTTATAGTACGAAAAAATAGAAAATTCAAATATAGAATGCCTGTAAACACACAATACTACTACATATGCAATTCCATGCTCTCGTTAATTTATCTATACTATGGGTTTGGCTTATATAGATAAATAAATACTTAAATACATAGAAAACATCCATGACTCCGGAACAAAATATTCGTGCTCATCAGACAAATAAATGCCATTACCGGGATTCAAACCCAGGACCTCTAGCTTCGTAGGCTGGGTCACTACCATCTAAGCTAAAGCGGTCGTCAAATAAAAGATAAAAACAATTGTTTAAAAATAAGTTATAATAATACAATAAGGAACTTCAATGGCCGTTTAAACATGACGTTAAAGTGTTATAGGTGAATAACTTAAGAAAAGGACCTGTTGTATGTAGTAGTGGCGTATTCGAATAGACAATACATGTTTAAAATTAGAACACAAACAAAACAAATGTCTATTCGCACACATTACTCACACATACAACAGCACGGCTAGCACGCGACGGTGCGCGAGCTCTCTCGATTTTTCTCGCACTATCCGTCTCTCTCTTATTAGAACACTTAGAAGAACAGGTATAGTGCGATAAAAATCGAGAGTATATCGCGGCCGTCGTGTGCTAGACGTGCAGGTGACTTACTTAAGTTTTTCACCTATACCGTGTGTTATAAAAGTTCAGTTCATGTGAGCTCGGCCGTACCAGACTTTTTTTACTTTGAGTAGTGTGAGGCCTATCCCGCTGTAATTTTGGCCCGGAACGATGCTTGTCTATGGCAACCTGGTATTTGTCTAGCTAGGGCTGATACAGCGTATCGCAAATAATCACGTTTCATGTAGACGTGCCGTTGTACGTAGTAACGACATATTTAACTGATCACACACCATTATACGAATTTCAGTTTTACAACATCTTGCTAACATGACGAAAGAAGTAATGCCATTGTAAAATATGAACTGTTTTGTAAAAACTTAACCTGTATTTATGTATTTTTTAACATAATACTGACTTCCCGGCTATTGTACTATCGACAACACAGCTAACTGACCATTGGTGCACCTTAAGTGCATTTTTTATTTTTTTTATTTAATTTATTTATTTGGCTCACAAAAAAAGTTACAGGCAATTACAGAAATACAATATTAGCATAAAGGTTCCGATCTGGACTATAACTCTAAACATGTGTGCACAGAAAGAAAGAAAGTTATAGTTATTGTAATAAGGTTCTATATAAACACAGGATGGTCAGTTAACAGTGTTGTCGTTTGTATTATTTTATTTAATTGTCAGTTATTATTTCCAAAATGGATGATCATTTCAATAACAAACATAGGACCTAAAATAATTTTCATTTCGGGTGTTTAGTTATGTGGTAGGTCGACAAACCAATCTCACTCTTTGATTGTCTATTGCAAAAAAATGGCAGCTAACGTCATCACTTAGGCAGTGGACCTTCTGTACCTATAGGTACTATTGTAGTGAGTATATTATGTGATTCCTTTCTCTTTCAGATCTGGGCGTAAGCGGCGCTTACTTCTCTGTCCGGTGGTCTTCATATTTATTCGAATACGTAGCTAGAGTAAGGGCGTATGCGCCGATTTGTGCAATGTAACATAACTATACATATGTAGGGTATGACGGCGGTTGTGGGCACAAGTGTACTAACCTTTAGGGTGTCAGGGTGGTATTCCACATGTCCAAGATCTTTGTCCAATGTTCATTTGATTAAAGAAATTGGATGGCGTGATCAAATATATAAGGAACAACCGCTACGGAGAAGAAATTTGGACAAAGAAATTGGACAAGTGGAATACCTTGAGGGGATGCATGTCTTTTCATGTATTTGGCATCTGGCATTAGAGTTGTGATTTAGCGCTGGGTGAGTCTGGTAGACATATGACTGCCTCATAAGAAGGCTAAAAGTCACCCAAAGGGGAATGGAGAGGGCTTTACTTGGAGTTTCAGATGATCGCATCAGAAATGAGGCTATCCGTAGGACTAAGGTAACCGATATAGCCCTCCGGATCGCTAAACTTAAGCGGCAGTGGGCGGGGCACATTGTACGCAGACCCGATGGCCGTTGGGGCGGAAAGGTTCTCGAGTGGCGACCACGTGCAACTGTAATTCGCAACGGAGCTTGCATTCTTGATGGCCAGGTGTCAAATATATGCAAACTCAGCTTAGTGCATCTGTGGGTAATGTTCGCGATTATGCCCGCCTTCCACTAAAAAAGGGTAATGAGCGGAAACCAGGGTTCGAAATGACAATTATCAATGATAATTATCGTGATAAGAACAGATGGATAATTATCGATTGATAATAACAAAAAATTGCGCTCGTGAAAGTGAACTGTATAAGAAGTATTCGAACGTGTATTTCCGCACTTGCGTCTATCCGAACGCACGAAGTGTCAACGTGACGTGCCGCGCCGTGGGGATTCCCCTTACAAGAAGAATTCAGTTCGGATTATGCAGTTGAACTCGAGTGTCATTGGTTCTTATACTGGTGATAATTATCAAGAAGCGTAATTATCTTGATAATTTCGAACCCTGGCGGAAACGGAGGTAACTAACTGAGTGGACCGGAGTAAATACTTGTGCTTCCACTAAGAAAGAGCTTCAGTATGTTGCCTTCCACTTCCAGTGTGCTTTGGGAAGCGAGCGAGGTGGGAAATGAGACGGGTCAGACAAGACACAGCGGACCCATTTTGACCAGCGAACGAAAAAACCATACAATTCGAGCTCCTTACAAATTTCTACCCAAACACGTGCCTAAAACCCGCTTTGCGCATGTTCGAACTAAACGGCTGCCTGGCATCGTTTTGACACCCCGCCCCCATCCCCGCATAATAGTAATGGCACCCATTCAGTGCTGTAGGTGTCTGTCTGACACCTCGGCATAATGCTGAGACAGCGACCGATTCACTGCCGCGAAGACACACACAATATGTGTCAATTGTATTGTATGTCTACTCGCTTTGTCTTTGTGGGTCTTCGTGAATAAATGTCTTCTTTCTTTCTTTATTTCATTCTGTGAGGCCATTTTGCGGCGCTACTTAGACTCCTATGGTTTTTTCGTTCGGTGATTTTAACCTTTTCACCGCCCGACGGCGAAGCAATACGCTGTGCCACTGACGCCACGGGGGTAAAATTAAAATGGGTAAAGACATAACGCCACCATAAAAGTGGGCTTTTTTTCAATAGGTATTCATCAAAAAATGTTTGTCGGCCAGCGCCGTCTGTGGCGTCGTAGTCACGATTTTGCGTTGTCAGCTATGGCCGACTGTGGCGGTGAAAGGGTTAACTCGTGCAATCCGCTCCGCTTGCTCGCTCACGGTGGAAGTGCTCGTATGAAAATCAGTTGCTAGTCGAGTGCGAGTCCGCGCGGAATCCTCTCGACTCTGCGACCAACTCACTGGCAAGAATTGCTACGCGCTACGCCGTAGGCGCTCTCCGCTAGACGAAGAAAACCACGGGATCGGCTACGAGCGTAGCGCGCAGCGATTCTTGGCACTGTTTGATTAACTCGTTTAGTCCGCTCCACTCACTCTTATGCCTTGGCCACGACTTTGGTCTTAAGCGACCTGCGGCAGCGGTTTTTCTAATTCATTGCGCGTGATCCCAACTTACCACAGTGCGTTGCGCGTCTCGACCGCGCAATGAACAGATAAAACGCTGCCGCAAGTAGCTTAAGACCAAAGTCGTGGCCAAGGCGTTATGCCCACTTTCCACTGCGAGCGGAACGAGCTCCGTACGGAGTCCGTTTAACTCGCAATGGCGAATTGCATATGAGTCTACTCTTATTAAGTGGAAGCACTTATATGCAATTCGTCATTGCGAACTAAACGGACTCCTTACGGAGCCGGCTTCGCCCGCAGCGGAAGGCGGGCATTAAGGTGGTTTTCCACCGGCGAGGCGAGGCGGGGCGTGGATGGGCGAGAATTTAAATTAGTTTGGGACTTACTACCACCGCGCTATTTCCACCGCGCGCGCGCGCGCTCAGTGCAAATAGGTAGTCCCATACTAATTTCAATTCTCGCCCATCCACGCCCCGCCTCGCCTCGCCGGTGGAAACCACCTTTAGAGTGCAAGTGGTGTGACTATGTCCAAGTGTTGGTCCTACCGCCGGACCTGTCGAATATAATTTCCTTTGTGAATAGAAGCGGCTCTCGACAGGTATATAAACTGCTCTACTGACAACAGGATCCCATACAAAGCTATAGCTCGTACAATACATAGATAAAGGATAGAACATAGGCACTCACGCATATACACATGTGTGACAAAGATAGGCATAGACAATACCACAAGTGGGAACGAGATACGATGTCAAATCTCCTGTCCCTGTGTCCAAGCTAAAAGCGTGAATTTTGACGCAAATGGGTCAATCAACTTTTTCTTTTTATTCTGTCCCGGTGAGCCAGGAGACAACAGTGGCAGAGCTTCTTGGAAAAAATACTATAAATGGGATCCTCTCATTAGGTTAGCTGGCAGAGATCCCTAAGGGCACCTTTCACCCACCTTTTTTTTTGGGGGCTCACCTTTGTACTTTGATCTTGTGTGACATGTATTTGCTTAAACCTGTTATTGTGTACACCTGTCATTCATACATACATACATACATACATACATACATACCTACAGCATAGCATGCTAAGGAGATGTCCCACCATAGAAAGGGTTTAGTGATATAACAAAAACACGTGTTTAGTGGATTTAAACCCCATAAAATCATAGTTGCCAGCTAGTGATTCGCTGTGGCAGGATTGAGGTGTGTTATGGGCGACGGGCTAGCAACCTATTACTGCGATATCACATTTCGTCGATCTTCTATACCCAGATTTATGCTAAGTTGCACTGGAATATAAGTGTCATGTGCTCTGCCTACCCCTTTTGGGAATGAAGGCGTGATTCTATAAATGTATGTATGTAAAATTATATTTTTAACGTCGAACGAAAAAACCATAGAAGTCTAACGGCCGTATTCATAAACGTTCTACAAGCCTGTTTTAACTAAAATGGCGTTAAAATTCGTTTGTCCTTATCTGTCACTTTGACATTTGTGTTCGTAAGAAAGGGACAAAGCACATTTTATTTAGCAGAGGCATTTTAAGTTTTATGAATAAGGGGGTAAGTAGCGCCGCAAGATGGCCCCACAGAATGAGTGCCATTGCCATTATGCGGGGTTGGGGGCGGGGTGTCAAAACGATGCCAGGCAGCCGTTTAGTTCGAACATGCCCTTACCGGGTTTAAGGCACGTATCTGGGTAGACATTTGTAAGGAGCTCGCGTTCTATGCTTTTTCCGTTCGCTCGCGCTGGTTTTATAGAGTGACCCAGCAGACCATTCTAACGGGCAACAGTTTGATCCAGATATTTAAATTGTGACCTGTCTTTTGAAATTGTACGTCCTGCTCGAGAGGGCCGCTGAGTGATCTGAGACGCGGCTGATGCCGCCGTGTCATGCGTGTCTGTATATTAGCAATATTAGTTAACGTTAGGTGACAGTAATCCCGTGCGACTTGAAGACTGTACGTGCGTTTAAAATGGCTGCCATCCAGTTTTCCACGTATCCTATCGCAATCACTAAATTTCATGTCCCAACTGTATCGTTTGTCCGAATGTTCATTACGGTACAAAGCCAATTTTTTAGAAGATCCAAAGTTTTTGATATTTTTAAAACACTAGAACCCGTTACAGTCCGTCAAGAAAGAGTAGAAATTAAATGAGGGCGCCACTTTCTACGTAACTGTCACATTATTCGACGTAATGGCAACAATTTAGTATGGTATTTTTTTAGTTCATTTTTATTTAATTTCTACTCTTTCTTGACAGACTGTAGGTTAAGTTTTTTTTTATAATAATTCTGAAAGTTTCAGAGAAATACGGCTTTTGCCGAAACGAAAATTCGGACAAACGATACAGTTGGTCAATGAAATTTTGTGATTGGGATAGGTAACCAATTTTCTAGCAAAATTAGCGATTGGGCAAGATGAACTAACAAAAATGTCGCCTAGTGACTGCGATACAGCCACATCTCAAGAATAAAATACATTTGAGATGTGGCTCTATTGCACAGTGCAATGCGGTCACATCTCGAAAGTAAAATACATTTGAGATGTGGCCGTATTGCAGACACTAGGCGATGTAATGACATTTCAAACATTATAATCGAATCCATTCTATAATACCATATACTATTAACGCAAAAGACACTGTCTGTCTGTTACCTTTTCATGCTGAAGCGGTCTAGATGAAATATGGTAGATAGTTTGATACACTGTACTGTTTTTGTCCCGGAAAACATAGCTTGTATTATTTACGGGTACTAGACGACGATATATTCAGGACTAACTTCTTCAAAGTTATCAGTCGTCAACATTTTTGCTTAGGAAAATCGCTCATTCGGTAATTATGCTAATTGGATACAATGTTAGCCTGTGTAAGAAACCAAAGAGCGATAAAATGAAGCGACGATGCCAAAGGGATCCATGTATCGTAATGATTAGTTATAGGGCCCTTACGACCCTGTACGACCCGTATGGCACAATTTTCGGTGCCATCGATAACCTTCCTTATTAACTCATATAGTTAGCAATGACGCGTAGGTGCAGTATCCAAATGACAACTGAGGCTCTAGTATAAGTTTTACCAAAACAAAACGTTACGACCGCGTTTGCGTTTAGCTGTCAAATCCCATACAAATTGAGGATAAAACGCAAACGCGATCGTAACGTTTTGTTTCGGTAAAACTTATACTAGAGCCTCTGGATAGCTCGCGGTATTTGAGTGTGTGTGAGTATAATGCAACTACGCCTCATTGCTCTGAATTAATTTACGTTTGGTTTGGTAAACTGGGAGATTTAACAGTGGTGTAATCTTGTGGCTCGATAGCCAGGTCAATGTGTCGATTCGAATCGAAGTGTAGGTACAGTCAGGTTTAATAATATGCGTACATAAATCTGTACAGGACTATTGTCAACGTCATAAAGGCGTGTACAGATATTTATGTACGTATATTCTCAATTCTAAAGATAAGTATGCGAGTAAAACTGACAAGTGGCCTAAGCGAGTTGATTCGTTGCGAATGAATTTGATTCGAATTGATTTGTTTTGATTCTTAGACAACTAGACTCGCCTATCTATCAATGACTGTTGAATAAATTTGCCAAGGTTTAGTCTCAGAGCAAGAAAAAAGATAGAGTGAGTATTACGAACCACCTAGTAAAGCCGGTTTTCATCATATAAACAAATAATTACACATAACTCGAAATAGATGATGTTGACATTATTGCGACACGGGCTGAAGAGTTTGTTGGTTGTATATGTGTGCTTGAGCGTGTGCTAAACTTATTTGGCTTGGTTGAAAACCGGCTTCACTAGTTTGTTCGTAATGCTTTATCTTTTTTTCTTGTTCTGGGGGTATTTTTTCAGAACTTGATGATAAGTTTGACGCGCTGTATTACAACAATTCTGTAAGCTGTCCCATCCCTAAAGAAGGTTCTCTATGACACTGAGAATCCCCCAAACCAGCGCACCTTCGACGACATTCGTTATTTGTATTTGTTGATAATGAGTTGTAGATTCTAATTGTGAGAGATTAAAATGTAAATATGTAATAGTTAGTGACCTTGTTGAATGAGCGACGCCGGCCATCTGAAACACCCTGTATTATACTTATACACAGTGAAAACAGATACAGTTTGACGACTTCTAAGCAAAAGGTCACTCGTTTCTTTTGCTTCTGTGTGTGTTAGTATTAAATAATATTAACCTTCGTTCCCCCGGACGTAAAACCAAGGCAACTGCTCGTTATGGCGTGAATTGGAATAATATAATACTTTTCTGAGGCTAATCTACTGGGAAGCACCGGGCCACCACGTTGGGCCAACGTGTAGAGATCTACTTGTCTGTATGTTAGTAGTTGGCGCCAGCACTGGCTGGCCAACCGAATGGTGTCGGTTTTCCGTGCACACATCAAAGGATCTTGGCGCGCCAACTAACAGCATACAGCCAAGTGGATCTCTACACTTTGGCCCAAACTAAGTACCTTAGCCCAATGTTTAGAGCAGCCATAAAGTGTCTCGTGGAAACGAGGCTCAAAAACGTAAAACGGATAAGAACTGCCTTTAAACGTGGTGTTACACGAGGCTCAATTCGGCGAGGGAGCCTTTAGGCCCAGCATAGTCCGGGGAAATTAAGCGGAGATAATGTCCAAAGGCCAATATGTATTGCATGCTATTGTCATTGTTTTAAGGTGCTAAATCTAATGCAGAGTAATATACCGAGAGTATATTGATCATAGTAGAAAACTGCATTAAACTATACCCTGTTGCATGTATAGTTAAAACAATTTGAACTGAGCTCATCATGAATGGCTGGCGGTCAGTGCGTGCCAAATTTGCTAAAAACAATGTTACCGCCACGTAAAATGTTCATTGAATAATGATCACAATCTTCTTTCACAGTATATTCCAAATTAGCTACGAGATAAAATACGACACGCATCGTGCCAGGTATTATTGTTTACTTTGTTATTTGATACATTATTTTGAATCATTGGCGAGGACGATAGAGTTCATTAATCACTGAAGATTCGATTTTACGTGACGGTAACATTTCTTTTGCAAAATTAGCATGTTCTAACTGCGAACAACGTCTATTCATGAAGTTCGATTTGTTTTAACTATAGAATAGAATAGAATGTTCACTGGCCATTTTGAAGTGGGTGTGAAAAGGGGTGCGCCGGCGCCGCAGTCGCGTTAGTGCTCCGCTCGGTGTTATAGTTGCAGCCTCATGTGTCATCATAAAACAAATAAAAAACTTACATGTTTACTTGCTTTTTATTACATTTCTCCACATGTATACTATAAACGGTGCCACGGGATTCCAAAAAAATCTTAACGCTTGTTTCTGAAGCCCTAAGGAGTAACAAATTTCGTATAAAGAAAGCTGAGTTCGGCTCACTTTTTCTTGGATACATTGCACATTTTTGCTTGACCAGTTGATGTACATCAGTCTCCTATCGGTATTCCCGGTTATGTCCTGAAGGAGCCCGGGTTCGCTTTGACACCTAATCCCAAGATTTGGCGGGACTAGTTTTACGAAAGTGACTGCTATCTGACCGTCCAGCCCAGAGGGACAACTAGACTCTTGGGATTAGACCGGTTACCTCACGATGTTTTCCTTAACCGAAAAGCTAAAGGCCAGTTAATAAAAGGAAATTAAAAAAGAGACGAACTCGGAGATTCCTTTATATGTAATTTTATTACTCCTTAGGGCCTCAGGAATACACTTAAAATTATTTGGAATCTGCCCGGGTCTCGGGCCGTACATGCCAATACCATACACTACATGCCAAATAGCCATTCCTCTAGCGTTGGTTGGACAACTGCGGCGCTAGTACTGGCAGTGGGCCGAAGATGCAGAATCTGGATGAGTTTGTATGTATATTTAAAAAAAGTGTATCCATGTATGAGGTGATTGTATAGATACAATCGGCAGCCGACGGTCGGTGCATCCCTATTAATAGACAAGGTTCGGTTGGCGCCCCTGTACAAATGTCAAACCCTAGTGACACTGACAGCTGACTCGCAGCTCACTTCACGGCACGCGCCATCTTGTCCGTCCATCCATTGTTCGCCTGTCACCCGAACCCGTAACAGCGATTTGCTACTGCCATCCGCCCTGAGACCATCGATTGACCGAGATCCATCGCAAGTCCTGACCTCCCCGCTGGACACAAAGACGGCCCCACCATGCGCCGTGCGCTCACCTACCTGCCTCTGGCTCTGCTATTTATAGCCATAGTTCCCTCAAACGCACAAAGTAAGTGAATAGCGAGTATTTCATATAATTAGTTTTATTTATATCTTTGATTGGCCTCGAGTGTCGTTTTCCGATATTGCGGCGGCGCGCTCAGCCAGACATTTTCGTGTTTAGTCTATTTAAAATCGTAGATAGATGTTGTCTGGGTGCGAATGTCATCTACCTCGTGGGACTATCCTCCGGCCTTCATTGGGCAGCCTTAGTATTAGTAGGTCGTTGTAGTCGTCGCGACCCAGGGATGATGTCACTATTGCTTCCTTCATTTTTAATTGTTATGATTCATTCCACCACTGTATTCTATTCTGTTTATTTTTCTATCTATTATCACAGTAAAACGACTTGGTTTTTAATATTTATAGAAACCAATAAGAATGTGGTGTTGTGACTTATAATTATTTATTAGATTCATATGTTTATTTATTTAATCATATGGCAATACATCATTAATAAACTAGGCTGGTATAGTATAGTCTTGAGTAGTGTTTTTTTTGTTTATCTCTCACTAGTCAGGGTAATTCCTACAAGGTATAGCTTTATAAGTTGTTCTTTTCATTTATTTTACCACATAATATTATTCCCGCTCACATAATGCTTGAGTGTTATCTTTGCAAATATCTAAATGCTTTTATAACTTCACTGAGTTGTTTGTTAGTTTACCGTGATATGATAACTGAATGAAGTTTTTTGTTCCATATGATAGTGATGTTGACTTCTTTAACATAGGTAGTTAGTTCTGTTTGAATTGTCTCAAGGCAATTAGTGGAAATGGTAATAGGTAGTAACTTTTAAACGGTTTTTAATTCCTACCCTATTTTATTTGTACTATTTGTCCCTCTATACTTTGTGAACTTCAAACAGGTGACAATGACAAAATATCTATCCCAGTTTTTCACGATCGCTACAACCCTGGAAGGATCCAACTAGACTTGTTGAGAGCCCTGGTAAAGAAGAAACAATTATTTGTGGTATACATTGTTTATTCTATCAAAAGTATAATTCAATATGAGTAACTTTTTATTTAAGATCTTAGTAGATAATAAAGTTTAAAATTTGTGTATTGAAACTATAGGTTATCATTATCATATTTCGCTAATGGTAAGAGTAATTAAAGTAATCAATTTAGTAAATGAGTAAATAATTAGAGCCATTACGAGGCACACTCTTTACATAATTATTATCAAGAAAATAATCTTATCTTTTGATGTATTGAGGACAATAACTATACAGTAAATATCCAGTAGACTTGTAGATTTATTGAAAGTAGTCATCTTGTTTACAAGTAGTCATACTCCAACTATGACGAATTCATGGCCTGGGCCGTCTTTCCCATTGGCCGCTCTGGGCCCCACTAGGCTTCCATGGGGCTCGGGACAGTGCCCAGGGCCCCGAATACGTAAAGATGACGGCGCATACACGCGTTATGTGTAATAGAGACGGCGCCGACGGAGGACGCGGAGATAGTGGTGGTGGTCCGAGAAGGCGCGCCGCTGGAGCTTGCGTGCGCGCTTCGCGTCGAACAACGTGCTGAATGGCAGCGCGAGGGGAGCAGCAAGCTGCCGGAAGACCTCAAGGTGGCGAAGGAGAGTACTGCTGGCTCCGGAGGCCTGACAGCTCGTCTCCACGCGAAGTCGGCGAAGCCCGAGCTCGCTGGGGTGTATTCATGCGCGCGCGGCCCGCAGGCGCAGCGCCTGCGCGTTGTCGTCGAGCCGCGAGCAGCGACTCTAGCCGCCGGTACCGCATGCGGCTTCGCTTCGCTCGTTGTGTAGTTCGAATGTAGATTTTTACTTTTGTAGGTCGGATCTTTGGAGCACTTTCTTTATTTATATCACCTTTGTTAAGACTAGGCATGAGAGTACCACTGAAGGTTCTTAGGAAGTTGACCTGTCTATTCAGGCTTTTTTTTTATAAATTTCTAGTCTGAATTGGGCCTGGGTTGTATTTATTTATATTTGGTGAACCAAAAGCAGCAGAAATACTGTTCAACAGAATTATTCGTAATAAAAAACTAATACTGGACGAACTGTGGAGATGCGGTCTTTATGTTTTGTAAATGAAAGCCTTATCCAGCACTGAACCCATGGACGGGAGAGGAGACTAAAACTAGACGGTTTAATACTCTTACTCATACGCATACGCGGGGTGAATGAGGTGATACGCTTTGCTCTATAAATTCCATATAACATTAGCTTCGTTTATCTAGGACTAGCTTCTGCCCGCGAATTCGTCCGCATGGAACTCATTGCGTTTATAATATTAGTATGGATATCAAAGGGAAATATTGTACTAGTTTTACTTATTTCAATAACAAAATGCTTTTCAAACATAACAATTTAATTATTTTTTGTTTGTAAATAGGTCGCTTTCCTTGAAATCGCATTAACGCACGATTTTTCTAATCTTATATGGAATACAGTATAGATAACAGTATAGCTTACTTTAAAACAAATGCCTATTCAAAACAAGTTTGAGACGGTGGTCGAGCCCTATATTGTATTTTACTCGGCTGCAAAAAATCATTCTTTTTGTGTGTGATTGCTAAACAAGTGTTCGAGTGACTACGCTTTTTTACGTCAAAAAAGAACAGAATCTTTTTTACTGTGTGAGGACTAAATTCTTGGCCAGTAGTTAGCCTGGTTAATCGGTAGTAGTAAATTCCGAGCCATATAATATGGTTAATTTTTGTGTCACAACTGAACTTTTTAACTAGGTACTACTAAAAGGTTCTCCAATAAAAAATATAAAAATAATGCTACGCATGAGATACCCTTTTACGTAGGTATAAACTTGAGTTAGGTATTCGATGTGTCCTGTAGGTGAGAAGTCCTCGGCTAAATTTGAAGCGTAAAACATTTTATCCAACTTTCGCAAAAAACTGTTTTACTCTTATTTTCTGCACTTTCGCTGTTTGTAGAAGTCTTTATCCACGACCTGGCAATTACCAGCCTTGTTTATAATACTGGGTCGCGCCATATATGGTTAATAATTCCAAAACCCTGCAAAATTATAGTTTTTACCAACCGTTCACGAACCTTCCGTGCTACTCTTGGGATACTTTATTAATGAATAAATATTTATTTATTGCACCACAGCCTTCATTAGGCTTTATATTACTAGTAATTTAAAGTATTGTATGTCCTAGTGTATCTTTATACGTAGCTAGCTCAGTAGTGATCTATTATGCGCGTCTGTGTAAAGTATTCGTCCCTCACTAGCAATTACCTGAGTGCGACAGGGACGAATGCTTTATATCGGTCATAAACGTGATCGTTTTACCAGTGTTGACAGTCTGGAGAAGCAGTACTTAGTTTAGCTATGGTTTTTTAGTTGTCTCTCGTTATTACGTAATTATACAATACACACATACACAGTCAGCATATATTTAGATAGTAGCAGCCATAGTTGCCAAATATATCGCAACACATCTCTATTACTGTAGCAGTCATGTTTGATACAGCTCATCTTTAGAACAATGCTTTTGTGCCCTTTGTTAACATCGGCCGCTTCTTATCAGTTCAACATTAAAATAATGAATTAACAAGTTAACGCACACGAATAGCTACCTTTCGATGTAAGCTTTAAGGTTCAAGTTGTAATAACAGCCATGTAGACATCTTGAAAATATCTCACTATAACTATGTTTTACGATATATTTGGACTAGCTTCCGCCCGCGACTTCGTCTGCGTGGACTCGGGATAAAACTATCCTATATTTTAATTCAGGCTATAAACTATCTTCGTGCAAAATTTCACTCAAATCGGTTCAGCCGTTTAAGCGTGATTGAGTAACAAACATCCAAACATCTAAATTTTCGCATTTATAATATTAGTAGGATACTCGTACTTTGGCTGCTACAATCTATATGGTGCTGACTGTACATGTCGGCCATATACAAACTAGCGAGCTATCACAAATTACGTAGTTTGAGTTCTGCCATTCGGTACAGTCTTCATGTGTCCTATCTTTAATTTAAACAAAGGTCGTTACCAGGAAATAGTTATTTGTGCAACAAGAGAGCAAAGTTTGTTTTTGCTGCGAGTGCTGATTTTGAGTCCTGAGGAAGCGAAAGATTCTAAAATTTTGAATCTTGAGCGCAGCGAAAATTCAAATATTCTGAACTTATAATAGACCCCATACAACGAAATGTCAGTGCTCCGCATCAAAATTAAAAAGCTTCTTTGTCTCACGGAGTGAGCAAAATCGCATTTTGCACACTGTTTTCACGCAGCAAAATATGCTTGTT
The DNA here is from genome assembly GCA_947049275.1 of Epinotia bilunana. NCBI lineage: Eukaryota > Metazoa > Arthropoda > Insecta > Lepidoptera > Tortricidae > Epinotia > Epinotia bilunana. Next base: position 4,139,366 of record OX346269.1, on the reverse strand, counting down.
CGAGCTGCTGAGGTGAAAAAGGTATTTGTCAGTAAATAAGGCGCTTTAGCCACGATCCAATAAAAATAATAATACAATGCTATACCTTTTATCTGGGAGTGACATATTAATATGTATATTTAGATTGCAATTAAGACGTGGGGAGTTCGTAATTCTATACTGAAACTGACCACTAAGTAGCGTGGCCTAGCGTACGTTACTACCAATAATATGTATACAAATTTGAACCCTGTCCCAATGACATAAGCCCCAAAATGTATACATGTTATTAAGTAACTGCAGTGTGTAACTGTGTATGTCGTGTGTATGGTTTCATCTACAGATAATGTTACATTTGAAACGTTCACGCTGTATCAATTTTAATAAGAGGCCTCACAAGTAACCTTTACTTTCTAAAGTGTACTAAATTACTAATTATAACTGTTTATTCTAAGCTAAGAGATTAATCGTCGAGTTTTTATTTGATATGTAAATTGGTATTCTTAATGTTTTTATTATGTCTTCATTATGGTGCACTTATTTTTCTTCTTTATCTTTATGTATTTGTTCTATGAAACGTAGTGTCGTGTTATGGCGCATTTACACTGGTGCGACGCGGGTTTTGGACCAAGCGAAAGAACACATACCTATACTACGTATATTGTTCTGTAAACTTTGCGACGTGCTAGAATGTTCTCTGGTTTAAACTTGGCACGAAACAAATGTCAGTTTTGTATATATCCACTTATAACTGTATATTGTGGTATGCACGAGTAAATGACATTGCTTGTCAGCCCAGTTAAATAGCAATGTAAATAAACCATTAGAATGTGTATTTAACTGCGGCTTTCGTAGCAAGTCCCAAAAAACCATTAAAACGGAACAAGTACATAATACATACATATTAACGCCTGGATACCCAAAAGGGGTAGGCAGCGTACGTGAAATTTATTAGTTCCTTTTGTTGGTGTTGCCATGTGTGGTGTGGGACGGGACCACGGGTACCCCTTACTTTACCGACAAACGTTTCACCGAAAGCATTGTTTCGCCAAACTTTCATTTCATCGAAATAAAGAATCAAAGAAATTGCAACCTAATGGGGGTCTACATTAGGTTCGACGTTTTATAACGAAAAGTTCACTGTTGTTGAAAAGTAAGCGATCTATGGAAGTCTGTTGCCACATTTAGATTCAGTAGTTAATACGTATTCTTTATGTAGTATATAAGTATATAGAATTGAATTTGTAATGTCTTAACTGTAACCGTAGTTTAAACTTCGTTCCCACCATACACACAAGGTTAACCCGTCGGACGCGCTTGGAACACACGTCCACACGTGTGTCCCAAGCGCGTAGGCCCACGCCTAATGGACAATAGTAAAAGGCTTATGACACTTACCTGAATTTAGCATCCTAATTAGGGAGCGGAGTTGAGTCATAAGCCCTTTAGGTACACATTGTTCTACAGACGACGCGCGTTCATCGTCTAAAACATCTGTACATCAACTCCTCTAAAACATCTGTACGTTGCAGCGGAGACGGTCCCATCGACGCCCGCGCCGACCGCGGAGAAGCCCGCCATAGTCGAGCGACTGCCGCCGGTTGATGGCTCGGCGACGCAGCCCGGCGCCGAGCAGTACTATGACATTCTGCGCAACATGACGTTTTCGTGCAATATCGTGAACCCCGGCGGGGAGATCTTCGTCTGGTGAGTTCAATGCCTACTTAATCTAACAATTAAAATGTAACTAACTATAAGGGGGTCTTATATTAGACCTGAAATAGAAGATTTCATTCATTCATTAAGACGGATTCATGCTTATCTGACGTGATACTCTGATGCGTGCCGTCACGTCAGAACGCATCAGATGAGTGTGATTCTAACCGTACTATAATAAGATTTTAACAGCCGAAATTTGACAGCCGTCATCCCGGTACAATAAACGTCAATGATGACATATGATGACCTAAATTGTACAGCTGTCAAATATTGGCTGTAAGCGCATTTTCACTATAAATGTATAAAACTGATGTTGTGTCGGGTGGTCGCATAAGGACACTGTCACTTCACACAAGGTTGGGTCTATTGCCTTCGTAGACTATTCAAAAGTGAATGTTAATTAAGCAGAAACGTCCGCTAACGGCGCTAACGACATTCCAAGGGGGTTTGGGTAAAAATGTTGTCATTTTTTTTAGATGAGTGGCCACTCGTAGAAGTGGTAGATTATGAATAGATCTACTCAAAAGAAACATATTTTCTTATGAAATGTAATACACTAAAATGCATCAGAGCCGAGATATTAGCAATATATGTTTTCACAGGTCATATTGTAAAGTTATAAACTAAACTTCAAACTTATATATCTCGGGTCCGATATTGTTTAACCCGTTTAATTTTATATATCTATGCATAGAGGTCCTCTAAACGATTATTAAAAAAACGTCCTTGGCCGCTGCAAAAAAAGTAATTTTTTCTCATACAATGTTACCCAATGCCCTTTCGATCAAAGTGCAAAATTGAAAAATTATTCGCCACGAGCGGTAAGGTGTAATTAGAAGAATGGAAGGGATTGAAAGATTTGTCGCCACCAGCGGACCCACGGTAGCTCAGTTGGCGAGAGCGATGGACGGATTCCAGTGGTCGCGGGTTCAAATACCGCTCGTGTTGAATAATTTTTCAATGGACTGTAAATAATTATTTTTAATTATGATTATAAAATAGTATAAACAACAAGCACAAGTATGTGTATACTATTCTAGGTAGTTCTAGGACCGTATTGTTAAGAGATAAGGTTGAAAAATATATACAAGTTTGTTATGAATAGAATAGAATACAATAGAATAGAAAAAAAAATCGTAAATAACAGTAAGTACATTTTACATTTACATGCTATATTAAAACTAAGATTACATGCGAAAACGCTATATTTTGCTGACTATACTGGGGAATATGGTATTAATCACTTTGCTTATAGAATCCTATCTATAGTAAAATCCACGTCATGTTTCATACTTCCTGTCTAGTTTGACGAAGTCTATTATTAGGGCATTAAAAAAAATCGTGTTCCCAATTAGCGTGAGTTGTTAAACAAATACTAACAGTGTCAGTTTTTGAAAAATGTAGCATACAAATGTTGTGAAAATGAACTTGTTTCTCATCTAAATAACGTGTAAACATATCATTTATAAATTGAAAAAAAAAAAGAAATTTTGTTTTACAAACTTAATGCTTCATTCCTGTCATAAAACTGACACTGAGTTAATTTTTGTTTAACAACTTAGCGTAAGTTTTTTTTGGGTTTTTATTGGGTAAATATGAGAATTTAAAAAAATGACCATTAACATTAAATGAATCAACATGACCGGTCATTGTGGCACTCTTTGCGGGAGGCCTATGTGTAGTAGTAAAAAAAATGGCATTAAGGTTAGCTAAAGCGATGTTTAAGTCAGTCACGTCTAACCTGTCGGTTTTGTTACTAAACGTATGGGATTGACATAGACTGTTGGTTTTGTTACTATCCGTTACTATCCGTTTAAGGGACATAAATTAATGAATATGCCCTGATATGATGATGATGAAAACGTCTCGTGTGACGCCATTTATATAATACGGGTGTAGACTCGAAAATTATTATTACTCCAAAAGAAAGAAGGCAAAGAAATATGCCTAGTGAAGAAAATCCCATTCAGATATCTCAAATAATTACGAAGCTACAACCATTATAATATTGCTTGTTAGAGAGAGAAAACGCAAACAGTGTTGTGACGTCACATTACACGAGGCTGCCGGCGTCGCCGCACACGACAGAACAGAACAGAACATACCCCTTCTTAAAACTTTGGACCCTTATAACTTCGTAATTATTTAACCTTTTGCGTTGATTTTTTCTCCATTTGATTACATTTTTAATCTTTTTTCGAGAAAATATGACATTATTGATTATTTTATTTAGTGTCTACACCCCTATTGTTGATACTTTATGAATCTAATCTTTAGATAGAGGACCCTGTATGTAAGTACTATTCATTATTCTTTGGCCCCATTATGGTCACTCGATACTAATGAGACAATTAAGGATTTTCTTCATTGCGATTGACGTCAATTACTGCTAATTCAAGGTCGACGAACTCTCATTCAATGACAGCTCTTCTGAAGGCATTACAACAGAATCATGGACCTATAATACTCGGGACACGCTACTTATATACGGGTTGCCACACTAACGGAAAGGCTCCTATGCAGAGTATGCTGCTAAACCTAGGGAAAACTAGACCTTATGATTAGACGGGTTTCGTCACGATGTTTTCGTTCACCGAAAAGCCCCTATTAAAATCATATGATATTTCATACATCGGTTTTTTAAATAAACCCAGTGGTACAAGCCGGGTTTGGAACCCGAGACCTCTAGATTGAAAGCCGCGTCTCGGCTACAGTGGCTTCTGCTCGCGTTAGACCCGTTTAAGTTTATTTTAAGTTACCAAAAATGTTACATCAAGTATACGGGTATACTATTCTTAAGTCTAAAATAATGGTCCAAACAAGTGTTTAAAGACAGTGTTCGGTAACAGCCCAAAAAGACCGAGGCCTGTGCTAGGGCTAGTTACAAGTTATGCGACATAGTTCTAAGAGAACGATCGCTGTTTAGATAAAGCTCGTAAATGGCCTAACATTAAAAAAAAATATTACGTTTATTAATAAAATCAAAGTCATCGTCATCTCATCACCATCATCGTATCAGCCAAAAGACATCCACTGCTGGATATAGGCCTCCCCCAAAGAGTGCCAAAGTGACCGGTCCTGCGCCACCCGCATCCAGCGTACAATTAAAGTAATGTTTTAAATGTATTCACGTAAGATTCTCGTGGCAACAAAATGCGACCTACACACGTAATCTCGGCGTTGCTATCATATCTGCGTAAAATCTTAGTATTTAATTACAGATATGAAGTGATAGTCCTCCCCGCTTTATCGCTATATCCGCAGCGCTGACGCAGATTCGCATGTTTAAATTTAACCGTCGTAAATTAAACCGACTTGGGCAAATTTATCACCCTTTTATGTGACGTATTGAAGAGTAATCTGCTGTGTTTACGATGGGAACATAACTCTATTGAAAGCATTATTCAAATGTGTACAGTACGATTACTGTTAGTTAAGACCTGACAGATGGATTGCCTTCATTTAATTTTCAACTTTAATCTTATACAAATAAAATAGTTATTACTAAATCGGTAGATGTGGGTAACAGTATTCTGAAAAATGCTTTATCTATATGAAATTAAAGTTGAAAATTAAATGAAGGCAATCCATCTGTCAGGTCTTAACTAACAGTAATCGTACTGTATCTGGGTCGTTATCAGGCAAAAAACAGAAATCGTTTTTTTCTATCCATACTTCCATACTATAATATTATAAATGCGACACATCACGCTGAAACCGCTGAACCGATTTGGATAAAATTTGGTATAGAGATAGTTTTAGTCCTGGGAATAGGATAGTTTTTATCCCGGAAATGGGGGGTGAAAGTTTGTATGGAGCTACGATATAAACGAGTTCCACGCGGACGGAGTCGCAGGCAGAAGCTAGTGGTCAATAAGTTAAGGGGTTATGTTCATAGCTCAATCGACTTTCTTGTATATCCTGTCCCTTTAGCCAAGAGACAAAGTTACAGTTTCTTAGAAAAATTGTTACGATACGGACTTTTAACGTGCCTGAAAGATGGTCCATACTAAAAGGGGTCGAAGTTGACAAGAGAACCCCACATTTGGTGATGTGACGACGAAGACGAAACTGGTGACAGAAAATTGTTAATCCACCCATGTTTTTGCGCATAGAACATAGAAGTGGCGTCGCCGTTTATGCGGATTGAGAGTTAAACCAAAAATAAGGCTTTATAGCCCTTAACTTTGGCAATGTCCACAGAAGAGACGCGACAGACAGAGATGACTTACCAGTCATTGTCAAATTTAGGTACCTAAATTTGACAATGACTGGTGAGAGTCATGCATGTAATTCTCATTCACTCATTCTAATATAATCGACAACTTAGAAAGGTTGAAAAACCGCCGATATTTTCATGTCAAAGTTCATAACACAAGCCTTATTGAGCTTACTATGGGCTAGTGCGATTTGTGTAAGATTGTCCCCTTATATTTTATTTATTTATTATTTATTATCTCTAAATCAGTTGAACAGATTTTGAAACGTAGCTAAGAACCATCTCGGTCACGTCAGCTTTGGGACAAAACCGCATTAAAATCGGTCCATTTGTTTACGAGCTACGATCCCACATACATACACACAGACACGTCAAACTCTGTGAGTCGGCGGTTAAAACAGGGTGGAATGGAGTTATTGTCCTTATCGCAAGCACGGTAGTGATGCAGTTTGGGTTTTCGTGTATACGTGCACTTTGATATAGAGTTCCGGCTCTCGACTATTTCTTTCTCTGTTTGCTGCTGTTTTGAATGGATGTGTCCTTTATATTTAAGCATTTACTTATCATCAATCTTAAATATGATTTCTGCCTGGTTAAAAGGACCGTCCCGCATCATCCTGACGCCGAATTGTCGCTTAGATTGGGACTTCATATTGCGTAAGATGGTCTCTAAATAAATAAGTTTCTGTCAAAAATTTCATTTTTGGTACAAGCTTTTATCGATTCAAACGAGCCCAAACTCAACGTGGTTACTTCGGTTAAATACTGAATTCCCATGGCCACCTTCTGTCTCCATCATCAGATCATCTCCATGGTACCATAATATTGAATTGTCATCCAAACTATACTAATACCCATACCCATAATTTCAACTCAATCGGATAACGGCAAGTGACTGAAAAATGGATTGCAAATTTTGACGGACAACTTACTTACATACGAACAAGTCAAGTTAATATAAAGCTTGTAATAAATATTAGGGGTCAAATCCAACTTCCAAAGTAAACTCAATAAGGCTTGTGTTATTCAAATATGCTAGACGACATATTTAATAGAAAGAAATATTTAAATACATAGAGAACATCCAAGATTTAAACATGAATATTCGTTCTCATCGCATTAATATTCTCCGCATTCCTAAGATATCTACGATGTCATTTAAACCAGTTTTTTGAGAGGAACAAATGTGTGTATGGGACCTACTACATTTAAGGCACATAAATAGACAAAACATTCAATAAAGGGCGGACCTGGACATTTTCAATAATTCGTGTACCCAATTAGCGTGAGTTGTTAAATAAAAATAAACTCTATGTCAGTTTATGACAACGACAACAATTAAGTATTGAGTTTCTATAAAAAATACATGTTACCTACATGTTGTTTAAATGTGAAACAAGTAAATTTTCACATATTTAGTATGCTAAATTTCTGTCACAAAACTGATACTAAGTTAATTTTTATTTAACAACTCACGCTAATTTGGATACACGAACCTTTGTAAATGCCCACCTTACTGGCAACTGCCTAAACGTCTCATACTAATTGACGTAGAAGTATGGCGTGATAATTTTCTATTTGGTGCTCATCCTTGTATGAAAAATGAAATATTGCGTTTAGGTGCATATTTGATTTATAATTATTTCGTTATTAAAGCGTAAGGATTATATTGGTAGGTTTAAATTTACTCTTGGACGATTCTTTTTGAGCCTTTACAATTTCCCTATTATGATTTTGATTATATGTATTCTGTAATTTACACTTTTATGATATGACCCATAGAGCTTTACTATCCATATAGCAATTTAATAACATGAGGAATCTACCCAACTCCCAGGGAAAAGAACAACACCGACATCTCCAAAGTCCCCGAGCTGAAAGACCGCTACAAGCTAGAGAACAGCAACGCCAACTTTGTCATCCACCGCACCAGCGAGGACGACGCCGGCAACTACACCTGCAAGCTTGGAGACAAACAGCTCTACTGGGAGCTGAAGGCGCGGCCTTACACCAAGCTCCCGAGCACTGACTCCAGCGTGGTCGAGGGTCAGAAGCTGAAGCTGGTCTGTCGGGTGGTTGGCAGGCCGTCGGTGCCGGTTGAGTGGTGGTACAACAACGATCCCGCGTCCTATGATGAGAAGACTAATAAGGGCGTTCAGGTACGTTGGTGCAGGGGTCAGTTGATTTTCTTGTTGTTATTCTGACACAGACCAGGAGACAATATTACAGAGTTGCCTTGAAATTGGCAATGTAACATAACTTTTTAACAGAACCATTTTTGGTACAAGCTTTTACTGATGACTGTCTCTTTCGCACAGCCATCAACTACTCGTCGAGAGGGTTCCATTAAGTCTAAACACGTATAGGACGGGGGCTTTGGTAGGTTAGGTTAGGCTACTGTTCATCAATCATCAGATCAGTTGGGTGGTGCCATATTGCGTTGTCACCGGACTTCACGGTATTTTTATATTTTTATTCGTCGTTGTCGTTCGTATTCGATATATCTCTGTATCATTTAGTCCAGCACTAGAGATGGCGCCGTTTCGTGCCACTTATGTACTGATTATAACTAAATACTGATCTCTGTCCGTTTTGCTATCACGAACAAATAAAGAAAAAGAAAGAAAGAAGACATTTATTCACTACACAAAAGACACACAGAGATAAAGGGAGTAGAAATACAGTACAAATGACACGTAATGTGTGTGTCTTCGCGGCAGTGAATCGGTTGCTTATTCTAATCACTTCAGATAATAAATAAATGAGTAAGACAATGATATATGTTTGTTACGACTTCCACATTAAACGACCACGTTTTTCCAGCTGGAACCGACTGATCGCATAAAATTCGAGACCAGCGAGACCGGAGTCGAGAACGGGCAGCTCGTGATCGAGGCGGCGGTGCGCGGGGACGCGGGCGCGTACGCCTGCCTGCCCGTGGTCGCGGACGAGGCGCGCACGCCGTTCGCCAACGCCATGACTGTGCTGCGCGTCAAGGTGAGTTGAGGGACTTTTGAGGAAATCGTGGAACATGCGAGGCAGTCGGGGAACACTCGGGACACTTGTGGAGCACGCGAGATAATGCATGGAACACGCGAGTTAGGAACATGGTTTAATGATAATGAGAGAATTGAGCACTCAAGACGGCTTAGGGGTATTTTCAAATAGTTGGGTACGCAAATAGTCGTCAAACAAAAAATAACTCTGTGTCAGTTTGGTGACGAAAATTGAGCATAATTATAAATTATGTGTATATTAAGTAGTCATTCATCATATTTAAGTACCGGGTTTATGCATATCATTTACGAATTGGAAAAAAAAGTTAATTTCATACAAGGGCATTTAAAAAGTTGTGTAGGTACGTAATAAGCGGAAGTTGTTAGTTAAAATTAACTCAGTCTCAGTTTTGTGTCGATAATTAAGCATATAAACTATGTGAAAACAAAACTGACTCTGAGTAAATTTTTGTTTGACGACACGTTGATTGAGTACACTTTTATTTGAATACAAACTGGAATAATTGGGTACATTATTAATTGGAAATGCCGTTAGGAATAGTATGTTTTATTATTTTTGCACCTTGTTGCTTTTGTAATATATAGCTTAAAACGAAATATAACCGACGGTGGCCAACTGGCAGTCATACCGCGTTAAAAGGCGATCTCTTCCAACCTAACTATTTGTTACCATTATTTAACTGACAGGTCTATGTTTAATTTGCAGGACATGTACGCCGCCCTGTGGCCGTTCCTCGGTATCTGCGCGGAGGTGCTGGTGCTGTGCGCCATCATCCTCGTCTACGAGAAGAGACGCACCAAGCCCGAGCTCGACGACTCGGACACAGACAACCACGACCAGTGAGTACACACAGTCAATCGTGGAACATGACTAGACATTCAATATTCATACATATGATAAAAGACAATTCTGGAACATGAGACGACCAGTAAGTACACACAGTCAATCGTGGAGCATAATTAAACATTCAATATTCATACATATGATAAAAGACAATTGTGGAACATGAAGAGACGACCAGTGAGTACACACTGTTAATCGTGGAACATAATAAAAGTTTCAATACTCATACATATGATAAAAGACAATTGTGGAGCATGAAGAGACGACCAGTGAGTACACACTGTTAATTGTCAGAGTACACAATATTAATACTTATGATAATAGACAATAGGGGTGTTGACACCAAATAAAGTAACTTACTGTTGAATTTTCTAGTAAAAGATTATAACTATAGTCAAATGAAGAAAAAAGTAAAGCAGGGGATTAAATAATCACCAAGTCATAAGTGTCCAAAGTTTAAAGAGGACTATGTGGTGTCCCTGTTCCGCAAAACTCACCTTCATATGAAACAATTGTTAATATGACACTCGGGAACCTATGACGTCACGATCCCAGAGCGTCTTCTCTCTAACAAGCAATATTAAAACGGCTATAGCTTCGTAATTTTTTGAGATATCTGAATGGGATTTTCGTCACTGGCCATATTATTTTACCTTCTTTCTTTTGGAGTAATAATACATTTTTAAGTCTATACCCAATAGACATTCTGAAGATAAAAGACAATCGTAGAACATGACGAGACAATCAAGATGAAGATAAAAGACAATTGTGGGAAATGACTTATAGACAATCGTGGAACAGGACAAGATAATCAGTTCTTATTCTCAAGATAAAAGACAATCGCGGATCTATGACGAGACAAAACAAACCATTCTGAAGATAAAAGACATCGAGGACAATGTCTTGAATAATTGTAGAAAATGTTGAGACAATCATGGAACTTAACGCCACTCAGGGACATGACCAGAGTATTGTGGAACAATTTAAGACAGTGTGCAATTTGACAACACAATCTTTTAGCGACTAGACTCTATAGACTATATACTAATGTAATAAAGATCAAAAGTCTGTAACATTGTAGCTTCGTTAGTTTGTATTTAATCTGATTATCTTCGGAGCCACTCATCCGGTGTAGGAAATATTTCACCTGCATGGGCATAGGGTGTATTTTATCCCGCGGGGTTGCCTGCGTTCTTTGCAATAAGCAAGCAGGTTAGGCAATAACAGGTGGTTTCTATTAAGTTTCTGTAAAACATGATAAAGTTCTATATTCAGAGCAATGCGTATTTGCAGTATCCAAGAGGCAAACGGATGGCTGGCGAAGTGTTGAGGAACCGCCCTGTGCAACCCGAACTGAGCCAACTTGGCCTGGGGCGGAAATCCGGTCCATCCTCTTGCCTCTTGGGTATTGCAACTACACGTCATTACTTAAACTACTATACTTTATTAAGATGAAAGAGAGCAACGGCTAAGGTGGCCTAGTGGTTCAGGCATGCGGCTGACAAGCGGCGGTCGTGGGTTCGAATCCCGGCTCGTACCAATGGGTTTTTCGGAACTTATGTACGGAATAACCCGTGTGGTGTCGGGTAAGAATAGTACCACCCCCTTTCTTCCTGTGGGTGTCGTAAGAGTCGACTAAAGGTACAGAGTTGAAGTGTGTTGTGGGCGATGGGCTAGCAACCTGTCACTACGATATCACATTTTGTCGATCTTTTATACCCACATTGATGCTAAAAGGGGCACTGGAACACAAGTTTCATGTGCTCTGCCTACCCCTTTTAGGGATAAAGGCGTAAATGTATGTATGTATGTATGTATGTACGGAATATTTACCGTTAGCTTTTCGGTGAAGGAAAACAGCGTGAGGAAACAGGTCTAATCCCGATAAGGTCTAGTTTTTCCGCTTTCGTAAAACTAGTGCCTATGCCAAATCTTGGGATTATGTGTCAAAGCGGACCCCGGGCTCCTTTAGGGCACAACCGGGAACGCTAGGCGGATGATGACTTTATTAAGATGAATATTATGTTTGCATTGCAGGAAGAAGTCGTAAGCGGTGCGGTCGGGCGGCCTTGTGTTCTAGCGATACAAGATCTTTTTATTTTAGCAATCTAACCCAAAGTTGTTATTTAATTAGAGTAAACAGTGCAATCACATCGTTAAGAGACGTCTGCCGAGCTATATTGTGGTATCCATCTTCTTTTATCACTTTTAATAGTGTAGGTTAGGGGAGGAACGCTTGGTGGTTGCCTATCACATGAACAGATCGATTTATTCGATTCTGGGTCGTAAAACGTGTATAATTTGTCTTACGATTCGTCCCATTATAAAATTACTTAGACACAAAGGCATGTATTGAAAGTTCTGTTTAAGGGCATTTAAAAAAAATGTGTACCCAAGTAGCGTGAGTTGTTGAACAAAATTTAACTCGAGTGTCAGTTTTGTGACGACTATTAAGTATTCAGTTCGTATAAAAGTTAACTTCTTCTTTTCAATTTATAATATGCTTAAACACGGTATTTAAATGTGAAACAAGCTAATTTTCACATAATTTTTATGCTTAAGTTTCGTCACAAAACTGACACTGAATATTTTTTTGTTTTACACGCTAATTGAGTACACGTTTTTTTGAAAATGCCCTAAGTTTTAAGTTAATTTAAATGACGTGATAAATTGAATGTTGTACTTAATGAGATCGGCAGCGCAAGTCGCGATGCGCCAGTGCTACGCTGAGTTCTCTACAATGCGAGAAAAACTTGCTACCAACGGGGCATTGTCGGCCAAGCATTTCTCCTTCTAGAATCGGCAGGACTAGCCCAAGATAGACGCAGAAATATACGTGTATCTCAGTGAGCATGTTAAGTTGCGAATTTGAGCCCTAAAGTCACTATTCTAAAGCTCAAATTACGAACAAAGGTAGGTGCGTCGAATAATTCGAAAACTTTCGGCGTCTCTTGATCTGTGGTAATTGCACAGTATGTAAAATAATGTTCACAATCACTATTTTTCATTGCGTTCGTTTTATAATTTTCGCTTGAACTGTTGATAAGTGTATTATACTAAATATTGATACTAATTGAGTGCTACGTAGCACTGAGTGCTGTCAAGTGATGTTGGTTACCTGCCGCAAACAAATATTATTAGACCATTAGATGAATACAATTAAATAAAAGATTATGTTACTTATGATGATTGTTTTATTTCGTTTCATTCTATTTATGGTACCGGTGGATATAAAACTCAATACAATATGTATAAAAAAAAGCTCTAATGGAAGTGGTCTGGCCATATGATTCGAGGTGCTAACAAATGGGCGTCGATTATCGCTTACCATCAGGTGATTCGACTGCTCGTTTGCCTCCTATATCATAAAAAAAAAAAAAGAAAATGCAGCAAGCAAATCACCCAATGGTACCCTAGAGAGGGCAAACGAAAGAAAGGCAGACCTCGACCTGCCACAAGACCGGGTAGAATGGAAGTTGGAGGAGGCCTTTGCCAAAGGGCAGGCGGACACAAAATTTAAAGTGTGAAATAGTGGATAGGTGATTTGTTAAAATAGCGATCAGTTAAATTAGTTATTAGTAGGTACATATAAACTTGCAACTATTACTTAGTGTCTGAAAATAAAGGCTATTTTATTTATTTTTTATTATGTCAAATTGAAAGTGATCTACGATGAGTTAACCAGATAAGGCAGATGGAACTATATTCCCACCATGAATGAACCTTATTTCTATATGATAGCCTGATAGGGTTCAAAAACCAGATGCGTTTATGCCCGTTAAAGGGTTAAGGTTAAGGCACACTTGTCTCCCTTTCACCGGATCGCCTCCGACACACCCCACCGACTGCCGATTGCCCACCCGGCCACAGGATAAATAATAGTACTACGTACAAAAGGTTCTATGTTAACAAACCCTGTTGGCTGGCGCGAGCTGAAGTGATGACGATCGAGCTGGCCGACAAGTATGCATTAACCTTTATGGTGCCATTTTGGCCATGGCGTCTATCTATAATGTCAGGGACCTTATAATACTCTGGACAAGCGCGGAGACGGAAAGGCCCCTCCTCCTCTGCCCCATATGGGTCAGGGTATTTAACAACCGACGTTTCCATGTTTTTATTTAAATTAGAACTTTAATAAATAATATATTTGGGTTTAAAAAGTTAAAAAAGTGACATAAGTGTGTCAGCGAGACAAAAGCCAAGGGAGACAAAAGGTATGCGGTATAACGGTCATACGGGAAAGAATGGGTTAACCGGTCCTAAAATGGCTGATGGCTTCCCAAAAACAACCTACTTTCTTTGGGCGGGTAATGGTTTATTTTAGACGACCGGTTTAGCTTGGCTGGCTACGAAGCAAGAGGTCCTGGGTTCGAATCCATTATTTGTGTGACGAGCACGAATATTTGTTCCTGAGGCATGGATGTTTTCTATGTATTTAAGTATTTATTTATGTATATAAGTATGTTTATAGGCGTCTAGTACCGATAGTACAAGCTTTGCTTAGTTTGGGACTAGGCCGATTTGAGTCCGCAAATATTATTTATTTATTATTTTATTTATTTGCAGCAGCCTCATACTAAATGATAAATCGCTTGCGGCAAACAAAAAAAAGTAGAACTATAACAAGGACGAATGACATTTCCCCTTCTGTCGCACTTATTGAGATTTGTATGCTACCATCTCGCTCAGACGTGGTATTATTACCATAGCTTGTCCTGAGTAATATAGGTCCATGATACCTACACGTAGACTGCTAGAGACAGCGACTTAGTCCCTATGGTTACACTTTAGTGGTCTCCTCGACCGGCTGTATGGTTCTCTCTTCGGGAGCAGGGCCGTTTTGATGAGTACCTACCAAGTACCTACAGCGATGGGAGACTGCACGGTGCAGGTCACGAAGGTGCACCCAGGACCATAATCTGTTCACAGTTTTTAGTGGTCCGTACAAACGCCAACACAGTTAACTGACCATCCTATATTCATATAGAACCTTATTACAAAGCACATAAAGTGGACGGATGGTCAGTTAGCTGTGTTGTCGATAGTACCGCAAAAGGAATAATTTACTTTAAAAACAAAGTTTTAACCGACTTCAATTTAGTACTCCGCCAAGCCACGACAACATTTCCACATTTATTTTCCAATTTACCACATGAACTGATTTCCGAGAGCAAACGCGTTGATTATTAGAGAAAAAAACCCAATCGCTGTATGTGGCCCGATAAGATTATTTGAGGACTTCCGTCGATTTCACAAGGATCACCTTTGGCACTTCATTAGTTTCTATTTCAACGGAATTGTATCAGAATCTGTGATATACTTTTGTACTTTTTTCTCGTTAAACCTAAAGTGTGGGGTATCGGATAGCTTGTTCAAAAATATTATGGGTTTTCTAAAACTATTTTCGAACTCAGTTATGCGTTTGCGAGATAATGGGGTTTAAAGCCCTAATAAAATTCGTGGCAGTAGTATCTACTTACATATAATGAAAAGGAAAACTATCACAGTCAAGTAGACATAACTCACAGACCATATATCCTACTGGTCTGTGACATAACTATTAACTAGTTAACTGGTAAGAAATGCACTTAATTTCGGGTGCAAATACATTGTCATTGGAATACAAATTCCAATTACAATGTATTTGCACCGCCTTTTACCGTGGACGGTAGAGTTTCTTTTACACGGCTTGAAGGATGATCTTGCCCGCGGCGAGCTTGCAAAAGACCTGCCCTGAGACATGCCCCCCACCCGTGGCAATGGTAAAACTTAGGCAGACTTACGGCACGGTGCTTCTTGCGCGCGCGGCTAGTTGTGTGTGCGCGGTACTGTTCGGAGATTTCCGTAATTATTTAACGTAAATAACCTGTTGCTGCTAAAAGTTTGCGATCTGCGGTTCAATTAGTTTTAAAATTGTGTACCTAATTAACTACATATCGTTTAAAAAACTTAATGTACCTACTGACCTCGTTATTTCAATTGAGAAGTTTTGGTCCCTAACAACTGAGTGCTCGCTAACCGGTACATGAAATTAGGTGGTCGCTAACCAACGAAATGAGCCTATACATTGGTGTGTTATAAAAATAATCATATTTACGGTTATTTACGAGGGTAAGCTATAATAAAAACCCCAAAAGCCCCTTTTAAGTCCGCATTCTGTGACAGACGGGCAACTACGGAACCCTACCCTGCGCGTGGCCCGACACGCACTTGGCCACTTTTTACAAGCTTAAGGGCCTGTTTCACAATCTCCAGTTAAAACATATCCGTCAGATAAATGTTGGCTGTCACTTTTCTTTTATATGACGAGAGAAAAGGATAGCAATAATTTTAACTGGCAGATAACTTTATCCGGCGATTGTGAAACAGGCCCTTATATTAACTTGTCCCTGTTCGTATGTGTTCGTGTGTAGTACGTTGTACTAATGTAATTTGTCCGTCAAAATTTGCAATCCATTTTTCAGTCACTTGCCGTTATCCGATTGCGCTGATATTTTGCGTATCAGCATAGTTTGGGTGACAATTCAATATTATGGTACCATCGAGCTGAACTGATGATGGATACAGAAGGTGGCCATGGGAATTCAGTATTTAACCGACGTAACCCCGTTGAGTTTGGACTCGTTAGAATCGTCTCAATTAGTAGTTGATGATGGTATACAGAAAAGTATAAGTAACAAGCCTTGTAACAAGCCACCACGAACATCATGTGGAAACCTTTTTGATGAACTGAAATTGTTGACCTTACCATCGCTATATATACTTGAAGTAACTAAGTTAGTAAAGTCAAACCCTTCTTTATTCCGAATTTTAAAAGATACATGTAATACGAGGTACCCCTTAAGATTAGTTGCAACTAAACGATCACTAAAAATTGCAGTAGTAATAGTAACTGCATGTGTATACAAATATACAACCAGGTTCCAGAGACCATAAAACATTTGCCATATAAAGCTTGTATATCAACACTGAACAACTGGCTTTTGCAAAAGAAATTCTACAGTGTTAAAGAATTCCTATCGCTGCGAAATTAATGATGCATGACTTTTCTACCATTAATTTAATTATTAAATATTTTTTGACATTGTACTATAATATTATACTAATCATCTTAATTTTAAAATTTATTACTGTAAGATAACGTTGTGACATAAATTGTGCTCCTTTGAGATTTGTATGCCTCATAGGCAAAATAGTTGGATCTAATTGTATACCTAACCGGACATCTTGTTGTACACTATTTTATGCAAATAAACTTACTTACTTACTTACTTACAGCCAGCAATAAAAGCTTGTACCAAAAATGAATTTTTTGACAGAAACTTATTAAACTAACATACCGTTCAAATTAGTTTGTTTTATTTTATATGTCACTTTAACACTTGCGTTTGCGAGAAAGGGAAAACAGAACACAGTTTATTTCAAAGGTGAGCGTTTCTTTAAAAAAATGCCACTACATTTTTTCGGAGATTTTCTGCAACTTTTTTGTTATTTCTACTCAAAATCACGATGTCTTTCCATCCCAATAGGAGAAAAAAAGTGTCCCAAAATGTCCATACATTTTTGAACTTTCCTATTGTGTTACCACCATACAAAGTATAAGGTAAATGGTAACACAATAGGAAAAATATCTTTGGGACAAATTTTTATCCTACCTGGGTCGAAACAGCTCCTGATTCTGAGTGGAAATAGTTAACAAAAAAATCCTAGAAGTACAATTAATAATAGTGGCATTTTTTTTGAGAAATGCTCAGGTATGTTAAGTAAGTAGGTATTGTAAATAGGGGATTTCAATTAATATATTTAAGGTCTTTAGGAATATATATTTCTAGAAAGAAAAACTAACTTAATTCCCCAGTAGATGTTTAGTGGCATGTCTTACACCTTACACCCTAACCCTACAACAGTGGCTTGGCTACTACTGCTCTTTCAAGAGTCAAACAATGGTAATGTGGATCGTACCCGGATGGTCCGCATGAGGTTATGATTGTCTCCAGGATACAAGTCCGCGTTAGAGATGCGCAAAACGTGTCACTGAAGTGAAAGGAGCGATTCATATCTTCATGTCGTAAAGATATGTATCACTCTTTTCGTTCATTTCGTTCAATTCGCTCAGTTCATCTATAGACTCCTAACAGCTCTCGCTCAGTTGATCTGTGGACTTCTAACAGCTCTAAATCACTCACAGACACAAGTATAAATGAGTGACTCACACATTGACATGTTTTTCTATCAGTAACGTAAGCGTGCACGCGTGAGCGCGAGATAGGTTTATAGCTTCGACTCGTAAGTGCGAGGAGCGCAACCCACTCGTACATCAGTTGCTCGGTTGAGTTGAGAGCGGAAGAGCGGGGGAAGGACGCATACTGAACTGACATAGTGAGTTAGTGAGTTGTTTCATCCTTCAGTGAACGAGTGAGCGAGTGACATAAACGAAAAGATGCAGTTCATTTGAATCTCTCACTCCTGAGTTACACACCTCTAGTCCGCGTCTAGCACGCAGTAGACCCCGCCAGACGCCACCAGGCATCCCTCCAAGTCATCCATCACGTTCAGTTCTGGCAGCTTGTACTAGTACTCCATTACTGGAATACAGTTGTAGACTCAAAATGTATTATTACTCCAAAAGAAAGGAGGCCAAAAATTATGCCTTAGTGGCGAAAATCTAAAAAAAAAACGGAGTACAACCGTTTTAATATTGCTTGTTAGAGTGAGAAAAGTTAGGGATCGTGACGTCACGGCACTCGAGCGTCATAATAAATGACAATCTTTTCATATGAAGGTGCGTTTTGCGGAAAAGGGGCCGAATATACCTCCACTTAAAAATTTGGACACATAACTTTGTGATTATTTATTCCTCTTGTTTACTTTGCTTCTCCATTTCAGAATATTTTTAATAAATTTTTGAGAAAATTGAGCAATTGAAAGGTGAGCAACGATGCCACAGAGCTACCGTAATAAATTACGTCATAATTACTTACGACCTTACGGAATTCGTTTCTATGCGTTTTACTACTGAAAAAATCGTACCTACACAAATTCGGACAAAATATAATTATCTATGTTAAAGACTTGCTTATTTCAATAACAATAGTAATATTATGTAAATTTATCTTTATTTGTTTAAGTTTACAAGGTTCAAGAACAAGGTGATATTACGTAAGTATTCAAATATTATTTAATGCGTAAAAATAAAATGCAACATCATTGTATAAGTGATACTATAAGTACAAACGACAACACTGTTAGCTGACCATCCTGTGTTTATATAGAACCTTATTACAATGAACTTAAGGTGCACCGATGGTCAGTTAGCTGTGTTGTCGATAGTAACTAATGCTACAGGCATCACATACTTAAATGGGAATATTTCACTTGACTCGTAAACTAAACACAAAATTATTTTTCTGGAATAAAACAAGTTCTCCGATCGTTTAAGACTTATCTACCCACTATCACAATATATATACTTATATATAGTTATCAACTTAAGACTTTAGATTAGAGCGCAATGCTATTTATTTAGTTACATCGTAAGTCATATACCTATATATTCGTTTTTAATTTGTGACGAAAAAAAAAAACAAATATCCTCGAGTTTGTCGCCGAAAATACGGCCGCTTATACGAGATGTTTATCTACCTATAAGTAGGTACCTATACGTAAGTTAGGTACCTATAAGTTTGTATAGAGACCAGGGGACCGATTTTTGACTTTCGAGCGCTCGACTCTCACTCGAAAACTGCCAAAAACTATGAAATGCTATTTTGAAATGACGATAGAAAATTTGAAAAAGAGCGGTATTGACCACTCGTAGTCAATTCTATCGGTAGAAAGTAAGTGGCCGTAATTTTGCCACTACAATAGCATTTACTTTTATTTAATTTTCGAGCGCTCGAAAGTCAAAAATCGGCCCCTATTCTGTGCGTGAATTCGCACTTGACCAGTTTTTTAGGGTTCCGTAGACAAGGAACCCTTATAGTTTCGCCATGTCCGTCTGTCCGTCCTCGGCTTAGCTCAGTAACCATTACTACTAAAAAACTGTAATTCGGTATGGGTATATAAATCAATCACGCCGACAAAACAGTATAATAAAATCTTGAAAATTTTTTTTTTAGGGTAAGTACGTCCCCTACACTTAAAACGGATATGTAATTTTTTTTTCTCGTTAAATCCATAGTGTGGGGTATCGTTGGTTAGCTCGTTCTCACTCGCTACGTCAAAGGAAGCCGCCTCGTAGGTATGAAGACAGCGAGCCGCCAGTGCCACGATATCAAAAGGAGCCGAATAGGCTTGTAACTAAGCACCTACCAACCTAGTGCAGTTTAGCAACTATTATACTTACTAGGAAATATTTTAGGCATATAGTGGTATTAAAATATTCCATGAAGTGGGAAACTAAAAACACATTACTTTGTGTATACAATATTGTCTATTAAACTGTAACATAAATACTTTGCATACTTAAAAGCAAAATTAGTATTATAGGTATGCCAAGCCACAAACTTGACACAGCCCTGCGCATCGAGCGAAAGTAGGTAACGAACGCTCCTAAACGGCCTCAGATTACCTACTGTATTATTTTTCTATACTGTGCCGCAACGGCGCGGCCCCGATTGAAGCATTCTCCATCATTCCCGAAGGCTATGTGTGTGTGCGTACCGAACACGCACGCATGTGTGCAGCCGTGCGATGTACCTTTGTTTGAAGTTTATCTACTGTTCATATACTGTGCTCGCGGTCCGGTGCACGGCTATCACAAGACGGCGCGCGAGCTCTCGATTTTTCTCGCACTATACCTCTCTTTCTAAGTTTTCTAATAAGAAAGAGACGGATAGTGGATAGTGACGGACTAGGTGCGAGTGGCGCAGGACCGGTTATTGTGGCCTATGTCCAGCAGTGGACGTCTTTCGGCTAATATGATTGTGATGTTTGTTTTATCAAAGTAAAGCGACTAAATATTCGTCATCAAAAACATTATACAAACAATGAAACAAATCCGTGCAAAACAAAAGCTCGCCCTCACCCCGCCGAAAACGTCACGCCTAACGAAATTAGATCTCTAGCTAGGTACGCTTAGTTACTACGAATCGCGGCGTCAAGATATATTTGGGAGTGAGCGTTGAGAGAGCTTTAAGAGACCGCAGTAAGCTCGATTCTCCATACAAACGTAGTTAGGCTCTCATTTAAAAACATGATCGAGGTATGTCCAGGTCTCGAACGATGAATTTTTTTATACGTCGGTGGCAAACAAGCTTATGGCCCGCCTGATGGTAAGCGGACACCGCAGCCTATAGACGCATGCTACTCCAAAGGAGTAACATGGGTGTTGCCGACCCTTGATATGTTTGAGGATTCACCGTGTTGACAGCTGAAGGAACAAATTCCCTCGCTCTTAACACAACGCATCCTCGGGAGCTCTGGCGACCTTACTCACCACCAGGAACACAACACTACTACAGAGCAAGTAGTAGTGTTATTACGGCTGTGGTCTTCTGCAAGGCGGAGGTACTTCTCCAGTTGGGCTGCTCCACATTCGAGCGGGATGATATTTCGCTGTGCCCTACCCACAGATAACCTCCAATAGATAGAGCCTATAGGGTGCGGTCACCACGCATATATGTTTTTGCACTGATAACCCCCCACTACCCGCGCCATATTGTCAGTTACGACCAGCTACGCGATCTGTACGTGCATGAAGCATCCTGCAAATTAAAATTGATTTTGAGCTATAACAATGAGTACTGCTGTGTGAAGTGGTGTGGAAAAAACTCCCGTACGTCTAATTACACAAACGACGGAATAACATTTCACAGGTAAGTTAAAATAATATAAATGTAAATTTCATTCTGTCACGCGGAGTTCATTTTACACTGGTCCATAAGAAGTAGTGAAGTATGCATGTCCCTTTTCATCAAATGGGAATGACAATATACTGTTCCTTTCTCATGAAACCACGTGACACTCTAGTGATGGGCTAGTGATGCTTTCGAATTTTACCGATTCAGATTCATTTAAAGAAACAATACGTTAATTCATCCGTGCTTTCGTGTAGTACTATTTTAATACGACAATTCACTAAAGATTATATTTATATCCTTGTCATTGCATTGTCAAAATTCTTTTGTTAGAAATCATAGATAATTTATACGATGTAGGTTTAATTAAACTGCACCAAGAAGGCAACGTGGCGGACTGCAACCGTCTTACAAGCTATGAGGTAGAGGGAGACGTATTAAATGACTGTCTCGCTCTATTTTATAGCTTCCAGAGCTAATGAACGGAATATATTATTGTAGTACGGTCGTGTTCTTTAATTTATGACCCTTTTTGCTAAAATATTCTTTGTATTCCTATACAATTTGACAGGATTGTGAACCTTAAGTGGGTCCCAAATTAAAGTTCGTGACTGTACCTACAGAACGTCTATCACGAGACGGCCGCGACATACTCTCGATTTTTCTCGCACTATACCTCGTGTTCTAAGCGTTCTAATAAGAAAGAGACGGATAGGATAGAAACACGAATCAATCAATTACATTAATATACATACATATATAATGCATACAATATAAACTTACTTATACATACTTATATACATACAATTATATGTACCCGAACAAAGATATCATGAGGTTCATCAATGTTTAATAGTTAAAAAGAGATGCTTACGCAACTTGCGTTTAAAGGAGTACTAGCTCTGAGCTTGTCTGACGGTAAGAGGGAGATCATTCCAGACGAATAGCAGGAAACCAGTACGGTGAAATAAGACAGAGAGTTTACGACTCCTGGATGTACGTAGCTTGCAACCATGCTGGACGGGGTGTAACAATTTTTTATTTTTATTTATGATATTCCGGTGCAGCTGGGTCGAAAAAGATGATATAGTGTACACAGAATTTTGAATTTATACACCTTACTTCGCATATGTACACAGTGTCTATTCAGGTTTCCTCACGATGTTTTCCTACGCCCCGAAAAACTCATGAGTATAATCCGAGATTCGATTGACGGTCGCATACTTGAACCGCTCACTAGGATACTATGAGAAATAATGAATTACGTGATGAATCCAGCAACATAAAAACCGGCCAAGTGCGAGTCGGACTCGCGCACCGAGGGTTCCGTAAATTTTTCAGTTTTCGCAATTTTTTGCAATTTCTGAGTTCACGGGAAGTACTCCGTAGGTTTTGATTCCTTTGCGAGTTTCGAAAATTTGCGGCATAAACGGCTGTACCTTTTGTTTGCATTGGCCTAGAAGTTTGATTTTTTCACAACTCCAAGGGACTTGAGTATTTGGTATAAATTTTAGCTTGATACCTCCACGCATTCCTGAGAAAAAGGGTCTTGACAGACGGACGGACGGACGGACAACAAAGAGATCCTATATTTTTTTCCTTTTGAGGTACGGAACCCTAAATACTTGTTGGATGTATTTATTTTAAATACAAAATACAGTGTGTAGTGCCCTCTATTTTTAAATACCTATCGTAAAATTTCATTTATCACAATTATTTACCAATAGCGCTAGTGAGCACGTTAACGCCCTCTTAAATGATGATGAGGATTATCTACCATCAACGATATAATTTTATCACATTAAATAAATATATGTACTTTTTTATGACATCGTTTTTCTTCTTAGATTTCATCTTCCTTACCTAGCTATACCAATATTAAAAGAACATACATAAGCCTAGCTAGCACATTCGCCAAAGCAGTTAATGTTGTAAAATGCCTAGGAATAACTACTCGTGGTAATCAAAATAGTCGATGAACGAAACATGATAATAATATAACAGTGACAGCCGTTCAAAAATTTAAACCATGTTAACGGGTACCGTACCTACGCCATGTAAAATTCTACTAACAATTAATTGCGGCACCGCTAAAAACCGTTAGCGAATAACGCGTCCCATCACTACGCTTCTGGCGCCATGATGTGACAAAGCGCGCTAGTTTCGAAACAGCCAATCGCAGCGCCGTTACCGACCTCCCCGCAACCCGCGCCTACCGCCAACTGTGGTGACCTTTGCATCGAACGAAATCGCTTATAGGCTCTATCTATTGGAGGTTATCTGTGGCCCTACCTCACCAAAATAAATATTTATTGTAAAAGGCTACAAAGGTGGTCCAATCGGTGTTAGTTATTCTTAGGCTACGTTAGTATATATATACTTATAGAAGATAGTGTCGATTTGGTCCTCTGGCTGAGTTTCCACATCAGAGGACAATCAGCCTTATTGGCTATAATGAAATGTGGCTATGATATAAGTAGTAGGTAGGGGTGAAGTTAGCTGGCTCATCGGGCTATGGGTCTACACAGGTATTAAATACATTATTCATGGTGCAGGGGTAGAGGTGCATAATGTAATGCCGATATTTCCTGCATAATGGGAAACAAACATGGCATAAACAAAGACCCCAAAGTTGTGTGTTTTGCTAATGGTATTATGTTCAACCCCCAAAGAAAACGAGGTGTGTTGTTCTGCTTTAAAAATATTTTACTTTAAAAACAAAGTTGCACTACATTGAAGTCGGTTAGACTTCAATGTAGTGCCTACGCCGCCAAGCCACGAGAACATTTCCACATTTTTTTTCCAATTTACCACATGAACCGTTCTCCTGTTTTAACGGAATCTTATCAGAATCTGTGACGTACTTTTAAGTACTTACATAATTGAGGAATTCCATAAGTCATCTGTGGTCTTCATCATCAATTCCACTCCACCAAATTTATGATTCCCGGGTTTAAAGTACACGAGTTATAATAGAAAATACCAAAATCATTACACGCGTGCCTAATTTAATTGAGGAGTTCCCTCAATTCCTCATGGATCCTATCATCCAACTGGATTTTTGAAAAAATGGGACCCACCTGGACGCTTATAATAACAAACAAAGAAAAAAATTATAGGAATCGGCTCATAAATGACGAAGTTTTGAGGTAACAAACATTAAAAAAAAACATGATAAAAAAAACACAGAACCGAATTGAGAACCTCCTCCTTTTTTCAAAGTCGGTTAAAAACAGATATTTTGTGTCTATGTAAATTATTTTTAACAGCAATTTTAAATCGTGGATGTATGCGAAAGGGTCTTTGCCTGACTCGCCTAACGTCAAATTAAACGAAATGGACGACCGACATTTTGTTGTTTTTATATTTTTTTTATTGCGATTAGTATTCATTTCGTTTACAATGTATATTTTTGTGTGATGTGATGAAAAACATTGTCTGGAAAGAACTTTACGAACTCGAGTCATCAAAGCCCTCCGCCTTCAGCGTCTGACTTCTAATAGACTCGTTCGTAAAACATCCCATAGGTACCTACCGTAGGTACTTGTAGCAAAATATACTATTAATTTGAATACATGCAACAGAGATACACGAAAGAAATTCGTTTTCGTTTCGCGGTATTGGCCTCTGATTTAATTGACTAATAGTCAACATCCCTGTTAGGGATCGTCCTCATACAAGGCGACTACGCGATCATCGCAAGTTCGCGCGAATTTTACTCGCGCGAACGCGAACTTTGCAAACTGTACAAAAGGTAAACTATGTCACCCGCAGCATAATTTCGAATCGATTGATACACTATTTCATAATCTACTTTTCGCCCTCGTGCGCAGTGTCAACCTCCTGTATTCATATAGCTGCCTGGTACTTGCACACGGAACATGTCGGGTTTTGTTCGGGCTCCAAAACTCAAATGACGGGAAAACGAAGCAGACACCGCCAAACTTCAGCAACCAGCGTGGCAACAAAAGACTACGAGACAGCCCGGGGACTGAACTCGAAAATTTTAAGGAAGAAATGCGACAGATGATTAAAGACCTTATGGTCTCACAAGAAAAAGAGCTCAAGATCATAACCCCAACTCTGCTTAAAATACAAGAGTCGAATGTAAACATAGAAAACTCTATCAGCTTCCTAGCTGCACAAAATGAACTAAAAAAGAAAGTAGAGAACTTGGAAAAAAACAGACAGATGGACCGTGATTACATAAACCTCCTCGAGGAGAAAGTCGAGGACATGTCACGCGACGGCCGGAAAAAACACCTAGAAATTAAAAATGCCCCCAAAATGGAGAAGGAGACGCGTGGAGACCTGGTAAATATGGTGACTAGGTTATCAGATGCCATTGGCTATAAATTAGTGCCTTCCGACATTTCCGACATATACAGAGTACGTAGCCGGCAGAATGACAAACCAAATTCACCAATTATAGTAGAAATGGTATCGGCCATAAAAAAAACGGACATTTTATCCAAATGTAAAGAATACAACATCGCGAACAGAGGCAATAAACTAAGTGCTAAACACCTTGGCTACTCTACGTGCGAGACCCCCATTTACGTCGCGGAACACCTCACAGCCAAGGCCGCCCGGCTTCGATTCCTGGCACGGGACTTATCCCGGTCGAAAAATGACGAGTTCTGTTGGAATGCTCTAGGAAAAGTGTTTGTTCGCAGAAGTAAAACATCGCCCATAATTCTTATCACGAGTGAGACGCAGATTCAGAGAATTTTTCAGGAAACCTGACTATTAAGAATTAGTTTTGACTGTTACATCACACGTTTCTTGGCTATGTACCATTGGACTATGTGTTTCTCCTTGATCAACCTAACCTATGTAAACACAACATACCTGATAAGTACTCAACTCACACTAAATCACATATCAACAATACTTTGTACAATAAAACTCGTGCCCATTTATCACACACGATCAAAAAATAACAAACAACACTCAAAAAACGATAACATCCGAAATACCTTGTTCTCATATGCCTTAATTAGGTTATTCTTATTGGACAAGACATGCCATGTTAAACTAATTGATGTTAAACACTCGCAATATACACTTGCACGCTCTGTCATACACACTCCATACACATATTCTGGAATGCTCTTCCGCTAACTATTCGTCAAGCACAAAGCAAATTGACTTTCAAGCGCAAGTTACGCAAGTATCTTTCTGATAAGCGCGTAGGATAGTTGTCAACATAGTATTTTTCACTAGGTACAAAAGGTAGTAAGTAAGTAATATGTATATATATTAGTGTATATTATTTTGTATATGTGTATGTTTTTTTTCGTATGTATTTGATAGAAGTTTATCTTGGATTAAGTTTTCATTTAAATTTAAATGCCTGCACCAAATGTTTCTGTTTTGCCCAATGGTTGACTGGTAGAGAATGCCTTATGGCATTAAGTCCGCCATTTGTACTATATCTTGTATTGTGCAATAAAGTTTAAATAAATAAATAAATAAATAAATAAATAATGAGCAAACATCGGAACGTGTAAACAGACTCAATTATTTAAATTTGTTGGCAATGCATGGCTTGCTTCCAGGTCACGCATTGCCCACAAGAGACAAAGCATGCCTTGACCATTTTATGCTCAAACTTGAACCTAATCGCTTGAAACCTGATATCCTAGTTTTGGACACAACCATTACAGACGCCATGATATTACTAAAAATAAATAGAATAAGCAATCAAAAAAATTGTCAAAAAACTAAGACTTACATAAATTTCGAAAAAGCAATAAGTAGTCTCTCCAACGATAATATACCAGAATTATATAAGCTAACTGATCCTAATAACCTTGCTGATGCCCTGATAAACAAAATAAAAAGATGTCTCATAGAAAATACAATTATTACTTTAGTCCCTAGAAATAATCGTATTCTCAAGCCCTGGATTACAGTGGGGATCCTACGCAGTATAAAAAATAGAAATAATATGCAAAAAAGGCTTCGTTCAAGTCCGGAAAACACTACTTTAAAAATTACCAACAAGCGATACCGAAATTTCTGCAATGGTCTGATTAAAAAACTAAAACGGAAATATCAAAAAGAACATTTAACAAAATCTAGTAGTAATACTAAAACACTATGGAAAGCTATAAATAAATGAACTAACCGAACATTAAAAAGAACAGAATGCAATGAACTACTAGATCTCAGAAGTTCTCCGGCTGACTCTGTAAATGCTATTAATCATTATTTTGCCAACATTGGCAAATCTTTGGCTGCGGACATCACATCTAGTAACCACTCTCCAGGAAACACCTCAAGCAACATGTTGTCCTCATCATCTAGTCTTAATTCTCTTGTTTTATTCGAAACTGATCCCAAAGAGGTTTTTAATATTTTATCTAACTTAAAATCTAGTAGTGCTCCTGGCTGGGATAAAATTGCAACACAATTTCTGAAACTGGCAAGCGGTATTGTAGTTCCAATAATATCACATTTAGCAAACATGTGCTTCAGGCTAGGGGTCTTTCCAGATCCCTTCAAACAAGCAATTATAACTCCGGTGTACAAGAATGGGGACAGAAACGATATATCGAACTACAGACCAATTTCCGTACTACCCGCGATTTCTAAAATATTAGAAAAATTAATCAATATCAGACTTGTTAATTACTTGAATAAATTCAAATTACTATCCAATTCCCAATTTGGTTTTAGGCGGGGTCTTTCCATCGAGGACGCAGTTGCGGCCCTTTCAGCTTCTATTGTAGAAAATGTAGATAAAAACAAAAATGTATCACAGTATTCTTGGATCTTAAAAAAGCTTTCGATACCGTGTCTGTCCCCATACTTGTAAATACACTAGAGAAGGCTGGTATTAGAGGTGTCCCTTTGTCTCTTTACAAATCTTACCTCGAAGCCGCGCTCAAAAAGTGAAAATAGGTGATCATGTAAGTGATGAGTGCACTATAACCTACGGAGTGCCACAGGGCAGTGTCCTTGGCCCAACCCTATTTTTAGTTTACATAAACCAGCTCTGTGACATGCACATTGAAAATGGCACCTGTTTCACGTATGCTGATGATACAGCAATAGTATTCACAGGGGATACGTGGGACAGTGTGCGCTCATCTACTGAACGTGGTCTCACAAAGATCGCAGGATGGCTTCGGGAAAATTTACCCTAAATGTTAGTAAGACAAATTATATCTGCTTTACCAACTATAATCGGACACAGCCTGACACAAACTTCTCAATCAGCATTCACACATGCCTAAACTCATCACAACCAAACTCCTGCTCAAGCATCAATAAAGTGGAGAGCACAAAATATTTAGGTGTTATGGTTGATCAGCGCTTAACGTGGCACACTCATATTGAACTTCTAATGACAAGAATTCGCAAACTGATTTGGATTTTCAAAAACCTAAGACATGTAGCTACAAAAAATCTACTAAATCTAATATATATCTCACTCGCACAGTCAGTTCTTGCATACTGTATTCCCATATGGGGTGGCGCTACAAAAACTATATTTCTGGAGCTGGAGCGAACACAAAGATCGTTGCTTAAGGTTATGTACTCAAAGCCATTTCGATTTCCTACGACTGAACTATATAAGACTTGCGACCTTCTGTCTGTACGCAAACTATATCTATTAAACCTAATCATAAGGAAACACAAAACCACTACTTATATACCAGACACAACATGCAGAAGACGAAGGAAAACTAAAGTTGTTTCCGTTCCTTCCGTGCGCAGTGCATATGCAAGAAGGCAACATGCATCACAGTCTGCCAGACTCTATAACATAGTTAATGTATATAACGACATATACCCTACCACCTTACACGAGTGTAAAATCAGAGTAAAGTGGCTAAAATCTAAAAACTATGACGACGTAGAGAATATAATGAAGTGTTACTTAGTAATTTAGTAATTTTATATGATTAACACACACAGTCACACACATACACAAAACACACACACACACACACACACACACACACACACACACACACACACACACACACACACACACACTCGCGCACACTCATGCACACAAATATACACAGATCAAATGTCTTTTTATCTTTTATCCTTTGTTAGTTTAAGATCTCTAAACATGTCACTTCTTATGTATACGTTAGTTACCACAGTGGAGGAGCGGTGTCTCTTAATACAGTTATTATTAATACTTAAAAAGAGGCACCAGCCTATATATTGTTAAATAGTTTGTTACTGAATAAATGTTTTTTTTTTGACTATTCATCAAAATCGGTTCAGTATTTTAAACGTTCCGGTGGAACGCACGTAAATACAAAATACAATACATACCTAATATACTGCTAAAATCATATCCCTTTCTTCGGAAGAATAACATGATTATTCTTGTTGGACACCTGTTTTACATAACCAAGATAAAGACAATCTTAGTTTGTTTAGATGTGTATAGATATCTAATGGTATTATTAGTACGGTTAGGTTAGGGTTAGCTTGTGTCCCTTAGAGCGGAAATAGGCACTCCGCGAAGCGGGGTGACGTCGACACACTGGCGGTTAGGTTAGGTTTAGGTTAGATTAAAACAATTTGCGTTAAAAAAAAAAAACAAAGAAGTGTATATTATTATTTAAATGTAAATTATTACTTACATGCAATTTCGACTAATAAATAAATGTAGACTCACCTTAAATTAACAGCAATTGCTTTCAAATATCCTTTTTTTGTATAATATATATTTCTGCGAGAATAGTGATAGACAAAAAAAAATGCTCATATGTTTTATGCGTGAACATGATTCGGAGCATCAAAATTATGCACAAATAATATTCGGACTATTGAAATTCGGCGTAATCGAACTATGCGAATCTCGATTCTGCCAAAACAGTTTAATGCGCAAAGTCAATTATGCCTACATAGATTATTCCAAATAGAATAAAAAAAATACGCCAAAACAGGGGGAACCCTATACCAGGGGGTGGCTCACTCCGTGATTTCGTCGCGCCGCTACAGGTACAAACGACAACACTGTTAACTGACCATCCTGTGTTTATATAGAACCTTATTACAATGCATTTAAGGTGCACCGATCTTATAGTTTCTAGATCTTATAGTTTTTAGATCGATGGTCAGTTAGCTGTGTTGTCGATAGTACATGCCGCCGGCATACCGGTTCGGGCTCTTTCGGCATACCTGAACCTTTAGTGGTCTTCTGTACAGTCACCTGCATCAATATCTGACTAGAAAAAAACCGGCCAAGAGCGTGTCGGGCCACGCTCAGTCCGTCACAGTAAGTGTCCCCACTTAAGCGTTAAAAAAATGGGCTATTTGTTACATAGAGTTGACATAATATTAAGTACAAAACCCTAAAACCCGACATACAGCGACATCTATAGGCAAATTAAGTAAACTATTGCGCGCAAGCTTAAAGTATAATTCTTTATTGCGTGAACCGATTTTCACCGTTTTTTTACTTTATATTTTACAAGAATATCAGGCCTTATTTCAACAACTTGTGTATAATGATTTTATCGGTGCACTGTGTGATAAGCTTCACACACAAATTCAGATGAAATCACTGAAAATAATAATCAACCCATTACTTACGCGTAAAACGAAACCACCCACAAAATGCACCGCGAAATGGCGCAACACGTCGCAGTAATCGTGTGTTTTGTAGTTATTAATAAGTTTATATTGATATTTATGATAGTCTTTAAGGTATTTGTAATATGGGCCTTGTTGCCTGATTTAAATAAATAAATAAAATAAAAATCTGTTGTTATTTTTAAACGAGGGGGCGAATGATGTTCTCTGTTTCAGTTAAGTTTTGTTATTTCGTATGTCCGGATGTCCAGATGTACGGCTGTTCTCCTCTACAGGTTGCAGTTCTCAGCCGTTCTCATGACATTTTGTGAGCAGGTTTCGCGAATTTTACTGCTTACAGAGCCTTCTAAAACACTCCGAGAACTAGTATCACTTAGTTGTAAGTAGTTGGATCGTCTTCGTCTCGCTGCCATTTCTATCGCGTGAGTATTCGTGACACATGTAAGCAATATAAATGTTTGCTTACAAAGGACAAACTAGTGTTGTTACTTAGAATATCAAAATTATTAGAATAAAGTCGGCAACGCGCATGCGAGTCCCCTGGAGTTTTATGCGTCCATAGACTACGCTTACCTACTATCAGGCGGGCCGTAAGATTGTTTTCCACCGACGTAGTATAAAAAGAATAGTACTAAAAAAAATCGTTTTTGTTTGATAGTGCAATATTTGCTATACGTAGTACATAATTGAATATTTAATTAGATGAGGTTAAAGAGCTTACTTTACTTTAAAAGGCCGCCAGTGTACGCCGGATCCCGCAAGAAGTCTTAATCACCGCTGCACTCTTTGCGGAGATTAATGACGTTTTGATAAATGGCGGGTTAATGGGGCGGGCCAGATAGATGTGTAATGACTCGCTAGTTGCCTGGCCCTACGGCTAAAGTAAGGAAGTTAAGACAGGTTGCGGTTGAGCTTATTGTACTTTATTTGAAAGCACGTCATTTCATTGTGATTATGTAGAAATTACAGGGTCAATAAACTGCTTATACGGTTAAATTACAAACTTAGTTCAGAATTATTTTGTAATTTCAAAAAGTATTCAACCTATCAAGTTCAAAATAATTTTCCTAGAAAGTTTTTATAAAGTTCTACTTTTGAGATTTTTTCATATTTTTAAAACTTATGGTTCAAAGTTAGAGCCCCCCCACCCCTCTTGGGGACACATTTTTTTAAATTCTGGAGCGATTTTCTCCGAAAATATTAACATTATCAAAAAATGGTTTTAGCAAACCCCTATTCATTTTTAAATACCTATCCAACAATATATCACATGTTAGGGTTGAAATAAAAAAAAACACTCCCCACGTTACGTATAGGGGAGGCACCCTAATAAAAAAAAATAGTTTTTTATTTTATCACTTTGTCGGCGTGATTGATATACATATTAGTACCAACTTTCAGCTTTCTAGTGCTAACGGTTACTGAGATTATCCGCGGACGGACGGACAGACAAAGCGAAACTATAAGGGTTCCTAGTAGACTACGGAACCCTAAAAAGGAAGCAAAAATATCTGACTCGCCCTTATAGGTCTACTAATAGAATTCAGTCAGATAGTTTTGAGTGCCTTGATCAATTATATCTTATTGCGGGTGACTGTACGTAGTACTAATTATTATTTATTCTATGTCTATAGAAACATTTTAAACGGGCTAGGACACTATCCATCTGAAGGACAATCGATCTATCACTAAAATCTATGTGGTCTCCTAGCTGTAAGAGGTAGTGCCCAAAGACCACAATAAAGTTTACGCTATTCTAGGCTGTAACCCTATAGCAATTAGAATTACAATCGCATGTAAAACAGGAGTCCCCAAGGACAATTAATGAGTATTACTAAACCATAACGTTTAGTAATTAATTATGGAGATTGCTGTTGGTCAATCACGATAAAAGTTCAAAATCAGAGACAAAGCGACCGTGTTTTTATACGTCTTGTGTGGTCACGCGCATGTCTTAAGGCAGATTCACACTATTGATGTAAAGAAGAAGGATCGTGTAAGGCATTTACAGATGAGAAAAACAAACAAGAAAGAAAACTTAATAATGAAGTAAAACTATGTAAACATAGAACCACTATATAACTATTTATCGTATGTCAAATCAGTGTATTTAGAATCGTGAGATCTTCGAAAAGACACTATGTTCGTCACAGTCAGCCATTATATGGCGCACAATATCTAGATTCTATCACCAATATCACCATGTCACTGAAATTTTATAATAAGTATAGAAATAAATTTAAAATGGGAGTGCTGCCTTCGTGATACCTTACCAAAGGGTCCAAATGTAGAAATATATTTTTTGTTTTTGGTAGGTTATTTTTAAATTAGTTTTAATTTTTAATTTTATATTTGGTATTGCATTTTCCATGCACCTACTTAATGTATTTTTTATTGTGTTATATATACAGGTGGCCCATTTAGATAGGTCAGTATGGGAAAGTCTAAAACTATATACGAAGATCAGTTTTATTTTTCAAAACGTCCGGGTTCGATTCCCAAGCTGAGTACAGGTTTTTTTTAATGTATGAATGCAGTTTTTCTTTTTATTAAAATCGATGACATGGCCCCTAAGAACATATCTTCGTATGTCTTATAGTTCCAGACTCTCCCATACTGACCGATCTAAATGGGCCACCCTGTATATACTATACTTCGTTTCGTACTATAGTATACTTGGTTAATTAATGAATATCAATATTATTAAGAATATGAATTAAATAAAAAATATATCAATGTCATAAATACTAGTACGCTCCAGGTACCTATGCAATAATGAGAACAGGAAATAAAATACACAAAAGAAACAGGAAAAGAACAGAACATGTAATAAAAAGACAAATATAATAAAACTGAAATAAGTTAAATTAAAATTAAGGTCTATTGGACCATAGCTACTTATGATAGTGAAACATCAGCTTAATGGCCCTGCACTCCATATGTTGGCCAACATACTTACATAATTTACAACCTCCCAGAATGAAGCAACAGATAACGCGGTGGACTTTCGGATTAGTCTTAATGTGCCCTTAAAACGCAGTTTAAAGTGATAACGTCCTCTGATTTCATCATGACATTCAAAATTAGATTAGTATGCTTTGAGATACTCGTACAGTTGAAAATCGAAGTAACGCTGAAACATTTACAGTCGTAATTGAACATTAACGTGATAACCTCTTTAACCTCGTATCTCACTCCATCGTGGCGTTGAAAATAAAGGATTGTGCTTGGGAATAGAGTTCAAAATCGAGGTCACGATACAGCAGTATAAGATTAGTCGCAAGTATGAGGTATTATAGGGTTTGCTCTGGGATTAGTTTATCTGTAGATCTGACCTGTTCAGTTACGGTTATAAAGGACGTAAATATATAGAAGTTCCGTTGTACTTGAAATCTTTTGGATGTGACGAGCTGCCTTGCTAAGCTTATAAGCTTTTTACGGAAATTTGTAAGAAATCAACATTTTATTTCTATTTCCTAAGATATACCTAGGTATCTATGAGCGATTCTCTGTGAACTCGAAATTAATTGCCAAGACCAATTTATCTACATAAATATACATAAAAAGATGTATTTTTTATCAACTATAATAGATAATTACTGAATCTACCTGCGTACAATACCCATTAAAATAAACTTTATTATATCAAAAACTATTTCATAGTCCCCTGTGTGCCCAAAAACAGTCCCATGACAAAAAATTGGCAAAAACGATGTTTACCACACAATTATATTAAAATTGTTTTTAAAAGACTTTCGGAAGACACTGTAAGGAATAACATTTGATATTTACTGTTAACTTTTCGGCGCACAAAAGCAACGTGAGGAAAACTGTAATACATCTACGAAGAAATTCTGTGTATGTTAAGTCCCCAACCCGCACCGGGCCAACGTAGGGACTATAGGCCATTCCCTCTCATTCGCGAGAGGTCTGGCCCCGTATCATGTTCGGCCTTATCACGTGATAAGTGACAAGATAGAGCGTCCGTCTCGTTCAATCGAATGGTGTCAGCCAGTGACGGACGCTCTATCTTATCACTTATCGCGTGATAAGGCCGACCATGATACGGGGTCTGGACCCCAGTATCCGCGTGGTTCTCGTTTATATCGTAGCTCCACAGAAACTATCGCCCCCCATTTCGCCCCATTAAGGGATGATTTTCGGGATAAAAACTATCCTTCCCCGGGACTCAAAATAAATAAATGGAATAAATGAATTTTATTATTCAAAAATTCTAATCAGCGTATCTGAAAAAGAACACCACTGTTAAGAAGAAACGCCGAAACAAACTCAACAGTCAGTAATGTTTTTGCCAAAAAAGCTTATTACAATGATAGTTCTTTACCTACTTAAAATAAGTCAAACTGAATAAAAAAAACATCATAATGCGTTGTTCTACAAGAACACATGTCCGAATAAGCTATATAAATAATTAAGCTATTTTGGGCTCTGGTTTGGGCCGTGCATTTCTGTCAGTTAAAGTCCTCAAAACTCCTCAAACTATCTTCATACCGAATTTCATCTAAATCAACGGTTTAAACGTGAATAGGTAACAGACAGGTAGGCAGACAGATAGACAGACACACTTTCGCATTTATAATATTAGTATGGATTTTCAAATAGTAGTTTATATGCTTAGAAACTTGGACTTGGCTATGAATACGAGATTATTACCCCGGTATCTTTTTTGACCTCCTAAATAGGTATTGACATGTTGGGATGCACTCTGTATATTTTAGATTAGCGTGTGCGGCCATTAAACTTGAAATCCATACCGACTTGTTGCATCTATCTATTATCAATTGTAAAACGATTAACCAGTTTTGATGCATTTTGTGTTTGTGTTTCCGTGCCTCTGTTTGTTTGACTAATAGTGCTATGTTACGGTGAAAATGTTGATTTTGTCTTTTTTGGGTCGACTAAAACCAATGCACCGATATTTATAACCAATTCATACTAATATTATAAATGCGAAAGTGTGTGTGTCTGTTACCTCTTCAAGCTTAAACCGCTGAACCGATTTAGATGAATTTTGGTATAGAGATAGTTTGAGTCCCGGGGTAGGACATTGGATAGTTTTTATCCCGGAAATCATCCCCTAAGGGGGTGAAATGGGGGTGAAAGTTTGTATGTGGCTGCGACATAAACGAGTTCCACGCGGACGGAGTCGCGGGCAGAAGCTAGTAATATTATAAATGCGAAAGTGTGTCTGTCTGTTACCTCTTCACGCTTAAACCGCTGAACAGGTTTGGATGAAATTTGGTATAGAGGTAGTTTGAGTCCCGGAGAAGGACATATGATACTTTTCATCACGGAAATCATGCCCTAAAGGGGTGGAATGGGGGATGAAAGTTTGTATGGAGCTACGATATAATCGAGTTCCACGCGGACGGAGTCGCGGGCAGAAGCTAGTACTTTATAATAGTGCATGTGGTAACAATAATTAATATTTAAAATGTATAATAATAACGAAGATATATTGTAGGTTTAATAATAATAATATTGTATGCCCGCAAGGCGCAAAGGGTAACTACTGTTGATACGTGTTTCCTGCATACCATCTCTCTTGGACACATTGAACAAAAAGTATTCTATCCTATTCTATTCTATTCTACACGGCGGCCGCGCCATCGCTAAATATTAGGGGGCAATCTTACACAAATCGAACTAGCCCCATAGTGAGCCCAATAAGGCTTGTGTTATAGGTAGGTACTAGACGACGATATATATAGATATTGATAATTATATACATAGAAACATCCAAGACTCGAAAACAAATATTCATGCTCATGACAAAAAGATTTGCCCTTACCGGGATTCGAACCCAGGACCTTCTCAGCTTTGTAGGCCGCGTCACTACCCGCTAAACTAACCAGTCCAGTACCTTAAAATTCCAACTTGCCCCGCAGCGACCTCTGGCCCTAAGAGAGAGCAAACATTCCGAGCCGCAGATTAACGCATGACGCCATTGTTGCCGGAGAAAACTGTGGGAGAACGAGGGAAATTACTGTTGTAATGGTCTGGTCTACACTTTATTCAATTCGTTTATTTCAGTTCAGACCAGGTCCATAAAATATGTTAGTTAAAATATACTAAGCCTTACTTACTATGTTAGAAAATCATTCATAAATACATCCACACTAATATTATAGATGCGAAAGTGTGTCTGTCTGTCTGTCTGCTACCTCTTCACGCTTAATCCGCTGAACCGATTTGGATGAAATTTTGTATAGAGATAGTTTGAGTCCTGGAGAAGGACATAGGATAGTTTTTATCCCGGAAATCATCCCCCAAGGGGATGAAATGAGGGGTGAAAGTTTGTATGGAGGTACGATATATAAACGAGTTCCACGCGGACGGAGTCGCGGGCAGAAGCTAGTTATAATATATGGTGAACACTCCCTCTGGACTCCATGTGGATAGTGTCCCAGTGATTCCACATTGCACTGGCCGGAGACTCCACCACTCACTTGGGAACCTGTAGCATGGACGGCCTTATCCGACACTGGCTAACACCGTTCAATAGAACGAGACGGACGCTCTATCTTGTCACTTATCGCATGATAAGGCCGACCATGATACGGGGTCAGGAGACAGTTGGTACTCTCGAGCACGCGCTGCATCAGGGAGGCAGTCATCCCTTTATAACGGGACTACATTTATTTATTTAAAAAACTAGCTTCTGCCCGCGACTCCGTCCGCCTGGAACTCGTTTATATCGTAGCACCATACACACTTTCATCCCCAATTTCACCCCCTCCGGGGATGGCTTCCGGGGTAAAGACTATCCTATGTCCTTCCCCGGGATCCAAACTATCTTAGCGTGAAGAGATAACAGACAGACAGACACACACTTTCACATTTATAATATTAGTATGGATAGGTATATTAAACTGTTATATTCCAATACATAAAGTGACATTTAGATCTACCTTACCTGACGTATGTACTATCGAACCAACTGAATCATGACCCACCATAGAACCTTGTTACAATTAACGAACATACGTAAGATCATATGACGTAAATATGTCAGTTAATTGTAACAAGGTTCCATGGTGGGTCAGGATTCAATTTTGTCGATAGTACCTACGCACAAAAGGTTATACTAAGCGGCTAATTGATTATGTATCTTCTTTTACTAGGCTACAATTAGTGCATAAGAGCTGTTTGTCAAATTAGGTGAATTAGGTTAACTGAAAGTGAACCAGGTTCACCAAAGGCCAGCTTCAGGTGCATTAAGTTTAATTATTATCAACTTTACTCCCCCGATAGGTTCCGTTATCTGTATTGAATCTCCCGTAGCACAATAACTACACTACTTGTTGAGCCGTTTCAGATATTTTTGAGTGACTTGTCCGTTCAGATATTGGTCAGATATTCGCCAACCATATGATATGGCAAATGGCGCAATCTATAAAAAAATAATTAGGGGACAGTCTTACGCAAATCGACCTAGTCCCATAGTAAGCTCAAGGCTAGTGTTATGGGTAGGTACTAGACGACGATATACTTAACAGATATGAATTACTTAAATACATAGAAAACATCCAGTACACTTCAGAAACAAATGCTAGTGCTCATCACACAAATAATTGCCCTTACCGGGATTCAAACCCAGGACCTTCAGCTTGGTAGGCAGGGTCACTACCCACTATAAGTATATGATATGGCGCAATCTAATTATTTATTACTACACTTACCGTATTTATAAGCGTAAACGTTAAAAACCAATATTGGTTTTATATTTCCACTAAAATAAACTATTCTTATTGCGCTATACGACGGAAATAACCATTTACATGTAAATGTTATTATTTTACACGTCGCCTAATTAAGTATTAGTATTCTATTACTTTGGAAAGTGATTATTGGATGGTAAATTATTTGAGCCCATTTGGT
Source organism: Epinotia bilunana (assembly GCA_947049275.1). NCBI lineage: Eukaryota > Metazoa > Arthropoda > Insecta > Lepidoptera > Tortricidae > Epinotia > Epinotia bilunana. The sequence continues at coordinate 4,100,312 of OX346269.1, read as the reverse complement.
ACCCAGCGTGACAGAGACGTGTCAGAGGCAAGTGAAAGGCTTTTAACCGACTTTAAAATCGGAGGAGGAACTGTGGGTTACTCGACTGCCACACAAGGATTGTTATGCATCACCTACCAATAAAGTATGAGTATGAGTATGAGTATGAGTATTTTTTTTTGAGCGTTTTGAAAGTATTTGGAAAACCGAAGTGTTTTGTTGCTCTTTACCATAGAGTTATATTACTACGTGTAGAGTAGACATCATCTATACTCTATATCATAAGTTTGCGCATGTCAACATACCCCTCATGAGAGTATGTTGGTTTAGTCTGTGGCGGGCAGTGATGGCGGACGATTCGAGGGCAATTTTGACTCAAATTTTTTAAAAATGCCTTCTTTTGCATTGCGCTATTGCACCAACAATAAACCCAACGATAGTAAAAGTACGGGAATCACTTTTCATCGGCAAATTCACAGGTTTTGTAGGTAAATAACATTTTGGCGGCCATTATTTCGAAGATTAAAAATGTAGAAGTGACAATTTCTCAAGACTATTATGCCTTATTACTAGACTTACTGATTTGAAGCTTTAAAGATTTTATTTTTTGCACCAAAATAGCAGCAACCATTTGCTTTTTTTGAAGTGAAAACTTCTTTAGCGGCGCTGTGCACTTTTTGGGATGGGGGAAAATTGTTAAACTCGGCACAGATTTTTGTGACGTCTGATGCGTAAGGTGAGATCTCAGGAGGTCACGTGACCGTAGGATGGTGAGAGATTCGGGACAAGGCTTGGGGGGGGGGGGGGGGGAATTGTTTGATGTAAGACGTTATTATATTAATTTCCAATTGCTTTCAAAATCTATATGTGAGGATCACGTGGGACCTTAAATGTGTATGGATCTGACTAATACTGAAAGTGGTCGAAATTTAGTTTTTTTGTCTTGCTGCGATTGCTATCAAAATCGATATCTGAGGATCCGCATGGACCTTAAATAGGGCTTTGTCATCAAATCTGACACAAATTGCTGAGACAAATTGCATCAGCATAATGCATCCTCATGAACTATAAAGGGGGAAATATCTGGTAGGTATGAAAGAATTACAAATACCAAATATCGGTGACTAAATCAATAAGTAGTTTTTTTATACGAGTGTATTAAATCACGCTATGGCCATAAGGCCAAAAGTGAATCCGAACTAAGAAAATTGTCGCATCTACTGCACGTTTACATACTCTTTGATTTTCCAAGCGATGATGACGTCAAGACGTCAAGAAAAATCCCTAAAAAAAGATTCCATGTAAAAAGAGGCCAAGTCTCGAAACTCTTCCAACGTAAAAAATTGTGAGATATTTCGTAGAGCCAAGTCTCTCTGGCATTAATATTAATCTTTATTGATAAAATGTAATTGATAAAAAAACCGCATTCATATAGGTCCATCCGTTTGGGAGCTACGATACCATAGACAGATACACAGATACACAGACACGTTAAACTTATACCACCCCTCTCTTTGCGTCGGGGGTTAAAAACGGCAACCATCTTAGGGCTAACTTATGCACTCTCATACACACGGACTAAGCTGTTAAGTATGTTTCTGGGATAAGTGCAGTGCGTTTCGTTTGTTATTTTCTTGCAATTTTCATTTAGGACTACACTTGCAGTTGTCTCTGCAGTATTACCGGGAGTTTGTGGCTGAGTGTGTTTTATTGCTGGAAGTTTCTCTGCCGTGATCGCAGCAGAAATGAGGCTATTGCAGCAGAAACACAGTAACCGATTTAGCCCTCCGAATTGCTAAACTTAAGTGCCAGTGGGCGGGGCACGTTGCACGTAGAACCGTTGGTCGTTAGGGCGGAAAGTTTTTCGAGTGGCAACCACATACTAGCTGCGGCGTGGGTAGAGGTGGGCTGATGATATTTAGGTCGGGGGGAGTCCGCTGGATGCGGGTGGCGCAAGACCGGTCATTGTGGGACTATTTGTGGGAAGTCTATGTCCAGAAGTGGACGTCTTTCACGACAAATAACAAATCCATACTAATATTATAAAGGCGAAAGTGTGTCTGTCTGTCTGTCTGCCTGTTACCTCTTCACGCTTAAACTGCTGAACCGATTGAGATGAAATTTGGTATGGAGATAGGTTGAATCCCGGGGAAGGACATAGAATAGTTTTTATCCCGGAAATCATCCCCCTGAGGGGGTGAAATGGGGGATGAAAGTTTGTATCGAGCTACGATATAAACGAGTTCCACGCGGACGGAGTCGCGGGCAGAAGCTAGTAATATATATACTTATACTTACTTAAATAAAAGTAAAGCTCGTTTAATAGTACAGGAGATATGCTTCCAATATCGTTACAATAATATTTGCAAGCCTGTCTACGTCTTTGCGTCGAAAAGCGAGACTCGGTCTATTATTTTTGAACTGATCACGAGGTATCAGCATCACGGCACTTCAAAAATATTAAAATCCATTTCTGTATAAGTGAAACAGAATACATGAATCGGAGACAAATAAATAAAACTAACTGAATACTGTCAGCACGCTATGTAATGTAACTGAAATGATTTGCATAAGAAACGTCATCAACATTGACCACATTGACAGTATCAGTCGAACATGTAATGTTCGGACTACAAGAAAACTAACATATCTAATGTACACGTTGGAGGTTCAGTAAATACAGGGTATGGGTGTGGCCTGTAATAGGAGCAATAAATGACACGGTGGATTATTCATTCAATCAGCAATCAGTTGTAAGTGGTTTAACAAAAAAAATCAAGAAAAAAAACACAAAACAGTAACAGCATGCCTGGTTTCTTTTAATTCATTGGAATACTATCAATATTAAATACAAAAAATCATGCTTAATGTAAAAAAAACCCACCAAACATTGATGGAAAACACTAATAATCATTATGAGATAAATGCCCAGTGTTCTACCAAGATATTTGATGATTTACATGCTACGATATCGTGATATCAAGTTTCATTACTTATGGATCACAACTTGAAATATCATTTTTTCCGAATTCAATAATTTTGAAACATTGGTACCGATATAAAGTAACTGCGGATATTCTATGGAGTCATCCTTTAAATTTATTGCTCCTACTTATTATAGAGAGAGACCCGTAGCAGAACCAAGGTAACCGATATAGCCTTCCGAATCGCTAAACTTAAGTGGCAGTGGGCGGCGCACATAGCACGTAAAACCGATGGCCGTTGGGGCGGAAAGGTTCTCGAGTGGCGACCACGTACCGAAAGGCGCGGCGTGGGTAGGCCCCCCACAAGGCGGACTGATGACCCGGTAAAGGTTGCTGAAGTCCGCTGGATGCGGGTGGCGCAGGACCGGTCACTTTGGCACTCTTTGGGGGAGGCTGATATGATGATGATGATGACGATGACTTATTACAGGCCAGCGGTATAATGTACAAGTTGTAGAACATTCTCAATAATTTATTTTACATACATTTACGTTTTTTTTAACAAAACTGAACCCACTTCAATTCAGTCCCAGCCAGCCACACTCGTATAGTCGTATTAACATTTTTACATTTCCTTTCCACTTGACCACATGAACTGCTTTCCGTATAAGTGGACTTTTACAGAAAAAAAGCCAATTCGCTATACTGCCGTCCTAAGCAAAAAGGACGCATCTGACTATGAGACTCGTAGTCAGATGCGTCCTTTTTGCTTAGGACGGCAGTATATATTTGGGCCGGTAATATTTGAGGAGCTCCGTCGATTCCTTAGGCATCTCAGAACAGAATCACCTTTTGTTGTCGTGAAAGGACACCGACATCTCGTATAAAAAGATGCTGGTAAAATTTCTTGGAAAAAAACAATTTTGCGTAATTAAAGGTGTTGTTTTTTTTTTGATAATTGACCCAGAAGTAAGGTTGATAGTCAGTGATCGGAATTAGGTGAGCCAAAATACCTATTATTCGCAAGAGGACATAATATAAAGTGGTTGCAACCGGGTAGGAAAACAGAATTTTCTCTTAAATACCGGGTATTCGTTATTTTTCCGGGTACCAGTCGTAATGTTCAACATATATGTTTTTACTTATAGAACGGGATGTTTAATGTTAATCTAAAAGTTATAACCATTTCATACTTTTTCCTTCCCTTTTTACTACAAACTAACATAAACAATCCCGTACTATAAGTAAAAATATGTATGTTTAACATTACGACTACTTATAGTACCCGGACAAATATCGATTACCCGGTATTAAAGAAAAACAATATTTTTCTACCCGGTTGTATCCACTCTACATTATGTCCTGTTGCGAATAATAGGTATTTTGGCTCACCTAATTCCGATCACTGTTGATAGTGAAATAATATGGTGAAAAAAATTACGTGGTTAGATTCGAATGAAAAAAGGATATGTTATAGAAATCGTTCAAAGATCCCGTGGAATCACCGGATGGTTCGGATGGTCGAAGACCAGCGCTGGCTACCAGGCCAGCCCCCCTAGCTTAGCGAATAACAGCCCTGCACAACGATGGAACCGTTTCGTGGCAATGTTGTCTTCTATTTTGTATTTTGATTTATGTGCATGTATGTGTTGTTGTCATGAATAAATGTTATTCTATTCTATTATTTTCAAGATAATTCACCGAGCTTATTTTTCCATACTGTCCTTTCTCAGAATATTTCTACCTTTTTAGAATGTTTCTGCAACTTGTACCTACATTGGCAGCCATGGGTAAGGAACCCCAATTCTAAATAAAATGTGTAACTGGTTTGTGTAGGTACATTTCTGACAGATTTCGCAATTTCGTCGCCTTCGCCTTTGTACCTACCTGTATTACCGGTATGTTTTTTTTTACCTACTGTCATGTACAATAGGTAAAGGATTTCTCATTTGGTGTCTGAAACTCGCCGATAACTAACTAGACTGCCTTTTTAACCGACATAAAAAAGGAGGTTCTCAATTCGTCGGAATTTTTATTAGTTTTTTTTTTGTGGTTCGAGCGTAATGGAGCCGTTTTTATTGTTACTTTTTCTGATTCATCAGAGTTCAGGTGTTATTTACTCTTTAAATTGTAAGTACCTTTATATTTTTAATATGTGTTTCTGTGTGTCTGTCTGTGGCATCGTATCTCCCAAACGAGTGAATCGATTTAAGTGCGGTTTTTTAACCGAAAGTCTTGCCTGTCGAGAAGTTCTTAGCTATTTTTGTTGTGTCTAGGTTTAATTTAACCTACCTACATACTAACAAGAATTCGAGTCAATTCTACAGGGTGAAGTGTGAATAATGTCCCAAAAACAACCTAAGTCTAATTTGTCAGTTTTTAATGTACGAATAAAATGTCATTATTAATTAGTTTATAACCTGCAATAGGTTTTAAATTAATTAGTTTTTTTGTTGTAGTTGAGTTTGTGCAGTCAGCATCAGAAGTAACTAAACAAAATAACACGCTCAAAATGACCTACACAGATCCTTCTTCCCTTGACATTAGAGTTCGTGTGTAGATCATTTTGAGCACCAGAACTGCTTTGCAACTTCTGCTGCTGACTGTAGTAAAACCAAATATTGAAGTGAAGTGAAGGAGCAGAAATAGAGGGTGTTTTATTTTAAATGGTAATTCTCACGAAAGCTACCATCGATATCCATCTACCCGGAGGAAACTAGACCTCTTTCGTATATATAGTGAGGGTTGCATTGCAAACCGTCTGTTATCCTAGGCGGAGTTCGTTAAAATCTGTATGTATGGAAAGTTTGACAAGTTTCTATGGAATGACAGCAGCCGGCGCCGTATTGAAAGTTTTTTTTTCTTTTGGCTGAACGCGGTATATTTAACTAAGCCACGGTCGCCTATTGGTTCAGGCATGCGGCTGTCAACGGTTTTAGGAACTTAAGTATGAACGAAATATTTACTGTGAGCTTTTCGGTGAAGAAAAACATCGTGAAGAAACCGGAATAATACCAATTAATCTAGTTTTCCTTCTAGGTTGGAAGGTTAGATGGCAGTCGCTTTCGTAAAGTGCTTATTCCAAATCTTGGGCTCCGTTAGGGCACAACCGGGAATAATGCTAGGAGGCAGGGTCGCCAACTTTGTTGGGTGAGATATAGTATTTTGCAGAAAAAAACGTCAAAAATATATTACCCTGTAAAAAAACTGGGCATTTTGAAGCACTTCGTAAGGGCCCCTGAAATATAGTATTTTTGCGTACTATATTTCTTAAACAGTCTATAGTACAAAAAGTCTAAATATAGTACAATACTAATATAGTACGGTTACCAACCCTACTAGGAGGACGACGGTCTGTAATTGTAAGTTTGTGTAACCCGCTCATAGACATATTTCTCGATGATTTGGTGATATTCATTTCAGCAACGGAGTTTTTCAAGATGCCGGAGATGTATCAGATGGACTATTATGATCCGTGCCTGGCAGACCCGGGCGGGGTCTACTGCCTTCTGGACGCGGAGCTGCATCCTGGAGACAATCCTGACCTCATGCGGACTATCCGGGTACGATCCACGGCTGCCTGTTGTGATTTCTCAGGGTCCTGTAACAGCGAATTCTGGCTCAGGAGCTTGTAAACATACCTGCCCAGCTAGCACGATACGTTTTATGGTCAAATGTGAGGGTCCTAATGTACAAGAACGTCACGTAAAACATGACCATAAAACCTATCATGCTAGCTGCCCTGGTGTAACATATTTTTCTCCTTTTGAACGTTAAATTGGTCACGGTTGAGCGAGCAAGTTCGCGGACTTATAGCTCGACGACCTAATCGCCTGTGTGTCATTTCAAGTACGCGTATAGGTAGTTGAGAGTATTTAAGTTGACCGAATTACATCGAAGTACCTAGTCCATTCAAAAAGTAGCTCTTATGTCCAAGGTAAAAGATTCAAATTCCAACGACAGTTCCATAAAAAGTCGGTCACATTAATAAATAATCTTAGTAACTATAATCTTCAGAACTCCTCATCCGTCTATTTGCAATTTGTTTCACCAGTATATCGAATGGTCCTTTAGACAGAAGCTATATTTAATCCCGCGGCTCGTTCTGGGTTCTCCCTAATACCACATAATAAATAATAGTACTACGTACAGAAGGTTCTCTGTGTCACGTTTTTTTCTTATTGTAATAAAACGCTCCAAGTAAATAACAAGGCAGTTTATTAAGATTAGGGCATAAATCCGATGCCGGCCATAGATCTGCTTATCACTGAGGTGCTTAAAACTAACTAAAAAAAAACTTATCTGCTATGTAGTTGGTAACTACAATTGGGCCTCGGTATATATATGCCTGGAGGCCTTCTTTGTGCAGCCAGTTGTTAGGAGGCGCCAACTCCCGAGGTAGTTCCTGAGATAGACAGGAAGGGCATAAAACAAAAAGTATTTACATTTGGCCACCTACTGCGCTGTCGTCAAGCGAAATGATTTACTATGATAAGATTGATAAGAACATTAAAATATTAAACACTAATGAGTTAAACTAACAAGTGGGTAGACTACAATTAAGCGCGTACTTAGTCACCTAGTATTTTGCAACATCAGTACTTGCAAATCCTATACTAACAATTTATAAGAAAACATTTCTAAACACTTAGCAGCTACTGTATTACGATGCGTTTGATGTTAACAGTCACTAAACGCATAGGTTTATTATGTTTTTATTTTTATTTGCACAACTTACCCAGTACGGGAACGAGGAATAGTCAGTCACCAGTAAAACACAAAAGCACGGTGTCCTTTTTTTCTTTTAACAATAAAAATAATAGGTAAATACCACTGTATTAGAACCAGCGTAATAATTTCATGAGGGATTCGCTAACAGCAGCGGCCGTGCATACCTGCATCGGCGCAGCGAATGAGCAGTGACGTAACAGAGCGGTCGACTGACGACCGGTCACCAAGCGCTCGCGCAGTTCACTCGATTCACTACTAATAAAAATAGTTTGCATGTACGTAAAATATTATTTTTATATTTATGATACATACCATTTTTGAATGTTAGAGGTTTTTATTTTATAACTAGGGTCTAGTTTCAATTGTGTTAAGTTATAAGATTTTGTATGAATTATTTTATTTTCAAGTTTTTTGTAATCATATTTTGTTTATTCAAGATTAAGTTATTAATATTCATGGTAGATATTTTACAGTGACAGCTATACGTGACAGTATCCCTCTCCTTACGGAAGGATTTTACCTCACGGAAAATCCTTTATTTTATTACTGTAACTTCATTTACTTTTTATTATTTAGCTTTAAGGCTAGTTATCAATTTAATATCTTTAACATGCCATGATCCCAGATCCCGGCCAGACATATCTTCCAGAATATACACTAATGGGGAAAGCTTTTCTTTTATTTTGCATTTCAGAAACTTTGGAGCCAGTTTTTTACTGAAATGCGCATCCTTGTCGCTTTGAAAGTAACATCGTTTCCATACTACGTCACCTGTGGTAAATTCCACGTGTCTTCTCCTTAGATCATATCGCTGCGAATTCTTTAAGTGAGACTGCCAGAGAGCCTTTTGAACATTGTCAAATATGGGTGCTAGATGGCCAAGGTTCTCCGCGTACGCATCACGTGGGATAAGGATTTTATCATTTGGGTCATCAGTATTGTCTATATAGTGAGACCCGCAAGTAACCAGTTCCCTCCCATGTACTAGAAATGAGGGAGTGTAACCAGTTGTTTCGTTAACGGAATTATTAACTGCAAATTGTATCTTAGCAAGATTCACATCCCAGGACCTGTGATCATCGTTTACAAATGTAGAAATAGATGTTACAATCGTCTTATTATAACGCTCTACGCTGTTAATTTGCGGGCAATATTTTGGTGTAAAATGAACTTTTGGAACTTTGTAAGACGTCAATAAATTATTTAGATCCCGACTAATAAACTGACAACCATTATCAAGGATAACTGTTTGCGGAATTCCATGGACCAAAAACACTCCATCTTCCAGACATTTGCATATATTCTGAGCGGTAGCTCTTCTGAGTGCAAAGAGAAGGCAATATTTTGAAAAAATGCATGCCACTACAAAGATGTAACAGTTTTGTTTTCTAGTGTTTGGCAAAGGTCCGACTAAGTCGATAGATATAGCTTGAAAAGGTCTACTACATTCTTTTGGTCTTCCCATTTTCCCTAACGTGCCGTGAGTAGGTAATTTATAAGCTAAGCAAGTATCACATCCAGTCACAAAATCCACCGTATCAGAGTACATGCCTGGCCAGTAATATTTTAATGCCATTCTTTTATACGTCTTAAATATACCAAAATGACCCGATATTGGTTCAGCGTGACATATCTTTAACACATTCTTACGTTTTTCGTCTGGCACGACCTCCTTCCAGTCAAACTCTGCAGTCAAGGGATTCTTAGACTTAGTATACCTGTACAAGACATTGTTTTCTACTCTGTAATTTGGAAAGCTTGTTGGAGACCTCTGACATCCATTCATTAAGTTTAGGTACCATGTATCCTGAATAGGTATCGATATATCTGAAATTGCAGCTAGGGGTACCGATCTCGAGAGTGCATCAGGGATTATGTTGTCCTTGCCTTTTCTGTGTCTTAATTCAAAATGAAAGGAAGAAAGTCGGACTCTCCATCTAGCAAGTCGACCGGATGGATTTGATATAGATAGAAACCATTTTAAGGCGGCGTGATCTGTATATACAGTGAACATTTGGCCATTTTCAAGGTAACATCGCCAATGTTCGAGAGCCGCTAAGACAGCCAGAGTTTCACGCTCTGTAACGCTGTAATTCTTTTGAGGACCTGACAGAGAGCGACTCATGTAAGCCACTGGATGCTCTATGCCATCTATAGTTTGAGATAGCATCGCTCCAACTCCGAAATTACTTGCATCGGTATGGACTTCAAAGGGAAGTCCAAAATCTGGGCAAGCTAATACCGGAGCTTCTGCTAATAGAGACTTGAGCTTGATAAATGATTCTTCCGCTTGCACAGTCCACTTAAACGGAGGAGCACTTTTCTTAGTGGAAGTCAAAGAATTGAGTGGACCAGCAATAGTGCTGAAGTTTGGAATGAACCTTCTGTACCAAGAAGCAGTTCCTAAGAAACGCTTTACTTCCTTTTTTGAAGTAGGCGTCGGAAATTGTGTGATGGCTTTGACCTTTTCTGGATCCGTGCGAAGGCCATTAGCATCAATGACATAACCTAAATAGTTCAATCTGTCACGAAAGAATTTGCATTTCTCTAGGTTGACAGTTAAATTAGCTTTATTTAATTTTTCAAGTACTCTTTTCAGTAATGTAACATGTTCTTCGAAGGTTTTACTGACTATAATAATATCGTCCAAATACGCGAAAACCTTTAATTCAAAGTCAACACCAAAAAGGGTATCCACCAGCCTTTGCTGCGTAGCTGGCGCATTAGTTAACCCGAAGGCTGTTACGCAGAACTGAAATGTACCCCTTGAGGGTACAAAAAAAGATGTTTTTTCCCTATCAGACTCTTTTATTGGTATCTGCCAAAATGCCTTAGAGAGATCAATACTGGAAAGGAATCTGGCATCTTTTAAGTTATCGAGGATCTCTGATACATAAGGTAAACTATAGGCATCCTTCTTTGTAACGGAATTCAGCTTTCTGCTATCTAGGCAAAGTCTAGGTTTACCATCTTTTTTACTTACCACTAGTACTGGTGAGGACCATGGGCTCTCGCATGGTTCTATTACTTGCAGAGACAGCATTTCGTCTACTTGTTCTGTAATTATTCTCTGTTTTTCGGGTGACATGCGATAGTACCGCTGTCTGATAGGGGCAGCATCACCAGTATCGATGGCATGAGATATAAGAGTTGTTCTGCCAAGGCCTTTGCAGTCATAAGAGATATCTCTGAAGTTGTGAATTATTTCATCAGCTTCACATCTCTGTTCGGTATTTAAATGATCGTAACTGTATAGTTTAGTCGCATTAACACTTATTTCAGATACGCCAGGGTCGCTGGAAAGATAATCGACCTTATTCATATATTTCGGGCATAAGTTAAAATTTGTCCAGAAATCTATTCCGAGGATGAGCGTAGCTTCAATTTCTGGAATAATGTGGGTTTTAAGAACTTTTGTTACGTTCTCAAATGTAACAGGAACATTGAAATATCCCATGGACATTATCCGCTGACCTCCTGCAGTGGTTACGGTAATTTTTTCGTCATCGTTCAATAAAAATCCATGACGCAGCAGCAGCAAGTGTGCATTATTACCGATTATCGAAATAACAGAGCCTGAATCGAGTAAACCATATATTTCAAGTTCTACATGGTTCTTAATCATAACTTTTACATAGGGTCGAGGATCATCATTTGGTTTGTTGAAAATTGCCGCTAGTTTATACGATTTAAAGAAATTTGTAACAGTGACAAGCCACTTACTCCAATCACTTTCTGAATCAAAGTTATTGGCCCTAGTAGCGTCGTGGCAATTTTCAACACTTATTCGTTTTTTGCCTTAGCCGATGTGGAAGGTTTAGGATTGCAATTGGGACAGTCTGGCAACTTCACATTTTTCATTCCGCATTTAAAACAAAAAATATCATTTCTATCGGCATTGCATTCTGGCATTGAGTGAGTGTCGACACGGCACCGGAAGCAGAACTGTTTGCTATTAGCGATAGCATAAGTTTTATTACCCGTTTCCACTCTATTGCCTTCGAAATACTGCCTGTTTGAAGTAGCAAAATTGTTTGCCTTTAGAGTAGGCTTAGAAGAGTAGGTATAATTTGACCTAACCACGTTTTTATTTTGCTCTTTTACACTTTTATACGCAAACTCGGGAGCCAAAGTCGTTGAGTTTGCATTTGGTGGCTCTTTAAAATTATCGCATCGACTTTTAACATGCTCATAATTTTTGCATAGTATCCGTAAACTCTCGATGGAGTCAATATCGGGGCAGGTAGCGAGGATATTAGCATAACAAGGCCTTATATTATGTAATATGATCTCCAGCCTTTCAGATTCATTCATGTGCTTACTAAGACGCCTAAACATTCCATCCATTATTGCTAAATAGATAGCAATGCTTTCTGAATCTCCTTGTGTCCGATTACGTATTTCCGCTAACATTTTGTAATCGTAGTCAATAAAATCGAAGTCTTCTTTTAAGACCGAGAGCAACATCTTCCAAGAACTAACTCGTTCTTTAACACTACGGAACCAATGTAGTGCATCACCTGTAAAAATCTCAGTTGCGCTCGCTAACATTTTACCATCAGGAATGCCCTTTGCTTCGCGAAACTCTTCAATTCGTTGTATAAACGAACGAACACACGTTTTCCCGTCATACCTAAGTTTTGCTAATTCAGATGTAACACCACGATCACAGGTCACCGTAATATGAGTCGGTCTTTCCGTGGGAACAGGCTTGGGATCAGGCTCAGAATAAGTTTCACAGTCAACGGCAGTGGCTACTTTGGATAGGTCTTGCAACTGAAATTCCAGGCCTTCTAATTTTTTTTTTAGCTTGTCTTGTACCGCAACGTCATCAGAAGATGCTGGTACAGCTCTGTGAACCCGGAAGTAAACATGATTCAATAAAGCATGAGTCCTAGAATATAGTGAAATCTGATAATCCGTCTTCAAAAGGTTTAAGTTACTTTTTATTTTTGAAATTGTATCATTAATTTCAAGCGTTTCATTATCAAAATCTAGGCAGGATTCAAGAATGTCACTCGCAGCAAATTTTTGAGTAAGTCTCGTAACCTGTCGCCTTAATTCAAGGACATTTTCTGCAGGAACCCCACCCCTGATATTCACTTCATAAACTAGCTCCTGTTTTTGCAAGAGCAAATACTTTATAGAGCGATCCATTTCGATCCAAAATCAATGACCGAGTATGTTGTGCAAAATATCTACACACTAATCTATTATCAACAACAAAAACAGCGGTAACAGAGTAAGAAAAAGGGAAAAAGTAAAATAAAATAAAGAAATAAGCTTATGTTATGTCTAAAAATCTGATGACAATAAAAACACTTATATAAATCAATAACAAAACACACTCTTTTTTTTTTACCCAAGAAAAGCCAGGAACAATACTTATACACAGAATAGCAATTATACGACAATAACTTATTTCTAGAGACAATAACTTATTGTGGAAAATCAATTGCGCGAGTAAAGCCGCACGACTTAGTCTAGCGCTACAAAGATCCGTTACTCTAGCAAGAATCGGCAAAGTAGTCTTACAAACAAGTGCACGGAGGCAGCTACATGGATGTAATTGAAATGAATAAGCCTGATTTAGCTTTAGAATAAAGCAAATATTAAATACCAAAGCAGATCCTTAAATGACCTTATAAATAAACCACGTTTATGGGCGCCATTGTCACGTTTTTTTCTTATTGTAATAAAACGCTCCAAGTAAATAACAAGGCAGTTTATTAAGATTAGGGCATAAATCCGATGCCGGCCATAGATCTGCTTATCACTGAGGTGCTTAAAACTAACTAAAAAAAAACTTATCTGCTATGTAGTTGGTAACTACAATTGGGCCTCGGTATATATATGCCTGGAGGCCTTCTTTGTGCAGCCAGTTGTTAGGAGGCGCCAACTCCCGAGGTAGTTCCTGAGATAGACAGGAAGGGCATAAAACAAAAAGTATTTACATTTGGCCACCTACTGCGCTGTCGTCAAGCGAAATGATTTACTATGATAAGATTGATAAGAACATTAAAATATTAAACACTAATGAGTTAAACTAACAAGTGGGTAGACTACAATTAAGCGCGTACTTAGTCACCTAGTATTTTGCAACATCAGTACTTGCAAATCCTATACTAACAATTTATAAGAAAACATTTCTAAACACTTAGCAGCTACTGTATTACGTTGCGTTTGATGTTAACAGTCACTAAACGCATAGGTTTATTATGTTTTTATTTTTATTTGCACAACTTACCCAGTACGGGAACGAGGAATAGTCAGTCACCAGTAAAACACAAAAGCACGGTGTCCTTTTTTTCTTTTAACAATAAAAATAATAGGTAAATACCACTGTATTAGAACCAGCGTAATAATTTCATGAGGGATTCGCTAACAGCAGCGGCCGTGCATACCTGCATCGGCGCAGCGAATGAGCAGTGACGTAACAGAGCGGTCGACTGACGACCGGTCACCAAGCGCTCGCGCAGTTCACTCGATTCACTACTAATAAAAATAGTTTGCATGTACGTAAAATATTATTTTTATATTTATGATACATACCATTTTTGAATGTTAGAGGTTTTTATTTTATAACTAGGGTCTAGTTTCAATTGTGTTAAGTTATAAGATTTTGTATGAATTATTTTATTTTCAAGTTTTTTGTAATCATATTTTGTTTATTCAAGATTAAGTTATTAATATTCATGGTAGATATTTTACAGTGACAGCTATACGTGACATCTGTTAACAAATCCGCTGTTTATGTATTCTGAACCTAAACGTGGCCAGCCTCCCCTATCGCATGCAACGCGTGCGTGCCGTAGCAGCGCTAACATACCCCCTGGGGCCGGAGTTATACACAAGTGGCGCCTCGCGGTCAGCTAGTTTGAAGTATAGCTCGTATAAAGTTATAAACAACTTATCTGTGCATTAGCTAACTTACACACTAACTTATTTACAGGAATACTCGGAATACAAGAGGAAACATTATAACCACACAAAAATATACAGGGCACTGTGCGTCACAGATACTTGCAAGGACTTTACGCAGAACAGAAGCTTAGAAGATGAGGGGGACCTAAAGTCGATCCTTGAGGAATGCGTCAACGCCTCCATATGGCAAGAACATAAATTGACAGCTAGGTAACATCAACTGTTTGCATAATTTTAACATTCATCAACATCGTTATATCAGTCGAAAGACGGCCACTGCTGGGCATATGCCTCCCCCAAAGAGTGCCACAATGACCGTTGCTGCGCCACCCGCGATCTTTACCAGGTATTCAGTCCACCTTGTGGGGTCTACCCACGCTCTGGTACGTGTTCACCACACGAGAACCTATCCACTCAACGAACGGCCGTACGGCGGAACTTATATTAATTATTATTATTATTATCTCTTTATTCATATTTCATCTTAAGTTAGGTTTGTACAATAAATTTATAAAAAGTAAAATATAGAACTATACATACAAAACATAAAATCATTATAAAAACCTAACCTAGGGTGCAGCCGGCAGCGAGACGGGGCCTAAGCTACCGGCGGTCAGGGCGACAGAATCAGGAACCTCCTGACTATCCGCGCAGTATCCAGGAGTACCGCCTTCTGTATCTGGCCCTTGATCCAGCCATCTAGCGAGAGTCTCTTATTATTATTATTAATAACCAACACAGTTACAGTTATACCACATTACAGTTATATCGGAATTTTAAAAAGCAGGTGTGATGGATGATAAAAAAGGAAGGCAAGTTCTTTTTTTTCTTTCTATCACCATCAAATGACTTTAATAATTAATTAATCATACAGATACAATACGAATAAATAGTTTTAAAATGTAATTTTCTGTTTCAAAATCATACTCGCTTTTCGTGCAAATTCTGAATGGACGTGATGGGCCAATCTTACAAGCCCTCGCTAGCTCAGCTTTCAATACAAGCACTTGCCTTTGCAGCCTTGGATATCATATAACTATTATCTCTATATTTTGTTTTTGTAAAACTTTGAAACAGGAAACTTAGGTCAGGGTTAATGAATGCGACAGATCTTTGAAAATGCGTTGTGTGACGACACGTCTGTGCCAAAGGGCAATGGGTAACTTTGTATGAAGAAAATTAGCGTTTTTTTGAGCGGCCACGGATGATTATTTTGTAATTGTTTAGAGGACCTCTTAAACACATCCTACATACATACATACTAGATTCGCGCTCACCTATTTACGCTCACTTATTTTCCAGTGCCACTTTTAGCATAAATGTGAGTATAAAAGATCGACAAAATGTGATATAGTAGTGATAGGTTGCTAGCCCATCGCCCACACCACATCAACCATGTTCCCTTAATCGACTTTTACGACAGCCACGGGCAGAAATGGGGCGGAGAAATTCTAACCCGACACCACACGGGGGACCACATCTTACCACATCTTAGATATAATGTCGGCGGCCAATCGTAAAATCCGCCAGATCACGAAATTCCTAGGCATATCGTGAAACGCCGCCATTTCATTATATGCCTAATAGTTGGCCAGGCTTATCACGATGTGCCTGATAAACAATACGGCAGATCGATTAGAGCAACGCATTCGTCTATATTCCTAGCTCTATACCGGGCACATCGTGAAATGGTTTCTTTCTTGGCCACTGGTGGCGCTGCGTATGCGATGGTGGCCGTGTTTGTTGGGAGCCAATAATCAGGGTGGACAAAAATGGCTTGTCATAAGTGAACTCTGTCTTTAGGTCGGTTAGGTTAGGGTTCACTTGTGCCCCTCAGACCAGAAATAGACACCCTGCGCAGCGGGGTGGCGTCGACTCGCTGGAGATTATCAGTCCGCACTCCTTACTTCTTTTAAAATTTACCTACTTCAATTTTGGACACCCTACTTACGTATAACGGTGAGTATTGAACGATATGGCAGCGTTTCATGATATGTCTAGGAATTTCATGATCAGCCTAAACGTCACTGGCTTGGCCAAATCATGAAATGCCGGCGTTTCATGACATACCTAGGAAGTTCATGATCTGCCTAAACGTCACTAGGCAAATCGTTAAATGGTGAATTTTGAACGATATTGCGGATGTACTCAGCCAAATCATCAAATGGCGGCGTTTCACGATATGCCTAGGAATTTCGTGATCTGGCGGATTTTATACATATATAAAATTAAAGGCGTTTAATAATATCAGACCCCGACATATTTAAGATTTAAGTGTTTTTAAATACCTACCTACGCCGATTGATCAATGTTTGAACACATCTATTGTTCCATTTCCTCATGTAATTCACCACTATTGTTTATTTTTATTAATCTGTCCAAGAAAACTGCTGAGGAGTAAGATCAATCATCAATCATTTCACTCCTTTCCTTTGCGAGCGTCGGGCGTATTAGTGGAGTTATGTTGGTCCCGCGTGGCTGAAGGAGTGAGACTCAGTGGCACGGACAGCTTCCACAAACCCATCGTTTAAGAGTCCGCAGTAAGGTCGGCCGAATTTCACCTTCCCATGCAAACGGAGTTTCGTTCTCATTTTAAAACTAGGTACGTGTTGGATTGTGGCGAAACTTTGCATAAGTATACAATGACATGAGGTATATCTATGTCTGTAATTAGTTTATATGGTTCCAGTTTATAAAACAAACAAAATACAGCAAAAACAAGTTTTGTATGAAGAACATAATTCGCTGTATTTTTTTTACTATAGTATCTGAAGCTACATTAACGAATTACAGACGTGGATATACCTCATGTCATTGTAGATGCAAAGTTTCGTTACAATCCAACACGTAGTTTTAAAATGAGAGCGTAACTACGTTTGTATGGATAATCGAGCTTACTGCGGACTCTTAACTCGTCCACGTCCAGGCAATCGAAGCGGTTTACGAATACGACCCGGGTCCTTTATAACTTTTCAATTCGACCTGTGGATATTTCATAAATCTCGACTCCGATGCATTTTAGATTAACTACATTTTATAACGAAATATTTTGGTTTTGAATAGCTCCATCATAATCTACCACTTAATTTTCCGAGTAGCCAGCTACTCACCTAAAAATGTCAACACTTTTACCCAACGCCCTTTCCTACTCGATTCTGAAACGAGAGGTTTTGATTTTTGTATTTCTCTAGCTAGTGGCTGTAAACACGACGAATCCTCATATTAATGAAGGGTCCGCAATATGATTGTGACCGGTGTCTGCTTACCATAAAGCAGGCCTTATGTTTGTCTGCCACCGTGGTATAAAAAATCCCGCTTACCGTCCCTAAATCCTGAGTTTGAACATATTTTTAAGACCGTAGTGTCCAACATGAAATGCAATAAAGGATATTGATTTAAATTGAATTGAAAAGCTTAACATTGTTAATTGTTACAGGGTGAGCAGTGTATCAGTTTGCAAGAAACATGGTGAGAAAAGGCGCTTTTCCACCGGAGATTACGTGATGGCCGCAGTTTATATAATACTCATCATACTGAACACGTTGGGAACTTTACACGAGTATAACAAAGGCGAAACTGCAGGTTACTTTACTTACTTACTTACTTACTCCGTTCGCTAAGCAACCCGAAATCTTGGCATCCAACACGAGATTTTTCTCGGCTTGCGTTAACTCTTGCCGATTGCAGACTTGGCGTTCGCGCAGAGCCGATGGAACCATGTCGCTACAGTGGTACCTTGGACGACGGACTTGGTATGCTTTCTTCACTTTGCGATCTTCCTCTATTCTCTCAAGGTGATCTAGCCAACGGAGTCGGTGAACTTTGGTCTTTCGTATGATTCAGCCACCAGGTCTATTTCCAGATTCTTTAGGAGCATCTTCCGTCCGTTCGTTGTGATGGGCCGAGAATCTTACGAAGAATCTTTCTTTCGGCGATTATTAGTCTTCTCTCTTCTTTTAAGTGTCAGTGTCCACGTTTCGAATCCGTACGTAAGGATTGGTCGTATTATCCTACTATCCTACCTAATATTATAAATGTAAAGGTTGGATGTTTGTTACTCAATCACGCTTTAACGGTTAAACCGATTTAGATGACAATTTTGCTGGATTTAAATATAGGATTGTTTTTATTCCGGGTCCACGCAGACGAAGTCGCGGGCGGAAGCTAGTGGTCTTATAAATACGGATTTTGGTGTACCTATTTATTTAGAAGTTTGGATAAAGGGTGGCACTTGGATAATGGATTTTTTAGGAAGCTTAAGAAAGCTTTTGGATCTTGTTAATATAGGTCGGAATTAGCAATATCACGTCGCAAAACTTGCAAAGTAGAAAGTACTCGGTCTTTTCTTTAGTAGGTACTTACTTTGGGGTTGCTGTAGAGCAAAAACAATTGTATGTACACTCTCGAAACGATTGAGGTATATTTTTTTACAAGTACACTAATTTAGTACAATTTGGATAAAAAAAATCACGTTGTACTCAGAAATACCAAAACAGAGTGGGCCCTAGAAACCTACGGAGCATGACATGAAAGTTTCCAGGAATGTCTGAGAATATTTAAAAGTTTTTGAGAATGTGGTCCAACTTTTACATTGCTGGCCGGATGGCAGCGATCAATGCAATATCTCTACTCAGGTGTTTATGTGATGTTTCTTTTGGGACATCGCATAAAGAATATACCTACAACTAGTTTTTAGTCCTCGGCACACGGGCAATTTATGTCAAAGCAATATGGGTTACATTCGAACCAAGAGGCTCTTGTCTTCATTCATATTCATATTTAAGACATGCCACTTGGAAATAAAGTGTCCATATCAACATCGAGGTCTAGGACGTTTACCTTATAGTCTAAGTAATGTCATGAGGAGGAAAAGTTTGTGATGTGCAGTAATCTCAGGAAGTTCATCATCATTAATTTAAGAGTTATCCTCTTGTCGGTGGAGTATTTTCCATTTCTCTCTGTCGCACGCCAGCCCTTTGATTTGCTGATAGGACACGACACCAGCTTTTTCCTTTATTTGGTCTATATAACTGCGTCGTGGTCTTCCCCTGCCTCTCCTTCCTCCTATCTTTCCTTCCATTATGGTTTTAAAGAAATTGTCGTGAAGGAAGTTACAGTACGCTGCGTTGCGCGTTAGTTAAGACCTGACAGATGGATTGCCTTCATTTAATTTTCAACTTTAATTTTATACAAATAAAATAGTTTTTACTAAATCGGTAGATGTGGGTAACAGTATTCTGAAAAATGCTTTATTTGTATGAAATTAAAGTTGAAAATTAAATGAAGGCAATCCATCTGTCAGGTCTTAACTAACAGTAATCGTACTGTACACATCCAAATTAAAAAAATATTTTATTAGTATATAGAATGAATCTTCCGGATGATAGACGTAGGATATATGTTATCCCGCGGCTTTGCTTGCGTTCTTTGTGTGGCCAGCTAGTAGTTAATAAACACATTTCAGGCATCCCGTTGTTACTGGCGTTCTCCATACAAAGGAATTGGCGCAAGTTGACAGCCCCCAGTGGCGTGGGACCTGATCACCGGCTGGGGAGGCTCAAAGCCATCAATGCAATGAGGTATTCAATATTTAACAGTTAGACTTGTCAATGTTTTTTTTAAACCGACTTCAAAAAAAGGAGGTTCTCAATTCGGTTTTTTTTTAATCTTTTTTTTTTCAATGTTTGTTACCTCAGAACTCGTCATCGATGAGCCGATTCGTACATTTTTTTCTGTCTGTAAGTATATGCATCCAGGTGGGTCCCATTTTTTTCAAAAATTCAATTGGATGATGGGATCCATGAGGAATTGAGGGAACTCCTCCATTATATTAGGCAAGCGCGTAGTGATTTTGGTATTTTCTATTATAACTCGTGTATTTACACCCGGAAATGATAATTTTGGTGGAGTGGAATTGATGATGAAGACCACAGATGACTTATGGAATTCCTAAATTATGTACTTAAAAGTACAAAAGTATATCATGGGTTTTTTTCTCTAATAATCAACGCATTTGCTCTCGGAAATCAGTTCAAGTGGTAAATTGGAAAAAAAATGAGGAAACGTTCTCGTGGCTTGGCGGAGTACTAAATTGAAGTCGGTTAAAACTTTGGAACTTTGTTTTTAAAGTAAATTATGTAAAATATTATGCTGGTTCCTTAAGATGATGTGTTCATCTCTACTCACACGTATGCCACATCGCTGACTAGGGAATGCAATCTCGATCTCGCGAGATCTAGACATCACGAGATCTCGGGCGAATTTTCGAGATTAAATCTCGGCGGCAGGAAATCTCGACTTTTGAAATGTCGTTCGAGATCACGACTGCAATAATCGCGATCTCGAACAAGATTTCAGTACGCAAGCATGTTAATAATTCGTGTCGGACAGTCCTTGGCCAGTGGGTACTACTTAAATGCTTCAGAAGAAATTATAATAAAAAACATGTAATATTGGTGCGTGTGTGCACATTTTTTACGTTTGTGTTATTAAAATCAACGAAAAAGTATTCTATAGATGTTTTTTTACGCTCAAAACACAATAGCAAAACCCTAAGTAAGTATAGGTACTGTTTTAGACGCATTCGGGCAATGTTGACCATATTAATGCCATGTTTAAAATACCTCGATATTGGCGAGATTTTTCGAGATCTCGTCCATTTGACTGACGAGATCTCGATTCACTATTCTCAACATCAGAATTTTAACGCGAGATCTCGAATTACCAATCTCGGTTCGAGATTGCATTCCCTATCGCTGACGCTGCGCGGGCGCAGAGAGAGAGAGATCGGAGCAGGGGATTCCTATGGCACACCATGTGTTGAGCTGCCGCCGCTGCTCGAACTCCTGGCCGAGCCCTAACTTGTGGTCGAACTCTCAGCGTCAACCCAGTTGCATTCTGTTGCGTCCAGTGGGGTCATTGGGTCCGCTTGCTCAGAAACTGATATAGGCGTTTTCGGATGCGACTGCCAACCATGGCGTCGGCCATGTACTGGCAGGCACAGCGTACTGGCCTGCGGCTTGGCAACCGACCCATATGGTATTCACTAATGTTAGACCAAACAATTTTAGGCCAAATGTTTTAATTTGACAAAAGTTTCATTTGACCTAATGCATTTTTTTCTTAAATAGTTTTGTAGGATTATTATAAAACAAACCTAATGACTTCTATTTGATGATATTCAAAGAACATCCGAAAATATCACTGTTTTGACGAAAAATGCATTAGGTCAAATGAAACATTTGTCAAATGATACATTTGGCTTAAAGTTTTTTGCTCAAGAGACAGCACCCCGAAGGGAGGTCGGATCCAGGAGAGTACCGGGATTTGGAAAGGGATGGGCATGTGTGTGGCCAGTGTAACCGGCCTCTCTGGCTCCGACCGCCAAAAGTCTTGCACGATCTGGACCTGTACTGTGGCTCAGAATAAATTAGTACCATAAATCACAAAAAATATCCCAAAACTTTCCCTCCGGCCACGTGGTTTTGTTGTCTGGGAAATCTTAAGCTCCTCCTCCTTCCTCTAAGCTCGCATGAATATTTCATGTCCACAGATCCCTGACGATATTCGGCGTGTTCTCAACCCACACTGCATTGGCGATGGCATTCTCTTATCTCAAGAATCCTCTTTATTTTGAGACGGTAAGATAAGAAGCGTTACCGCGCATAATACGAAGCGTTTTCGGCACCGCGCAACGCGGCGTTGCGTGTTGGCGCGTTTCGAAACTTTATGACGACTTAAAACCTGCGGCTTTTCCACTCGGGGCCGCTTTGACATCTAATCTCGAGATTTGGCATAAAAGCACTAGTTTTACGTGAGCGACTGCCATCTGACCTTCGAACTCAGAGGGAAAGTAGACCTTATTGGTATTACACCGCGGTTTCCTCACGATGTTTTCTTTCACTGAAAAGCTAACAGTAAATATTCCGTACATAATTTCCGAAAAACTCATTGGTTCGTACCAACGGGATTCGAACCCACGACAGCCGTAAGGATATATATATGTACATAATACATCTTAATAAAATAAAAAATACACACAAGTCATCTCCACATGGCTCCACTCGTATGGGCGGTGACGCAGTCCGCACAACGCTGCGTTGCGCGATGGCAAGGGTCTTTGTGTTCTGCGCCTATACAGTATTTTTCAACAAAACTTTCATTAATTTTAATTTTAATTTAGATTTAATTATATTGTATTATTATGGGTCTAAGATATCCGTTTTTTTTTTTTTTTTTTTATTAAATAGTAAGATATTTTTCCAGGCATACGATGAAAACATCAAAATGATTCTTATCCAAGGCCCCATAGTCACTTATACGTTCTTCATGATGTCTGGTTTCCTGCTGGCGTTTAACATGGAGGTGCAGGCGGAAAAACGGAAGCTCTCGCTGTGGGACTGGCCCAAGGGCATGCTGTTGCGTTGGCTGAGGTAAGTGCTCAACTACCTGACGGCTTGGCCACGATTTTGGCGGTGCACTATACGAAAGGCCACGCTCCGACCTCTCGCGCCCATGCATACTGTACCGCTGCCGCTACCACCGCCGCTCGCAGGTGAGCGATAGCATGGGTCCCGTGTCGAATAAAACATATGTCGTCGCTTGAGTGTTTATGTACAGGCATTTTTTTCGTGGAGAAAATCTGCTAATCATGTTCCAATTCAATCGGGAGATGAATCGGCTATGTGGTATTTCTATCCACTAAAAACTCCATGGCGGCCGTCATCTGCGATCTCATACTGAAAGCACTACACACCCCGTTGACCCCGTTCAGTAGCCCTCTACGACAAGACGTGGAGAATGGTCTCGGACAAGAATAGGTATATGGATACCTATTCTTGTCCGAGCCTACACGGTTTGAAGTGCGCACAAATTTCACCAAAATTTTTCTTCTTTAGATTGACACCCGTCCTGGCATTGGTTTTGTTCTCGATCATGACTTTGAACCGCCATCTGAGCGACGGTCCACAGTGGGACGCGGTGGTGATCAGCGAGGCCAAGGCCTGCCACCAGTACTGGTGGGCGCACCTGTTGTACGTCAACAACTACATCTACGATGACTCGCACTGCTTGCCGCAGACTTGGTAAGATTATTTAACCTTCTGAGTTCCTGTTTTTTTTTTCTACAGAAAAGATAAAATTAATGGAAAGTAATAACCGTGTTTGGTTCGAATACTTCGAATTTTTTTGTTTTAATTTTAATTTGCGTTCTAAGGGGGTCAAACCTTTTTTTATGTACAATATAAATGATCGATCACCCGACTGTAAAGAAACAACCTACCACCATAAACACTAGAAGGACGATGACAAATTATCACCCCAATCAGTGTCTCAAGATTAGGAAAGCGTCAATACCGTTCAAGAATAATACTGTCGAAATACAGCTCCCTGGTAAAATCCTCCTCTTCTGTTCTTAAGACTCGCGCTTTTCTTTGCGCAAGTACCTGGCCGCGAACACGTAGCTATTCGCACGCTGCATCAGCTGCATGCTCGCATGCAGTATAGCTAAGAACCGATGGATTGCTCCAGATCGCGATTATACAAAAACAGCCGATTAGCAACAACATAGTTCCTAGCATATCCCCCTGGGGAAGCCCTTTGTTCTAATAAGAGACATGCCTTGACAATGCTGCAGGTACCTAGCCGCCCCGACACGCAGCTGTTCGCACTAGGCCTGCTGGTGTGCCAAGAACCACGCTAGGAATTGCAGATCGCGATTATACTTAAACACAGACACTTAACAACAACGGGGCTAGCATATCACCTCGAGGAATTCCATTATTCTTAAAGAGTCATGTCTTTAGACAGCTTCACTGCGCAGGTACCTGGCCGCGGACACGCAGCTGTTCGCCCTGGGGCTGCTGGTGTGCCTGGTGTGCCGGCGCACGCGCACGCAGGTGGCCGCACTGGTCGTGCTCACCGTGGCCTCGCTCATCATGCCCGCCGCGCACATCTACTACCAGGACCTGGATGCGGTCACTTATCAGTCACCTGAGTGAGTGAAACCGAACTAGGCTCTCTTGGGTACAACCGAGAAAATTTCTATTGGAGTTCGATTTCCAGGTGCAACACCGGCTTGGGGAAATACTTCCAATTCATTCTCCATGAGTTGTCTAGGACAACTCTAACCAAACTTAATGCTTTCTTTGTTGTCCTCAGAGACTTCCGTACCATATACAAGACATACGCCTCGTTCCGCATCATGTACATCGGCGCGCACACCAACATGTCCACGTTCGTCGTCGGGCTCGCCGGCGGGCTGCTGGCCTTCCACTGGTTTAAGGACGAGAAGACAGTGTCTGAGCAGTTCCAGGTACTTATCATCATCAACCTACGTGTAAAGTCTGTCGGCTTATAACTTCTAGCTCTTGCCCGCGACTTCGTCTGCGTGGTACTTCTTTATATTGGTACAGTGACACAGAATTCCTAGATTAAGATCTGAACTCACTCAACTGCATGTCTTCCTAAAATAATCTGTATAATTCCAGAAATACCGTTGGATGGTATGGCTGCTGATTCCGTTCGCAGGATCTGTCCTATTCTCGGGCGTATTTCTGTATGGGGATGGTTACGAGCCATCGATGCTAACGAAGATTGTTTACGGTACCCTGCACAAGCCCATCTTCCAAATAGCCATCCTGGGCTTGTTGATGGCAAGCGTATTTAAGGCTGAAGGTACGTGTTGGTTAAGGGCTGGTGAGTATTCACCGGAGTTGTGCGAGCTTGCGAGGTGGTTAGCGATGAAAAATCCACCAAGCTCGCACAGCTCTGGCAATCACCCTTAGAATCGTCGTGGCATGAGACTCCGATACGAGTGAGCTATTTTTCTCGGTTCTGACCTCTCTGGCCCATTGCAGATGAGTAGTTCGCGCAGATCCGCCTCGAGCAAGTCGCTCCTGCGATACCTTGTACGTCCGAAAGGGCGTAAGGGCCACGGTATGCTCTCTTCATTTATCGATGTGTGGTATTTTTAACCGACGGAAAAACCGGAGGAGGTTCTCAAGTCAACGCGTATATATATTTTTTTTTATGTAGGACCACGCATAACTTTTTACAGAGTAGTCCGATTTTGATAATTATTTTTTTATTTTTTTATTAGAAATTATTACCTCAAAGTTGGTTCCACATAAATTTTAAATAAAAAAATTACATTTTACCGAAATCTTACGAGTTTTACATTGCTTACTGCGCGCCTACATTTAAATGAGTGGTTCTGGTTCCCGATTGGCGCGTGGCGCGGAAGCCGGCGGTACGAATGCTGTCCGACAAGCAAAGAAATCTGGGCCACTCGCCACATCACCATGTCGATAAAGAAGGTACAAAAAAAGGGTAGCGTGCAAAAATGCATGATTTTTTTAATATACATAAACGAATTACCTATCAAAAATAATGAATTCAGACCAAATTAAATGCTTTAATACCTATGCTGACGACGTCTCCATAGTCTTCTCGAGTCAAAATAACACCGATTTGGTATTAAATATGAACTTAATAGTTGATACTCTTTTAAAGTGGCTTGAGGACCATAATCTACAGTAAAACTTAAAAAAGACAAATCTAATTCAATTCAGACCCCATCAGAGAATCCCGTTAGATATTCATTACACATATTCAGGTCATAAATATCAACCTATTAACAATTGCAGTCTACTTGGAATTCATATCGATGAAAACTTTAATTGGAAGTCGCATATTGAAAAAATATGTTCAAAACTGTCTCGCTTTACGTATGGCTTACGAAATATAAAGAAAACCACAGATTTGAAAACTGCAGTTATGCATTTACCCAGACAAGGATGCAATATGGGATAATTTTATGGGGCAATAGTATGGACCTAGTAGGATTTATTTGTATTACAGAAAAGATGCACAAGAATACTCACAAACATTAAAAATAATGAAACACGCAAACCCCACTTTAAAAGATTTACCCCCTTATTCATAAAACTTAAAATGCCTCTGCTAAATAAAATGTGCTCTGTCCCATTCTTACGCACACAAATGTCAAAGTGACAGATAAAGACAAACGAACTTTAACGGCATTTTAGTTAAAATAGGCTTGAAGTACGTTTATGAATACGGCCGTAAATATATTAACACTTACCCTCCCTCTATATTTTGGAAGCTTGTACATTTGTACGAAAGTAACAACATTCCTACACTCAAGCCAAAGACCGTCACAGTTGTAACCTACGACATAAACATAAAATAGCCCTCCCAACAAGTAACTTACAGACAAGCAATAACAGCCCCCATATGACAACAATACGTATTTACAACAGTCTTCCTAAAGAAATAGCTGATGAGGTCAAATATACCAGTTCAGAAGTAAAAACATATTTAATAGAAAACTGTTTTTATTCACTGAATGACTTCTTGAATGTAAATAGATACCATAAATATTCTTAAAATACTAACCTATGTGTAATTTAGGTTAAGTACTATAATTTCTTAATGTGTACCTGGTATACGTTTAAGACAAAGGATTGCAATACCCTTACAGTGTGACATGTTGTACCATAAACTGTGATAATTAAGACCTGATGTATGTCAACATGACAGCAATTAAGTATTCTTATTATTATTTAAATACTATATACCAATGCCACCCGCACCATGTATGTACATAATAATACATTAATTTTATAATATATTTTAATTTTTTAGGGTTCCGTAGTCAACAAGGAACCCTTATAGTTTCGCCATGTCCGTCCGTCTGTCTGTCTGTCCGTCTTCGGCTTAGCTCAGTAACCATTTCTACAAGAAAACTGTGATTCGGCATGGATATATGAATCAATCACGCCGACAAAACAGTACAATACAATTTGGAAAAAGATTTTTTTAGGGTACCTTCCCTACACCCATTTTTTCAAATCAGTAAATCGTTTGCGAGATATTGGGCTTTAAAGCCCTAATTTTAGTTCGAGTCATGTGCCCCCCCCCCCCCCCCCTGCCGGCTCAATGGCTACTACTGGAGATGTGAAAAAAATCGTAGTAGTAGTACCTACATATAATGAATTTAAAAGGAAAACTATCACGAACAAGTAGGCATTAGTAGTTACCGAGTAATAGTCGATCAACTTAATGTGTAATTAAAAAGGCCAATTTTCGTACAAATTCGGCCGACGCAACCGTACCGCACGTCGATGTAACTAAGACAGACAGGCAACTACGGAACCCTGCACTGCGCGTGGCCCGACACGCACTTGGCCGGTTTTCTTATTTAACTATGTCTTCAAAATTTGACATTTCACCCGACGTCAAAATGACATCCGTCTTAAGCATTATCGAATTTATAGCTAAATACCTACCCTGAGCGACTGAGCTCAGATCGCGGGAAAATGTTGCAAATCTTATCGAAACCCTTAGACATTTTCGAGAAGGTGATAATAAGGATATAAACATTGTTCGTTTAGTAAGTATAGGATTCTGCAATTCTGACTGCAATGACACTAAACCTAAACTGACCTTAACTCGGTTTGCAGGCTTTATCCGAAGTGTCCTGGAATGGCGTGGCTTCACATGGATGGCGAGCGTGTCGTACCTGGCATTTCTGCTGCACTCAGTGGTCCAGCGCGGAATGGTCGGCTCCCAGAGGCTGCCGACTTACGCGACAGACACGTATTTTGTATGTACACCCCTCAACACAATGCGTTTGCGATACAGCTCCGCTAATCATGGTGCATCTGCCGTGGGCCACATGCCCTGACACCTGAGAGGCAACTGCCAGACCACTAGCAGTTCTGTTACGGAATTTTAGAATTTTACTTGTTTTTTTCTTATGCTTTCAAATTTCTGAGCATTTTTTTGGAAATGCCCTATACATACTTCAGCCGGAACTAAGGGATTGCCTGCTTCGTATTACTAATCCGGCCCCGCTACCTTCGGCCGTCTATATCACACTGCAGGCAATCACTTCCTTCCCGGCCATTAATTAGTAATGTATGTACTGATGAACAAAGCGGATAAGGTGAGAATGATAAAGCAACGTCGGAGGTTTTGAAAACAGCTGCAGGCAATCTCTTCCTTCCCGGCCATTAATTAGTAATGTATGTACTGATGAACAAAGCGGATAAGGTGAGAATGATAAAGCAACGTCGGAGGTTTTTGAAAACAGGTCTAACGACTTTGTTTCAAGATTTACAACGCGGGATATAGGAGTGAAAAATCAATCTAACTAGATTTCATTCCCAGTTCGTTTTTGCCACATAAGCATGAAAGCTCGGTGTCCCAGATACTTTAAGTAACCTATTTTTTTATATTAATACAACCTTTTATTTAACTTGACCTGTATTTTGTTAGTACAGGACAAATCTTGGAACTGAATTTCAAATTTTGGGTATAAGTATAGTTGGGATGATAATTAAATGTTATGGTACCATCGAGCTGATCTGATAATGCAGACAGAAGTTAGCGATGGGAATTCAGTACTTAATCGACCTGTGTTAATGACAGTATACAGAAAATAACAGTGGCAATAAAAGCATGTGTCAAATTATTATTTTTTACAGAAACCTATTAATAAAGTTTGATTGTTCAACAGGCGATGATCCTGGCGGGAACCGCGTTCTTGTCCACCATTGGAGCCGTGATCCTGTTTCTGACAGTGGAGTCTCCTCTGGCATCGGTCGTCAAGACAATCTTTACTCCGACGAGAAAACCTGACGCCAAGGTTCAGGCAGCCGAAGAGACGACAAAAGTGTAACGCTGGATTCGGAAGAATCTCCACGTCTTCCAAGCTTCATCGACATCATCATCATAAGCCGAAGGACGTCCACTGCTGGACATAGGCCTCCCCCAAAGAGTGCCAAAGTGACCGCACCACCCGCATCCAGCGGACTCCCGCTATTAGGTTATCAGTCCACCTTGTCGGTGCTAGCCACGCTGCGTTTTCCGGTACTTCCAAGCTTAAAGATGGACATGAAATCCTCTAACATCTGTATTAGATACTATACACTGGACTTTGTTTTATAAACTGGAACCATATAAACTAATTACAGACATAGATATATCTCATGTCATTGCATATGCAAAGTTTCGTCACAATCCAACACGTAGTTTTAAAATGAGAGCGTAACTACGTTTGTATGGGAAGGTGAAATTCGGCCGAGCTTACTGCGAACACTTAATCTAAGTCTGAAAATTTGAATTTTGGAATTAAATGTATTTAGCAAAGGTCTAAAGGCCGCTTGATAAAATGACAATTGACAACCATCATACCTTCCCACATCTACAGCCACCCATGAAATACTGTGCACATTTAAGAAGCTCATAAACTCGCAGTGGGTAGCTGCACGGTTAAGGCGACGTCCTGGTTTGTCGGTGCGGAGCCGGTACGATTCAATCACAGTCACGCGGCCTGCGGTGGCGGTCAATAGTAAACTTGACAGTTATTATCAAATTTTCTATTGACCATCAATGCAGGCCGCGCCAGTCTGTGAGAGGCTTTAAATGAAGAATGTAGTACTGCAAGCGCACCGCCTCACTTCCTCGCATGATATTAGCACTGCGCAAATGTAATAGGTACTGACAGTATACAGACAGGTGTAATACCGGTTCGAAACCGGTATTATAAAGGTTACAGAAAAAATAAGCGAACTTACACTTACACAGACAACTTCTTCCAATAGGAACGAACGAACGAATCAGAAAAGTATCAGAACAAACCCGACAAAACTGAAAGACATAACGGCAGCGCCGGTGGTTTGGCAACGACGCCAAAATCGAAGTACCTTTAAAAAGCGGTTACGGTACCGAAAAAAAATAAGGTTCGGTACCGTTATATTTCGATAGCGAAATAAAAAGGTTCCGCTACAGAAACCGCTATTTGAAAACCGATCTGACGTCATATCGGTTTTAAAACATACCGGTATTTTTCGGTTATGCAGTCCCTGCTTGCGGGTACGGTGATAGCCGTGCTGTGCTACATCAGTAAGCTCGCGGCAAATAATAAAATACCGATCCCGCCCCGCCTAGTCAGGCAGTCGCCTAAGTTAATATTACACTGGACAAGCTACGCAGTTTATGGAAACACACGGTAATTACTGTCCATAGTCGCAAGTTATATGACAGAATTACGATTATCGCTGACTTATGTAAAAGTGACATTATTTACTTGGCTTCCGTGTAATAAGGGATTATTCACATATCAGGCACACCATTCCGTGTCCGTACGGGGTCCGGCCGGCACTGGGTCACCGAGGTATAAATACTTCACAAACATCGACACCCGTCAAAATCGCGTGGGAAATAATATCATCATCATATCTACCGATAGACATAAGAGTGCCAAAGTGACGGGAGCTGCGCCACCCGCATCAAGCCCTCCCGCGACCTTTATCAGGTCAGCAGGCCACCTTGTGGGGCTTCCCACGCTGTTTCCGGTACGTGGTCGTCCCTGGAGAACCTCTCCGCGCCAGCCGCCATCGGTTCTACTTATGTGCAATGTGTAATTATAATCATAGAATGAACCCGATTCTACGTGCACATAGCTTAACTAGCCTAAAACTAAATTGTCTTACTTTTAGACATAATTTAGGCGGCAGATTAAAAACGACATATTTAGAATAGCAGCTGCCTGAATGGCAGCTAAGTGAGTTGAAAGTTTAATAGACCGCCTGAAATAAGAAACGTCAGTTTCAAATTAGCGCTGTCATTGGATTATGACAGCTGCTCATAGAATAGCAAAGTGTTTTAGCGACACCTAAATAAAATTAGGAAGTTTAGAAGCCACTGTAGAATCGGGTCCAATAATTGATAGTACCTAAATATGTTTTTACAGTAGGTCCGCTATCTGATAGATACAAATAATCACAGCGAGGGATCCGTAGATAGAGGATGTAATAGATGAGTCCTAGCGAATGCCCAAAAGGGATAAAGGTAAATTAACCAGACCAAAAAATTCATTTTTGGTACAAGCTTTTATTGCCGACTGTACTTCCTCTGTACTCCTCTGTATACCGTCATCAACTACTCATTGAGACGATTCTAACAAGCCCAAACTCGATGGAGTTATGTGGTTTTATTACGGAGTTCCTATGGCCACCTTCCAGCTCCATAATCAGATCAGCTCCACGTCATCATAATATAGCATTGTCACGCGATTTGCATATTCGTGCAAAATTTCAACTCAATCGGAAACCGGGAAGTGGATCAAATTTAACTTGCAAGATTTGATTACAGACAGACAACGGGACAGGTGAAACTAAAAAATAAAAGCTTGTAAAAACCTATACGCGCTGAGGGACAGGAGATTTGACATTGTATCTCGTTCTCACTTGTGGTATTGTGGCTTTGTCACACATGTGTGTATGTGTGAGTGATAATAAAACTGTCCCTCTATTCATCCCTTCTCTATGGCGCTATCGAATGTTGACACGAGCCATAACGCCAGAGTCCGCAGTAAGCTCGGCCGAATTTCACCTTCCCACACAAACGTAGTTACGCTCTCATTTTAAAACTACGTGTTGGATTGTAACGAAACTTTGCATATACAATGACATGAGGTATATCTATGTCTGTAATTAGTTTATATGGTTCTAGTTGATAAAACAAACGAAATAAAGCAAAAACAAGTTTTGCATGAAAAACTTAAATTCGCTGGATTTTTTTACTATGGTATCTGAAGCTACATGAACTTATTACAGACCCTCATATGCCTCATGTCATTGTACATGCAAAGTGTCGTTACAATCTGACACGCAGTTTTAAAATGAGAGCGTAACTACGTTTGTATGGAGAATCGAGCTTACTGCGGACTCTTAAGGATGTGGAACATCGCTAGTGTTCTCCACCGTACTATTACGTTAACAGTTCCGCCATCTTAGGAAGAACTTCCAGTTAGAAGTCCAGTATCACCAGCACCATCCATTTTTCTTTGCTTTTGTACCTCGTAATCTCATCATTTCATGCCAGCTGCCGCTGTAATGCGTTGTAATTATATCTATCCAAGCTCTGTCTGCTTCCAAGATTGAAGAGTGGTGCTTTTCTGTCTAACAATAGTTACTAGTTAGTGGCTCTGTGAGTTGTAAAAAACGCGAGCCTGCTGTCTTTGAAAAAAAAAGTGCTTTAATAAAAGAAAACTTTATTAACGAACCTGCTCAAAAAATTTCACGAGTCGGTTGAGAAATGCGACCTGTAGAGGAGAACAGCGGGACAGACACAGGACACCGGACGGACAAACGATTTTCTACCCAAGCTGAAGCATAGAACTTCGTTCGCTTCGCTCGCTCGTTCGATAATGGGCCTATTTAATCCCGCGGTCCCACCTGCGTTCCTTGTAATGCCCTACACAGCTGGCGTGGCCTGCGGTGGCGGTCAAAAGTAAATTTAACATTTAATGTAAATTTTACTATTGACCGCCAGGCGCCACCGCAGGCCGCGCCAGTGTGGTGCAAGCTTAATGCGCGGGCATTCATACTGCAACGCAATATATATATAATGAACAGATCGTTGTTTTGCAATTTCAGTTTGCATAAGAAATTGTGAAGACTTTAATGCGCATAAAACGATTTAAACGGTCTATAAATAATAGTATTTATGTAGGCAAATGAATTCATATAGTTTCAGGTTCTATTTTAAACCCTACTAATATTATAAATGGATTTGGAAATTGGATGTTTGATACTCAATCACGCTTTAACGGCTCAACTGATTTGGAAGAACTTTTGCACGAAAATAGTTTATATCGTGGATTAAAATACAGGATAGTTTTTATCCCGGGTCCACGCAGACCAACAATAATCTTTGACGCAGACGAAGTCGCGGGCGAAAGGTCTCCAGATCACGACGATCTCGTGATTACAATCTTGTTCATATTACTACCAGGTCTATTGACCGCCACCGCAGGCCGCGCCAGTGTAATTCAGGCCTTAAACATTTTTACACACACCGATACACATACACCGATATCGTACTGGATTTAATTTGTATCTTTAATAACGAGGGGTTTCAGCCTTATAATAAATGTAAAAAAAAAACTTCTAGGTATTGGTTTGCGTTTCAGGCCTTAATGTAGGCGGATGACAGATCTCATTAGTTTCTAGTTCTCACGGCTCTACATTCATTTTCTTCATAAATTACCATCGGGCCTAGCATGGAGTTTGACACAGTACGGCCTCGAAATTAAAACTTTCAAACTATTTGAGTGAACCTAGACCTATTTTTTCGAAATGACAGATACAGTTTATTATCACATTACACGCGATCCATATTCATCACTACTTCAATATTCATATTCATGTTCATATTCAATTTATTCATAAAGCACTTAAACAACAATTAAGCACAATTTATTCATACTACATGTCATAGTTAAAGTTAAATAAAAAGTTAAGAAATTAAAATTACACATTATGAATTATTTAAAAAAAAAATTATTGAATTTCTATTATAGTTATTAAAAGTACAATTAATAAAATAAAAAGTAACAATAGACATAAAATTCATACTAATTATTGAGAAGCACAATTTTTTTTTTTCAATTCAATTCAATTCTGTCGTGCCGATGACATGTTATCTTCCCTACTATAATTTTACCATTTATTATTATTTATTTATTTATTCACACACACACAAGGCGATGCCTTGATTTGAGTCGAACACGCCCCCTAGACAGAGACAGGCTGATGCCTTCCGCGCACGGGGAAAAGAGATGTAACACTCTTCGGGAATGGCTTTTTGGACAAAATTCGATAAATACCTAACTCAGAGACGTTTTATTTTTTAAATTTCATAAAGTGAGATTTTAGATGAGATAAAATACTATAGTATTAACTTGATTGTGTCGTAAAATAATGTATCGTTTGAGTAGTAGGCTGAGTAAAAAAAGAAAATACAGACCCAACTTTGGAATTTTTTTCAATCGAGGAAATTGTAAGCAATCATTTATCGATAAAATCAGATAAATAAACATACAGTCAAGAATCATATATCTGAAAATCAGACCTTATTGTTTCTTTATCTAGTCAGAACGGCGTTTCAAAGCACGCGATAATTTCCAATGCACAGCGGGCGTAGCACGGTTGCTACTTTATCACTTATCGTTGTGGATAAGGCATCCGTCACTCTCGCACTCGCATACTTGTCAGAGCGTGATGGGCGTCTTTACCACAACGATAAGTGATAAAATGGCAACCGTGCTACGTCCGCTGCAGTCTATAACCAAAACACTTATGACCCCACTAGGCTCCCCGGTCGTCTCATAATCAACGCCAGCTCTCAACTCAAATTATAATGATTCACTAGCACAATGCTAGAGCTACAATCTAACGACACAATCATTATGTTGTCAGCAACACATTCGCTTCTTGTTTACGTTTAATAGAGTCGTTCTTGTCCGGAATGTCTCGACCATTTCGAGAGAGACGTAATTTAAGTACCATGAGCTCATTTAAGAGCTTACGTATTTCGCAAAGAGCTTACGTACCTCTCAACACTATTAATTATGGTCAAAGTTTTTTTTTTACATGTGTCTATCATGAGACGAACGCGACATACTCTCGATTTTTCTCGCACTCTTCCTCTTGTTATAAGTGTTATAATAAGAGAGAGACGGATAGTGCGAGAAAAATCGAAAGAGCTCGGGGGCCGTGTTGGAGTTGCAAGCGTTCGTAGGCTCTGGTAACCGCTTATCATTAGGACGGCCTTATGGTTGTTAGTAATTCTCGTAGTAGGTATACAAAAATGTAGCATATTTATTTATTTATTTAATATTTATTTCACAAAAAAAGAACTTACCGTACAAAAGGCTGATTTAATGCCGTAAGCTTTCTCTATCAGTGCACCTCTGGACAAAGCAGACAGAGTGTGGGCGGTGCAACTTCAAATATTAACAGACGGTAAGTATACATAAATAATAAAATACAAATATATACATAAAAAATGAAATACTGATAAACTATAAAAATACATACAAATACTTTCAAAGGAAAGTAAGCAAAAGAAACACTAAGAATCAACGATATTGAAAAAACTAAATTATTTTCGTCTTATTTGGAAGTCACTAGAACCCCCTGTTGAGTAACATACATTGCAGTTAACATACAAAAGTAACTCAACGCTATCGGATGCCTGTCTAAATAACTCTTTTTATCCACACGCCTATCAAAGGAGGGTAATGCGTTTTCATTTTACGACATCGGCATTCGGCGGCTGACTGTACGCATTTGACGGTGGATTTGTTGTGGCACAAAGGCCAATAAAAGGTACAGTCGGGGGAAAAAGTGGAACCACTGAGGAACCCGATTTTTATGAAAAAAAATAACAGCCTATATTCTCTTTGCGATTTGGCCATTACTTCGAGCGGCGGCGGCAACACCCGCGGGACCGAGTAGATCGCAGCCTCTTGCTCCCATGTATGGCAAACCGCCGCCGTCGTGGCCGGAAGCCTATTCGTTTGAAAACGTTGAAACGTTGGAACGTTTCTAAACGAGAGTCCCTGTATTCAAATCAAATCAAATCAAATCATTTATTCGTGACAAACACAACACAGATAATAAAAGAAATAAAATAAAAAGCATATTTTTTTTTGCCACGAAATGGACCCAGCTCAGCATGTTGCTAGCTTTGCAGCCAGCGCTGGTCTTCCGCAGGGTCCATTCGGTGAGAGCATGGAAAGAAATGGCTTGGCTTTATATCACTAATTATAGCTGTTGGTTCTCCTTGTATAAATATATAAATAAAAACGTATGTTGACGTATAAACGAAACCTGAGCTAAGCCTGATTCTCGGTTATGGCACGTATTTATATGTGTGCATTTGCAAATACTTTTTTATGAGGCTTAGATAATTTCCATGTTACCCTCGGGGTTGGAAGGTTAGATTGACGATCGGTTTAGCCTAGTTAGTAGTGACCCTGACTACGAAGCTAGAGGTCCCGGGTGGGAATCCCGGTAAGGCCATTTAATTGAGCACCAATGTTTGTTCCTGAGACCTGGCTGTTTTCTATGTATTTAAGTATTTATTTATCTATATAAGTATGTTTATCGTCGTCTAGTACCCATAGTAAAATCTTTGCTTAGTTTGGGACTAGGTCGATTTGTGTAAGAGTGTCCGCAAATATTTATTATTTTATTATAATTATTTATTATGAAACCAATTCACAGTTTTCAAAACAGTGAACTTGGCGTTAGATTACTAGTTTCGTTCTTTTTCATGATTATTTTTCTAGAATTTTAGGCAGGACTAAAGGTGCGACCATGCACACCGCTGCTCAAAATACGCTAACGCACCGTAAAACGCAGCAAAATGTATGAAGAATACGTGACGCAATACGACACGTCAACGCGTATACGCAGAGTTAAGCACCGGTGTGGTCGCTCCCTTATACGGCCCCGGTATTTATTATCAAACTAGCTGTC
The DNA here is from genome assembly GCA_947049275.1 of Epinotia bilunana. NCBI lineage: Eukaryota > Metazoa > Arthropoda > Insecta > Lepidoptera > Tortricidae > Epinotia > Epinotia bilunana. The sequence continues at coordinate 4,063,396 of OX346269.1, read as the reverse complement.
GTCCGCGACTTCCTCCGCGTAGAACTTGTTATCGCCTTAGAAATATGATTATCTTAAGGGATTATTTCCCAGATAAAAAAACTATCCTATATCCTTCTAAGGGTCTCAAATTATCTGTACCTACGGAAAATTTCATCTTAATCCGTTCAGGTGTGAAAGGTGCGATGAGATCGTTAGTTTAAATTGCTAAATCTAAATTGAAAACTCCGTTTTTAAAAATATAAATATCTAATAATCATCAACAGACGTTTCGTATATTTCTTTTTATAATGAATAGCTTCTGCCCGCGACTTCGTTCGCGTTGACTGTTTTTCAAACGCGCGTCTACGGTGCATAGGCCCTAAGTACTACACAGACTTAAATGACACCTAAGTGGAGCATGAAAAAAATTATACAATTCATATTAATAAATATTAAATATTAATTACATTAATGTAAACTATTAACACGTTATTTACACCTATGTTATGTACCCAACCCCCGAATTTTTTTTTTCGCGTACAGCCCCCTTTTCCCAGATGGCGTGATCCGTCTCCTTTTCGGGAATATTGCCTTATCGTGACCGAATAGCGCGAGTGTTATCCCTCTGCCGCTGATCTTCGCCCAGTCGCCGTGCTTCATATCGGCCTTGTATCTCTCGAAGGACACGAAGGTCATCATAATGCCGATAAAGAAATATTACAATTATTTTGGCATCAATGTACATAGTTAAAGTAACTACATTGATATCAATATAATTACAATACTTCATTATATACAACATTTTTAGTTTCCCCAGTGGGCATCAGCACAAACAGTTGTTCGCAGCTGGTAACTCGCGAGCACGCGACGTACAGCTGCCCGTGAGAGAAGCAGTCCGTGCGCAGGTCGACGCCGTATAGTAGTAGTATAGTATAGTATAGTATAGTAGTATAGTATAGTAGTAGTAGTAATAGACGAGTATACGCGAACAAAACAAAAAAAGCCTTATTTGGATACTTTTGTTGGTAACCGTACAAGATGTCACTGATACTAGTAAATTTATAGTAATCGCGGGCAGGCACGCGGGCTCGCATCGGACACAATGGTACCTACACTTTCCACTGCACTCCGCTTCTGCCAGCCGTTTGTTTACACATACAAACACTAGCTTTTTCCTGTGACTTCGTCCGTGTATACTCGCTAATCACCAGGGATTAATACTATGTCTGTAAATATAACAGTAAGTGTTCTGTTACATTTCCCACAGGTAGGGCATCTTCTCCCATTTTGACCCCTTAAATGATTTTCGCTATAAAAAATATATCTCTGGGTCTTAAAGGTGGGTGATTCCGCATGCCGTAATAATGATTGATAATACATACATACATACATAGATTCACGCCTTCATACCCTAAAGGGGTAGGCAGAGCACTGGAACTTATGTTCCAGCGCCACTTTTAGCATAACGGTGGGTATAAAAGATCGTCAAAATGTGATATCGCAGTGATGGGTTGCTAGCCCATCGCCCACAACACACTTCAATCCTGTTCCCTTAGTCGACTCTTACGACACCCACAGGAAGAAAGGGGGTGGTGCTATTCTAACCCGACACCACACGGGAACCCACTTTGATTGATAATTAATTATTTATTTCAGGCATATATAGCCCATCAGTACAAATAATGTAATAAATTGTATAGGGGCACGTCGTCAAAGATAATATTTTTTCACCTCACCAGATAAAATGGCTTATTTATGCTGGAGTTATACCTGCTTTTCAGTTCGATTGCGAGAAAATAACAAAATAAATAAAGACCATTCCCGCCACTTCACTTTTAAAGTTTTTAATGTTTAATTTTTGACACGTGATATGAGACCTAGCTAGTAGTTTAATACTGCTTGATTATTTAATTTTTCCATAGGTTTTTAAATAATTGTTAACTTCTGTTTTATCTGGTTTTATTAATTTAGTAATAGAAAACACGGAAAGGAAATATATTAAAGCAAATCAAATCGAATAACAAGTTTTGTTGTGCGTGTGGTTGATCTCGATTATCTTGGTCTTTAAAAAATATACTCTGTGCACTAGGGCATAAAAGTGGCATTTTGTGCAGCCTACGTCCAGCACAAAGGCGAACTTTGCAAGCATGAGAAGGGAAAAATATATACCTACTAGCTTCCTCCCGCGACATCGTCTGTATGGACCCGGGATAAGAGCGTTTCTCAAAAAAATGCCACTATTATTAATTGTACTTCTAGGAATTTTATGTTAACAATTTCCACTCAGAATCAGGAGCTCTTTCGACCCTGGTAGGACAAAAAACTGTCCCAAAGATATTTTTCCTATTGTGTTACCATTTACCATACACTTTGTATGGTGGTAACACAATAGGAAAGTTCAAAAATGTATGAACATTTTGGGACACTTTTTTTCTCCTATTGGGATGGAGACATCGTGATTTTGAGTAGAAATAACATAAAAGTTGCAGAAAATCTCCGAAAAAATTTTGTGGATTTTTTTTTGAGAAACGCTCATAAATACTATTCTATATTTTAATCCAGGCTATAAACTATCTTCATGCAAAATTTCATCCAACTCGGTTAAGTTATTTAAGCGTGATCGAGTAACAAACATCCAAACTCTCGCATTTATAATATTAGTAGGATTTACATATTTCCATTTTATATGTAGGTATATCCAAGCCAAGCCATACGATTAACGGGAACATAGACAGAAGATTTCGTAACGTGAGTCGGCCAAGTCCTAACGATATTAATTGCCCTGTGCAACGGAAGTGCATTAATTTAATTACGACCGTTAGCGTTTTATCAAGACGCGGGAGAAAAGCGAAACTTTCCTCACTAGGGCAGTGTTGTGATGAAATATGTGTTTGACAAAGACGATATTTTACGTTTGATACGGCGTAAGGTAACGTCACAAGTACTCGACACATGGACCTTTGCTTGGTCTTAAAACATTAGCAACAACGTCAGTCATCATGGTCCTAGGCCCGGCCCGGGTCCTTATTCCCGGTTGTGCCCTAAAGGAGCCCGGGGTCCGCTTTGACACCTAATCCCAAGATTTGGCATAGGCGGTTTTACGAAAGCGACTGCCATCTGACCTCCCAACCCAAAGGAAAAGCTTGACATTATTGGTACGGTTTTCTCACGAGTTTTGGGGTAGCTACCTACAGTCGCCTTACAAAAATGTACGAATAGTTGACATCGAATAGTCAGCAGGTCACCGTATTTTGCGGTTGGCGCGGGATGCCACCGTGTTATGCGGTTAGCTATTTATAACCTAGGCCCTGCAGGTATGCTCGTGTCGCAGTGCAGCTTGCAATGTCAGCAGTAGGCACAGTCGCTGGCATTCATATCTGACATAGCAAAGGGCAATGGAGAGGGCTATGTTGGGAGTTTCTCTGCGTGATCGCATTAGAAATGGGGCTATCCGCTCAGCAGAACCCATGTAACCGATATAGCCCTCCGAATCACTGGGCACATAGCACATAGAACCGATGGCCGTTGGGGCGGAAAGGTTCTGATGACCTGGTAAAGGTCGCGGGTGTCCGCTGGATGCGGGTGGCGCAGAACCGGTCACTTTGGCACTCTTTGGGGGACGCATATGTCCAGCAGTGGACGTCTTTCGGCTGATATGATGATACCAAAGTTGGCAAAAATATCTGAAACTCCCTAACGGCCCTAGAAATAGAGTCGTGTCAGATATTTATGCCCGCTTTAAGCGTGAAGAGGTAACAGACAGATAGACAGACGGTCACACTTTTGCATTTATAATATTAAGGTCAGTCGGGGCAAGTGCGCCACCAGGGTAAGTGCGATTTCATCAAACATATTGAAATCTACTTTATTTTGTACTATAGACATCTTAGATGATCATCATTATCATCATATCAGCCCGAAGACGTCCAGTGCCAGTCAGGCGTCCCCCAAAGAGTGCTACAATGACCGGTCCTATATGATAGGCGCATTTACCCCGTTGGCGCACTTACCCGGACTGACCTTAAGTGTGGATTACAAGCCCGTAAACGCACTTTCATTGGTCAATATGGCCCGCATGTGAAACGCAGGAGATTTTGAAAACGCAAGCCACTGGCCTTAAATATTCAGGGGAGGCATATGCCTGCATATATATCCAGCGGTGGAAGTCTTTCGGCTGATGTGATATGATGATAATGATAATAAACTACTACTTAAACAATGTTTTTAAGTATTGTCAGGTCTCACGCATTTGCTACTCCGGCTCAACTCGGCTCTCGCGTATCTCTGACGTTCTGTGGTGATGCAGACGAGGGGGAGTTCAAATAGCATCCTGAGAATGATAGCAGAGGTGGGACTCGGATATTCTCCGCCGATACACCGGCCTTCATGTCTTACAACCTATGGCTCTGAGGAATCTCAAAATAAATTATTGTTATTTATTTATTATTTAAATAAACAAATTGTATATACAAGATGATAACTAATATTAATTAACTAAATTAAATCAAAACTAAGTTAAATCTAAAAAAGGGCCCTCGAGGCATTGTACCGAGGATGCTGGCGGCATTTCCTCGCTGAATTGCAATGCTGATGCGTTGCGCGAGAATGCCGCCAGCTCTTCGGTCGCCACCCACGTTAACCAGACGTTTCGCGATTTCCGCCAATAACTTTTGCGCACTGGTACCCCACGGACCTAGGGTCTCGACGCCAAATGGTACAAAGTATGGCCTCTATATTTAATGCGTTTCAGATTTTCGGCACTTTCCGCCGCTGCACCCGCTTTAGAAGTACTTCTCCGTTGGAGGTGGGACGGTGCCAGTGTGTCGTCCCACACAAGCATCCGTCCCAAACTCCACGGAACCAGAGACACTCCATCAGGTCTTTTGCCATCATCTCTGAAAATGCCAGGCGGTTCAATTTTTATTTTATTTTATTTTTAATCATACTATAGCAGTTGACAGTGACACTGATTTAGGTTTGTGCTATCCTGTGTACTGTTTTTCAAGTTTACTGTGACAGCAGCATTTACTATGTCACTATGTCTATGTGTATACTCAGTAATATTTAGGTTAGACGGATCGGATTCATGTACTTAGTCAATAATTACTCGGTTGAATTGAAACTGATCGTGTGCGATTGCAAATCAGTATCTGAGACACAGTTTGAACAAAGTCTATACTAATATTTAGCACATAACAAATTACGACATGAAATCAGAGGGCCTACTTGCTTTCGAGCGACAAAGACGGAAATACACGAACGAAGTTCGTTTTCGTTTCGCGGTAGGCCCTCAGGGGAGGGACCGCATACTACATAAAGGAAGTTACTTATTATTAACTTATTAGGTTTATGATTGTGTTACCGTGTGTTCCACCGTAGCGTTTGTGAGACTGAACCGATTTTGATGAACTAGGTGTCAATCGTTCGAAATTATGCTCCGTGTGATACATAGGCTACCTTTTTTATGAAAAAAAGTTTAATTTTTCAGTTTTCCGTAGTTGGGATACAGTTTTTTTTAACTGTTATCCAAAAATGCAACTATTTTATTTTGGGTTGCCGCTTATTCTTTCTTATAAAAAAATTTACACTGTAGTTGAACAAATTCCTATTTGATAATGAATATCGGGGCCGTATAAGTCCTGCATGAAATTATAAAAAAATAATCAAGAAAAAAAACGAAACTGGCTAACGCCAGGTTCACTGTTTTGAAAACTGTGAATTGGTTTCATAATCTTGTATTTGGATGTCAAAATATATTATTAACTTGATATTAATTTTAACTTGCTATTTGAACGTTTCTCAAAAAAATGCCACTACATTTTTTCAAAGATTTTCCGCAACTTTTTATTTCTACTCAAAATCACGATGTCTTTCCATCCCAATAGGTGAAAAAAAGTGTCCCAAAATGTCCATACATTTTTGAACTTTCCTATTGTGTTACCACCATACAAAGTATAAGGTAAATGGTAACACAATAGGAACAATATCTCTGGGACAGTTTTTTGTCCTACCAGTCGAAAGAGCTCCCGATTCTGAGTGGAAATAATTAACATAAAATTCCTATAAGTACAATTAATAATAGTGGCATTTTTTTTGAGAAACGCTCATTTCGATGCGTTTTCGGACGACGAAGTGAAGGTACGAGGGTTCCTTTTTTCCTTTTAAGGTACGGAACTCTAAAACACACTCGATAAGTTCGAGGTGTGAAATGCTAAAGTCATGTTCACACTAACGCCGGACTATAAATTAGTCCTCCTACGTAAGGCGTAGGACACACCGTTTCGAAATCAAAACTTCCTGAGTTAGGATTAACTATTTGATTGGGTGGGTGTCGCCGTTTAGAAACTAGAATATAAACTAAAATTATGATTTATGTTTAGTGTAAACAGTAGAATCTTAGATTCGAGGTTAGAGAAACAAATAAATAAATAAATAGCCCCAGAGTAAGTTCAACAAGGCTTGTGCTATATGGGTAGAGTAGGCGACGATATAATTTTAATATATATAAATACATAGAAAACATCCAAGACTCAGAAACAAATATTAATGCGCATCACACAAATATTCGCCCCTACCGGGATTCGAACCCCGGACCTTCAGCTAACAAATAGCTAATAAGTTCTTGAAATTGCAAGCCCAAGCAAGGGAAAGGGCAAACGAAATTTCTATACGCCTATAGGCTTTTAAAAAGCAAGTTAAATCGTACATGATACTAATAGAGGTATGAAATAATAGGTTATTTAATACATTTTATTTTAGGCTCGATATTTGCGAATAGCATTCAAGTCTAACAATACGACTATGTGGTCGGACGCGTGCCATTTTTTGCAAGAAAAAGGTTAGCGCAACGTAAAATGTTCATTGTATAATGAACTCTATCGTCTTATTCAATAGGTTCAAAATGGACTAAACGATAAAACAACTAGCTCCCAGCGAGCCAGGTACAAGGCGCTGTGTGTGGTATCTTATCTCGTAGCTAATTTGGAATCTATTATATAAGAATATAGAGTTCATTATTCAATGAACATTTTCCGTGGCGGTAACATTTTTTTACAAAGGAAAAAAGGCAAACTAAGACTATTCATGAACTCAGTACAATGGCCATTCATGAGCTAGGTTCAAATAATTTAAACTATAACTTGTCGCGATGCGTAGTAACCAAGCGTAGGTAGAGGTCTAGTTTCGCAAAGGGTGACCGGCGGGGTGAGCCGCTTTAGTGCGTAGCGAATAACAACCCTGCTGTGCCTAGTGGGATGTATATATAAACACAAATATATGTATAATACACCTAACTAGAGATCTCAAGGATTAAAAACCGTAAAAAATACACAACTACGCCATTCTACTTAGTTACTGTAAGTAGCTGTAAAATGACATATATGTATATGTGGGGCCAATCTTACACAATTCTACCTAGTCCCAAACTAAGCAAAGCTTGTACTATATAGAAAGAAAGAAAGAAAGAAGAAGGATACATTTATTCACAAACACACAGGACACACATGGTTATTAAATAATAACATAAACAAGAAAAGCACATGAAACATGAAACAAGTGTGTCTGCGGCAGTGAACCGGACACTGGCTCAGCATTATGCTGAGGTGTCAGACACCTGCAGCGCTGATTTTCAGCCAGCACCGTTGGTGACTCACGGACACATCATACAATTTAATATATATATAAACTACTATACTAATATATTATTGGGATAGGCGAGAGAGAAATAAATATAATTTTAAAAACCAGGTGAGAGCTGTGTACATACTACCTACATGCAGCATCAATATAATAAAAAATAAAAAAAATAATAACATTCGACATTCAAATTCATTCTTACTTATAAAACAACAAGTAAATAAAATAAAAATTTCAAAATTACTAATTGGCATATTTTTGCTGTCACAGTGCTGGATTAGGATATCGATTTCTGGAGCGTCAACAAATAACCCTTAAGCATACGCTTAAAGGTGTATCTGCTAAGCGCCTATATGGGTACTAGACGACGATATACATACTTATATAGATAAATAAATACTTAAATACATAGAAAACATCCATGACTCAACAATTATACGTGTTCATCATACAAATAAATGCCCTGACCGGGATTCGAACCCGGGACCTCCCGCTTCGTAGGCAGGGTCACTACCAACTAGTTAGGCTGCAGAGGTCGTCAAAACGTGATATTCGTAACTTTCTCTTTGTAAGTGACAGTTTTCGTATAAACCGAGGAATTGTAAATCCCATTGCGTAAGCCCGCGTAGGACTTGCGTAATCGAAATACCGGACCCAATAGTTTATACAAAATGTTCTTCCTCGTAAAATACCTAATCCAAACTTCCCTTAAGCGTTGCGGGTTACGTAACTCACATTCGTATTGACTTCATAATTTTGCAGAGAGTGAGAAATACTTTTATGTAAACTTTCTCATCATCATCATCATAACAGCCGAAAGATGTCCACTGCTGGACATATGCCTCTCCCAAAGAGTGCCAAAGTCACCGGTCCTGCGCCACCCGCATCCAGCGGACTCCCGCGACCTTTACCAGTACGGCTACCATGAGTTTGACATTGTCATTTTTCTATCTGTGCATCTCTATTGCACTTTGACAGTACGAGCGGGATGCACAGACAGAAAACTCGATACTTGTTAGCGTAAGCCGTCATTTTCAAACTCATGGTAAGCGTACAGGTCATCAGTCCACCTTGTGGGTAAACTTTGCAATAAAATGAAATTTGAATAATTTATCACCTATCACCCGCTCCTGTGGACACCAGCCCCAATATTCCGTACCTCTCAACGCTCACCCACAAATATATCTTGATTCGTAGTAACAAGTTAGGTTAGGTTAGGTTTTTGTTAGGCGTGTTAGGTATGCACCTCACATATAGCACTATCGCTTGGCTACGTCATCGGTACATCGTCATCATACGTCACAGAGATACGTCATCAGCACCGCGTCCGCAGCGTATGCGCCTACGTCACTTCATTACTTTGTCTCCGCCGCGCCGCATCATCGATATTGGGCAATCGTCCTGATCGCTTTAATAAAACCATAAATAAAGTATAAGAAGATATATCCACGCCATACATTAAAATGAATCCGCCTTATTTGCTGTGAGCACCAGGGGGCGTTAGTGAACTGGTATGTACATTTGCTCTCAGCAAAAGATGTCGTTTATATCAATATTGCCTTTTACGGATTATCAAATACACTAACGGCATCTGTACCTACAACAGGTGATGTTGTAAAAAATCTGTTTTACGCGGTCAATAGATGTCACTTTGCAAGATAGGTTTACACAAAGTAAAATAATAGTATTTTTTTCTGTTTTGTTAGAGCACACGCGACCAGTCAATAAAATGCTCAATTTTCGTACCTTTTCTTAGAACCTCCACCGTACCATCATGTACCATAAATAAAGTACCTATATAAGCAACCTTACATAAGACCGCAGCCAAAGTTCCACTACTTGCTACTTAGGTATGTGGTGTGTTCTTGGGGGTAAGCTTGCCAGGGCTCCCGAGGGGGGAGTTATGTGGATCCCCACTATCAACAAAACTCATCTTGTTTGATGATGTGCATTTGTACTATCAATCTCAAAGCTGTACCTTGATTCGTCTATTTGCTGCCATGCGATTTATTGTGCTAGTGGCTCTATGTGCTGTAGAAACTAGCGAACCTGTCTTTTTTTTAATTTCTAAAAAGTAACAGAAAAAACTATATACTAAACCGAACCTGCTCACAAAATTTCACGAGAATCGGTTAAGAATGCGACCTGTATAGGAGAACAGCCGGACAGCTGGACAGACACCGGACATACGAACGATTTTCGGCCCAAGCTGAAGCGTAGAACTTCGTTCGCTTCGCTCCCTCGATCGATAAAACCACAGCACATTGAATACTCAATTCAGTAAAGGATCGGAATCGCGCTTTTGACTCCCCTGGATTTTTCAAGATTATTATTACCAGGAACAACTGTAGGAGGACGATTATAGAACAAACTTAAGGAACAATAGGAAGGTACCTTAATATACAAAATTTAAAAACTATTGAGGTTGAAAGCTTCAGTTATAAAAAAAGGTGCGAACACCACCGGCAAGGCAGTAGTAAAAAAGCCTCCGATCGCATTTTGTTTGCCCTTGCGTGCATTACATGCGATCCGAGACATTCTTCTATTTACTGCCTGTGCGTAATGCAGATTTCCTTGAGAAAAGTAAGGTAAAAAGGTAAGGGTTCAATAACACGTATTATATGTAAATTATTTCATTTACTTTGCAGTAAGTAGCCTAATTTTTTGCTGATTTTGTAGACTTCTTTTGTGAGATTTACAAATATATTTTTTTTAGTAACAATATTTTTTTTTAAAACATCTACGTGCTCTGAATAAATACAATTTGAATGTGTTTAAATAATCTGTCGGATGCGTTGCTCGACGCCGCCGCCCCCACGTCCACGCAAGAGGAGCTTTCTTCCAGATGTCTTTTTATTTGAGGAGCCTCAGTTGGACGTGATGATGTGATGAGGGCTGTGGCGATGCGGGTTGTGGTGCTGAAGTTGGCCACTCCTCAGGATCATTGTCAGGTTTTCTTACTTTGTCCGGTAGGTCGCACGTCAACGAATGTAATTTCAGTACCAGATCCTGAAATTTAAAAAATAAATATTAAACTAAACAATATTATCCGAGCATACTTAAATTTTGTTAATCGTCCCCTTTACCCCTTCCGTTGAGTTGATAGAATTAGGACTCATACGATAGATCGATTAGGTAGTGTCTGTATACGTTTGTTAAGTCATTCATGTGTGGAGGAGACACATTTTTTTAAGTAATTTGAAATTCAAAGGTGTATGTGAAGTCCCCAACACGCACTGGGCCAGCGTGGGCACTACTGCCCGTTCCCTCTCAACCTTGAGAAGAGGGCTGTGCCCAGCAGTGGGACGTATATAAGCTGATTTATTGTTTATATTATTATTAAATTATACTGCTAATATTTTCAAATATGCTTGCCGCCGTATGTTAATAAAAACCGGCTATATGTGAAACCTAACTAACCTAACCTAACAATCCTAACATCTTATAAGCATTTTTTTTTAGTTCTGCGTGTTTAGCTAAGAAATTCAATACATTACATACATAATTCATTACTTACTAACTGTAAAAAACGCTGTAATGGAATTAATAAAGCTTTTTTATTTTTATTTATTTTATTTATATGTGATATAAAAACACCACGTGCTTTTATGATGCCAATAAGTAAGCTAAAAATAAAGAATGATTTCTTCTAAGTACAATTTAGCTTGAAAGAAAGGAGTTGGATTTAGCCGGATCATAAATAAATATTTCCTCTATGGTCGGATTGACTCCCAGACGAAGCAAGCAATTTTATGAAAATCTTTGAGTGCAGTATTACTTACTATAAAATATTCAATAATATCTCCTTTCAGTATAATATCTTATCTACAATATTTAAGGTACTGTCCCTTCAAGTTGCATAGCGCTGGGACAGCCTGTATATATTTTCAAGTATAAGTTGCTTGGACCAACAACACCGACGGGAAGAAAGGGTGTGGTGCTTTTGTAACCCGACACCAAACGCAATATTTTCTTAAAGCTATCTCGCTTGACATGAACGGATACCAATGCCATCCTGTTTTCAATGATAAATATTTTTTTTGTACATTTCCCATGTGTGCCTTAAGGAGTCCCTTTTCAGAAAAATTGTCATCATGTTTTTAAGAAAATACTATTTGAACAATAAAAAATCAAGACATACCTTGCATTGGGTGCTCTACAGACACAAAGCTAATAACATCAATTGATTTATCTTCACAGTGATAGTGTCTAGTAATAGCTGTCCCGGTCAACCTTCTCTGGTTATCATTGTGACTCATAGCAGGATTCAAAATGCACTTCAAAAAGATAGCAGTACTTTAACTGATCAGGTGTCAAAGATGTGAGATTGATGTTGCCTGAAATTAAAAATAAATAAAATAAAATATATATTAAGGGGCAATCTTACACAAGTTGAACTAGTCCCATTGTAAGCTCAATAAGCTATTATGGGTACTAGACGACGATATATATAGTTCCAATAGGTATAAATACATAGAAAACATCCAAGACTCAGAAATAAATATTTGTGTCCATCACACAAAAAAAATCCCTTACAGGGATTCGACCCCAGGACCTCTTGCTTCATAGGCAGGGTCATTACCAACTAGGCTAAAGCAGTCGTCATAAAACTAAATACTTAGATATTATTAATTTCCATCAAGTACATTTCTTGTAAAAAACCTGCCAAGCCTTCCGGCCTGAAAAGTAGTGAAATCTCAAGCTAAACCAAGTACTTCAGCCATCATTTCCGGTTAGATATTTTCACGAATTGGCAATCACACTGCGAATAAGTAAATTCAAAAGATTCAAAATAAAATGCCAACAAGCAAACTCCTAACTAGTTTATCATTACCATTAGGTACAGTGCAAACATGAAATGAAGGATTAATAAGGACACTAATCAGTTTGGAGCGAGATATAAACTTATTTTAACGTAAGTAACGCGATAAAAAACTGAAAGACAAAACGATGTTTTGGAACATTGATAAAAAGTCAAGTTGACTGACGCATGCCCGACGTCACCAAGTATGTATGTGCTTAGTTGTATAATTTTATTTATTGTAAATAAAATAGAGCTTACCTGAATTGTTAATCCAGATCCGTAGGCGATTTTTATCACTAACTGGAAAACGAAACAATGTGTGACAGTTTATGAATTGGCACCGATGTGTCATTTTGGTAAATTCAATAATATCAAATCAGTCCGGTAGAAGTCCAAGTGGTCGTATGTAAATCACTGGCAAACAAATCCGTTTCTAAATCAAATCGTAGGTCCATTCAAATAAGCGGAGGTCAAATTTTAAAAGAATAACATTAACAATATGTTCGTGGTAGAGTTGATACCTATCGTCTCTAGTTTCAGTGTGGCCAGTTAAGTCTCTATCTTTCCATATACTTCTGACGTTTTGACTTTGCCTATGTAATTACACGTATATTTTCACTACGCTTTTCTAAAAAAATATCATACCACAGGTTATCTTTATTTGTATTTTTAATTGAGACAATAAACTCATACTAAATCATTTTTTTCGCATTTTTACAAATGGACAAAGTTTATTCTGTTTACCTACAATTTAAAGGAATAATTTTGTAGCAACATTTTCTCATTTCGTCTCTGTAATCTGTGTTTCGTCTGCACTGAGTCGTTTCGTTGTACGCAGTTCTCTTTACTATTATACAGTTTCAAAGACGAGTGCGAAGTGATAAGAAATAAATAATTATGCTCCATTATTTATTAATAATTTAAGAGATTGCAGTCACTTTATGTTTATTTTAATTAAATGTAAAATATTTGTAACACGCAGTAATTCATTTGTTGTAATATATAAGATGTCGAAATGGAACGTTATGCAGAGATGTTAAAAATAATAAAATAAATTGGAAATTACTATACAGTTGGCGACGTTGCCAGATCGAACTACGGCGCTGCCAGCGCGAGCTGACAACGTCGCGCGTCGTAAGCACTTCGATAATTTTAGGTACTTATTGGCAATTTGAATCATAAATTGCTACATACTCAAATGTGAATGGCAGTAGGTACATATTATAGGTATTATTCTTTATTTATGGTACTAGATACCTATGTAAAGAAAGAATATTCAAATAAGTTGTAAAATAAAAACAGGTTTACGTATAGGTCCCGAATAAATGTATGTTATATTTTTTACTTACTGTAGTATTCTGATGTTTTAGGGACTAGGTTACCTATTCTAATAATTATCTACTAAACTCATCAGTCGCATCACAATCCTCCTAGCGATATTCCCGGGTGTGCCCCTAAAGGAGCCAGGGGTCCGCTTTGACACCTAATCCCAAGATTTGGCATAGGCACTAGTTTTTACTTCATCTTATTTAAAAACTCTTCGTACGTTTTCGTTTTTCTTCCCGTGGGTGTCGTAAAAGTCGACTAAGGGAGCAGGGTTGAAGTGTGTTGTGGGCGATGGGCTAGCAACCTATCACTGCAATATCACATTTTGTCGATCTTTTTTATACCCACATTTATGCTAGAAGTGGCGCTGGAACATAAGTTTCATGTGCTCTGCCTACCCCTTTTGGGAATAAAGGCGTGAATGTATGTATGTATGTACGTATGTATGTTTTCTTTTGGAAGTGAAAACTTCTTTAGCGGCGCTGAGCACTTTTTGGGATGGGGAAAAATTGTTAAACTCGCGACAGATATTTGTGACATCAGATGCGTAAGAGGCCACGTGACCGTAGGAGGATGGCGAGAGATTCGGGACGAGGTTGGGGTCGGGGGGGAAAACGGGGGTTTGACTAGGGGCACATAGTTCTAATTTGTACTTTATTGTTAACAGTATAAGTTCGTAACACATTTTCCGTAAATGCAAATTCCATTTTGTTTTATCAAACTTTTATATATTGCTGTTAGCCGATTCGACTTCATTCAAAACTGAACGCTATTCGTAAGAATATAAAGCCGTTAAACACTTTGCAATTGCATATTCTGCAAATAAATTTGTAATTTTGTCCGCGCGTCCTTTACCGCTTTGCTATTGAGCAAATTCGAATAGTTCGAATTTGGACGTTACTCTTAAAGAGATAAAGCTTTGAAAAATATTTGGCAATGGCAAAAACAAATTGGTATTTTATTTCTTCGTCTACTTCATCAATTTTGCCGAGTTAAGTTGAACTATAGCGTACTACTAATAAGTTTGTTATTAGATATATTGGCACGCAGGGGGAGAGAGGGGGGCGGAAGGGATTTTTTTTGCAAAATTAAAATTATTCAAGTTTTCACTTCTGCCGGCACTCCCGGAGTGCAAAAACCGATAGGTCTTTTTACAAGTTTTATAGTAACTCGACTTCTTTCGTATGTAAGTATAAAAGTATGTATGTAAGTAAGTTGTCCGTCAAATCTTGCAAGTTAAATTTGACCCACTTCCCGGTGACCGATTGAGCTGAAATTTTGGGTATAACTATAGTTTGGATGACATTCAATATTATGGTACCATCGAGCTGATCTGATGATAGAGACAGAAGGTGGCCATAGGAACTCCGTAATAAAACCATATAACCCCATCGAGTTGGTGCTCGTTAGAATCGTCTCAATGAGCAGTTGATGATGGTATACAGAAAAGTACAGTCGGCAATAAAAGCTTGTACCAAAAATTAATTTTTTTAAAAGAAACTTTTTTATATATTTTCGTAACAACAATGCGTTTAGGTTTAGTAAATATATCAGGTTTAATACAGCACCATCTATGGACACTTATCCTGCTAGAATCCTGCGCATGTATACTTTGTCCACTTACAAGCTAAGCTGTAATAAAGGTCAAGCCGTTCACTAGATAGCGCACAAATAAAGGATGTTATAAATTATTTTGAATCGATTTACGATCTATTAAGGCCTGTGTCTGGTTGTTTTTTTTTTTTTTAAGTTGATAAGTGAAAATGAATATCTATTAATGATAATATTTGAGATTTCGTATAACGTAAAATATTAATATCCGTCAGTGGTGCTCCAAGCGACATCTCTTAACGTTCTTCAGAAATATTCGACCGCAGTATGGGATAGTTACTCTATGCTATATTTACTTTATGATAAAACGGAAGCGCACGGTCGCCCCTCGCCTTTTTGATACCTAACATCGGGTCTTAGGACAACGCGAAATCGATCGTGTTTAGAATTGTAATTCTTATATTTTAATTAAACTTTATTCATTCGCCATCGTATTATAATTTATCTCCTCCACTGCTGCCTCCCTATATAATTGGCGTGACGCGTGGAGTGACGCGCATGAGAACGCAATGAATAACAGCCCTGTCCATAGCTACATAGCTCCTTAAATAAAATACATTTTGATTGATATAGCAAATCAAATGTGCTTGCTCCTAAAAAATGCGAGTCCTAAAGAAGTACACAGTCAATTTAAAAACTTACAGGAAGGGAAAGCACCCGGCTATGACCTCATCGACGGTAGAAGGTAAAAGAACTCCCACACAAAGGAATAATGAAAATAGTGCATATGTTTAATGCCTGCCTGAAACTTGAACATTTTCCTGGACAAAGGAAGACTGCGCAAGTAATAATGATAGCAAAACCAGGCAAACCCGCACAAGAGACAACCTCTTATAGACCCATAAGCTCGAGTCATCAAAAGCCCGCCGCTTTCGGCGTCGGGCTTCTGATAGACTCTTGTTCGCAATATTCCACTTACGCCCCTCGTTAAACAATGTACTATTACCTACATGTAAGAGCATAGCTCTTGTGCAATAATCGTCATCCTGTTAGCTTCTCTGCCAATGCCTATAATGGGGAATATTAATAAATGTGGTGATTTCCCCAGTTTCCTTCCACAATACAGTTTATTGGCGTATTTTATCCGCCCACCAGTTTCCTTTGGTCAAAATGTTCGTACCTACGGCACGATGGCGCGCAATTTTAAACAATACATCTTTCGCCTTATTTCAGTGGCTTATATAATGCAACACTGTAAATATATCTTTGACTGTACACTTCATAAAAATAGTAGGTTTAGGGTGATCTTGTTAGCACCAAGTTAAACTTGATCAAGCATAATGCACAATAAAGGTTACTGAACCCTAGCATTGTTTACCTTAAGTTATTTATAGTAAGGGCTCACAAGTGGCAGTTTAGATGACTGACGCAGATAGCGAGTGTGCCCTCCCCTTTATTGCGGTTTCAGCCGATCGTATCTTTAAAAAGTTAACGGACTTAAAAAATAAATTGCTAATTGTCGCGTTCAGAGACCGTCTGTTGAATAAAATACTCGCTACAAAGTAAAATACCAGGGCGAAGACATCCGTTGGCAACGGCTTTTTACTGGGGGATGTTAAAAGTTAAATTGTCGGCACAATTCGCCACTCATACAAGACTCATGTCGATCGCAATATTGTACTAGGTATTTCAGGCATGGCTTTTATTCGCCACGGGTAAGGAACTTTAATTCAAACACATTCACGTTAGCTTCCCGGTGAAGGACAACATCGTGACATATAGGTACGTCCAAAATAAAGCATTCGTCCCTCGCACTCTTACTACTTGCAAGTGAATGATGCATTACGTCCGACATAAACGCGATCACGTTAGCTTGTCTGGAAATTGTTGAAGATTTGCTACACTAAACCTTTACATTGGTGCGCTCATCCGCACCATTTTTTGCAACATTAACCGTCTTTCCAAATAAACAGCTCATAGGTATACTTGATATTACTCGTATTTGAGATTTTGAGTTGACCGAATTGCATCAAAATAGTCGACTCAAAAAGCACCTCTAACGTCCCAGGCAGAAGATTCCAATTCCAATGACAGGTTTATAAAAAGTCGGCCACATTCAATTATCTCAACCATAACTGAAACCATTCTCTCATCAAAACAGTCGTTGACATACGATCTTTTAGTTCTGGGCAAAGTTTGGTTAAACATGGCAGAGAGTCACGGACTCGTGACAATCTCCGCCCCCGGTGCAGTTTATGTTATTGTTGCTTCGGTTATTTCTAGAATAAAATCGCTATTTTACGAATCGGTTTATTACCTGGGTTATTCTCATTTTTATCACTGTTACAACACGTGGATGTCTCTACCGTGGATGCAATTAGTATTAATTAAAGCAATCACGCGTAGTTTCAGTGTCCGATAGGCTACCGGATGGCTCGCGGTATTTAAAGAAAGAAAGAAGACATTTATTCACTACACAAAAGACACACAGAGACAAAGGGAGTACAAATACAATACAATTGACACATAATGTGTGTGTCTTCGCGGCAGTGAATCGGTCGCTGTCTCAGCATAATGCCGAGCAATATTTGAGCTCCCAAAGCGTCGTGGAACCGCCCTGTGCAACCCGAATTGAGCCAACTTGGACTGGGGCGGAAATTGGGAGGGGGTGAAAAAAAATATTGTCGCCAGGTATTCGATTGAAACAGCATTTCATTATATAAGCAGCGTACACACTTTCAGGCAACCGCTGTTTCAATCGGCTGCCTCGCGACACAAAAAATCTTATTCATACATTTTTTCTATTTCCTGGAGTCCAAGTTGGCTCAGTTCGAATTGCACAGGGCGGTTCCACAACACTTCGGGAGCTCAAATACTGCGAGCCTTCCGGTTGCCTCTTGGACAATGCAACGACTCGTAATTTTTCTGAATATAGCTAGGTAGGTAAGCTACCTAAACATCCGTCCTCGACGTTGAACTAATGTGCCTATGACCCATGTCATACACTAGTTCAAGTGCCCATGCACTTAGTGTCAAAGTGACATGGCTTAAATTAGAATGAAGGAAAATCCTGTTTGTTCAAATGTTACCCATATTGCTTGGACATACCGACTCCGCTGGCCATGTAATAATGGGAGACGATTGTAGAGTTAAGAGAGCGTATGTGGGTCGGCCCAATGGAAAACGCGCGGTGGGCCGGCCCAGGAACCGCTGGAGTGACGAAGCCTCAAAGATCTGACGACCCTTGGGGCATCCAACTGGCGTGAGGTGGCGCAGAATACTCCACTCTTCCCCAAGAGTTGCGCTCTCTTGTGTGTCAGAGGCCAAAATCCTCTTTGGGTCATCGAGCCAGCTTAGTAAGTGCCTATTTCATACAATAACAACCGAGGACTAGGACGTTTTCCTTATCTGAAATAAGTTATTATTAGCGTATTTATAAAGCGGAAAATTACACACGCTGTAGCTAGTGGCATGACGTGACGACGACGCTGCACCGAGTATCGGCTCCGATACCTCAGTGGTCGAGAGAGCCCCGCTATGCCAGAGGGACGCTGGTTCGAGTCCAAATTAGACAATGATATAAAAAAAAAGCATTGGCATGCCTAATTTCCTACTGAACATGTTTACTAGGCTTGTCGGTCAGGAACTAAGAACTATTAGGAATGAATTCCCATCTCAGAACGAAAAGAACTAGTAAGTCAATCACGATCTAAATCGGTCTTCGGTCTTTAGTTCAGCAGCAGAGCGGGAGTGGAACGGAAAGAGATGCGGGTGACGTGACCGGGTAATGGAGCGCGCACAGGTGCGAGTGAGATAAACGGTTGTAAGTTGCTCCGTCGTTGATTTCGTTTGGGTCGTAATTTTAAAATTGGCTAAAATAATAGCTAAATATTCTAATTAAGTATTTTCTTATTCGTTCCGACGGATAGAGTGACGACCGCTTTAGTCTAGTTGGTAGTGACCCTGCCTATGAAGCAAGAGGTCCCGGGTTCGAATCCTGGTAAGGGCATTTATTTGTGTGATGAGCACGAATATTTGTTCCTGAGTCATGGATGTTTTCTATGTATTTAATTATTTATTTATCTATATAAGTATGTTTATCGTCGTCTAGTACCCATAGTACAAGCTTTGCTTAGTTTGGGACTAGGTCGATTTGTGTAAGATTGTCCCCTAATATTTATTTATTTATTTATTTATAGAATTATTGATCCAACCATAAAGCGTTTATGAAATTATCATACATTCTGCATTTAGAGCGCCATGACATGGCAGTCAATCAAACAGTGCTTAACTAACGGTCACTCCCACACTGACCTAAAAGAGCGAAGGAACTAAAAGACCGAACTAGTTCCTCAAACCGATTGAACGAGATCGGAGCGCTCCTGTAAAAGAACGAGCAAGCACAAGCCTAATGTTTACCGATGATTGTCCTTTGTAAATCACTATGAATTACTATACCCATTTATGTGAAAGTAATTTCGTTGGTTGACGCTTATCGCTCAATTCTAAAGGTAGTGATATCCACGGCCGTCACAGTGAGCACAAAAATGAGAATAGCCCGCCTCTAGCCGGTCTCTGTTTTACTAGATATTATTTTATTGGATTGATGTGTATGTTTGTCGCACACACTGGTTCTGATACGTTTTGAGTGCGTGGCGCGTGCGCGACAAATGTAAATTTGATATTAAACCTATACGAGTGAGGTAGAATGGACCGCCAGCATCAGGTTAAGAAATAAAGTAATTCTTCTATGAATGCGTTCGCTTTTGTTTTTATTGACCTTTAAGTCTTCTACAATATTATGCAGTGTGCAAGCAGGATTTAGAATAGACTTCGTGTCTATTTTCTCTCTCGCTTGCTCTTACAAAATATTTTCCAAACTAGTATCATTTCAAGCTACGGTAGCCCAGTGGTTCAGGCATGCGGCTGTCAAGCGCCGGTTGTGGGTTCGAATCCCGGCTCGTACCAGAGTTTTGTGGAACTTATGTACGAAATATTTATATAAGTACCGTTAGCTTTCCGGTGAAGGACAACATCGTGAGGAAACCGGTCTAATCCCAATAAGGTCTAGTTTTCCCTCTGGGTTGGAAGGTCTCATGGCAGTCGCTTTCGTAAAACTAGTGCCTATGCCAAATCTTGGGATTAGGTGTCAAAGCGGACCCCGGGCTCCTTTAGGGCACAACCGGGAATAACGCTAGGAGGATGATGTACTTATATATATTTATTTAAAAGTATACACAAGATGACATTAACTAAATAAGACTGAATAAAACTAAGTTAAATCTAAATAATTAACTTTAAAAACAAAGTTTTAACCGACTTCAATTTAGTACTCCGCCAAGCCACGAGAACATTTCCACATTTATTTTCCAATTTACCACATGAACTGATTTCCGAGAGCAAATGCGTTGATTATTAGAGAAAAAAACCCAATCGCTGTATGTGACCCGATAATATTTGAGGACTTCCGTCAATTCCACAAGGATCACCTTTGTCACTTCATTAGTTGCTATTTCAACTGAATATTATCAGAATCTGTGATATACTTTTGTACTTTTAAGTACATAATTGAGGAATTCCATAAGTCATCTGTGGTCTTCATCATCAATTCCAGTCCACCAAATTTATGATTTCCGGGTGTAAATACACGAGTTATAATAGAAAATACCAAAATCACTACACGCGTGCCTAATATAATTGAGGAGTTCCCTCAATTCCTCATAGATCCCATCATCCAATTGAATTTTTGAAAAAAATGGGATCCACCTGAAAATTATGAATCGGCTCATCAATGCGTTCTGAGGTAACAAACATTAAAAACAAGAAAAAAAAATGATAAAAAAAATACAACCGAATTGAGAAACTCCTCCTTTTTTCTGAAGTCGGGTAAAAAAGGCCCTCGAGGCATTGTACCGAGAATGCTGGCGGCATTTCCTCGCTGAATTGCAATGCTGATGCGTTGCGCGAGAAAGCCGCCAGCTCTTCGGTCACCAGTTACGTCAACCAGATGTTTCGCGATTTCGCCAATAAACTTTTGCGCACTGGGACCCCACGGAAGCAAATGGTACAAAGTTGTACTCTCTGCCGAGGCCTCTATATTTAGTGCATTTCAGGTTTTCGTCGTTTTCCTATATTGTTTAACGATATTTGAGCGATACTTGGATTTCTCAATAGAACATAGCACATTCACGACGATGTGTAAACGCTACCTCTATCTATAGAATAACAGACCTATGTACATTTTCACGTATGTACTGGCCGTTTAACAGCGGGCTGTTAGGAAAGGAATAAATAAAAACAATTGTTTTTTATCAATGTCAAAATATTGTGGAAAGGTAATTTCGCTGCCTGAAATTACCTATACAGGTCGCATTTCTCAACCCAATCTCGTGAAATGTTAGAAGCAGGTCGTTACATACAGTTAATTTTTGTCGAGAAACTTTTGAAATTCAGTAACAATCTTAGACAACAATCTTAGACAGGCTAGCGAGTTCTACAACTCACATATCCATTAGTATTGTAGTTAGGTGTGTATAATTCGTTTTAATATAGTGGTGAAGATTATATTTATGCACAGAGTAGGTACAGTCAGCATGAAAAGTAACTGCGCAGTCGAAGGCGTCAAAAGCTCGTATTCCCTTTTAATAAAGACTTTTGACGTCTTCGTTTGTGCAGTTACTTTTGATGCTGACTGTACATATGACTTAAGATCGCAAAGCGAGTATCGAATGAGGACCTAGACAGTTCAAGAGACTTGTCTCTACTAATATTTGCGGTGAGGGCTTTCTAGTGGCTCCAGTGCCTTCTGTTAACTCAGTCGCAGAACCTTTCTAAGTTACAGTAAACCGGAATCAGCTCCCTGCCGAGGTTTTGGCCCGGGGGACTACAGTATGGTTTTCTTAAAAAAAAGGAGTGTATACATTCTTATGAGTCCGCAGTAAGCTCGGCCGAATTTCACCGTCACGCTCTCATTTTAAAACTACGTGTTATACGCATATACAATGACATGAGATATATCTATGTCTGTAATTAGTTTATATGGTGCCAGTTTATAAAACAAACGAAATACAGCAAAAACAAGTTTTGTATGAAAAACTTAAATTCGCTGTATTTTTTTTACTATGGTATCTGAAGCTACATAAACTAATTACAGACATAGATATACCTCATGTCATTGTATATGCAAAGTTTCGTTACAATTCAACACGTAGTTTTAAAATGAGAGCGTAACTACGTTTGTATGGAGAATCGAGCTTACTGCGGACTCTTAAATGCTTCGGCATTTTATTGCAAATTGATTTATCCCGTTTTTCATATTTAACGAAGCTTATGTAACGTAATACGTGTGTATAATCAGCTTATTGTCTCAACCAGATCGTTACACTTGCCAGTCTTTGTAAGGCCTTAAATTCAACGTTGGCGTGCGAGGCAACCCGACAGTTATGGGTACAAAGTATTACCAGATGTATGTCAGTAGTGGCGAGGCGTCCATAAAATCTAATTTTTACGGGTTTACATTATTTTCAAACATAGCGTGTGAGACTGTAGTGCTAGTAAACAAACCATTTTAGGGTTCCGTAGCCAAATGGCAAAAAACGGAAGCCTTATGGATTCGTCATGTCTGTCTGTCTGTCCGTCCGTATGTCACAGGCATTTCACTCGAAAACTATGAGGTGTATTTGAATAAATTTTTTTTGAGGATAGGTGTATTTTGTTAGCCGCTACATAGTTTTGTAATTACATTTATAAAAAAAAAAATTTTAGGGGTGCACTCCATACATAAAACTGAGTCAAATTTTTTTTATTCCATGTGTATCCATTTTATTCCATTTTTTATTCCAGGCCTATCAATCGATAGGCCTTTCAAAATAAATATAAGGTTTATCAGCAATTTTTTTGATTAAGTGAATAGAGTCGGAAATAATCGCCCCGAAAGTCACTCAAATTGTGTCCCACCCCTCTAATTTTTGAACCGTGTATTTTAAAAATATGAAAAAAACCATGGGCATAGGGCTTATAAAATTCTTTCAGCGAATTGTTTTGAACAAGATCGGTTCAAAGGTTTTCGAGATATTTCTAAAAAACTGCATTATATAAAGAAAAGGACGTAAGTGCCATAAGATTTCAGTAACGATACGACCATTTTAATAGGCACGGAACCCTTCGTTGTGCGTGGTCCGACATACGCACTTGTTTGTCGTGATCCAGCAAATCCACTATCAGTTAACTTGCTGTGTGTACAGTCAGCAGCATATAGTTAGTAGCAGCCAAAGTAGTTAAATATATCGGTACACGTCTTTATAACTGTAAGAGTGAGGATGTGTAACGATATATTTGGGTACTACTTACAATACGATACTGACTACAGTCGGCCTAATAAGTTGCTGAACACCTAAGTACACTCGTCGTCGTAAGTCGTTGTCACTTGTTTGGCAACTCATATGACGTTTAATACGACACGGTACCAAGGTGTTAAGCCTCTTGTGAGGCTGATCGTACCCTATGTCGTTTTTTTTTATATTGGGTCAAATCTAAAATTACGACGAGGACCAAAACGCTGATCATTTTATCCTCCCGTTCTTGATCAAACGAGCGAGCGAAGCGAACGGTCCTGTGCTTGGGCCGAAAATCGTTTGTCCGTCCGGTTTCTGCCCGCGGCTGTTCTCCTCTAAGGGTCGCGTTTCTCAACCGATTCTCGTGAAATTTTGCAAGGAGGTTGCTTAATTATGCCGTTTTTTTAACGAGTCACTTTTTCAGACTGAAAAAAAAGAACAAAAATACCGGCTTGCGTGTTCTACTGCCCATAGAGCCATTAGTGGAAACTGTGCATTTGTTTTGTTTACTTCGATTTGAAAACAAAACAAAATCAAACCTACGTATAGGTGAAAAACTTAAGTAAGTCACCTGTTGTATGTGTGAGTAATGTGTGAAAATAGACATTTGTTTTGTTTGTGTTATAATTTTAAACATGTATTGTCTATTCGAATACGCCACTACTACATACCACAGGTCCTTTTCTAAAGTTTTTCACCTATATTTTGTTTTTCTATTATTGAACGATAGCGAAGCGAACGAAGTTACCAGTTTCAGCTTGTTGTCTGGCTGTTCTCCTCTACAATATTACTGAGCCGTTTCGTGTGATTTTTTGTGAGCAGGTTCAATAATGATAATGTTTTTCTAGTCTTTTCGAAATTAAAAAATAACAATTCGAAGCTCGCGAACTTTCACAGAGCCGTATTTGATTTCATTGACACATTTTCTTAAATGGTAGTGGTTATAGAATAGCTGATTCGTTGGGTAAGTAATAAGGGAGGGGAGGGAAAAGTAAAACATTTATTATAATAAAGATTCTCTATTAATAACTCAAAGACAGCATACGACCAAACTCACCTTCTACGCTTACAACTAATATTTACAAAATTAAAAAATAAACTACACTAATCTCTTTCTAAATGCCCGGAATGTCGGAATGTGAATAAAATAAATAAAAGTATAACAGACAAAATTACTCAGATCGCAGGTATGCAAAGCTCGTGCCATATGCGATCTGAGGCTTTCTTTAGTACCGCCCGCGGCGAGTACAACATTTAATGTCTCCGCGTTCCACACGCGTAGCGGGCGGTAAATGCCCTTTTTGTGGCCGAGTGTTACGTAAAGTAATCTACGTAGGGTAATACGATAGGCATATTTTTTGAAATACCTACTTTATAATTATGACAAACAGACATGTAACAACAAAGTGGTATAAACTGACCCAAATACAGAACAGCGGACCAAAACTAATCATCGAATCACTTAATAATGCTCTTAGGCACTTTATAATTTCCTTTATAGCATCGAATGATCAATTGCACTTCCCTCACCCCTCCTTCCCTTCTCATTTGCACTTGACTGTACTCAGTCAACTGCAAAAATATGTATCGATTTAATCTTCTCATAAATATGTACCAAAACCTCAACTGGCATAAGAGCTATGGGACATATTTATGAGTAAGTTGTACGTACCCATATTTCAACATTTTTCATAACTTATTATTACGTCATATGTGTACACTTCTGCACCATATTCCATCGAAATAAGGCGAAAACTGTTTATATATCGTTTGCGAATGTACAGTCTGCTACAAAAGTATCTACGCGTGTCCAACATAATTACTTCTACTTAATTACTTTAACATGACATGTGTACAGTATTACCACTACCACAGAATTGAACAATCTTATCCTGATTATATAAACAGGCACGATGAAAATGTAATATACTTTTCTAAAGCGTTAAAAAGATAAGGACGCTCTTACCCCTCTTTTGATAAAGTCCGTATTTTTGACCTAAACTGCACAAGGGCACTAAATACATATGTGAAACTAATTAAATCTAGGTGGGTACGATTTTAATCTTACGACTAGACAGGTACTGTACAGTAAATACTGTCTGTTAAACAATTAACAATTAGTTAATAAATTAATATAAGTAGACGGTTGCTTAAGTATAGAAAATCTATAACTATTGCTATGAAATGTCAATGTTATAACAATTTTACAGCACGGAAAGGTTTTATTTATGTCAAGAACGAAGACACTAAATGTTTTTCTTTAATTTACAAAAAAACTAAATTAATAATGGTATAACAGTGTTCGTTTCTATTTTTGATACAAATGCAATGCAAACAGACGTTGAATGTGTTAAAAAAGATATACAAATGTGTCAGCAGATGCTTCATTTTTAAACTAGATACATTTATAAATACATTTACAGCTAGCATCACTGGTGTAGAATACGTTTTTTTAATAAACTCTACAACTCTGAATTGTGTATTTATCGTAATAAGATCTTATTGAAGTAACTGTACAGATTACAACTGCAAGCATATGTAATATAAACATAATAAATCTGAAACTCAAGCATGGTCTACACAAGTACACAACTCCCAGTTCTCTTACCGTCACCAATTTTCAATATGGCGGTGAAATAATAATTTCTTTAACTAAACTAAAATTCAACTCCAAGGAGAGTTCCTTACGCCATTTATATCAATTTAAAATTATCATCTAGTAGGATAAGAAACCAAAGAAGGAAATATAGTACGAACGACTTTTAGAATCCCTATGTCTCTTACCCCACTTGATCATAGTGAGAAAATTTAAAGCAAAATATGCGGCCCGGCTCTGCGACAATTAAAAAAAAACATATAAAACATCTAAAAAAGTGTGTAGTATGTAGAAACAAAATCGGTGCAGTAAGGCTGGTTATTTTGTTTTACAGTATTTATTTTTGTTAACACACTTATTACTAATACATGTGAAAATAATGTGTAAATGAATACATGTTGAAATGATATTTTTCAGCGAAGGATATATGTTATTTTGTAGTAAGTGGAATGATTTAATATTTTTATTGTACCTACTTGATATATTTACTACCTGTAGAATTTCTATCAAATACCATAAACCAAAAATATCAATATGGTTGGATCTAGGGTACTTATTAGATTTCAATGCAGGTGAGAATACTATTAGTCTTTTTTAATCTCATGGCAGATATTTTTTTAATAATAACTGTCATACTTTTAATAGTTAGCAAGTCATATTGATGTGTAAAGTATTTTTTAGATTTCTCCTGTAACATTTTTTTGCACAAATAAGAAAATTAACCTAAATTGAATACACTTTTATGTCACCTTAAAGTCGTACTTGCCTCAAGTTTTTTTTAATGAATTTCTGCTGATCGTGATACTGTTCATGGCATCATAATGTTCTTGATTATTATTATTATTGATTATTTGAATTTTAAGAAATTAAACTTTGATTAATATAAAAAGTGCGTTCAGTACTTTTGTATGACCAAGTAAGTGTAGCAAATTTAGTATTATTCGGCGAGAAAAAACTCTTTCTTTATAACTATAACTTATGTATATGTGTGTGTATTCATAACTGCAATAAAATTGTGCATGTTTAAAAAACTACGTCTTAGCCCAACGCTAATGTGTTCACAGTAAACAGGTAAAGTCATTGTTTATAAGTTGCTTAAGTTATTTTTTGCATTCATCATGCAACGTCATCACACTCATACAAAGTTATTTATTGAACGTTAGTGTCGTGAGGTCGGTTCTCTACAAAATTTACGATTAATCTACGATTTTAACAATACCTCGTAGTTTTAATTATTTGAATTGAATTTTCACGACTGTATCTATTGCAATCATTGCAAGTCTACTTTAATGTACAAAAGTGCAGCTAAAGATTCTATTTAATCTAGCCTACAGCTTTTATTTGTAAGTCAGTAAATCAGGGTTGATTCCAAACGGAGTCTGGGGTCTGCTCACTAGCAGCATAATACTCTTACAACTTAAACTGACCATAAACCGTCGTTCCGGAGTGACAGATTAAGATAATGGCTTTTGCAATTAAATTCCCAAGCTTACAGCGTTACTAATCTCACTTACGGAATCATTTGTACGCTTTTATTTAAGAAGCTATCACACTCCACTCCACTTTGTCACTTCACACTAGCTCAGCCGGATTTACCCCGCGTATGCGTCCGGTGGTGCCCCGCTGGGTATAAGTTCGTCATGGTAAGCGTGCGCTTACACGGCCTGTGGCTAGGGCATCAGGACCCTGTTAGGGAGGAGCTTCGTGTCGGGGTTGTGCTGGGTGCCATCGCTGCTGGAGATGTCGCTGGTGCTGACCACGGTCGGGTGGGAAAAGTTCTTGCAGAGTACTAGTATCTGGAAAACGAAATATAAGTTAGCACCGCTGGTAGTGATATAACCGGTAAGTGGACCTTTATAATAACTTTCCTTTAGATAAGCATTGGTTTACATTACAATAAATAAATAAAAAAGACGCAAAATCGCAGTCACTGTTTTTGAAATGTATTGGTACCATTTGCTTTTTGCAAGAGCTACGGTAGCCTAGTGGTTCAGGCATGTGGCTGTCAAGCGGCGGTCGTGGGTTCGAATCCTGGCTCGTACCAATGAGTTTTTCGGAACTTATGTACGGAATGTTTACCGTTTAGATTATTTAAACGCAATTTAGGCTAGTATTTCTAAAATTAAAAATCAAGTGAGCGGAAAAGATTAGATTAGATTAAGAAACATCACACAGCTACTCACCGTGTACAAAGCGCTAAGCACGCCCATGCTAGCACCAACCAGCACGTCCCACCAATGATGCCGGTGGTCGGATACTCTGGTCAGCGAGCACACCGCCGCGTACGCCAAACAGAGCGCCTGCAGCAGTGGCGCCGCCAGCACGGAGCGGCTGTGCCAGCTGAAAGCGCGCCGTTGGAGGTACCACTGTAAGAAGAAATGGCATGAACCTAATATGTCGGTCTTACCCCACATCGGGTGTGTAATGATTTGTATAAAAACAAATGCCATAATTTATTTTTTCATATAAACGAATATCATAATTTCATTGTATGTGATTAAGTTGCATAAAAACAAATTGTATAATATAATACTCAACATAAATTCATAAAACACAATGATTCGTTTTCATAATATTCCGATGCATAAAAACAAATATGGGTATTTCATACAAAATTATGATATTCGTTTTTATGTTGTATAGCAAAAGTAGTTATGATAGATGAGTTTTATATTTGTACATTATGCTTACTAAAGTTTTTGTGGTAATCGCTGATTATGCGTTTCGAACGTACGTTACATGAAATTATACAAAAATTGTTTATGACGATTGAACCGCTCCCCCCCCACATCACCTCTTCATATGAAGACTCTAAACTCTCTCTCCCTTACTCTAAAGTAATCGCGGTTTCAGTCGCCCGTATCCTTTGCGGGGACTGTTTTCTAGTACTTTATAACAAAGCGATAAAAAATAACTCCTTCATATGAATTACATTAATTACGAGCGTAAAATTAGTCCGCTAGCAATCGTATCCGCGAGAACTTCTTTTTCTATCGGCCCCAGATTGCTGAAGATCGTGACAGCAGCAGTGTTCTTTTCTAGGAGTTTCGAGAGCTCCGCAGTCTGGCGAAATGATGTATTTACGGTACACATATTTTATATTTTCATGTTAAAAAAAAGATGTTCTGACATTGAGCCATCGTCTGGAACTGCGGCCTCTTGATCTTCTGCCTTCTACTGTGGCAGTTAGCACCAATTTATCCAAATTCGCGAGCTAGTGTTACGCTGATACTAGGAAATAGTTAACAAGGGCGCCTCACTCTCAGGCTCCTTTAGGATACTTAGGTGTCTAACTCTTTGGAAGCATTATGTCACGAATAAGTTGCTGGCACCAGATCCGTACACCAGCAGCAGCACCATTCAGATGGACACGTCATCCAAGGGAACGAACGTCCGTTTCATAAGTTACATAATTTCCCTGCAATACTTACTGCTAGAAACAGTCCGCAATAGACCGAGAGTGACGAGTGTCCAGACGGGAAGCTTCTGATGGAGTCGATCCGTAGATACTGGGAGTATTCAGAAGTGCAGGTGTAGTCCGTCACGTACTTCGACCTAGGACAAAAACATAGGATAAAGTGGGGCAAGACAATCATCCTTTATTCCCTGGGGTGAAACCAACAGGCACCTGTTTGTCTTAACCCAGCGTTTCCATTAGCCAGGGCACGGTAGTGCAAGACTCACATGTTAATTTTTTGGGATAAAACTTAAATAGTTGTTTGTTCCTCTTGTCTATCAAATAGACAGTAGGACAAATTAGTGGGGCACGACAAACAACGTTTATTTTCTGGGGTAAAACAAACAGGCACCTGTTTGTCTTAACCCAGCGTTTGCATTAGTCAGGGCACGGTAGTGCAAGACTAACATGTTAATTTTTTGGGGTAAAACTTAAATAGTTGTTTGTTCCTCCTCCCATTAAGAATCTGGTCAGCCAATCATTGCATTGTAGTATTTGAAATAGCTCCTAAACTCGTATCTTCATCTTTTTTCATCTTAGCGCTATCATGATAAAAAGAGATCTATGTACCATCTATGGTACATAGATCTCTTCCAGCTTATCACTAAACACTAATCCTCCGAACGCATTAAAAGTGCAACCTCTGTTAACTAAATTGCGCTTCGTCTTAATTTCTTACATATCGACTACCGTAGGCTCAAAGGGCGTAAGGGACAAACGGTAATTTTTCAGGAGAGCCAAAAAACTGTTTTGATTCGAGAAAAAAAATCTTAACTTTTTTGTTCCTTTACACAATAATATGCTTGTCAGTGATTTACTTACAGCTTTTTCAGCTCTTTTAGATCATGTAACTGGATTTAGGACACGGTTCTTAATTACAAAATTGTGCGTCCCTTACGACAAAAAAAACCGTTTTGGAATACACCTGCCCCTTACTTCACAATGTTTCCTTTTAACCAATATGACAGAAGGTCGTATCGTACAAAAAATATTTCTAAATGTCAATTTGACGTAAAAATTGCCATGTCTCAGCTATGTAACTAAGTGACTTGCACTGGGGATTTGCTGATATTGCATTGAGGATTACAGGAAGTTTGTATGGATAAGTGAAAATGCGATAAAATGCATCAATGATGGTATATGTGCAAAATGCTGTAACGTACATCAAGTGAGAGTTACGTCAAAAAGTGCCACAGATATTTTTTATTTTAGTGGATACAGCAAAATGTATTGCAAAAACGGGTTCTAATGCAACCTTTTTCATTATCGTAACGGACACTTTTTTAAAGCTATCAAGGCGCTATTTACACCAATCGATAGAGAGAAAAAAACTGAATATAACTGCATTCATATAACTCAGCCAATTTGTCCCTTACGCCCTACGGTAGTCGATATACAAACGTCGAAGTGACCGATAAAGGCGAACGAATTTTAACGGCATTTTAGTGAATGTTATTGAATACGGGCACATAAATTAAACACTATGCCAGCAATAAGTCGTTTGTAAAATTGGGTTACTGTGTTTCCTTGCCGTACAAGCTTGCTTATCTAAAACCTTATCTCGCACGAGATTGTTTCCTGCATGCTATTTTTAATCCGATTTAAAAAAAAAGAAGCAATTGTAACTGATATATTCGTGTTTACTAATAGTGTAGCGACGGAACGTCGCGTCCGTTGGCTTTAACCAAAAAGTTGTTGCTGCATCGGGTATAATAGTCTAACCAGTAAAAGCGAAGTAGTTTTTGCGAAGTATTTACTAATCAGAGGCTTGGCTTGCTTATTACAGAGAACAGGCGATTCTACAGGATATAATATAACTGGGCTGTTATTCGCTACGAGCTAATGCGGCTCACCCCGCCGGTCACTCGTCACGAAACTAGACCTCTAACTGACGCTTACGGCGCGGCCACGACATTGCGCGAATTGCGGAGCGGAAAGCGTTTTATCTGTTCATTGCGCGGTCCAGAGGCGCAACGGACTGTGGTTAGTTGGGATCACACGCACTGAATGAGAAAAACCGCTGCCGCTGCCGCCACCGCACAATGTCGTGGCCAGGCCCTTAGTGAGCGTTGAGGTCAACTTCAAACAAGTTACAGAATAGGGGGGCGGGTTATCCCAAAGGCCGATTTTACACACTACTCACTGATTATCCGATTTAAACAGACTTACATTTCATACACATTACCTCCTTATTTTTTCCCGACTACGGCGGAGCCGAAAGGAAGGGATATGGTTTTAGCAGTCCAAGCTTGTACTTACGTGTCTCCCACCGTAGCGTTTAAGATACTAAACCGATTTTGATATTAAAGGTGTCAATCAATTCGAAATTATGGGCGGAGAATATAGGTATATTTTTTTTGTTACCTACATACTTTTCCCGTAGTTGGGTTACAGTTTTTTAAACTGTTTATTTAGTATAATTAATCTATATAGGTACATAGAGGAATAACGGTTTCAGCTACTTCGTTACTGAAATGGTTAAAAAAACAACTGTCCATTTTTTAATATAATACGATTGTGTCAATGACACGTAAATGAGATTAATGCTGCCTCTTTATCATGCTTTATTGACACGTTTGGTGGCCAAACCAACTCTCACTCTGCGTTCTATCGAAGCTTGAGTGCGATAGAAAGGGACGGCCACGTTTAGGCTCGTTCAGCGTACCTAAACGCGGGATTTGTTAACAGAGAACCTTCTGCACGTGGTACTATTATTTATTCTGTGGCCAAACTGTGTATTATGGACACATTTAGAGTTTCGAGCCCATCAGTTATCCAATAAATTATATAGTTATGTACGTGGCGCTATTTGGCACCAAAGGCCGACATATATTTAGCCTAACTGTGCCAGTGAGAACATGCCAGATAGTTCGGACATATCGACATCTGCTAAAATCCACAGGGCAAAGGGCAGCCATTATCAAATTTTGCAGAAGGCATATTTAGGGCGACCTGATTGTTCTAAAATGTAAACAAACTTAATTAAATCTGCACGTATTTTGAACTGTATTCGCTTCTTCAGAATGGTTTAGCTGACTAGCTGGCGATATTGTGGTCAGAAATAAATCTCATGTATCAAGTAACAATAAACCATAAATTCAAAGATCAGCCGAAAATCAATCAACACTCCGAAAAATTAATAGGTATGCTTTGACACCTAGTCCTCTCATCATAGTTGCATTGCAGTTAGCTAGTGTTGTGTTATGTGTATGGATTTCTAAATATCCTTATTGTTTTAACAATGGAATCATATGAGTCTGAGAACTATTAAATTAAATTAGTCGTATATATTTTTCCCAATTAGATTCAAATAAAGCTCTCTCGCCTTACACAGTATTCAGAACATTAAATCTCACATCCAAACAAAAAGTTAAACATCTTTAAGACGATTCCCAAAACTATAGTGCGAAACTACAACAGCCGCGCGTGTTATATTGTCCACAGTGCAGAGTTACTTAAGTTGTGTTTTCATAAAAATTGGCTAGGTTTATCTTTGCAGGTAGGCATCGCTTGTATGAAATCATAGAACATTGCATGTGTTATTTTAAATCAATAGGTCAATAAGGCGCTATTTCCGGAACGCAGCTATAACGTGTTAAAGCGGGACTTTTGCTTGACAATGACAAAAGTGCGCATGAATGAATGAATGATGATTTATTTGAAACACACACAGCACAAAAAAAGTAATACATTGTTGAGGTTAGTCTCTAGAAGGAGGCCACTCAGCATGTGTCGGGCTTCTTTGATGTGGGCGTTTTTTTATAAAACTGTCATTGGTATTGGAATCTTCTACCTGGGACGGTAGAGTTGCATTTTGAATGAATTACTTTGAAGAAATTCGGCCAACGCAAATAATCTCTATTATACTAATCCCACTTTTTAAGATATATCCTTACCCTTCGCAGGTTTCCAATTTGTCAGGCTTGCACAATTCGAAGAAAGTCGGCCGGGGAGAACCGACCACGCACTTGATGACCTCCAATATGATCAGATTGAACACAGCTCCGTATATGTAGTCCTTGTAGATGAGAGCGGCGGTTTTCGCGCTAGTGCTTAGTCTGCTCTTCTTCATGGAATATTCGTCTCCTTGGTACAGAGAGCTTTCTACTGCCCATAGCTGAAACAAAGGTAAGAATAATGTCAGAAGGAAATAGGGTAAAATGAGATTGCGATATTGTTATTCTTACCCCCAATTTAGGGTAAAAATTCGCGCTTGGGTCCAAACCCGATTATAAAATTACCAGTTTAGTGGTAGTGACACTAGTGACACTATTGTCTAGTATTGATACTGCCTACGAAGCTGACGGTCCCGGGTTTGAATCCCGGTAAGGGCAAACATTTGTGAGATGAGCATTAATATTTGTTTCTGAGTCTTGAATGTTTCCTATGTATTCTAGATTTTATATCTATTGACTATTACACATATATTCATCTAGTACCTAGCTATAACCCAAGCCATGCCATGGGGCTAGTCCGCTTTGTGTAAGCCTACTCCCTAATTCACTTATTTAGTATGACTTTATTAAATTACCAACCGCTGCCGCTGTAATTAAATTACCAATTCAAGGAATTGTCGTAATATAAACTTTAAACTTGAGATATTATTTTGTTATAGGTAATAAACACGGAAATCTTCCCTTTACAATGAACTTGACAATTGTCACCTGACAACAACAATTCTCGATACAATGCAGCTGGATCCACAAGTACCCTAGCGACAACCTTAACTTCTAGAACAAGCAATGTATGGCGATTTGTCAGTATCAGGTGACAATTGTCAAGTTGGTGAAATAGGGGCCTGGGCACCATAGCCAATGACGGCGACCTGGCCCCTATTTCACCAACTGGACAATTGTCACCTGACACTGACAATTCGCCATACATTGCTTGTTCTAGAAGTTAAGGTGGTCGCTAGGGTACTTGTGGATCCAGCAATGTACGGTGAATTGTCGTTGTCAGGTGACAATTGTCAAGTTGGTGAAATAGGGGCCTGGGGGCATTCACTTTTTATAGGTTTAGTTTATAATATAGGTTTAGTTTAGTTATATTTCGTTGTAAATATTTTTATGTTTACTTAAGTTTACACCTTACGAGTAAATAGTTGTTTTTATGTAATTGGTTTTGGGCAAATTTTATATAAATAATATAGGTACAGCCGAGTTCTAAAATATGTGCACGGATAAAGTGATCAAAAATACGTGAACACGACTTTATTTTCAAGGGTTTAAGGCCCCAAAAGGTGCATGGACTTATACCTGGTAAAGGTCTCGGGAGTCCGCTGGATACTCCGGGGAAAACACGGTTTTGAAAAACATTAATTTATAATAGCTGTTTTTTGTTGATTTCCTTTTAAAATGTTATTCTAAAATGTTTTATTGAAGAATCCAACAAACTTTCCACCCGGAAGTTATTAATTATATAGATTTAAGTCTTATTTTGAGCAAAATGTAAATGAACCAAAATAAAGACTAAAATATTTATTCATATTTTTTCTGCCTTTTCAGAAGCTAGTTAATTTATCATTTTTCTGATGTCTGAAATTTTGTCGGATTCTGTCGCTGGGTAACAATTTAATTGATATATATCCGTTACACATAAAAAATAAGCTATTATAAATTATTTCCAAAATTGACATTTATTCCATACAAGTTGTCAGTTCATTGACTGGACTAGGATGCGGGTGGCGTAGGACCAGTCACTGTGGCAATCTTTGGGGAAGGCCTGTGTTGATGACGATGAAGGTTGCTCAGATATTATTGAACCTTAGGGAACCTACATATATTTATGAACTCGACTGTAGGCACTATGTAATGTTTGTCAATTTGCCACAATAATATTAGTGTTTGCGATAATCGTAATTTGCCCTAAAAGTGTTTTTCTGTAAACTCATCATATTTTTAGGTCAATTTAAGTTAACTGTTGGTATATAGTCATAATTTAGTTTTACTCAGAATAAACTTTACAGGATTGTTTTCAACAAAGTTTACTTAAATAGGACGAGTACATCTCTGTACTCGTCCTATTTAAGTACTAGATCACTTTTATGGCAAATGACGATTATGGCAAACACTAATGAAGATATCAGGATATAAATGTGTTGCGCGCACGCATTCTGTTCTGTCATGTTAACACGGCGCGCATGGAACACATTTATATGAATAGAATGCGAAATGTTATTGCCAAATGGACCCTCTAGGATTATTACCTCCAATAAATGTAATAACATGTTGAAATAATGCTAATAATTACATGGTCCAATTCACGTATTAAATGTCACTACGGGCGACATGTTTCGAACTCTTCGAGAGTAAGTTCTTCTTCAGGATGAGTGTTTTCGCGGCAGTGTCGCTTGAATCACTACCCGCGCCCGCTCCGATCGCCGCGTGGCCCGTGACGCACGCGCCGACCGACAGGGCGGGGGGAGGGGGCAGTCTTGCGCTGGAGTTGTAGTGTGGGGCTAGTTCGATTTCTCTTATTTATTTTCATATATATATTTACGAGCTTTTATTTAACTTGCCCTGTTAGTATTTATGTTAGTATGGGACAAATCTTGCAAGTTAAATTTGACCCCCTTCCCGGTGACCCATTGAGCTGAAATTTTGGGTATAAGTATAGTTTGGATGACAATTCAATATTATAGTACCATCGAGCTGATCTGATGATGAAGACAGGACGTGGCCATGGGAATTCAGTGCGTACTTAACCGACGTAACCCCGTTGAGTTTGGGCTCGTTAGGATCGTCTCAATGAGTAGTTCAAATTTAAGTTCTATATGCATCCTTTGTAATTTTAGATGAAACACATTCAACAAGAATATTAGTGTATAAATAAAATCTTTTAAGTAGTAGTACTATGTAACATGCAGTTCTGTAGCGCACCACACGTGGATCCACATAATACGAGCGTCGTTTCGCCTTCTGTGGAGGGACATTATGCTGAGTGGACTCCGTTTTCGCATCTAATCTTAGTTTTAACATAGCATCTAAGTGTAAATCTAAAATGTACTTACTGTTATTTGCGAAATAAAGTTTTTCTAGTCTATTCTATTCTAAAGTTTTTCTATAGTTGATGATGGTATACAGAAAAGTACAGTCGGCATAAAAGGTTGTAACAATTTTTTTGACAGAAATTTGTTCAATAATTTATTACATGCCCGTTGTCTTAAGAAACTTAAAATATTCCGAAACGAATGTTAAACTGATTCCTTTATACGATTGTTAAAACAGTCCCCTTAACCTAAGCGACAACCATCAAATTTGCAAAAACTGAATACAATTTTAGCGAGCAATAATTTTTCACATTTCGCAAATGACTCTGCTTTATCGACGTTTGAAACATTAGGAAGAATGTTTTGAAAATAAATTGAGTAGCTATATGGATATGGCACAGTTTAGATAATATGAATGACGCAAGTATGTTTTGCATAAAGAAGTTTCTCGACAACGGACAGAGCTGAAATATTTTACGTGACTTGCTCAGAAGGAGGGTTATTTTTTAGGGTTCCGTAGCTCAAAGTTTTAGTCAAAGTGTTTAATTTTCTTATATTTTACATTATACATTTCGGAATGATTATTTTTTATGCTTATCCGGTAATATGTCTTGTTGCTGTGTATTGTGACTCCTGTATTTCTTAACAACTAGCTTCCGCCCGCGACTTCGTCTGCGTGGACCCGGGATAAAACTATCCTATATTTTAATCCAGGCTATAAACTATCTTCGTGCAAAATTTCATCCAAATCGGTTAAGTCGCTGAAGCGTGATTGAGTAACAAACATCCAAACATCTAAACATCCAAACATCCAAACATCCAAACTTTCGCATTTATAATATTAGTAGGATAGTAGGCTATTTTGTAATTTATGTTTTGTACCTACTAACACTTTTATGGGCTTTGCCTGAATTAAATGATTTTATTATTATCTCTTTATTCTTATTTCTACTTAAGTTAGGTTTGTACAATAAATTTATAAAAAGTAAAATATAGAACTATACATACAAAACATAAAATCATTATAAAAACCTAACCTAGGGTGCAGCCGGCAGCGAGACGGGGCCTAAGCTACCGGCGGTCAGGGCGACAGAGACAGGAACCTCCTGACTATCCGCGCAGTATCCAGGAGTACCGCCTTCTGTATCTGGCCCTTGATCCAGCCATCTAGCGAGAGTCTCTTGAGGTGATGGTCGAGACTCTTCGCTATTAAACCGTTCGCCGAAACGACTATCGGGACGATGATCGTCGAGTCAACATCCCATATGGCGGTTACCTCGTGAGCCAGGTCTAGGTACTTGCTGGCTTTGTCCTTCTCGGCCTTCACGAGGTTCTCGTCATGGGGGATGGTGATGTCGACGAGCACTGCCTGGCGTTTCGATCGATCTGTCAGCACGATATCAGGCCTATTGGCAAGAATAGTCCTGTCCGTGATGACAGATCGATCCCAATAGAGCGTGGCACGACCATTTTCGAGAACTGGCGCAGGTGTGTACTTATAGTAAGGCACTTCGGAGACCACAAGACCGTATAGCAGAGCAAGTTGCTGGTGAATAATTCTGGCTACAAGGTTATGTCTGTGCAAGTACTCGCCGTTAGCAAGATGACCACAACCGGAGATAATATGCCTGAGTGACTCCCCGGGACGGCGGCATGCCCGACAAATGTCGACCGTACCGTCCTTCAGGATATACCTCCGGTAATTGTTCGTCATGATAACTTCGTCCGCAATTGCACAGACAAAACCTTCAGTTTCCCCGAAGAGATCCCCGAAACGTAGCCAGTTCACCGACGCGAGCAGATCTACATCGGGCCCTGTGAGGGCCTTGTAGAACCGCCCGTGTAGCTCCTTGCTCCTCCACACCGCCCTGCGGTCCTCGACGCTCATTACTTTAAGTCTGCGCCAGTTCTCGTTTGCCAAGGATTATTATCATTATTAAAAGGAAAAACCGGAACCCTTACCGGATCACATTGTTGTCCATCTGTCTGTCGGTCAAGAGCCTTTAACTCGGGGAGTGGAGGTATCGAGTTGAAATTGCAACCGAATACTCAGGTCTACCGTCCCTTGAAAAATCAAACTTCTAAGTTATCGTAAAAAAGATACGGCCGTTTATGCCGCAAATAACGTATATTTCGACACTCTCAAGGGAATTAAAATTTACATAGTATTTTTCCGTTAACAATGATGTTTGTCAATTAATATCGTTTTATACTACAAGTACAGGGAAAAATATAAAAACTATACATTTGGAATTAAGTACGGAACTCTCGGTGGGCGAGTCCGAATCGCACTTTTTTAAGCGTATGTATGAAGCATGCATGTTGACAAGAATAATCTTTCTCGGGTTACTGTACATGCGGGTTGATGCATTTACATGTGAAGTATCGTTAGAGTCCTTTCTGTCTTGGGGATGACATAGGCCATAATACTTTAAAAAAACAGTCGTATTTTTTTTTAGAGTCCTCAGTAAGCTCGGCAGAATTTCACCTTCCCATACACACGTAGTTACGCTGTTGGATTGTAACGAAACTTTGCATATACAATGACATGAGATATATCTGTCTGTAATTAGTTTATACGTTTCCAGTTTATAAAACAAACCAAATACAGCAAAAACAAGTTTTGTATGAAAAACTCAAATTCGCTGTATTTATTTTACTTTGGTATCTGAAGCTACATAAACTAATTACAGACATAGATATACCTCATGGCATTGTACTTATATCCAAAGTTTCGTTACAATTAAAATGAGTGCGTAACTACGTTTGTATGGAGAATCAAGCATACTGCGGACTCTTAATTTCACTTATTTAAATTATCTATGTTAAAAAGTGACTTAATGCATTTTTGCCGTTAGTGAAACTACTTTCAATAAAAAATTTTAAATTGAAAAGGTGGAGGTAACCACGGGTATAAATTGGTCAGGATAATTTCAAGTCCTTTATCGCGTGGTCGTGACTTTTTGATTAAAATTTATTGTGTCTTCTATTAGTTCTATTGTTTTCTTTTGACTGCAATTAAGACTGTTTCTAAAGGGGAGGGTTCAATTTATCGTAATGTTCTTCTAATGATTAACGATAGTATTTTGCCACGTTGTCTAATTAAAAAGATATGTCGAGTCTGTGAAAACCACGGAAAAACGTGTTTTACCAGATATTAGAACAAGTTAGATTGATTATTAGTATCTATCCGTAAATCTCTGTACCTACATTGTAATTGTATATCGCATTGAAATCGTTACAGCCGTTTTCGCGAATCCATTTATTAAGAAACAAAAAATGAATAAGCTAAAGTTAGGTATTCGTTTAATAGTATAAAATATTGTTAAAATATTTTTATGATAAAAAATGGGTAAGTACTTACTTATCTTAAAAGTACACATTTTGACAAGGTCTGATGGGAAAATCCATGTATTATGTTAGAGTATTAGTACCTGTAGCGGCTACTATCAAGTACATTATAATCTCCTTAAAAAAAAAAACCGGCCAAGTGCGAGTCGGACTCGCACACCGAGGGTTCCGTACAAACCTGTGTGTAATAACTTTAAAATTATTATAAGTATTTTTATTAAGTATATGTTGTAACTAAAAATTTACGGTTTTGGCAATTTTCCTTTGTCTGTGCTATAAGACGTTGCTTCGTACCAAATTTCAAGATTCTGAGTTCACGCGAAGTACCCTGTAGGTTTTGATTCCCTTGCGAGTTTCAAAAATTTGCGGAAATATGCGGCATATATATCGTCGTCTAGTACCCATAACACAAGCCTTATTGAGCTTACTATGGGGCTAGCTCGATTTGTGTAAGATTGTCCCCTAATATTTATTTATTTATTTATTTATTTATAAACGGCTGTATGTGATTGGCTTAGAAGTTTGATTTTTTAAAGCTCCAAGGGACAGTAGACCTGAGTATTTGGTGTATATTTTTTAGCTCGATACCTCCTCCACGCGTTCCTGAGAAAAAGGGTCTTGACAGACGGACGCATGGACGGACGGACGGAAAGACGGACGGACGGACGGACTGTCGGACGGACAACAAAGTGATCCTATAAGGGTTCCGTTTTTTCCTTTTGAGGTACGGAACCCTAAAAATAAAATACTCACGATAATAAATGGCACGATGACAGTGATGGCGCCGACGATCGAGAGCGAGAACGTGTCGCCGACGTGTGGGAAGGAGAGAGCGGGATCGTTGCACACGAATCCGCTCCGTCTGCTCGGCAGGGCTCCCACCTCCAGGAGAATGCATACTGCCGCAACTGTGAAAGGGAAATGGAGTTTAGATATCGTAGTCATCATAGAGAAAGGATAGAATAGAGGGACTCACTAACACATATATACATGCGTGACAAAGATGTAAGCATAGACAATACTACAAGTGGAAACGAGTCACAATGTCGTATCTCCTGTCCATCAGCGCAGCGCGTATAGGCTTTTTGAGTTTGTCACCAGCTTGTTTGTCACCTGTCACCTGTCAAACAACCTGTCAAAATATTGTACAGAAACTGACGTCACGGATATAACACGACTAATGTAATACGGATATAATAAGACAGGAGATGTCAA
The DNA here is from genome assembly GCA_947049275.1 of Epinotia bilunana. Taxonomy (NCBI): domain Eukaryota; kingdom Metazoa; phylum Arthropoda; class Insecta; order Lepidoptera; family Tortricidae; genus Epinotia; species Epinotia bilunana. The sequence goes on along the minus strand of OX346269.1, from coordinate 4,022,179 downwards.
GGATATATTAGTCTTATGCTCCTTCTCAATTTAGTCAGGTTATAATTTACCTCTATCCCTTTTGGGCTCCCGCTAGGACTCCATCTATTAATTCTATCTACGGTCATCATCATATCAGCCGAAAGACGTCCACTGCTGGACATAAGCCTCCCCTAAAGAGTGCCACAATGACCGGTCCTGCGCCACCCGCATCCAGCGGACTCCCGCGTACTTTACCAGGGGCTAACGTAACGTTCCGAACGCGCGTTAGGACAGTCCAAATGTCAGATTTCCATATAAATATTGTCATTTAGATCTATCTAGCGTTCGTACAATGCGTTACGTGATCGACCTGCAGGTCATTAGTCCGCGGTCGCCACACGAGACACTTTGTGTGGCAAATTGATAGAAGTGAAGCCAGGCGCGGCTCACTCCGTAATTGCAAGCTGTTACAAGAAAATTCCGGCCTACCGGCTCTAGCCGGTATATCAGCGCTGCTATGCTCGCGCTCTATCGCGGGATGGCCCCGCTTAGGATCGTTCGACATACCGAAACACAGTAGGTACTATTATTTATTCTGTGGTGGAACTTACCTACATTTTAATTGCATGTGCTCTGCCTTAACTCCTTTTGGTATCAATGAATGAAATTGTTATGATAGTCGTGTCTATCATCTTAAGTACAGTTCTCTCTGTGTTCCACATTATAAGTAAAATATATGTTATTCATCTATTTTGGTCTCTAAAGGTTGCTTTCACATGCATTAGAGGCAAGTCAAACAAGACCTTTTAAATAAATATTGAACGAAGGGAGACAGAATTAGATTTTTGTTTACTTAACAGGGTCATTGATGAAAGAGTTCAAATAGATGTTTTATTTATTCGACTATAACTTCAGAAACGGAGGTGTTCCAACGGCATTTCTTCAAAATGCTACTTTATGAAGGGTTTATAAATATATAAAGGATTTTTAGCAGCGTCTCGAAAACTATGAATCAATTTGTAAGGCGCGGTACCGGTAACCTTTTGTTTTCATTTTCTTTTTCATCTTATTCTCTGTTTGTCGTATCTATAAGCTATATATTTTTACAGTTGTTACTAATTATTCCTGCTGCCAAAGCGTGGACGAACTTTAAAAGACAGATTTTCCTGTTGATGAAATGGAAACATAAATATTATCCTCTTCGAGGAATGACATGAATACACTTTAATAAAAAACGATTATCACCTCTTAAATTCGTCATTTAAGCATATAATAAATCAAAGTATTGCTATTAAAGTTTTAAAGGCAACTAAACGACAATCCTTTTGCTTGTAGTATTTTTATACAAGAACCCTGATTCACATGGCTTAGTCACAAACGCTCAGAATATTCCAGACTCAGGATCCTTCGAAACCTAGACAATGACGTCATAACTCAAGGATTGCGGATACTTGTTGATTTCATAAACTAACTAACTAATTTGGCTCAGGGACCCCAAGAGGGTCTTGGCCTCCAAAACGAGAGCACGCCATCTGTCCCGATCGTGCGCAACTTCTTGCCAGTTGCCGACTTGAAGATGTCGCAGATCTGCCTGCACACTGTCCTCCCAGCGGTACCTGGGTCGCCCAACCGGGCGGCAACCCGTCGGTCGTCCCACGTACGCTCTCTTGGCAGCACGATCCTCTCCCATTCGGAGTAGGTGACCGAACCAGCGAAGTCTGTGTGATTTGGTTACACCGATGATGTTGGGTTCGACCACCAGCTCCTGGATATCTATGTTTTTGCGAATCCTCCACGTGCCGTCGTCTCTCTTGACAGGTTGATTTCATAAAATTGGAAATTATAAACTTGCGAAACTTTCTTAGGTATGGCTCATATGACTTATTGAATTAGAATAAACCCAGAATGCGTTGAACAGGTAGATAAATCATCATCATATCAGCCGAAAGACTCGGGAGTCCGTTCGATGGATGGATGGATGGTTGGTGGAGCAGAACTGGTCACTTTGGCACTCTTTGGAGGAGGCTTATGTCTAGCGGTGGACGTCTTTCGGCTGATATAATGATGGTCATAATTGACGTGAACTAAATTGAATTCTAATTAAGTTAAATCTAAAAAAGGCTTGCGAGGCATTGTACCTAGGTAACCAGGCTGCTAGCGGCATTTCCTCGCTGAATTGGCTACATACCTAAAAAAATATATTTAGTCCGTCGGTTACATTATATTATGAACTATAAGCTCGTTAAAGTTCCGTGTGTATTATATTAATATTGGTATCTGAATGTCACATTACAATTAAGTCAACGTTTCCAATTGTTTCAATTTACAACGACAAATATTACACCGTGTGACGTCACATTATGGTACACTTTTTAGCATGCGGCTTTTTACACGTCAAGCGGAACTTTAACGGGCTATATCTTCATAATATTTGCGACTGTGTGTATTCTAAATAAACTAAAAAAAAGTCGAGAAAAAGGAAATTCGTATCCAATCAATATTTTTTGATAATTATTGTTTTTACCCAGAAAAGTACTCGATTGCATTGCTTGATACGTTGCGCGGGTAAGCCGCCAGCTATTTGGTTAAAACTACGAGTTGGATTGTAACTAAACTTTACATGTACATTGACATGAGGTATATCCAGGTCTGTAATTAGTTTATATAGCTTCAGATACCATTGTAAAAAAATACAGCGAATTTAAGTTTTTCATACAAAACATTGTTTTTGCTGTTTTTTGTTTGTTTTATAAACTGGAGCCATATAAACTAATTACAGACACAGGTATACCTCATGTTATTGTATATCCAAAGTTTCGTCGCAATCCAACACGTAATTTTAAAATGAGAACGAAACTCCGTTTGTATGGGAAGGTGAAATTCGACCGAGCTTACTGCGGACTCTTAAGGAGCTCGAGCCCTCCCCAATTTTTAGGGTTCCGTATTTTACGTACGATTATTGGGCCCAAGCACGTAGTGGTACAGAAAAGTCATAAGCGATACGCGTTTAAATTGTTTTATTCAAAGAGTAATAATCACGGAAAACGGAGACAACTTTATAGGTACCTCAACTCAAGATTGTAACAAGATTAACAAGAATCGAAACAATCAATACGTACCTACACTTAACTGAATAAATTTCAATGCAATGAATATATCTCTTTAAACAATTCAATGGGGAATAGAACAAACAAACACAACTGTAAACAAGTCGTTGCAAGATAAACATCAAAGATTCATTGCTTCGGTTATCAGTCCCTAATTTATTGACTCGTTAACTATCGGTTAAATATAAAGTTAACCATTGTTGAGCTTTTATAGTTCCCGGACCATGACCTTACTCACATTTACATGCGTTGTCACATGGGACAGCGGATAGACGATTCAATTTAAACTTTTTTTTACCACATTTATGGTAGGTACTTGAACTTTCCTTTCAGACGCTTACAAAAGGCATGATTCCTACGGTTTTTTTAGATGCTATTGGTATATTTAAATTTACACATGGATAGTAAAAAATGCTATTATATTTTCTAAACTTTCAAGGCAGGTAATTTTTTTATTTATACTTTATTTATTACAAAAAGTGTATGGTTTACTATCCATTTAGCAACACTACGTCATAAATCAATTTTAGAGTATCGTAATATAAAATCGTAATTTTATTGATTTAATGAAGGCCCGCACCGACAAAAGCAGTGTCCTTATGTCAAAAACATTCTTAATAGACATTGCCGTTTACTCCAAGTCTCGGTGAAAATAATATAACCTTACCACCAGGGAACAATTCTTGCAGTGAAACCTAAGTACCTACCTACCTACCATAACTAAGTTTATCAATGACCATAATAAAACCAAGTATGATGACGTCATTTCCGTATTTTGAATATTGAAAGTGGAATTACGAGCAGTTTCGCCTCTCATACACATAATATAGTAGGTATCGGTAATAAATGACTACATTGGTAAACGTGTGCGTTGCAGCTTCGCATAAAGATTTTATGGCTTTGAGGATCATTATTATAGAGTTACCATATGCTGGGAAAAACATGGTTAGTACGGTAAATGTTGGATAAACACCTTTAGACCACGGTCTTGACGCCGGAGGGCAGAGGGCGAGTGGGCGTTCATACATTAAACTTGCTTAAATGTATGAACGCCCGCTCACCGCCCCGCTGTCCGCTGATTCCAGCGGACTTATACTGGGCTGTTATTCGCTAGGCGTTAATGCGGCTCACCCCGCCGTTCACCCGTCACGAAACTAGACCTCTACCTACGCTTGGTTACTACGCATCGCGGTGTCAAGATAGCGTTGAGGTGAGCTTAAAATAAGTTAGAGAATAGGGGGGCTGTTCTGTACCGCTGGTGTGGCGTCTAGACCACGGCCTTACATCTCGATTCGTGTAATAATAATTCTTCATCAAGAGCTGACGGTGTCATACATTGTATGGCAGTGGAACAAGCAAGGTATGTGAAATTCGTATGATAATATACCTACAAGACAAAGTATACGAGCATTTTCTCTACCATCTCTAGCTCAGCCCAGTTCTCTCACAGTACTTATTTTACACAAGTCTCGAAGCAAGTACCTGTTAAAGAGGCAAGTCTAGCATTGATGTATAATTAGTTGACTTATCCAGTGTGTACTGGGTAGAGACCGGTCCGAATCCCGGTAAGGGAAAATATTTATGAGATGAACTTCAACAATTTGTTTCCGAGTCTTGGCAATTTTAGTACCTATTTATATGTATTAAATCGTCGTGTTATACCCACTACATAATCGATACAATGGAATCTACTCTATGATTTAGATAGCGCAAGCAGTTGCAGCCATTGAACGCTCGTAAAGCCTAAGATTTCTCTAAAGACTTGTACATACACGCATTGAAGATGCATCTTAATCACCGTGCACTGTATGATGGCGCCGATATTTTCATACAGATTAGAACAGCTTACAATACTGGAATATTCAAGGCACATACGCCTTTCTTGCACTAGCTACCTGTAGAGAAAGTAACGATGACTGATTAGGGCAAGGGACGTGTTTAGAAGAAAAAGGTATTATGTTACTTTGAGCTGCGTACGAGCTTTAGCCTTTTGTGTTTGAGTGAGATTTGAGCCTTGAACTGTAGATTTATTATCGTCACGGGTCGCGGGAGTTGAAGCTTCTAAATCTCGTGTAAGGTAGGGTTATTATTCCTTTGATTGGAGTTTGCTAAGAAGACAATATATAAGGGTGAGGACCAAATTCTTGGCCAGTAGTTAGCGTGGTTAATTGGTAGTAGTTAAAAAGGTCCGTTGTGACACGAAAATTAACCATGGAATTGTATGGCTATATCTTCTATATAGCCGAATCTATATATAGTAATTGGCAGCATTCCTACTCAAAGAAAACCAACCAGTTTGAACTGTAGAATAATTTCATACACTAACGAAAACAATTTAGTTCTATGGACAAACCATGTCTACTATCAATTGTAGGATAAGATAAACTAAAAGTGATATTGGGAGTCCATAGGCCACAACCACAATACACCAACCCTATTCCCGCACTTGACCTTCCAGACGACCTTCGGTGACAATCGAGTCACGGGAAGAAAAGAGATGGAATGCCACACGATTAGACGTGAGAGGTATAACTACTATCTACTGTGCTTTGGATAGTTTTCCATATGCCCCGTCCGCCCCCCTGATTTATTTAAACATTATTGCTTAAAACAAATGCCGGACTTACTGCCAAACGGCATTCTCGACCAGTCAACCATCAACCAAGGCTCTCACAGGCTGGCGCGGCCTGCGATGGCGGTCAATAGTAAAGTTGACAGCTAATGACAAGTTTATTAACGACGTTATTATGACCGCCGCGGCCAGCGGGCGTAGCACGGTTGCCATTTTATCACTTATCGTTGTGGATAAGGCATCCGTCACTCTCGCACTCGCATACTTGTCAGAGCGTGATGGGCGTCTTTACCAGAACGATAAGTGATGAAATGGCAACCATGCTACGCCCACAGGCCGCGCCCGTGTGATGCGGGCTTAACTCTTTGGAGCGAGCGTAAAGCGCAATTTACACATGATATTGCATGCAAGTCTCATTACATTGTGGGTTACCGCGAGGTACTTATACTGAATATTAACAATCAAATCCCGCAATGTACTTAAACTTGCATGCAGTTTCTTGCATGAGTAATTTGCGCTTTAAAAATGCAAATAATTACATTAAGATCTACCGAACATGCACGAAATGTTATGAAATCGACCAACAGATCTACCCACGCATGACCAGGGCTTATATAATGTATCCTGCCATCAAAAGGGGACCATGTCCCCATCAAATTAATTATTAAACACTGATTGATACCGGGAGCAGGCCCCCACAGACAAGACTAAAACGAACGCACCAGCCGGAAATATATCAGCCAAATGGTAGGATATATACATATATGTATATTATATTATATTATATAAATATAAAAAAAACTAAAAAAATATTTATATAAATATTTTTTTTATGATTTTGGCAGGAAGCTGTTTTTGCGAGAATGTGTAATTGATTTTAGTAGAGCTACGGTAGCCTAGTGGTTGGTGGTAGTGGATTCGACTCCCGACTCGTACCAATGAGTTCTCCGGAACTTATGTATCTACGGAATATTTACCGTTAGCTTTTCGGTGAAGAAAAACATCGTGAGGAAACCGGTCTATCCCAATAAGATCCAGTGTTCCCTCTGGGTTGGAAGGTCAGATGGCAGTCGCTTTCGTAAAACTAGTGCCTATGCCAAATATTGGGATTAAGTGTCAAAGCGGACCCCGGGCTCCTTTAGGGGCACAAGAGGGAATAACGCCAGCAGGATGATAAAATTTCGTTTCTACACGTTATTTAAATGTTTGATAACGTTGGCAAGAAATACTTACACGGATAAAACATCGAAACAGGAAATTGAATTGATTGTGCAAAAGTAAAAGTACATATTGGTATTTTTAAAATAAACCTTTAACTGTAAAATTCTTGTTGTTGGTTATTTCAAACACAATAAGTGTAACATAAAGGCCTGCGCAAACCGGCGGAGCGCAGCGCAGATCACATTTCAATGTATATTCTTTTCTATTTTAATTACGATAAGGTATAAATTTGAATGCTCTGAGACCGACCTCGGAGCATCACGGGGGATTTCACAGAGCATTCAAATTAATACCTTAATGTAATTAAAATAAAAAAGAATACACATTGATAAATTTAAAGTGATCTGCGCTGCGCTCCGCCGGTTTGCGCAGGCCTTTAAGGGACATTAACGTTCTTCAACTGCTTAAGAGGGAAGAATAGCTTTGTAGCAGCGAGCAGCTCGCGACTTACATTAGGTACTGTTTTGATGAAATTTCCATTTCGGGAGAATACGGTTTCCACTAACTCAATCTTAACATATCACTGTGATTTAGATGTCGATCGCTTTAGCATAATATATCCTAAAAAGTTTTCGAGGTTCCAATAAGTTTGAATTTGTTGAAAATTTTGAAAAAAAGCATAACCTTGCTGATTGGAAAATATTTAGAAGTGGAAAAACATTTTCCCCTTTTTGTATGGACGAGTACCTCGTGGTATTCTTCCCTCTTAACTTTACTCACTTGCTAAACTGATTGTGGCAACTGTGGTTGCCAAAAGAAGTATGGACTGCCTTGATAAAAAAAAACCAAAGCAATTTAGGCTACCTTTTTTAAAATTCGAAATCAGGTGAGCGGTTATGGGATCTAATATTCCACCAGAGATGTGCGGACCGACCTGTCAAGCAGAGGCGGATTAATGTCCAGCAAGAGCGCCCTAGGCAAACACCTCACCGGCGCCCCTCAAGTAGCTTGTTACACTAGACCTGTCATGCCCCTTTTATTGGTAATTAGTTAAGGGCCCCTTCGGGGCCCAACTTGGGGAGCTAGGAGGAAAAAAAAAACTAGACATGCCCCAAAATTAAGTTGAATTGGTTACAAATAATGCGACTACGTTCCGAACCATCATGTGCGAGTTCGTCTCGCACTTGGCCGGTTATTATTAAGAACTAGCTTTTGTCCGCGACTCCATCCGCTTGGAACTCTTTTATTTCGTAGCTCCATATAAACTTTCACCCCCTTAAGTTTCTGACAAATACATCATTTTTGGTTCAAGCTTTTATTGACGAGTGAAATCCATCCTAATACTAATATTATAAATGCGAAAGTGTGTCTGTCTGTCTGTCTGTTACCTCTTCACGCTTAAACCGCTGAACCGATTGAGATGAAATTTAGTATGGAGATAGTTTGAATCCCGGGGAAGGATATAGGATAGTTTTTATCCCGGAAGTCATCCCCTAAAAGGGTGAAATTAGGGATGAAGTTTTGTATCGAGCTACGATATAAACGAGTTCCACGCGGACGCGGGCAGAAGCTAGTTTTCTATACATGTATCGTCATCAAATATTCACTGAGTCGATTCTAACGAACTCAAACTCAACGGGTTTACGTTGGTTTGGTACTGAATTCCCATGGCCACCTTCTGTCTCCATCATCAGATCAGCTCGATGGTACCATAATATTGAATTGTCATACAAACTATACCTTTACCCAAAATTTCAGCTCAATCGGATAACGGCAAGTGACTGAAAAATGGATTGCAAATTTTGACGGACAACTTACTTACATACATAGGAACAGTGCTAGTTAAATAATTATAAAAGCTTGTAAAAACTATCCTATTTCCGCGGGACACTATACACACCAAATTTCATCTAAATCGGCGATTTAAGCGTGAAGAGGTAACCGACAGACAGACAGACACACTTTCGCATTTATAATATTAGTGTGGATAGAAGCATTATGGCTTGGTGCCTGCTGAATGGGAAGCCTTCTACCCAATACAGACCCCGTATCATGGTCGGCCTTATCACGCGATAAGTGACAAGATAGAGCGTCCGTCTCGTTCTATCGAACGGTGTCAGCCAGTGACGGACGCTCTATATTGTCACTTATCGTGTGATAAGGCCGTTCATGCTACGGGGTCAGGAGAATAAGACTGTACCGTACCGTATATATTAGAATGCATTATTTACATAGGAGTAGGTACATGACTACTCAGGAATTCACTAGATCATCGATCCATTTGTGGTCAGCCCAAGGGTAGCTGCAGGTTAGAAACCTCAAGCTATAGTCATGTTACCTGCCTGTCACAGTCATACCTGTCATTTAGGTCAAGACATTTTAATAATGAGGGATAGACAATGACAACGGAGAATTATAAATGAATAATAACAATTTGTACATATTTGGGAACAATCTTACACAAATCGAACTATAGTCCCAAACTAAGCAAAGCTTGTACTATGGGTACCTACTAGATGACAATACATAAGTCCTTATATATAATTTGTATACAAACTCAGGTACTCGCAACGAGACGCGGCGGCAGTGTGACAACCATGCACCTTGTTCATTCATTCATTCATTATTCACCTCCGGCTTCGTATAGGCAACCCTACCAACTAGGCAACATAGTTAAAGCAATGACGCGTAGTTTCAGTGTCCGAGAGGCAACCGGATGGCTCAATGGCTTAGAGCTCCCGAATCGTTGTGGAACCGCCCTGTGCAACACAAACTGGGCCAACCTCACCATCATCATCATTATACGGTTTTTACGAAATTCTCAATTTCTACCCAAGGAGAAACGTAAAAATGTGTACTCACCACAGGAACGCTCTGCGCATATTTATTTTTACTTCCTTTTTTATCGCAATAATATACCTGCGATCTCCAAGGTTCTTTGTTTTACCGCCCTAGATGAGTAATGAACATTTTCTTGTTATTGCCAGGTGACAGTACCTACAATGCAGAAGACTGGTATGGCAGCTGGGGGGCTAGCACAACATACGCCGCGCCGCGACGCGAGTCGAGAAAGATCTACCCTCCTCATTCTAATTTGCAGGGTGCGAGTGACACAGAAGACGCTCAGTCGCGCGCGAAGCGACTTGTCAGCAAGTAGTGCTAGACCTACTGACTGGACATGTCCAACGTCAAATCCATAGGGCCGAGACAGACCTTTCAGAGAAACAATATCCAACATGACAGCGCATATCTTTCAAACTTAAAACCGTAATACCTAAAATAATATTCCGGTATATATTTCACATCTTGAGTCTTATGACTTCAGAAATAGAGATCCCATTACCGTACCGACCACGTACGTACGTATGAATACAATATCATTAAATACTTCAGTCACGGTATTCGCAAAACTCATCGGCAAATAACCGTGAATAATGTTTACAAGCAGATTTAAATAGCTAAGTGAGCAGGTAATGTAATAATATTGGCTCTTTCTGAAGTAACGCGAGATTTCAGCCATCTCAAGACATCTGAAATCTGTTAAGAGTGAAATTCTCATTGTTGTCACCAGTCACAGCGTAATTTGATACTCATGCAAAACGTTGCAACCACAAATATTATAAATGCGTAGGTTTGAATGTTCGTTACATAATCACGCTTAAACGGCTCAACCGATTTGGATGAAATTTTGCGCGAAGATAGTTCATCGCCTGGATTAAAATAAAGGATAGTTATTATCCCTTGTCCACGCAGACGAAGTCGCGGGCGGAAGCTAGTTTAAAATAAAACCAATGGAATTTATTTGTGTCGTGCCGACATGACAATCAATATTGATTGATAAGGTTCTGCTCAAAACGTGCATGCATTCAGCGGTCTTAAAATGGCAGTTCAAGTTACAAAGTAAGGTCGTTGGGACAAAAAGCCACCTAATGACTCACTGTGGCTTCTTTATACCAACAAGCGGAGAAAGAGGCAATTCGGGACTTATAAGTCTAATGGGGCTTCTAAACGGGCCATATTTTCCTGCTATTTCTGGCCGACAACTATGCTTTCTGTGTGTAGCCTTCCGAATCGCTAAACTTAAGTGGCAGTGGGCGGGGCACATAGCACGTAGAACCGATGGCCGTTGGGGCGGAAAGGCTCTCGAGTGGCGACCACGTAGCGGAAGGCGCGGCGTGGGTAGGCCCTCCACAAGGTGGACTGATGACCTAGTAAAGGTTGCTGGAGTCCGCTGGATGCGGGTGGCACAGGACCGGTCACTTTGGCACTCTTTGGGGGAGGCCTATGTCCAGCAGTGGACGTCTTTCGGTTAGTATGATGATGATATGATGAACTATGCCGTCTCACGCTGACTTTGTACGCTAGAGCTAGATGCACATACTTGCCGGCCACACATTACCGTACAAAAGTTGCCCGTTTAGAAGCCCCTTTATAGCTCGATCACGATCACAGACTTTGAAAAGTTGAAAAACCCCGGCATTTTCATTTCAAAGTTCAATATCTCAAAACCAGCTAAACCGATATGTTGAAACGTGGCTAAGACCCATCACGTCAGCTTTCGGACAAAAAAACCGCATCAGAATCGGTCCATTCATTTAGGAGTTACGATGCCACAGACAAAAAGAGGACTGCAATGACTATACAAAATTGCGCTCTGAGCGGGGCGTCCACTCAGGCCTTACACTAAATGTCACCTAATGTCTGCAGGGCTGTTATTCGCTAAGCGTTAATGCGGCTTACCCCGCCGTTCACCCGTCATGAAACTAGACCTCTACCTACGCTTGGTTACTACGCATCGCGGTGTCAAGATATATTTGTGGGTGAGCGTTGAGGTGAGCTTAAAACAAGTTACAGAATAGGGGGGCTGGTGTGGGCGGAGAGCTACGGTGGCGGAACAATAATCGAATTGCTCGACTCGCCAAAATGCTCGAAGCAAATATATTGTCATACAGCTAGAATCTCAGTAAAACGCTCCTGTTTATTTTGTGAGCTTTTTTATCTGTAATATAACATTCGCTAGAATCAGCGGCTCACTCTGTACTCCAGGCAAAATACGGTTTTGCAAAACATTAATTTATGATAGCGTTTTTTTTGTTGATTTCATTTGAAAATGTTATTCTAAGTGTAATGTAATTCTAATAATTATGATATATTCAAGAATCCGACAAACTTTCCACCCGGAAGTAATTATGTAGATTTTAATGAAGCATGCATTGTCTTTTTTTATACGATTTATCTTGAATATTATAGAGCAAATGTAAATGAACCAAAATAAAGACAAAAATATTAATTAATATTTTTTCTGACTTTTCAGAAGTTAGTTAACTTATAATTTTTTTGATGTCTGAAATTTTGTCGGATTCTGTCGCTGGGTAACTGTTTAATTGATAATATATCCGTTACACATAAAAAATAAGCTATTATAAATTATATCCAAAATTGACATTTTTTCCATACGAGTTGTCAGTTCATTTACTGGACTACTGTGTTTCGTCGGGCCGCTACAAGCACGTGCCTACTGACTCCAACCGGTATTTTGGCGCTGCTACGGCACACAAGCGTTCTATCGCAGCGCGTTGTATGCGATAGAAAGGGATGGCACCGTTTAGGCTCGCTCGGCATGCCTAAACAGGGGATTTTTAACAGAGAACTTTCTGTGCATAGTAGTAACTACTATTATTTATTCTGTGGAAGAATGCTCATTACAAATCAATGCTCATATGTATCAGTTTACCTTTAAAATAAAAAGTCTGCTAGAATTGCTGTCACTATAAAAATGTTTCTGTGCCATTAATTTGTATCGCTCGCTCTAAGACTTCTGTTAAAAAAAAATAGCTCTGTTTAAAATAGATGGCTATGATTCGACTAATGGCCGGTTCCAATAATCAATCCACCGATAGTTGTCCTTACCGGCAGTTACATATTGACAGATTACCCGTAGAAAATGTGTCAAAATGTAACTGTTGGCATAAAGGAAATTATGTTGGTGAGGGTAACTATCGGTGGATTGATTATTGGAACAGGCCATAAGTTGAAAGGACCAGTCGCATAGTATTATTTTTATTCTGAATGCATACCTACTCGTAATCATAAATCTTTTTTTGCAGCCAACCACTAGCCAGCGTACAAACGCCAACACAGTTAACTGACTATCCTGTATTTATTATAGAACCTTATTACATTGCACATAAAGGGCACGGATGGTCAGTTAGCTGCGTTGCCGATGGTACCTACAGTGTACATCTATAAAAATTATAGACATGAGTAGGTACCTATGTCAATAAATACGTATGCAATTTTTATACTACTAGATACATTGATTTTTCTTGTAAGCGCCGAACGTTTATTATTGCAAAGTAAAACGAAAAGATTCGCCAAACTGAGATGCAAGTGTTTGTTCGCGATGCGGTGAGTTAATTGTTGTTACTACTATACCTATTATACCACTATTATCTAATAACATTTTCCAATTTATAGCAGTAATGAAGCTCATTAAGTTGATTGCACACATTTTCCACTCTCATACATATATTATATTACCTTACTGCTTACGTAAGGTTATGTAACCGTACAGGGCTCTACGATTGTTTGATAATAACTCATTACAATGGGCTAAAACGATCATCACTATTTTTATAGCTCTATTTGTTATGCGTCCGGGCACTCTGAATTCCCCAGAGTATAATGCACAATAGGTTGGTGTCACAAAAGTGCGCGTAATACATGACAATTGTGTACATAAAATGCGCAGAAGATAACACTTACATTTAAAAAAAAATATACCTACGCACACATGTAAAGTTATAAATTGATACCTTAAGACATTTTATTATAATTTTTGTAATTAAGATAAAGATGAGAATAATATGAGTTGCCGAGGAATGAAAGTAACTTTGACAAGGGCGTCTTGGGTTTAGGTGGCTATAGAGCGAAATAGAAAGAACTAACTTTCTTCGCTCTCTCATTTTTACTTTATTTTAATTTAATTTTATACTAATTTCTTTTTCTCATATTATATCTAACTTATTTCGTAAGATTTAAACTAACAAAACCTATGGATCAAATAAGGTCTGAAATAATGGATTTTATTTATTTATTTATTACAATAGGTATGAAAAATGGTAAGTGAAAAGGTAAGACGAGGAGGCAACAGAGGAGGAGTGACGACGTGAATAGAAATAATGGGAGTGACGAAGACGGGCGATAGAGACCAATGGAAGAAACTACATATAGAGATATACCGAATAGTCGCGGACTACCCGGCCACTTTATAGTCGGCGAATAGTCGGCAAAAGATACCGAAAATCCGGCACTTTATGACTTACTGGAACACACAAAAATGAACTATCAATATTTACTTCAGACTTTATATGTCAAGAATTTTACTTAAATACAACATCATATAGAAATAGAAACTTTTTATTCTTATCATATCGAATAAACAGTGATCAACTATCAGGCCACATTTATAGTCGGCGAATAGTCGGCGTCTAGCATAATGCTGAGCCAGTGTCCGGTTCACTGCCGCAGAGACACACTTGTTTCATGTTTTATCTGTTTCCTGTTTTTTGATTATTTTATTGTTGTGTCCTGTGTGTTTGTGAATAAATGTATCTTTCTTTCTTTTCTTTCTTTCTAGTCAGCCACCTCAGCGCCGATTAGTCGGCTAGTCCCAAAATTCCACAGCCGACACATCTCTACTACATACCTATTTGCCCTCGCCACAAATCGAATTTGAACCGAAACTTCTAAAACAGTGCTACCTTATGCGCAACTAACAAAGATTAAAAGGTACAGTTACACTAAATTTCCGCTCTCATTCTCTACATCTTCTATTCTACCTTCGCAATATAATTTGATTTAAAGTTATATGGGATGCATTGGCGCTTAAGACCAACTTCACCATGACACGGATTATCGAAGAATTACTGTCAAACAAAATCGGCTAATCCAACGATTAAAAAGCCCTTAACTACAATATTAGCATATTAACTATCCCTACGACCCGGATTTATTCGCTTCATACCCAATTCTCACCTACAACTTACTGCGTCGTAAATTACAATTTCGAACTATTTATGTTAATTTGTGTGTTTAGGCTTGGTTCGGTTTTGTAAAACTGAGAAGTTTTGGTTAAAAGTTGAATCGTCAAAACTCATCGCAAGACACGGGTGGCGATGAAAAAAAAAGTTGAAACACGCGTTCCATTTTTGTATGTCTGTATGCTTTGTATGGTTAAGGCGACGAAGGCCCAGACCGGTACCTTAATTTAGTATGTATTTGCAATTTTATCTTTCAAGCGTTTACGTATGTAATCGTGTAGAGTTTTATGGCCATATTCATAAACGTTCTACAAACCTATTTTAGCTAAAGTGCCGTTAAATTTAGTTTGTTTTTATGTGTCATTTCTGTTTGGCATTTCTGTTCTAACAAAGTGACATATCTCATTTTATTAATTTGAAGTTTTATGCATAAGGGGTTACGCAGTGGTTTTGCTAGGTCGGAACTTCCACTAGCAAAGTTAGGTACTTATTTTAGTAGTTTATCCTTTTAAGGATAAACGTTTAAAGTTCGTTTTACAGAAAATGGAATCGCTAATGTAACAAACTAGCTTCTGCCCGCGACTCCGTCGGCGTGGAACTCGTTTATGTCGTAGCTCCATACAAACTTTTATCCCCATTTCACGTCCTTAGGGGATGATTTCTGGGATAAAAACTATCCTATACCCTTCCCCGGGACTCAAACTATCTCTATACCGATCTATATCACAAGACTGACAGACAGAGACACTTTCGCATGTATAATATTAGTATGGATTGGCGTCGCATACCTCGGCTACGAATATGATCATAAATGTTTGATGTTATAGGTAACGTCATTTGTTTTAAAAATTCTAATAAGTAATTAGAGTTTTTGACAACCTCTCCTCTGAAGCCTAGTTGGTATAGTGACCCTGCCTACGAAGCCGGTGGTCCCGGGTTCGAATACCGGTAGGGGCTTTTATTTGTGTGATGAGCACGAATTGTTCCTGAGTTATGGATGTTTTCTATGTATTTAAGTATTTATTTATCTATATAGGTATGCATATCGTCGTCTAGTACCCATAGTACAAGCTTGGCTTAGTTTGGGACTAGGTCGATTTGTGTAAGATTGTCCCCATATATTTATTGTTCATTTATTATTATTTAATTACATTTCCAGGCAAAACGTAAGTGATTTCGTAAGAACTTATTTTACGTCAAGAAATAAAAATACCTTCAGTTGGCTGGTCAGCAAAACTACAGACAAACTCAAGACAGACAGTCAAATAGAATATTACAAACATCTCAATTATTAAATTTAACAACAACAAAAAACCACAGTGAAATTACAACCTTAATACTTCCGCGTCACGGTTAATGTTACCTTGAGTGTTCTGTACAGTACAAATCAGTTACGACGCGAGATTTGACAGGCACCTGTCAATGCGTCTGACAAAAGAGTGATTAACAGGCAGACCGACAAACAAACGGTGAGGCACGCCTGATTTGGACGGAGAAAGCATGGTTTATATTATAAAACGTGTGGGTGTTAAGTTAAGTGTATGAAAATAGTGACCTAATCCAGAGGCGGAATATATCTATAGGCAAACTAGTCACGTGCATAGGGGCGCAGGGTTTCAAAATTTTTCTTCGTTATAATCTTTAATCAGAGGGTAAACCAATTAAGAAGTGCTAAATAGAGTGAGACAAACCAGGCAATTACAAACTTAGAAAAAAGAAGAGGGAAGATGATAGGGCACCTCATACGAGATGACAAGTTCATACTCAATACAATTGAAGGAAAGATAGAGGGGAAGCGAGGAAGAGGAAGACCTACAACAAACTACATAGAGCAGCTCAAAAAATCAGTTGATGTTAGGTCGTATTGAGATGTCAAAGTTGCCTGGGATCGGAGTAGATGGAGGGCCTACTTTGAGCTGCACCAACAAGAGTTTAGCTCTAAAATAGGCAGAAGAAGAATATATTTTAAAATGAGAGCATAACTACGTTTGTATGGAGAATCGAGCTTACTGCGGACTCTCAGTCCCCAGCACGGTCGACTCTCGACTCTCCATAAAAACGTAATTTGGTTCTCATTATAAAAGAGCTATGATAATGATAACATGAAACTTTTTATACACAATGTAATCCGCCATATCTAGGTCGGAAACTAGTTTACGCTGGTATAAGTTATCATATAAATTTTTAATTAAATAGAAAAAAGAAGCGATCACAGACTTAGTATGAAAATGTTCTATTTTTTCATTTTAATTTCTACCAACTGAAACTAGTTACCAACCATGGTTTAGGTACAGTCGACTACAAATAAATCGAAACGGCCAAAGTTACAAACATATGTATACTTCACGACTTTATTGACTTAACATTAAGATCGTAAATATTTTTGTAACTTTGGCCGCATCGATCTCTTTGTATCACGGACCCCACTGTATATACAAAGTTTGATGATATCTAGCATGTCGTTTTAAAATGAGATCCAAACTACAGTACCTACATAAGTAAAGATCCACAGAAAACCAAATGGCACTGCAGCGGCAACTGCATCGCCGAGTCCTTTTTAACCGACTTCAAAAAAAGGAGGAGGTTCTCAATTCGGTTGTATTTTTTTTTTTTCAATGTTTGTTACCTCAGAACTCCGTCATTGATGAGCCGATTCATAAATTTTTTTTTTTGTTTGTAATTATATGCTTCCGGGTGGGTCCCATTTTTTTGAAAATTCAATTGGATGATGGGATCCATGAGGAATTGAGGGAACTCCTCAATTGTATTAGGCACGCGTGTAGTGATTTTGGTATTTTCTATTATAACTCGTGTATTTACATCCGGAAATCATAAATTGGTGGAGTGGAATTGATGATGAAAACCACAGATGACTTATGGAATTCCTCAATTATGTACTTAAAAGTACAAAAGTATATCACAGATTCTGATAATATTCAGTTGAAATAGCAACTAATGAAGTGACAAAGGTGATCCTTGTGGAATTGACGGAAGTCCTCAAATATTATCGGGTCACATACAGCGATTGGGTTTTTTTCTCTAATAATCAACGCATTTGCTCTCGGAAATCAGTTCATGTGGTAAATTGGAAAATAAATGTGGAAATGTTCTCGTGGCTTGGCGGAGTACTAAATTGAAGTCGGTTAAAACTTTGTTTTTAAAGTAAATTATTCTGTAGCACGTCTTGTTTGTCAGTACTTAAGGTATCGTAAGTAAGGTATATATTTGTATCGTGTGTGTATGTGTGTCCCCCGTGTGGTGTCGGGTTAGAATTTCACCACCCCCTTTCTTCCCGCGGGTGTCGTTAAAGTCGGCTAAGGGAGCAGGGTTGCAGTGCGTAGTGGGCGATGGGCTAGCAACCTATCACTGCGATATCACATTTTGTCCCATATTTATGCTAAAAGTGGCACTGGAATCGTTTCATGTGCTCTGCCTACCCCTTTTGGGAAAACTGTCAGTTCAGTTATCCCAATACTGCTTCGAATATCTACGCAAATATGTACCCCAAATGTCAAATCAAATTGAGTACCGCTCTATCATATTCGTCTCTATAAATCAAAGCCATCGTAAATAAGACTCTCTTGTTTGTCTTAACATTAACAACTTCAGAGGGTGCACGGAGGGGTAACTTTTGCATTAACACTTATTGTTTTTCTTTGAGAGAGGGAAGGAGAGGGAAATAACATACTTGGCCCTACAGTAACGCAGCTTGGCAATCACAACTTGACTCGTCTTATATTACTATCCACTACCTACGGATACCTACCTAATCCTATCCTAAATACTAATATTATAAATGCGAAAGTTTGGATGTTTGGATGTTTCGATGTTTGGATGTTTGTTACTCAATCACGCTTAAGCGGCTTAACCGATTTGGATGAAATTTTGCACGAAGATAGTTTATAGCCTGACTTAAGATATAGGATAGTTTTTATCCCGGGTCCACGCAGACGAAGTCGCGGGCGGTAGATAGTTTGAATATAATTGTTGCAATATCGCCGCTACCAAAAGGTGGTCTGGAAGAGGCCACTTTATAGCGGTAAGACTGGCTCTTTTTACCTCTACTTTTGGGCGTTTCTGCCCCTAATAAAATTTAATTGTGGGATTCGTAACAACTCTCTCTCATCTCATAAGTCATCAGTAGTCTGGTCAGCAAGTTAGCTTAAGCATTTTATCCAAATTCATGGCATGGCAGCAATTGTACCTACGAAATAAGCTGTCTGTTATTAACCTACCACGCCATTTCGTGTTACCAGTATGTGTTTTTCGAATACTTATCGTTACCTTTTCGGTGAAGGAAAACCTCGTGAGGAAAACCGGTCTAATCCCAATCAGGTCTAGTTTTGTAGAAAAAGATTTAGTTTTCTAAAACTAGTGCCCAAGCGTAATTTTGGAATTAGGTGTCTAAGCGGACCCCAGGCAACTTCAACGAAATTTAAGCCATGATGCCTGTCCAATTCGTAACTTAAGCCCATACCCTGGCGATTAGTGTAACAATGCACCGAGAGATGGCGCTGTCACTAGCGCACATATTAATGTGTGTATTTTTTATATTTTGTTTGTGAGAATTGTCTTGGAGATACTAAGAGCATTAAAGCGGGGTGCCAACTTAGGGGTTTTACCCCTAAATTTAGGGGGGAATAAGAAGCATGGGATTTTTTAGGGGTATATTTAGGGATTTTTCCATACCATGTTTGTGTGATATAGGAAACTAAATTATTACTGAAAATGGAACGTTCTCGATACCGCAGTGTATCCCAATCTCTATTGCTCGAACTCGTAAATGCGACTGAGAAAGGAATACTCGACCGAACGTTCCAATTTACGCTACTGTAAAGAAACTGAGACATGATTAGTTTTTTTTTTCCAAAAAAAAGATGAGTTTTAGGGGGTTTTAACTTAAGCTCTAGGGATAAAAAAAATTGGAGTTGGTAACCCCGAAAGCGGTTTAAAGTAGACCCTAAGGTACAACCTTGTACAATGCCAATAGTATTAGATGTAGCTTTTCCGGGAGTCCCCTAGTCCCTCGAAGCCCGTGGTCCATATTCCGACTTTTTATCTCTCAACATCATCCGTGCCAGGGGTCGCGCCGCGACTCATGCGCCGACAGCGTGTCAAGTCGACTGTTTCTCCTAAACGGTCGGCATAGTCAAACAATTACTTATCTAATAATATTGTACGGAGATTGCTTCCGTAAATATTAAATTTACGAGCTGTTTACGAGTAAATAAATTCCACTTCCGCCATAAAATGCGTTTACTACAGTTTTATTTATGTATTTCTATACATTCGCAAGTATACCTAACCTGTTAAAATACTTACCTACAGTTTTGGTGCTTCTGGCTATTACTATTAAGTATACAAAGAAATCTATGGTACTGTCAGCATATAGTTATAGCAGCAGCCAAAGTAGCCAAGTATATAACACATCCTTATAGAGTAATAAAGACGTTTTCCGATATATTTGGCTGCTACTACGATGCTGACTGTAGAGTCAGCATACAGTTAGCAGCGTATAGTTAGTAGCAGCCAAATATTTCGGTACGTCTTTATATTGGAAGAGTAAAGAATTGTTACGATATATTTGGCTACTTTCGCTGCTAACTATACGATGCCGACTGTACCTACATTCAGATTTAGTGAAAAGGAGTGAATTGACACTGATGTTAGCTTTGTCGATTTGTCAATGAAGGAAGTTCAAATTACTTTTAAATTATAGATACAGTTTTATCAGTCCCTACAAAAGTGGACCTTCACAATATATATATACCATAAATCACAGACTAATGGAAATAAAAACCATAAGAGATAGGCAAATGAAGTCGACCAATTTGTCTTGATTTCGAAGCATCTACGTATAACTTTATAATTCATCCAAACATGTATCTTAAAACGTAATTTCATTTAAAAACCTGACTAATACGAATACAAATAAGGTTGTAATTCAAACCACAAGATACGCGACGTAATAGTTTGTTGAAATAAGTTGATTAGAATAAACACATAGGTAGGTACTGATAGGTACTCGTACATATCCGGTTGGATTTACATATTTCAATTAAGTTAAGATTTCGTGGTAATAATTAAAGCATTTTCTATATGGAAGTTGCGACATGGCTTATGAATGGCTGATTTTGTTTTTAATGCATCTCATGTTTACCTGACGCATTCCTATGCAGCACAGCTTAAAAACATTAATTCATTCATAGATTCACGCCTCCATTCCCAAAAAAGGTTTCAGAGCACATGCAACTTATGTTCCAGTGCCACGTTTAGCATAAATGTGGGTATAATAATCGACAAAATGTTAATCGCAGTGATAGGTTGCGAGACCATCGCCCTTAACACGCTTCAACCCTATTAAATTGTTAGACGCTTACGACACCCACAGGAAGAAAGGGGGTGGTGGTATTCTGACCCGACACCACACGGGGGCTTAAAAACATAATAAGGTATCAAGAAATTCATTAGGAAGACCGAGGATTAAATCATTTCAAATTCACATGAGAGAAGAGAGAGAAGAAAAAAAATCTTGGTGCAAGATAATTTAGATTTCTTTGTTCAAGAATACTTACCTCAAATCCAATAATCTTTTATGTGTATGTAGCGCGATCGCGTTCACGTCGGATATAAGGCGTTCGTCTCGCTCGCATTTACATATTTGTTAGAAAGGGACGCACGCTTTATGTCCGACGTAAACCAACGGAGCCAGAGCGAGGCCATAGGGCAGAGGGATGATCACGTAATTTTTCGAACGCACGTTAGGCCAAATCAACTGTCATTTTCCCATACAAAGAGTGACATTTAGATCTATCTGACGCGGGTGCGCCAAAGTTCACATAAAATTGCGACTTCGATTATTGGAAGTCCGAAAATGTTTGTTATATAATTTTATATCATAATGATCATTACTTATAATTATAACTTGTCTTTGCGCATAACTATCGTAACACTGAATCATTCATGTTAATAATGACAATCATAATAAATATCTGTTAATTTTCATTTATTTTTAAAATATAACGATTTTAAATAATAAAATTTTAAATCATATTTATTTTTTAACAACGACAAATTAGTAATAAAAATTTATATCATATTTATTTTAAACTTTACCTGGTTTTATTTATAAACTGTCAGGTATCTTCCACACCACATTCAACTTGCTATCAAAATAGAAATACAGTCCCAGAATCGGGATAGGTACGACGACGAGCGAAGCGAGGAGGAGTGTTAGGTGTCTTGTGTTCCTCAGAGCGGAAATAGTGGCCCCGCGAAGCGGGGCTTCGTCGACTCCTTGGCGGGCCGAAATCGAAATATAAATATTTGTCTTCCATCGCCTCCATGATCAACAAACACGGTTAAGAACGACAGTTAACGCGATTCATCATTCTTTTGCGATCTACCGCGCAGATTTCGCCACAAAATATGTTAGTGCGTACCCACAATGTACTACGACAAGTCGCTGTGTACGTTCCAATACACTCATACTTTATATGTTATGCTGTCAAATACTTATACAATATAAGTTTATAATTATTAAGTTTATTATAAAAATCATTATGAGTCGTGATGAATAGTTGGAAATGACATTATGTTGTTAAAAAATCTGCCTAAAGATAATTATGAGCAATGATGTTGGTAATATAAATGTATATACAACAAATTTGTAGGCAAAAAAATTATGATAAATGATTACTATGATCAAAAAGCGTTATTATGAAAAATAATATGACAAGTAAAGTTATGTGAGCCAATATAGACCCATCTGACGCGCATACAATGCGTTACGTGATCGACCAGCAGGAGCAACGGATAGGGAATCGAGCTAAGAGAGCCCCCTGGACCTCCCTACCACAACAACGAAATTGTTGCATCTTCCGTTGTCAGACGTCAGTTCCTGACGGATCCTTTACGACCCGTATCAAGGTGTGCGCAGGTCACTAACGCAGCGCGTAAGTGACGTCTTCCTATTGGAGCGGGAGTGCGCGTGTGCAGCGGGTTTTAAACTTTAATAGATATTCACAGCCTCTTCGCCCTCTAACAGAACGACAAAACAGAACTGTTGCATCTTCCTTTCACAGACGTCAGTTCCTGACGGTTCCCTACGGCCAGTGTGAAGGTGTTGCGCAAATGCGCACGGGTAACTAACGCAGCGCGTAAGTGCCGGCTTCCTATCGGCGCGGGAGTGGGCGCGTGCGCAGCGGCTTTATGGCTCCTCTACATGATGGCCCATCCTAATGGCCCACTAGGATGGGCCAGCGTGTAGAGAGGGTAGTGGTGTCAGATGGCTTATGGCGCGGCGATGTCTTTCTCCGTCTAACGCATAGTTGCGTCCTGTACGATGGGTCGTGATGGCCCACTGTATAGGCTTTAGGAACATTGCTGGCGCTGCTCGAACGCTCCAACAAGCCAAAAGGAAAAAGCGCCGCGCCAAAATCAGTAAAAAATAAACCACAATAAACAATTCAAAAATTTAACAGACTACAATACGTCAATAAATGACTGACAAGAAAGTCAACGAATCATGATTACTTACAACAAACTAAGGGCGGTGTTTGATACCAACGTGGTATGAAAATTAAAATCACTTTATCAAGGACGACAGCGGGACGTGGACGGGGTGCGGGACGCAAACGTTAACCGATCTACAATCCGCTCGACAGGGTACCCCCCGCTGTCGCACCTCGCCGCCCCCTCCAAAGGAGACGAAAAATTCGATTCTGCGCAGCCAAGGTACTCAAGTTGTTTGCCGTCTACTGTAGCGTTTGAAGATATGTTGTTTGCGCGGCTCGTTGAATGTTCAGAAGGAGTGCGATGCGCAACGCGCCATGCGAATAGAAGGGTCGTGAATGTCTAATGGAATAGCAGGGTGAAACGTAACTTAAGTATGCGCAACTGCCACTGTCAGTTTTGGAAAGTCAAAATGATAAGTGTCCTAATAACGCTCGTCATGAAATGTGCAGTCTTGTGCAGGTGCAGGAAAGATATTCACACTTGTTTACACGGGTTAATCTCAAAGAGACTAGAACGAAATATGACTAGGATTTTGCTTACGTCTCAGTGTCACTACCGCGCTAGGTCTAAATGTTAGACACAATAAATTTGTATCAACATGTCCGCTCGCAATATATCGCCGTATGTTTCCACCCCACATGCGAGAAAAAGCGAGAGCGCTCGCGCGCCGTCGCCTGATAGCCGTGCTGGTGACCAAAGAGCTGGCGGCTCTCCCGCGCAACGGTGATCCGTTGCGCGGATCCGGTGCAGTGCTGATGCACTGCAATTCACTGAGGAAATGCCGCCAGCATCCACGGTACAAAGCCTAGGGTCTCTTTTAGATTTAACTAAGTTATAATTACGTTTCGTTAATGTTAATTATAATCTGGTACATACTTTAAAAAAATAATTTATAAGTCTTAATATTTGACACCTTATCGCCCAGAGGAGACACAAACGCCTTGCCAACCCTTTATTGATATCGTTGTGACAACAGCTACAGATGCTGGTTCCTCACTTTGAAGACAGGGCACCCTCGTGTAATCTGGTAACCTTACTCACCACCAGGAACAGAATAGCGCATATCAGAGACCATTTGTCTCTTAGCGAACACTTATCTGACAATGGTGACACTGCAATGGAGGAGGATGTTTTTCGTAGTTTCAGCAGCCCTCAGATGCCCCAAGATTATCCCTGGCGACAAGACGTCCGTCACTTTCTGAAAAATATGCAAGTGCGAGAGAGACGGATGTGACGGAGAAAACCTTAACCCCGCAGAAGGGTAGTTTAGTTAAGCCTTTTTTACGTTACTTTTGAAGGTGCGGCCGGTCGTCGCAGACGATGTTTGAATCATACGCATAGGTAATGTAAACTTTCCAATCCCATTCAAAGTGAACTAGCAGTTGTATTAGAAAAACACCGCATTCCCAACTAGCCAGGTAATCAGAGTGAGTACCCAATCAAAGTGCAGTTGCAGAAATGATCTGTAAGTGGAGAAAGTGCAGATTGCGAAGCAATCAAGGTAATCGAAGGAATGATAACCGCAGAATGCGGTTTGTGAGAAAATTCCGAAAGCCATATGTGTAGCACTAGCCATTAAATTGAAATGTTTCGAATATCTGGAATCAGACAGCTAATAATAGCATATTACGCACCTAGTGCAGTAAAACAACGAATATCTCAGATTGTAGGTAGGCATTGATGGACGGCCGAACTGAAAGCAACACTTATTAGGTCGAATTTAAACTTTCGTGAGACATGTTGAAATCATGCTTAATTGCACGGTTCAGCTCACGTATTAAATGTCACTACGGGCCTTAAATTAGGTCTTTATGCTCATATAATTTTCTTGATCAGTGCTTAAGCTGTACCCTATTACTTCAAAATGTAAAAATCCCGTAATGATACTATAAATAATCACTAAACAACGATGGCAAATTAATTCAATTAGGTATTTTGGACACTAGGACATCTGGTAATTTATTTACATACACAAATGGTCGGCTCATCATGTTTGGACGACTAAATGCAGTTCAATGCTCTTCGGGTTCGTTGACTTTGTGTTGTCATTTGGCGAAATCATGTAGATTGACCGAGAAATTATCAAAGGGATGATCACGAAACTTTTCGAACCTACGTTAAGACGATTCAACTGTCATTTTCCCATACAAACAGTGACATTTAGATCTCCCTGACGCACGTACAACACGTTACGTAATCGACCAGCAGGTAACAGTTACATATGATCATTTTAAGTACCTACGAGTATGGCGATTCAAAGCAAGCCCATTTATTACAATTCTGAAGGCGCGAAATGATTAGAATCATTGGTGTAACTGGGGAAGTATCTCCACCTCACGAAGGCCGCTGCCATAATAACAGAAGTAGGTAAGTCTACACTTAATTTGCTGCAGTTCTGAATGTGTCAAATTAATTTATAATGGGTGTAAAATTCAAAATTATTTGTTCAGTGGGTAAGACATGAGGCGTGTGATGTGAGGAGGCCAGCTAGTTGAAGGCGTGCGACGCCGACACAAAAGATCATTGTTTTCGTTGGACCAAGTTGGTTACGAAATCTGGTATCATCAAGCTATGGTATAAAAAATGATTACGATTTATGGGGGTCCGCTCCTCGGATCCTCAAATATGATGATGAAGTGGTACTGCCCTCATGGGTCCAGTAAAAATGTTGATGAAGTGATACTTAGGGCTCCTAGGCTTCGACCTGAATCACCTAGGAGCAGACGACAGTCCTCACCGCAGCCTCCCCTGGATGCTTGAAGATCGCCCGTCGTCAGGAACGTAGATTTGGGCCACCACCTGTGACCGCCGCGTCCGGCGCACGCGCCACAGGAATTGATTTTGAGTTGATTCAAAATAAACTATGATGAATATTGACTCGTTTGTATTGATCACCAAACACTAGAATTACATAATATTGAAGTACTAAACCTTTAGGTGCTAATTTAACCTAAAAAACACCCCGTCAGATTTAGATCCCGGCAAGTAATGAAGGAGAGTAATTGAAAGCTATCTTGAAAAACTTGAGGTACAGCTAGCTTTCGCTAGGGGGCGCGGCCATCACGCTGTTCGTGAATGATTGAATGACTTGACAGCGCGGCAAATTTGAATGATGATTATTTGATACTGAAATACTACTTGAGTTCATAAAACATGTTCGTTTTGCGTGAACACAAGTATACATAGGTACGGAACGCAAAACAAAACTTTGTCTATGACCGAAAAACTACCAAACACATGTCATCTATCAATTGAGTTCATCACTCCATATTCGGCATAGACAACAGACACCAGTGTCCATGTGCAATGGCCTCCGCTAATTACCTGCGTGAAACGAAACGCAACTGACAAATATCATTCTGCAGTTCATAAACAGAATTATATTCAATTAAATACCTTATGTTAACTAAATAGGGTTTACCCGGTTGTTTTAAACCGGTATAGTGGTTGGATAATGAGGTCAGATGCACTGGAACGCTAATTTAATAAAACGGGACACGTAAAGGTATAGATTTATGCGTAGAATGCCAAGTGTTTATGTTTACACTTATTTTTAACCCCCGACGCAAAGAATGGGGTGTTATAAGTTTAACGTGTCTGTCTGTGTATCCGTCTGTGGTATCGTAGCTCCCAAACGGATGGACCGATTTGAATGCGTTTTTTTTGTGTCATAGATAATTTAATCCCGAGTGTTCTTAGCCATGTTACATGAAAATGTCGGGGGTTTTTCAACTTTTCTAAGTTGTAGTTATATTAGGTAATAAGTAAGACAATTATGTAACTTTGAAAGGACGACTCTGAGAGTATATTAAGTTTAAAATCAAAGACCTGTCCTGTCAAATTCGATGTTGATAACATAATACTAACTCTTGAAGAGTTCAACAGAAAAAAAAACACTCGTGACAAAAAATACATACCTAAGATCCGACAGACCGGCCGGTTAGCCTGGTGGTTCTGGGTAGTGAGCCTCCCTACGAAGCTGAAGGTACTGGGTTCGAATCCCAGTAAGGGCAAATATTTGTGTCATGATCATGAATATTTGTTTATTTTATTTATTTATTTATTTATTTATTTATTTATTTATTTATTTATTTATTTATTGATACATGGAAAACCAACAGCGCAACATATTTATAGACAAAATAATAAAACCATATAGACAATTAAAGGTTCTCACTTGTAGAAATAAACTAACACGAAGAAATCTATAGCCAAACTTAAACTTAGCGTACATTACGACGCACAGTAACCATCGCGCACCAATAGCAAGCATGGCAATGGGAATATACAAGTAGTTAATAAATTAGGATATATAACTCTAATAACCCGAGCCTACACCTGAGGTATCACACATGAAGAATCTTGTCAATTTGGTTTCTGAGTTTTCTATGTTTAATTAAGTATTTATATATTAAATATAATGCTCGTCTAGTACCAATAACACAAGCCTTATTGAGCTTACTATGGGGCTAGTTCGACTTGTGTAAGATTGTCCCCTAATAATATTTATTTATTATCAATTTTGACAGGCACACTTTTGATTATAAAAACTGCACTGTAATTGGTTTTCTCCCGTTTGGGAGCTACAAATGCAACAAATAGATATACAGACGCACAAATTAAACTTATATCACTCTCCGTGTATGTGCACGGGGAGTGATATAAGGGGTGCATAACCTCTCAATACCATGATGAAATAGAAAAGAATAGCGAATGCCATTTGGTCATATAATATCAACATAAATAGTTTACTTATAAAACCCGTGTTTACTTATCTTATTAACTCACGAGCATTTCGACAGCCTTTTCCCTCAAGCAGTTTAATAATTCAAATTTCATAAATCAGGGAAATAATACTTCTATCGCCCGAGGCTACGTAAACCGTTAACCGTTGTCTTACGAAATCCTTAAGTCTGATCTATGATATAGTTAAAGCCATGGCGCGTAGTTGCAGTAACCAACCGGATGGCGGTATTTGCGCTCCCGAAGTGTTGTGGATCGCGAACTGAGCCAACTTGGCCTGGGGCGGGAATAGATATGGGGTGAAAAAAAAATGTCGCGAGGCAGTCGATTGAAACAGCGATTGCCTGAAAGAATGTACGCTGTTTATACATACAATGAAAGGATTATAAATGATTATTTTTGAATTCCGATAAACTGAATCGACAAGAAATAGTTATTTGTTATACAAGGGTGCAAAGTTGTATTTTACCCGCGAGTGTGGAATTGAAACACGAGCAAGCAAAAGGATGCTATAGTTGAATCACGAGCGAAGCGAGTGGTTCTAAAATAGAATCCTGAGCGTAGCGAGTGTTTCAACACACGAGAAGTAAAATACATTTGCACCCGTGTGTAACACAAAACTTTTCTCCTCACTGTAGCGAGGAAAGTGCAACATGCAAAACAACTTTATTCAATTTAAATAATATTTAAAAAAAAACAGTGACAATAACGTTTAGTAATATCAAGTAGAATTTTGGTCAAGTGCGAGTCGGATTTTAGTTTTCACATATATTTTGAGACCCAGCGCCTGATGATTTGATGAAGGCAACAAGCAATTATTTAAAAGTTGTTAAATATTTATTTTATTCTGTTTTTTAGTATTTGTTGTTATAGCGGCAACAGAAATACATCATCTGTGATTTTTTTGTATTATGAGTGTTTTACGTTTTGTTATACTGTCAAAAGCTACTTGAACACGCTCCAAGGTCAAATTACTTTCCCCACTAGTGGATAAAATGCGTTTTTGCTCACTGGTTTTAAAGGATAAAAGACGGCTTTCCGAGGCAGTGAGGGGAAAAATATTTTATATAAATTTCACGAGAATCGGTTGAGAAATGCGACCTGCACAGGAGAACATATGAAACATACGGTCATACGAAAGAATTTTGGCCCAAATTGAAACGGAGATCTTCGTTCGCTTCGCTCGCTCGTTCATTTAACTTTTATTTTATGCCACAAAAATAACATGAATACCTACTGAGATGACCTAGGGTTGCTATGAAACTGCATGTTGTTGCATGATATTTTTCAGTAGGTAACTATTAGTTTTTTAAACTATTACGATGTTTGAAGTAATAGGTACGTATATGTCGATATAGTACATTAGGTACGTACCTAGGGCGGTGAATTCGTGAAGAAGGGCGGTGTTTGTGGCCCGAACCGAAGGTGAACGAATGAATGAGATTAATATGCGATCTGGGGCTTTACGAATTACCGCCCGTGGTGCGTACACAATTTTACGTCTCCTCCTTGGTGTGAAGTGAGATTTGCCGCTGCGCCCGTGGGCGGTAAATCTCACTTACCGCCCAGAGTGACGTAAATATACTACTGTAAAACGCACGACATTTTTTTTTCAAAAACCATAATTATTTTATTTAAAAACTATTGAATCTGTCTACCCGGAACTATTGTCTGTCTATCCGGAAATGTATTTGGCTCAAGCTGAAGCATAGAACTTCGTTCGCTTCGCTCGCTCGTTCAACTATTGTTTATGTTTGTTATTTGTATAATTCCAAGTAAACATTCAAACAGGATGAGAACAGCGCCGGTGTCTATAACATAACATAACATCGATTGTAACTCGGTAACCGATTCCTTTGGGAAATGAGGTGAGTTTATAAAACAGCTCCGTGACTACATGCTTTGGCTCGGTATTACAAGCTGTTTTAATAGGTGTTCAAGAATAGAACCACTTTATGGAACAAGAGCACAAACGGATCTAATCAAGGGCTCATTATGGTAAGCGGAACGGGAAGTCAGATTGCTAGCAATAAAGGCACATTTTGTTACCTATTTGGAAGGTTCATATTTTAGTGGCTGAAAATGAAAAATGAAAATGACAAATGAAAATGAAAATGAAAAATGAAATTGAAAATTGAAAATGAAAATGAAATGAAAATGAAAATTGCCTTCTAAGCATGCTATAGGTAAAATACTTACGTAAAGCCCTAGTAGTAGTATGTAGTGGTAACGCATTTGAATAGACATTACATATTTATACTGTCGGACACAATAAAAAAATGTCACCCCTTATGAAAGAGGGGCTTTACTTAAGTTTTTTACCTATAATTATTTTTACGGCGAAATCCAACCAGCGTACGAAGTGCATTATCTTTTCTGGCAGAGGTTGACTTGTGTAGTATTGACATTACCCATACAGTAGAACAGCTGGGCAGCCGGACATACGAATCGTTTTTGGCCCAGGCTGTACGAGGAATTGAGTACGCTTCACTCTCGCTCGTTCATTAAAAAACAAGCTTCTGTCAAAAATTCCATTTTTGGTACAAGCTTTTATTGCCGACTGTACTTTTCTGTATACCATAATCAACTACTTATTGAGACGATTCTAACGAGCCGAAACTCAACGGGGTTACGTCGGTTAAGTACTAAATTCCCATGGTCACCTGTCTCCATCATCAGATCAGCTCGATGGTACCATAATATTGAATTGTCATCCAAACTATAAATTTCAGCTCAATCGGTCACCGGGAAGTGGGTCAAATTTAACTTGCAAGATTTGATTACAGACAGACAGACAGACAACGGGACAGATGAAAGTAAATAAAAGCATGTAAAAGGTAAAAAAGCGAAATTTTCGCTTCGCTCACTCGTTCAAAAAAAACAACTTAGAAAAGTTGTAAAATCCCCGACATTTTCATTTCAGTCAAATATCTCAAAAACGGCTGAACAGATTTTCATGAAACATGGCTAAGAACACTCGGGCTCGCAACAGCTTTCGAATAAAAAAACCGCATTCAAATCGGTTCATCCGTTTGGGAGCTACGATACCACAGACAGATACACAGATACACATACACAGACACAGACACGTTAAACTTATAACACCCCTCTCTTTGCGTCGGGGGTTAAAAATAGGCAAGTATTTAGCCACAACTGCACCCAACGTAATTATAATAATTATTTTGCGGATCAGTGTCAAGTTACCATAACAATAATGTTTGGTCTGGTTTCTTATTCGCTAATGCCGCCCGACATGCGACCCCCGACGGCCATTCGTAGAACTGCCAGTCATAGCACGCATTCCTATAGCCTACATTAATTTGAAACACAATATTTGCATTCTAATTTGATTTTAATGTGTTGCGCGCTCGTCAACTTAGAGGCCCACAGTCTATATTTGGGCGAACCTTTGACGCTCTTCGTAAGTGAAATGGCTGGACAATCGTTGGGGGTTTGGTTGGTATATAGTTTGGACCTTCTGCCCGGGAGTCCCGCACACCCGTCCGGCAATCACAACGCAATGCCCCAACAAGAAAAAAAGGGTAGGTATGCTAATCCTCAGCTAGCAAAAGACTGAGCGCTACATAGATTAGGTATCAAAGTCGCCATCCCATACATTTGACCACTCATCAAGGTGAATGAATAAATGAATGAAACAGTTTATTTGCAAGATTACGGTTAGAGGATCTTAAAAATAATAAACAAATCAACGTAATCAACCCACAAACATCTGAACACGACTTTATTGTCAAGGCCATAGAGTGCAGATATTTTTGAACACCCTGAAGAATACAGATGTATGTGACGCTGACTAAACAAGCTTTTATTTAATTTGACCTGTTCTTTTATTAATGTGGGACAATTCGAACCAGTTAACCTCAAGCAAAAGTTTGGACGGCAATTCAATATTAAGGGGGTGCATTGGAAATTATCGCGTGCTTTGAAACGCCGTTCTGACTAGATTAAGAAACAATAAGGCTTATTTTCAGATATACCTGTGATTCTTGACTACCATGATTGTTTATCTGATTTAATCGATACAAGATTGCCTAAAATTTCCTCTATATATAGAAATTCCAAAGTTGGGTCTATATTTTCCTTTTTTTACTCAGGCTACTCAAACAATACATTCATTTACGACAGAATCAAGTTAATACTATAGTATTTTATCCTATCTAAAATCGCATTTAATAAAATATATAAATAAAACTTCACTAAGTTAGGTACTTATTTCTCGAAATTTGTCCAAAAAAGCCATTCCCGAAGAGTGATGCATCTCTTTTTCTCGTGCGCGGAAGGTATAAGCGTGTCTCTGTCAAGGGGCTGTGGTCGACTCGATTCAAGGCATCGCATCCCCTTAAGGTGCCATAAGGTGCGTTTAACTGAAGGACCTCTCAATACATCGAATTGTAAATGCGAATTGTATGTCTCAGATTGACCCTTTGATGTAATTTGAATAAAGTGCATGTGCGGTCCCAATTAGCGATAAATATTACGTGTTTATTTAACGCTATCAAATAAATTCCATGAAATAATAATAATACGATCTCCTCCACCATGTCACACGAGCTACGGATGGTAGAGAAAATACTAAATACAATATGTTACCAGCAAATGGGCTTTTTTAGGCACTGGTCCCACCGCCGGCTAGTAAGCTAGAAAAGTTGGGCGAGTAACGGTGCATTGCGTGCTGACCAGGCACAATGTGATCAATCGACCTTTACAGATCCGCAATGTAATGCTACTCGCCCAACTTTTCTAGCTTACTAGCCGGCGGTGGGACCAGTGCCTTAAACCCATCGTCCGGTTAGCCTAGCTAGTGGGTAGTGGCGCTACCTATGAAGCTGATCCTGGGTTCGAATCCCGGTAAGGGCAAATATATACCATGGGACTAGTTCGATTTGTTAAGATTGTCCCTGAATATTTATTATTTATTTATTCATTATTATTTAAAACTAGGGCAAATAAACGTTTTCCTTTAACTTAACCGTAACAAAAATTTCGACTATGTACATTTTCTCACAAAACTGAAATTTCAAATTTCGGTCATAGTGGAAAATTGAAAAATTATTTGCCACGAGCGGGATTTGAACCCACAACCTCTGGAATCCGTCCATCGCTCTGCCAATTGAGCTACCGTAGGTCCGCTAATGGCGACGAATCTTTCAATCCCTTCCACTATTGTAATTACACCTTAGGGAGGCTCGTAGCGACATCTACCGCGAAGTTATTACAACTTCTGAAACGGCACCAACGTCTCAAATTACATTGAGAATCGTTAGTAACAATGCGCTACCCCATTTTTTAACATTAAATGTTTATTAAGCAGAAACGTCCGCTAACGAAATTTCAAATTTCGGTCATAGTAATTGAAAAATAACTTATGTAACTACTGTAACTTATAAGGGATTGAAAGATTCGTCGATATTAGCGGACCTACGGTAGCTCAATTGGCAGAGCGATGGACGGATTCCAGAGGTTGTGGGTTCAAATCCCGCTCTTGGCGAATAATTTTTCAATTTTCCACTATGACCGAAATTTGAAATTTCGTTAGCAGACGTTTCTGCTTAATAAACATTTAAATGTTAAAACTGAAATTGCCAGCAATATACCTTCAGCACAGTAAATTGATAAGTAAGTGCTGTACGACAGCTCTTCATACTTCGTTTATTGTGTTGCGGTTTAAGCGTGAAAAGTTAACAGACAGACAGACATACAGACAGACAGCGTTACTTCGGTATTTATAATATTCCACTAAATATGGATGGATTCGCTAGATAATATAAAAGCTACAAATATATTACATTGAGTGGTTTAACACCGATCAAACAATGCAGGTAAAATAGGTTAAAGTGTTGTTTGTTTAGGCTGTGTTGATTTCTTTTATTACTATGAAGTCATAAAGCAGGTAGGTAATAAAAAGTTTTGATATTTATACAGGTCATTAAAGTTTTTGTTAAAAAATATTTTGATATCCTAATTATAATGCGAAAGTTTGGATGTTTGTTACTCAATCACGCTTAAAAAACGGCTAAATCGATTTGGATGAAATTTTGCCCGATGATAGTTTACAGCCCGGATTAAAATGCAGGAGTTTTTTTATCCCGGGTCCACGCAGACGAAGTCGCGGGCGGAAGCTACTATATTGTACATTATCTTCGCTTCGGTCATAAAATGTGTAAGTACTTAAATATGTTAAATTAACTAAAAAACTTAAATAAGCCCTCTTATTTACTTGCAGTCGTTAATGGCGTGAATGCATGTATGTAAAAAAAATACATTTAGATCTATAAACCCAACCTAACGTATGTACGTTACGTTGTACGGTGTGTTACGCAATCGACGACGGGAGGAGAGTGGTCTTAGGCGAGGTTATCAGCTATAGTTTGTTTGTTTTTTTATTGCGATGTTAAAATTTATCGAAAATCATCCCACCTGGATATTTTAGGGGAAAAAAGTCCAAGGGAATGACATTACCCTATGAAAATATTTAATAATTCATAAGTGTTTACATTCTAAGGACAAAGGCAATATGCCCGTCACGTATATGGTGTTGTTTACAGCGCCGTCACCCTGGGTGGTCGACACTTGACACCTGTCACGGGTGTCGTGACACCGCGTCAGCTCTACGGGGGACTGTCGGGCACACGAGTGTTTACAATATTATCGACTAGCCCGCGTATTACAGCGACAGTCAGGTGAAGCAGGGTTCTGATGCGTAAATGAAATAAATGAATTTTTCTGCAAGTAGGCCGCAATCGCACTTTTACATGTCAAACCAGCGTTTCTGAATAAGAAGACCACTATCAACAAGAAACGCCGTGTAAACACTCGTGTGCCCGACAGTCCCCCGTAGAGCTGACGCGGTGTCACGACACCCGTGACAGGTGTCAAGAGTCGACCACCCACGACACTTGACACCTGTCACGGGTGTCGTGACACCGCGTCAGCTCTACGGGGGACTGTCGGGCACACGAGTGTACAATATTATCGACTAGCCCGCGTATTACAGCGACAGTCAGGTGAAGCAGGGTTCTGATGCGTAAATGAAATAAATGAATTATTCTGCAAGTAGGCCGCAATCGCACTTTTACATGTCAAACCAGCGTTTTTGAATAAGAAGACCACGATCAACAATAAACGCCGAAACAAACTCAACAGTCATTTTTTGTAGACTTAAAATAAGTAAACCTGATTATGAATACAAATAAGAAAAAAAATGCGTTGTTCTATAAGAAACATGTCTGAAACTGTGTTAAGCTATAAAATAAAATAAATAAAAATCGTTTATTGCAGCCCAATGATCCATAGGATGTTAGTAACAATTTTAACTTAATGACTATGTTAGTAGGTACAAAAAATAAATAAAACAAGATAAAACATAACAACGTCAAGAGCGACCCGCGATTGGTCGTGGCCACACCCTATTTGGCCCTACCGATGGCCACTTCGACCCAGCACTTTGTGATGGGGCAGTCCAGACTCTCCGACAATACCCTGAGGAGGCCATTCCCGCTGCCACGAACTCGCCTCAGTAGTGATCCAACACGCTTGCGTCGGCGTGTCTTAAAAGTTATAGCAAGCCCGAACCTGGTAACCTTATTATAAATAACTGTTAATGTTCATTTGCTGGTCGAGAACCGGT
The DNA here is from genome assembly GCA_947049275.1 of Epinotia bilunana. Taxonomy (NCBI): domain Eukaryota; kingdom Metazoa; phylum Arthropoda; class Insecta; order Lepidoptera; family Tortricidae; genus Epinotia; species Epinotia bilunana. The sequence goes on along the minus strand of OX346269.1, from coordinate 3,986,431 downwards.
TGTGGAGTTGAAGTTAGACTTTAATGTTAAGTCTTAATCAAATCAGACTGGTTTCGGTTACATGCAAATTGAAGAACTCTATAGCAAAGCAGGCGCGAGTTAAACGTATGCCATTTTTATTTATTTAACTTAATTAAAAAAAAAAACAATAAGGCTCGGTTGTTTCAAACCGTCGGTAAGTTATGTCCATTAAAATCTTATTATATGCGAACTTTGACGGTTTTCTACGGGATGACAGTTGCCGGCGCTATATTTACGTTTAGCGGCCTGTAAAGCTGGGGTTAGACCAAACGATGGCTCATTGTATACCCACTCTACCAAATTCTTTTTTGTGTAAACAGACAGAGCATTATTTCGTTGTTCTTCCTTTTTTTGCGCTGATTCTAAGAATGCTCGCTCGCTTGATGTAAACGACGGACGAGCGTGCGAACAGTCGCATAGAGCGTTCTCTCGTGTTCGGAAGTGCTCGCTTCTCGAGGCGGTTTCTTCAAAGCGTTCTAGTGCTCGAGGGACTTGACCTATCGTTGTAATTATGGATTTGTCTCAAGAAAAATGTCTTCTAATTTATTGAAGCCAACCAAAACCAAGCTTACATCAAATAAATGGATATCAGAAACTTATCTACTAACAAAGCTTATTTTTAAAATCATATCTATGCCGTGATAAATGAGACGACCTTACTTTGGTACGCATTTTGCATTAGAAGGGGCCCTTGAGTAATCTCTCTTCACAAAGAAATGTTTAAAGAGGCTTTACGGATGTCGTATCCATGTGGTTTCAAAACATACGTGTGCTACATCTGCAGAAGTGCAAACAAAGCCAGAGAGTCATCTAAACAAACTGGCTGTGGGATAGTTGAGTGGTCAGCTGGTTTCAAGTTCAACTTCACGTGCACGTATTTGACGTCTGCAGGGCGTCTGACTGCGCGAACGCTTTGCAATGCTTTACAGATGTCGCACACATATGGTTTCAAAACATATGTGTGCGACATCCGCAGAAGACGTCGAATGAATGATCGCGCACCACGCAGCGATTCCCATTAATGCGTGCCAGAAAAACCAATCGACTCGCCCGCAATCGTTTATAATCGCCGATAGCGTAGAGTAGCCATCAGAGTCATACATAGTGCACACGGTGCACGGACGCCCGACAACAGAGTAACGGGCACTCGTCCGCCTGATCTAAACATCTCTAGAGCATATGCCCTAGAATCTTAGTTCTTGGGTTGCATTCTTGCTCGTTGATATTGGCGTGGTGTAAACGCTGAAAATGATTTTTTGTTTACACTAATTGATTAGGAATGAATGCTCTACTCTGGTTCTAGCTCTTTGTTTGCTTGGTCTCAACCCACCTTAACGTGTGTTTCATACACCCCGACTTAAGTGTTAACTCAATATTTGGGGACAATCTTACGCAAATCGACCCTAGTCCCAAACTAAGCATAGCTTGTACTATGGGTACTAGACGAACGATATACATTCGCATATAGATAAATAAATACTTAAATACATAGATAACATCCATGACTCGGGAATAAATGCCCTTACCGGGATTCGAACCCAGGACCTCTTGCTACATATGCCTACCAACTAGGCTAAAGCGGTCGTCAAATAACAATGTATTTTGAATTTCGTAAGTAAGCGTATTCACAATCCTATTTACTGTTCCTAATATTATATTCTGTTTTTTTGAGATGTCTGTTGATGTGTCTACTTAGATGTAAGCTTAGAAACACATCGTATTATTGTATTGAATAAATGATGATGATGATAAAGCAAAAGCAGAGTTACGTCAAGATTAATTAAGAAAAAGTAATAATAATAATAACAATAAATTTCATACAGTTTACTGCAAATTTGAAAGGACAAGTCGTGTTACACATTTACACACAAATACACGGTTCGACTCACGTATTAAATGTCACAACGGGCGACATGTTTCGAACTCTTCGGGGGTTCTTCTTCAGGATGTGTGTTTTCGCGGCGGTGTCGCTTGAATCGCTGCCCGCGCCCGCTCCGATCACGCATATTAGCATTATTTCAACGTGTCACATGAAAGTTTGAATTCGAATATCAGACATGTCCAATATTATTGCGGGTGAACACTTTTGTGCACGACCGTCTCAATACACAAGGGATGACATCGTCTAATGTTATCTATCTGGTTTATCTTAAACGTTATAGATGAAATTGATATGAGTGTCGATTCCGTATTGAGCATTGCAATAGTTATCGACTTCTTAAGTAGGTGTGTGTAGTTTATAAACTTTGATATTAAACTGTTAAATAAAAGATGCCCCGTGTGTTGCCGGGTTACAATTTCACCAACCCTCTTTCTTCCCGTGGGTGTCGTAAAAGTAGACTAAGTGAGTAGGGTTGAAGAGTGTTGTGGACGATGGGCTAGCAACCTGTCAATGCGATATTACACTATCGATTTTTTATAGCCAGGGTTATGCTAAAAGCGGCACTGGAACATAAGTTTCTGTATGTCAAAATCAAAAGATATGATTAGGGTAATTTTTGGTTGGCGGTTTATAATTCAGTAATTACTGTACTGTGATTTAGTTGGTGGACTTCTATTCGAATGTATACATATCTATATACTTATATAACAAAGGGGTAAAGTGTGTGAGTGCGTAGCTTTATGCAAGTGAAGGGTAATATCTGGAATTCATCAGGCTTAGAAAAAATTACCCCTTTTTATACGGAATATAATACGGGTGGAGAGCGAGGTATCGAAGAGTCGAAATCCGCTGAACCGATTTAGATGAAGGTATAGAGATAGTTTTGAGTCCCGGGGAAGGACGAAGGATAGTTTTTATCCCGGAAATCATCCCCAAAGGGGAGTGAAATGGGCGGTGAAAGTTTGTATGTAGGATATCAACGAGATCCACTCGGACGGAGTCGCGGGCACAAGCTAGTTCTAAACACTTCTTAGTAAATAGCCTCTTAGAGCGTCGACTAAATGTCGACATTGTTCGATATCGAATCACAGCGCAGCGTCCAGTGTTTGACTTATTTGATCACTAATGAATACGATGACGTGTGCTCGACTTAGAATTATAATATTCTAAACAGGTCAATGATCCTAAGTAGTTATGCCAACTAGTTTTTTGTTAGTGCCATTGTATTGTAATTGGTTATACCTACAACAAACATATAATACGTCGTCAACTTTAACCACGTAGGGCTTGAGGTTTCTAACCTTTATTTTTATGGGTTGCTATTTATAAAAGAAACCTGACCTAAGAGAAAGCCCTCGTAATCTGAAGAAATTGAAAGAGATACAAAGTTTTCAATAAAATGTAAATAAATACTGGAAAACGAAACACGCTAAATGCGTTTGTTGACGAAATACAAGGAAACTCGGTTTAAATAATAATGAACTACATGCAAACTTTATGTACAGTCAGACATGTGAACCTCTATGCAGAGGGAGTCACGTTATCTCTACTCCTGACTGTGCCTCCTTTTTGTCACTTGAGTTGCATCTAGTACCAGTACCATAAATACCAATAAAATAAAATAAAATAAATAGTATTTTAAGAAAAACTACAAGCTATACTTATTGTTTAAATTTGAAAGACTAAATCCAAATAAGGAAGTAATTTTCGAATTTAAACGTTCGTGAAAATAAGATAAGATGTCTAAACAATTGAGTGCTTCAAGCTACATTGCCGCGAAAACACTTGAGTGCTTCAAGCGACATTGCCGCGAAAACACTTGAGTGCTTCAAGCGACATTATTGCCGCAAAAACACTTGACGTGCTTCAAGCGACATTGCCGCGAAAACACTTGAGTGCTTCAAGCGACATTGCCGCGAAAACACTTGAGTGCTTCAAGCGACATTATTGCCGCAAAAACACTTGACGTGCTTCAAGCGACATTGCCGCGAAAACACTTGAGTGCTTCAAGCGACATTGCCGCGAAAACACTTGAGTGCTTCAAGCGACATTATTGCCGCAAAAACACTTGACGTGCTTCAAGCGACATTGCCGCGAAAACACTTGAGTGCTTCAAGCGACATTGCCGCGAAAACACTTGAGTGCTTCAAGCGACATTATTGCCGCAAAAACACTTGACGTGCTTCAAGCGACATTGCCGCGAAAATACTTGAGTGCTTCAAGCGACATTGCCGCGAAAAACTCATCCTGATGAAGAACTCCCGAAGAGTTCGAAACATGTCGCCTGTAGTGAAATTTAATATATAAACCTTATACGCCATACGATTAAATAAAATACGTGAGTTTAACCGAGGATAAAGAAAAACATCGTGAGGAAGCCTGCATACATCTGCGCAGAAATTCAAAGGCGTATGAGAAGTCCCCAACCCGCACTGGGCGAGCGTGGGGACTACTGGCCGTTCCCTCTCATTCATGAGGGGAGGCCTGTGCCCAGCAGTGGGACGGATATAGGACTGGACTGATTAATTAATTTATTGAACCATTGATTTATCTTATCAGTATAGTATGTAAAAAATAATTTGTTGCGCCATCGCCTAACCACTCACTTGCTTTCATAAGTATTTAAAAAAAGGTAGCCTAAACTGCTTCTAATTTTTCATTATCAAGGCAGCCCATACTTCGATTGGCAACCACAGTTGCCACCATCAGTTTAGGAGTCTGCGAAATTGGCAACTGTGGTTGCCACAAGCAAGTGAGTGGCTAAGAAGGCAACCGCGTCTCCATTAAAATTAAATAAGGTTAGGCTATGTAAATAACTTGTAGGACAAGTTGGAAGTGATGAACGACTTTGGACGCATTTTCTCGACGACTGGCTGGAAATCGCTCCAAACCGGGACGAGTGGAAGTCGAGGTAGACTTGCCACTTTACAGGCTGAGAAAAAAGAACTTACCCAGCAGTAGTATTGGCAGATCTACGAGCAGGTGCCACCAGAAGCTGTGTCGCGCCTGCATCTCCGCGGGGGCCGGGGGCGGGGCGACAGTCTGCAACAACGACATTCATGTTTGTCTTTACTTACATACATTCACGCCTTAATACGGTATTTGACGACAGAGAACATAATTTGTTTTTTCATTAGCAACAGATAAAAATGTCGAAAATACTGGGAAACTATCTTTCATTTACGAGTCCGCAATAAGCTCGATTCTCCATACAAACGTAGTTACGCTCTCATTTTAAAACTACTTGTTGGATTGTAACGAAACTTTGCATATACAATGACATAAGGTATATCTATCTGTAATTCGTTTATGTAGCTTCAGATACCATAGTAAAAAAATACAGGGAATTTATGTTTTTCATACAAAACTTTTTTTTGCGGTTTGTTTTATACACTGCAACCATATAAACTAATTACAGACATAGATATACCTCATCTCAATGTATATGCAAAGTTTCGCCACAATCCAGTAGGTAGTTTTAAAATGAGAGCGTAACTACGTTTGTATGGGAAGGTGAAATTCGGCCGAGCTTACTGCGGACTCTTAAGTTGTCAATTTTAAGATTTTTTAATTCATAACCACTAACAACAAGGACGTTGTTTGATTGTGAAGTTACAAGCCTGTAATCCTTACAAATTCCATACTAACGGTGCGTTTTTGACGTTTCATAAAAAGAAGCTGATTTGACTTTTGTCAAATAGCGTATTCCCAAAAGGGGTAGAGCACATGAGACGTATATTCCAGTGGCACTTTTAGCATAAATGTGGGTATGAAAGATTGATAAAACGTGATATCGCAGTGATAGGTTGCTAGCCCATCGCCCACGACACACTTCAACCCTGTTCCCTTAGTACGACTTACGACACCGACAGGTAGAAAAGGGGTAGTGCTAATTTAACCTGACACCATACGGAGACTAGTCCGCTGGTAAAGCGTGGGGAGCCGAAAACGTTTAAGGGGATGCCTTGATTTGAGTCGAAAACCACGTCCCCTTGAAAGAGACACGCTTATGCCTTTCGTGCACGAGAAAAAGAGATGCAACACTCTTCGGCTATGGCTTTCTATATTGTTTCATTCAGATACCCAAATAGTCTGAGAATATGACGTATCTTCGATAAAAAACACGGTTTTAACACGACTGAGAGTTTTTTTTTATAGTTATTCACTTTCGACTGAACCAATAAGAATTATGTGGTATGTCAAATCGATGTAACCTCTACAAAAGAACTTAAAGTGTCGTTACATAAACATCATTGTTGGCTTAAAGGCCATTGTTACCGTGATGCAAACTCCACAAAAATGAATAACCACAAACGCTTTCTTTTGTCTGAATTGTAACGTAATCTTTTAAATTTCATCCATTAATAACTCATTGATGTTTTATGATATGTAAAAAAATGCACGACGATGAACCGTTGGAGATACCATTACCAAACTCAAGTGGAGTTGGGCAGGACACCTTGCCAGGCAAAACGATGATAGGTGGACCAAAATGGTGTCAGAATGGTGGCCACCAGGTTCCAGGTAAAAGGAGCATCGGCCGTCCAGCTCGATGGTTGGACGATATTAAGAACACGGGTCACTTCTGGATAAGATTAGCTCAGGATAGGGATGGGCTGGCAAACTCGAAGAGAGGCCTATGCTCAGCAGTGGGAAATTACGGGCTGAAATGATGATAATGATGATGAAGAAAATGCAGGAAAAGCCATATTATACGGTTCTGTGCCAGAGCTCCCTAAGCTGCGCTGTGTTGAGATGAAAGTGAGGGCGGCATCTGTACGTAGCAAGGCTAGAACAACGAATTCTCATAAAGCAGAGTTGAGCATTGTCCCTGTATCTATCTTTAGCGACAGTAAACCTGCATGGGTTCTAATACAATCGTTAACTTTTACAGCGTCCGCAAATATATTACAACAAAATCTGAAAGGGTACAAACAGAAAACCACTTTGTTCGAATACTAATAAGTTTTAAAATAGTTTATTAGGTAACATTGCTTCATTACCTGCACTGAAACTAATTTTGTAAACTAGTTTTGAGTACTCAAAATGAACAAAAGTCAGCCTCTATTATTTAACAATTCTATGTAGGTATTTGTGTCGAAACTAAAAAAGCCTAATACTTTTTTAAAGTTGAATTTATCGACATTATCGTCGTCTATAGGTACCCATAGTACAAGCTTTGCTTAGTTTGGGACTCAATTTGTGTTAGATTGTCCCAAAATATTTATTATTTATTTAATAGTTTCATCGTACGGGCCTGAATAGTTTGGCGAATTATTGATAAACGGGTATCATTAGTACATAATTCATACTGGTAAATAATATATGCCAAGTAAATTACCAGCCAACTTACGTTTTTTATGCAAGGCGATGAACAACTAACGAAACGAGGCAACCGCGCTTATCTCAAGTATAATCATTACACCCACACTTAACCAAGCGAAACCGACGGAAAACATAAATGCATGCGTACACTAACCAACACATTACTAGAACTAAAGGGCCATTTACATTGTGCATTAATTTTTTTCATTGTATTAATAATTAATTGATCATCGTTAAAACTGAGGCCGATTTAACCTTTGACCAACACGTACATATTAGAACGTAATAAAAAAAAAAAAATTATTCAGGTAAATTATGAAATAATATTTTTCATGGGGCCGGAATTTCCTAGTAAGTGAATATACACCTGTAACAGGAAATCCCGCTCTTCCACAGTAGCAGCAAGTATTCAATATCACCCGAAGTAGACTTAAATAACATGCATTGAATAATTACATTAATTTACAGATCTTTAGATAGTCTTTATTTATTTATATTTATTCTATATTCTTATTTATTTACCATAATAACTGTGGACATGTTGTGTGTTAGGTCAGCCCTGTTTGCAAGCTTTGCGCGTGTGTGTGTGTGTGTGTGTGTGTGTGTGTGTGTGTACAGATAGTTTGAGTCCCGGTGAAGGACATAGGATAGTTTTTTATCTCGGAAATCATCCCCAAACAGATGAAAATGGGTGGTGGAAGTTAACGAGTTCGACGCAGACGGAGTCGCGGGCAGAAGCTAGTATTTGTATAATGCATTGCGCAGATCTAATAATAGCTGTGTAATCCGTTACTTTCGTTGAGTTTCGCGTCGCCATTTGTATTTATACACGCATGCGCGAACACCGTTAGTGGCGCCCATTAGTGATGCGCGAAAGTAGGATTAGGATCTGTTGAGTGCTAGAGGATTCATACACATATACTCACGCCCGTGTCCCATTGGGGTAGGGAGAGACTAAGAAACGCCAAATCGCAGCATGTGTGCAATGTTTACTAAGCTGAAACGTCCGCTAACGAAATCCTAAATTTCGACCAAAGTGGAAAATTGAAAAATTATTAGCCACGAGCGGGATTTGAACCGGCAACCTCAGCAGGTCGATCACGTAACGCATTGTACGCGCGTCAGGTAGCTAAACGTCACTTTTAGTATGGAAAAATTACAGTTGAGTTGTGCTAGCGTAAGTTCGGGACGTTATCTGATTACCCCTCTGGAATCCGTCCATTTCTCTTATCCAACTGAGCTACCGTGTGCTCCGCCAGTGGCGGCGAATCTTTCAATCCCTCGAAGATTCGTCGCCTCTACCCCTCGGCTACAATTAGAAAAAATAATACTGGTAATACAAAACTCTAGTAGAGAGTATAGTGCCAACAATGTGTGACAGTCATCATTAGGACACGACATTTTTTTTAAATTTATTTCCTCTGTTATAACGATCTGATTCTATAATGTAGCACTTGACAGTTGGCATTCCATCCATTAACTCCTGAACTCCTCGATATATTCCCCAACTGACACGCCACCTTGTCGCATTAATATTAAACAGTGGGAGATCCGCTTGGCTCGACGTGTGCATTCTGTGCATCGTTAGCGGGTCATTAGTGTCACTGCGAAAGAGTTGCATATGCGATGCACTATGCACAATTGCTATCGATTTTGTCAGTGAGTCACTGTGTTAAGTGGAGCAGGTAAATGCATCGTTAATAAGTGTTTTTGTAAATAAAAATTGCTGGCGGTAAATGGAAATGCGCAGAGCACTGCTATTTTCACTTTATTTAATAGATGCGAGTCCTAGCGAATGACAAAAGGGATAGAAATAAATGAACCTGACTAACAGCCATTCCCAATAATCAATCCACGGATAGTTTTCTTTACCAGCAGTTACATTTTGAGAGATTATATTAAGACCACCTACCCGTAGAAAATGTGTCAAAATGTAACTGCTGGTAAGGAAAACAATCCGTGGATTGATTATTGGGAATGGCCGTAAATGAATATTAATCGTATTTGGACGCTCCAATACTGAATTGATAACATTAACCTCATGTTAATGCTGATACAGAGCTTATTTCGAATGTAATGGACATATTTTGCAATTTTGTTTAGTTTTCATTTACTTGAGTGACATTTAGTTTGTTAACCGTTTATATCGGTCCTTAACCTGCAAATTTTTAATTATTATTGTGTTAGATTATTATTATTTTATCGTAAATTACCGTTTGACATGAAAAAGTGCCTATTTGCAGAATAAATAATTGATTTTGATTGAGAAGGATAAGACTAATTATAGAAAATAGAAATTGCAATTCAAATGCGTATAACATCTTAGGAGTTAATCGAACGAGAAAGGATATAAGTTCTATGCTTCAGCTTGAAAATCGTTTGTCTGTCCGGTATCCGGTGTCTGTCCCGCTGTTCTCCTCTACCGGTCGCATTTCTCAAACGGTTCTCGTGAAATTTTGGGAGCAGGTTCGTAATTTCTTTTTTTTTGTCACTCGGACTTTTACATACATACATACATTCACGCCTTTATACCTAAAAGGGGTAGGCAGAGCACATGAGACTTGTGTTCCAGTACCACTTTTAGCATAAATGTGTGTATAAAAAAGATCGACAACATGTAATATCGCAGATAGAGTCACTTTTACGAATTAAAAAAACATTTTTTTTCTGATTAAAGTCATTCTTGCGGATCTTTTCGTAAGGAAAGAAAAAGGACTCTGGCTTGGAAGGTCAGATGGCAGTTGCTTTCGTAAAAAGTGCCTAAAATGTGGGATTAGGTGTCAAAGCGGACCGCGGGCTCCTTTAGGGCACAACCGGGAATAACTCTAGGAGGATGATGACGTGTAAAAAGTCGCGGACCGGAGCTAGTTATAAAACAAAATTATTATGTCATGAAGGCTATTTTTAATACCTAACACACTCACAACTTGACTGTCATAGCATTACACTTAGCCTATTCAAACTAAAGTAGCAAGGAGCTGACAGTTTGACAGTTCTCAATAAGGATTGACGGTTGACAGCAGAGCCATATCGCGAAACGCGTGCGCATTACTATGCTAGCTGTGATCTAGGACTTACAATTAATATTCAATTTTAAAATTAACAATGGCGATGGAAAAGTTTGGTGTTTTCGCACTGTTGTGTTGAAGTGACAACTATACTGGAAAAAAATGATAATAGATAATAGAGGAAAGAAAAAGGGAAGACTGAGAAGATTTAACGTGGGGCAATTAGATTTTTTTATTTTTTTATTAGCCTATATTGTGTCCCACTGCCTCCCCTTTTTTCCGCTACTCGTCTCGGTCCTGTGCTAGTGTTCGCCAACCTGTACAAAACGTATCAAGGTCGTCCCGCCAATTAGATATAAGAAATAATAAATGTTTTATCTTATTAGTAGAAAGATTGTTATTATTCTTTTTAGTTGTTATTTGCACTGCTTACAATCTTTTCCGCTTTGCCTTAAGGTTTGACTGGTAGGGAATGCCATTTGGCATTAAGTCCGCCTTTTGTACGATAAGTTTTCTTTTGTGCAATAAAGAGTAATAAATAAATAAATAATTATATACCTAACGGAACAGGCAGAATGTAGAATAAGTAGGTACGACTTTATTTCTAAGGCAGGACGTGTCGGGTATTTTCGCTGCCTTTGTTATTCCAGATACTGATGCTCGTGAGTGTACCTTAATCGTTAAAACTACCGGAGCAGAGGCAGACCAAGCAGGACGAATTGGACGCAATCTTCTTGGATTGGCGGGAGCATGCCATCAATTGGGCCTATAGGGGAGGAAAAGAGGGGAGGCCTTTGCCCAGCAGTGAGACACTTAAACAGGCTAGGAAATAATAATAATAATAATAATGGGATGTTGATTAGACGATCATCGTCCCGATAGTCGTTTCGGCGAACGGTTTAATAGCGAAGAGTCTAAACCATCACCTCAAGAGACTCTCGCTAGATGGCTGGATCAAGGGTCAGATACAGAAGGCGGTACTCCTGGACACTGCGCGGATAGTCAGGAGGTTCCTGTCTCTGGCGCCCTGACCACCGGCAGCTTAGGCCCCGCCTCGCTGCCGGCTGCACCCTAGGTTAGGTTTATATAATGATTTTATGTTTTGTATGTATAGTTTTTATATTTTACTTTTTATATAATTATTGTAAAAACCTAGCCTAAGATTGAAATTGAATAAAGAGACAATAATAAAAGCTGACGGTAGTTTCAATCAAAATTACAGTACTTTAGTGGTATAAAGGCGAAAGAGAAACACAAAGAAATAACGTCCAAAGTTTACCAACCTGACCCTCCTGACCCGAGGTTATTTATGCGTCGAGCAGATAACACCACTTTGATGTGCCACTACTTTATGTACGTTATTAAGCACACATTATTGTCTAATTACGACTTAAAATATGGCTTAATAAAGGTTGAATTAGGGCTGAATCTGTTGTTTATCGGTCAGGACCTTTATTCGATATGCGCAGGAGTGGTGATTGTGTTACTAGTGATGTTTTTGCTGCTTCAATGTTATTATGAAGACCAGTTAGCCTAGTGGGTAGTGAGTGAAGCTGCCTACGAAGTTGAAGGTGCTGGGTTCGAACCTGGCAAGGGCAATTATTTGTGTGATGAGCATGAATAATTGTTTCTGAGTCTTGGATGTTATCTACGACTTTATTTATTTTAGTTATATCTATTAAATATATCGTCGACTTAGTACCAATAACACAAGCCTTATTGAGCTTAACAATGGGGTTAGTTCGATTAGTGTAAGATTGTCCCCTAATATATTATTTATTTATTTATTTGTTTATTTTTTTACCTAGTTGAAAGTATTGCTACAAAAGATGCTTAAACGGTAAAAACTACCTTGTCCACATGGCATTTATATATGCGGGCATTTCATACAACTTTTCGGCTTAGCGCAGTAAACATTACTACTAGAAAACTGTAATTCGGCATGGGTATATAAATCAATCACGCCGACAAAACAGAAGAATTAAATCTTGAAAAAGATTTTTTTTTGGGTTACCTCCCCTACACCTAAAGAGGGGATGTATTTTTTTTCTCATTAAACCCATAGTATGGGGATAGCTTGCGTAAAAATATTACGGGTTTCTTAAAACGATTTTTCAAATTGGTGATTCGTTTGCGAGATATTAGGCTTTAAAGCCCAAATTTTTAAGAAAGACAGGCAACTACGGAACCCTACACTGCGCGTGGCCCGACACGCACTTGGCCGATTTTTTTAATATACCTATGCATAAAGATGCCATGACGCTAGAATTTCCATTGCTGGTTATAATATAATACAAAAATATTCCTAATTACCGTTACAATGATTAGTAATTCCACGGATTATTCATATTATTATGTCGTAAGCACTTAGATGCTGGATGCGGGTGGTGCAGGACCGGTCAATTCGACACTCTTTGGGGAAGGCCTATGTCCAGCAGTGGTCTTTCTTAATGCCGACTTTCCATACAAAGGGTAATCGTGAATTTTGCTCTTAAGATACAACTCTATATATGTATACCTAACAAATTATGAAGAATGACTAACTTCATTATGTAATTAACACTTTAATTAAGTAATCATGTGGTATCGAATAAATTAATAAAGAAGTGTAGTTTAATAGCAATAAATCATAATAATAACTATTAATAACGCTCGACTGGTTCCAGCTCGGTAGAACATTGAAGAGAGTTATTTTAATTGGTACATATAGAATGAATCACTGTTTAAATGCATTTGTTCTACCCTGTCCGAGTTTTAATCCTGGCCAATATCTTACATACTTACATCAGCCTATTGCAGTGCACTGCTGGACCACAGTATAGAAGAATAATACAGTAGGTAATCTGAGGCCGTTTAGGAGCGTTCGTTACCTACTTTCGCTCGATGCCCAGGGCTGTGTCAAGTTTGTGGCTTGGCATACCTATAATACTAATTTTGCTTTTAAGTACGCAAAGTATTTCTGTTACAGTTTAATAGACAATAATGTTTACACAAATTAATAATATTATAGATAGTTGGGTATGTGTTTTTAGTTTCCCACTTCATGGAATATTTTAATACCACTATACTATGCCTAAAATATTTCCTAGTATGTATAATACTTGCTAAACTGCACTAGGTTGGTAGGTGCTTAGTTACAAGCCTATTCGGCTCCTTTTGATATCATGGCACTGGCGGCTCGCTGTCTTCATACCTACGAGGCGGCTTCCTTTGACGTAGCAAGTGAGAACGAGCGAACACCGCAACGGCGCGGCCCCGATTGAAGCATTCTCCATCATTCCCGAAGGCTATGTGTGGATGAACACGCGCGCATGTGTGCAGCCGTGCGATGTACCTTTGTTCGAAGTTTATCTACTGTTCCTATACTGTGGCTGGACGTAGGCCTCCCCCAAGGTACGCCACAAGACCAGCTCTCCCGTTCTCGCCATTCAGTCACTACCAGGTACCTTCCTCAAGTCATTGTCCATCTGGGCGGAGGGCGTCCAACACTACGCTTGCCAAGCCGTGGTCTCAATTCGAGAATCCGCTTAGCTACTCCACCGACCATCGGTTCTGCTGTCTGTCGATGTGACCAGCCCACTGCCATGCTACTTCAGTTTGCTACAATTCTGAACTATGTGAGTGACTTTAGGCTTACAGACAGATAATCTCGTTCCGGACTTTGTCCCTCCGCTCATCTTATAGACGTAAAGGTAATGCAATATGCATAATTATAATTGTATTTGTCTATTGCAAATGAATGCCATGCGATTAAATAATAACTAGGGTTTACGTTAAATCTGTCCATTAATTAGCAATTACCGCTCGCCACGAGTGTAGAATATCCCAGTTTCTGGCCAAGGAAAGGCGCAAAATGTTGTACTCACCACGGGCGGTAAAAGGGATAACCTCAGATCGTATCTACGTATACTTATTGCCTTCGGCTCGGGCCCGCGATCCGAGACATTCTTTCTTTCCGCCCTAGGTGAGTAATGGTCCGAATCGCTAAACTTAAGTGGCAGTGGGCAGGCACATAGCACGTAGAACCGATGGCCGTTGGGGCGGAAAGGTTCTCGAGTGGCGACCACGAACCGGAAGGCGCGGCGTGGGTAGGCCCCCCCACAAGGTGAACTGGTGATCTGGTAAAGGTCGCGGGAGTCCGTTGGATGCGGGTGGCGCATGACCGGTCATGCTCTTTGGGGGAGGCCTATGTCCAGCAGTGGACGTCTTTCGGCTGATATTATGAGGTGAGTAATGGTCTATTTCTGGCTTTTTACTAGTGTTTTTTCATAAACACGTATAAGAGAAGTTTCAATAAGATGCGCGCCATTTGGCAACTAATTCCGCATGTTGTTAATACTATTTTAGTTTCCCTACTTCACACTAGATGTCGCTAGTGAGGTAAATGTAGTATCTAAGAATTTACAAACAGCTTTCGATACCAATTTGGCTATTTATTAGTGCCCTGTTTCCATATCCTATCCTATTTGACAGTTTTCGAGTGAGTTCGCTGTGCGCTCGAAAGTCAAAAGTCGCCCGCCTGGCTAGATCCATTTTTCGCCTCCGTAAGCGGCGAAAACCTCAGTAGGTAACCTAGTAAATCTCTCTAGACTAGACCTAATACTACTAAACTGTATGAGGATTGTAAATGAGTTCTCATAATTCGCTCAAAAGATTTTGATGAGATTGTATGAAATGCTATTTTGAAACAGCGAAAGATTTTTTTTAAAACATTCTATCGGTAGGAATTACTTGCCTACAGTTTTGAGAATAAATTAGTATTACCTCGTACTTAATTTTCGAGCGCTGAAATTAAAAATCGGCTCCCTGCACGGCTGCACACCGCTGCGCTGCTGACACAGCCGCGCTGAATGGGGCTCTGTGTGACGAATCCTTAAGAGATGAGTGCCATCGGCCACCCACTCAGTCCATTTATCAACTAATAACAGAACTAATTAACTAAAGATGGTGATTAACGTCAAATTCCGAACTTATCTCAATTTCTAGATTACATTCCGGTCTGTAAATTCTTCAAACGTAGGTGTAAGATAAAGTGTCAAGATTTGTTTTCGCGGGAATAGTTCGTATTAAGTACTTTAAACTTTGTAATATCTGGGTTTTTGATGAACTCTTACTGGTTCCTACATACTCCTTTCGCTTCGATCACATCCATAGCTCGTCGGTTTAATAAAAAAAATACTCAAATAACTGTAAGTACTTAGTAAAGCTGATTTTCCACCGGAGGGGCGAGACGAGAGAATTGAAAATGAGGCAAAAGAAAAAAAAGGCGAGGCGGGAATTGAAATTCGTATGGCACTTACTATTTCCACCGAGCGCGCGCGAGGAGAGAATTGAAAATTTGCCATACGAATTTCAATTCTCGCCTCGCCTCGTCTCGTCTCGCCCCTCCGGTGGAAAATCAGCTTAATAGTTTGACTGTGGAAACGGCCAGTCTCTTGGCAAAGCCAAGCCAGCTACTTATAACTTGGATCTTTTCAAGACGAGAGTGAATAGGCACAATCTAGGTTACCTACTTTGCATCACCCTCGACCTCATCATAGCTTACCACCAGATGGCATAGTAGTCAAATGGGTACATAAGTACTTTATAAAATAAATAACATTAATTGCTTTTCATAAAATGCCTCTGCTAAATAAAATGTGCTTTGTCCCTTTCTTACGAACACAAATGTCAAAGTGACAGGTTAGGCCATTTTAGTTAAAACAGGCTTGTAGTACGTTTATGAATAAGGCCGAATATATGAGTAAGTAAACGTAAAATAGCATTATATATTTTAAGGTTTCGCGGGTACTACTGCCATTAACACGACTAACGGGGAAGTCCCTTAACGCCGGACGGCACCTAGTGTCGGACACTCGTACTATCTCGATAACCAATACCGCGAGCGATTCCAGGACAAGTAAGAGGGGTGCGGGGGAAAAGGGGGCCCCTTTTACTTGTCCTGGAGTTTGTAAATAATTATATTAAGGGTTAGGTTAGACAGAATTAACCCTCGTTTCTTGTTTACCTTATGCTATTTATGATATTTTATTCAACTCACTGAAAGTATGCGCGAACACTTCACGCCTCAATTAATATGATGACAGACACGCAGTATCGCGATAACTGCAGTACGTAAGTACTATCTGGGGGCACGGCAGTGCCCCCGCCAAGACGAGCCAAGCGAAGCGCAACGCAAGGGCACTACCTACCTTTCGCCGATTTCGTCACTGACTCACTGACTCAATGACTGATGTTGATCATCAAAACCTCTAGGGTATACTTCTTGAAGTCCTAGAAAGATGAAATTTGGTATGTAAGCTAGTATTAGTACACAATCAACAAAATAATTCAAAAAATTGGAACATCTACCCCCCAACCCCTTAAAGTAGGGGATGGAACTTTATATGAGACTTCCGCAAATTTTGATGCTAAGGGTCTGAAAAATTATATAGGGACTCCTTGTTATAAATAATAAAATACGTATTTCAGGTTTTTTTGTAAAGTATAGACCCGTCACTTATTAATATCATCATAAATTCATTCGGCGTAAAAGTCTATGCGGCGACCGGGATGTGCCCAACAAAGCTATACTTTCTAGCCAAGATGTAGAATTAGTAGAGCGTGGCTGGTAGTGGTAGAGTTACGCCATGTGGAGTAGGAAGCTTGGCGCTAATTGCGATCTGATATTTTTTTCACGCTGAAAGCTGTATGATCTATGGAGTCTTGGCATCACTTTACATGTAATGTTTTTGGTGAGATTATTTATTCTGTGACTGTAGCTTACGTAATGACAGGGATCATTAACAGGTGTCAGTGGACCGGCAAATCAGACTAGACAAATTACTTTTAATCATGTGAATAATCAAAACTTGATAACGCTACTAGTTTGTGTATGTACCAGGCATAGACGTACTTATATACACACACACACAGTCACACGCACACACACACACACACACACACACACACACACACACACACACACACACACACACACACACACACACACACACACACACACACACACACACACACACACACACACACACACACACACACACACACACACACACACACACACACACACACGCAAAGCTTGCAAACAGGGCTGACCTGTTTAGTGTTTAGTATGTAGTTTTTAGTTTAGTTTTTTACTTAGTTTTTTACTTAGTTTAGTAGTATCGAAAAAGGGTTTAGTCTGAAAATCAGCACTGGATGGATTCTATTCAGTGAACGCTGAGACTGATACACATTGCCCTGTTATTCAGTTTCTCTGTTTATATAAGTTTATTATTAAGTTCATGTTGGAGGCAATAAAACATTTTTTATTTTATTTATTTTATTATACTTCAATTATATGCAGACAACTCAAGTGACAAGTGAACCGACTGAAGATATTGTAAGTAATTAAAATAACATACATTTTCTGGTTAAACATGCGTCTTATGCAAGCTAACATCAATGTTAAACATATGGTTACCACAAGTAATTTGTATTAAAGAGACATATTTAGAATCAGCAAACGCATTCGGAAACACAGCGTTTATTGAGCGCGAGTGGAATCCAGTGTTAATAACAATTAGCATGCTGGCCCATTAAAAATACTAAATGCAAGACTAATTGATCCAGCCTTGAGATATACTATATCATGGGATTATCTGCTCTCGCGTTCAATGATTATTAAGGCGTAGTGCAGGCTATCGGGATAACCTACTTACGTTTAGTAGTCATTAGAGCGTTTCTTTAAAAAAATGCCCCTACATTTTTTCGGAGATTTTCTGCAACTTTTTTGTTATTTCTACTCAAAATCACGATGTCTTTCCATCCCAATAGGAGAAAAAAAGTGTCCCAAAATGTCCATACATTTTTGAACTTTCCTATTGTGTTACCACCATACAAAGTATAAGGTAAATGGTAACACAATAGGAAAAATATCTTTGGGACAAATTTTTATCCTACCTGGGTCGAAACAGCTCCTGATTCTGAGTGGAAATAGTTAACAAAAAAATCCTAGAAGTACAATTAATAATAGTGGCATTTTTTTTGAGAAATGCTCATTACATATTATCGTCATTATATGTACATTTGTAAATAAATAACAACTTAGAAAAGTCGAAAATCCTCCGACATTTTCATTTCAAATTCCCATATCTCAAAACCGCCTGGACCGCTTTTGTTGAAAAGTAGCTAAGAACCATCTTGAACACGTCACCTTGCGGACAATAAAACGCATGAAAATTCGTCCATTCGTTCAGGAGCTACGATGCCATAGATACACAGACACGTCAAACTAATAACACCCCTCTTTTGCGTCGGGGGTGAATTTATGTCACTGTTATGTCACTTGCATTTATTATTTTTATTATTTTCTCTGACCATTTTCCTATTTGCTTGACATTGATTTATTGTTTTTATATACTTTTATTCTTCTCAATATATATCTTTAGTCTGAATTTGCTACATTTTGATTCGACATTAATTGAACAATAGATAATAATTATATAATTTCAATGACATGCATATTGCGAGTCAAATTATTGTACGCCACACTCTGGCTGATTGTGATGTAACCGTACGTATACTAAGCCTACCACCATTTATAACCACTCATATTCAAACAATAAATAATTTGTATTTGTATTTGCAAATCTTATATCCAACATTTAAAATTTAATACGGAGTGTACCATACAACAAATCTATAGCTAAGAAACCTCATGACAGACAAGCCTTCCAATTGGAAACCCGCCTTCAAATCGGTTCACGGAATCAATCCATACTAAAAATGCGAAAGTGTGTGTGTGTCTGTCTGTCTGTTATCTCTTCACGCTTAAACCGCTGAAAAGATTTACGGAGTCGCGGGCAGAAGCTATTTTAATTAACATTTTACAATAAGAAAACAACTAAGTAACCATGTGTATGTTGAAGTTTGGCTAACATTGTGTTCTCATGTTTTGGATATTTTAACTGTTAAAATCTACTATCTTTGGACAGTTTTTTTAAGACTTTTGTGTAGCTTCCAACCTTGACGCTGGCATAATTGTCCGACTGGTCTTAGCCATTGTTTAAAACCAAAAATCGGCCGATACTTAAAAAAACCCTCGTTTTCGCCGGGGGTAGGCTAGGAATATTATTAGGGGTTAAATTGTTCCATAGAAATTGTACTTGTTGTCTCTACCCTTGAGTTTACGTAACATGATTCAGTGTCTGAGACATTCAAAATAAATTGGCAGTTGGCGCCTGGCAACTCGTAAAAGTGACTCAAAAATAAAATAAAATGGCTTACAGGCCATTAAAAGGATTTAAACTGTTAATTGAGTATGTCCTGGTGCAATGGTGATCGTAATCTGGTTTCTGGAGTGACCTCACAACTGTATTCTAGTTAGTGAGCTTAGTTTTGCTTCTTGTTTTATTCCAAGTGTCCAAGAGGCAGCCGGATGGCTCGCGGTGTGTGAGCTCCCGAAGTGTTGTGGAACCGCGCCGTGCAACCCGAACTGAGCCAACTTGGACTAGGTGTAGACAACCGGTGTTCTTATCGCTAAATCGCGATCTCTTCCGGACAACGTTCGGATAGCGGGAAGAAAAGAAATCAAGCAGTTAGCAGCATTAGATAAAGCAGCATAACTACATAACGCTTCAAAGACTCGCTCTGAGAAGCTGGAGAATGTATAATGGCAAAAAGTACAAGTAAATAACTAAAACACATCAGTTAGTTAGTTAGTTTTAAGCCTAGATGGTTTAGTGCATTAATGCAAAAATTGTAACGTATGCCGTGGTTGCCTATTATTAGGGTTACAATTAGACATATATAAGTACTTGATGTAAACATAGAATGTAACATTGTGAACTCCGTTGGCAATCCTTAAATAAATAAATAAATAAATGCAACTCCAAAGGAGTAACATGGGCGTTGCCGACCCTTTATATGTTTGAGGATTCGCCGTGTTGACAGCTGAAGGGACAAATTCCCTCGTTCTCAACACAACGCATCCTCGGGAGCTCTGGCGACCTTGCTCACCTCCAGGAACACAACACTACTACAGAGCAAGTATAGTAGTGTTATTACGGCTGTGGTTTCTGCAAGGCGGAGGTACTTCCCCAGTTGGGCTGCTCCAAATTCGAGCGGGATGACATTTCGCTGTGCCCCAGCTCAGCTACCCTAACTACCCGCAGAAGTGATTATCTAATTAGCACAGCAGCATTCTTTCGTGTTTTACAACCGTTGTGTTTAAGTAAAGCAGCATATATGTCGCCCACCTAACATGTCGATTATCATCATGCTTCCAGCGTAATCCCGGTTGTGCCCTAAATGAGCCCGGGTTCCGCTTTGACACCTAATCCCAAGATTTAGCACTCGTTTTACAAAAGCGACTGCCGTCTGCACTTCCAACCCAGAGGGAAAACTATACCTTATTGGGTGAGATTAGACCTTAGATAAGAGACCATAGTTTTAGGGTTCCTTACGCAAAGGGTACAACACCGTGTAAAACACCTACAAATGAAAACGCGTAGACGCACAGCTGAAGCAGCTGCTCGTTCGGAAACGTTCGGGTTTTCCCGGTCAACGGGTGCGAGAATGACAGCGGCTACTCTGTTAGCCGAACACAATCGACGCGCCGTGAGCGCGCTGACGCGTTCGCCGGCTGATATCCCCTCCACGTCCGCGTTTGCCTTCCCCTCAGTACATTTTCGAACGAAATCCAACGATTTGAACAATTTTTTTCGATACCTTTCCACCGATACTTTTGCATGGCTATTTTTTTGGGGCTTACATATTAATTAATCTCGCGTCAGAAAAAAAGCCAATACAGCTGAGCCCACATGAAAATTATTATTATTTTGGTATTTTTAATTAACGCTGGCAACTCCTTCCCGCCACCCGATCGATTTAAACATTTTTGGGTGCACAGGGAGTACAGAGCAACTGTTTGGAAAAAAATAAAGTCGCTGAGTTCACTTTTGTTTTTTTCCCAACCCCACTACACCCGCACCCACCGCCCGCGGGCTGCCAGCGCGAAGATTATCGGAAAAGGTTGTTCAGGGAAGTAGCTAACGGAGTTTCAATACAGCTGAAGCCACATGACCAATTTGGTCGCTAGCTGAGCTCGCTTAGACCATGATTTATTTGCCGTTTTTATAGATAATGGTACGGTTCCCTTCGTGCGCGAGTCCGACTCGCACTTGTTTTTATATCGTTCTCTCACAAAAGCAGAATGAACAGTAAAAAATGCGAACTTAACGCCATAAAGCATTCTCTACCGTCAACCTTAAGGCAGAGCAGATCAATTCATTGTTACGATTGCGTCAAACCATTTATGTCCTCAGTGTATTTACAAACACTTAACTGATAATGCAGTGTTGACAGTTGTAATTAAACCAGTTATTTTAACGATAATTAACTTGGCGATATCGTTATGGCGGTTTTAATGAGGGTTATTGAAACTGACACTTTATAACGCTATTAGTATGGACACCTGTTTACCAACCAATAAATCCTTTTTTACCCGACTGCCGTAGGAGAGGAGGGTTATGTTTTCTTCTAATATTACGTCATGCGTATGTGTGTCTGTCTTTAGAGATTTTTAGGGAGAACTTCCACCATAGATGTGCGAAGCTGTGTGTAAAACATATCTTCGTAGATCTCTGGTGTATATGCACCCTTAAACTGCATAAGAAAATAAAATACAAAAATGTGACGAACTGGAATAGAATTAGGGAAATTTTAAGGGTTCCGTACCTCAAAAAGAAAAAAACGTATTTGTTAAGACCTTATTTTCTTGCACGCCTCGCATCCACAAACAGAGCGTGAAAGAGGGTTTACATTAAAGAAAAAGAGAGCATTTACATTAATGAAAAAATTATAATACCTGTCTATAAATGTATAGACACTGACGTATATATAGTGGTCAGATTTTCCATTGCGCTGTTGTATGTTACTCATGTAAAATACTGCTGAGTCAATGTGTAAAATTAATGTACCTCTGAAAACCAGACAACGTAGACATGTCTAGTTGAGATTTTTTATTGTGGCCGACTATAATCTCTTTCTATCTCGATAGGAGAAAAAAAAAGTTACAAAAAATTCCATTAATTTTTGAACATTCCTAGTGTTACCGCCATGTACCTACGTGGAAAATGATAATACACTAGGAAAACATCGAATAGGGATAAATATACGGATTTCCTTCTTATGCTCTGGGGGCACGGCAGTGCCCCCGCCAAGTCGAGCAAAACAGCGAGCGGCACGGCCGTACCATACCATCCTTTTCTCGAAGCAGTTCAGGCCATTTTCGACCCCCCTATAACTTCGTTGTGGATAAAACTAGAAGCCTGAATTTTCAGTAACCAAGCACGCATTGTAAAAACACGATATATTTAAAATTTCATCCAATTTGAACCAGTGGTTTAAGAATTATAACTAGTCATAGTTTCTTAATTTTGTCATTCACTGACTCACCGATCATCAAAAGTCTAAGGCTCTTCTAGCAGATATAGAAGCTTCAAATTTAGAATACAATTAGTGATTAGTGGTTTTTTGGGGCTTACATATTAATTAATCTCGCGTCAGAAAAAAAGCCAATACAGCTGAGCCCACATGAAAATTATTATTATTTTGGTATTTTTAATTAACGCTGGCAACCCCTTCCCGCCACCCGATCGATTTAAACATTTTTGGGTGCACAGGGAGTACAGAGCAACTGTTTGGAAAAAAATAAAGTCGCTGAGTTCACTTTTGTTTTTTTCCCAACCCCACTACACCCGCACCCACCGCCCGCGGGCTGCCAGCGCGAAGATTATCGGAAAAGGTTGTTCAGGGAAGTAGCTAACGGAGTTTCAATACAGCTGAAGCCACATGACCAATTTGGTCGCTAGCTGAGCTCGCTTAGACCATGATTTATTTGCCGTTTTTATAGATAATGGTACGGTCCCCTTCGTGCGCGAGTCCGACTCGCACTTGTTTTTATATCGTTCTCTCACAAAAGCAGAATGAACAGTAAAAAATGCGAACTTAACGCCATAAAGCATTCTCTACCGTCAACCTTAAGGCAGAGCAGATCAATTAATTGTTACGATTGCGTCAAACCATTTATGTCCTCAGCGTATTTACAAACACTTTCCTGATAATGCAGTGTTGACAGTTGTAAATAAACCAGTTATTTTAACGATAATTAACTTGGCGATATCGTTATGGCGGTTTTAATGAGGGTTATTGAAACTGACACTTTATAACGCTATTAGTATGGACACCTGTTTACCAACCAATAAATCCTTTTTTACCCGACTGCCGTAGGAGAGGAGGGTTATGTTTTCTTCTAATATTACGTCATGCGTATGTGTGTCTGTCTTTAGAGATTTTTAGGGAGAACTTCCACCATAGATGTGCGAAGCTGTGTGTAAAACATATCTTCGTAGATCTCTGGTGTATATGCACCCTTAAACTGCATAAGAAAATAAAATACAAAAATGTGACGAACTGGAATAGAATTAGGGAAATTTTAAGGGTTCCGTACCTCAAAAAGAAAAAAACGTATTTGTTAAGACCTTATTTTCTTGCACGCCTCGCATCCACAAACAGAGCGTGAAAGAGGGTTTACATTAAAGAAAAAGAGAGCATTTACATTAATGAAAAAATTATAATACCTGTCTATAAATGTATAGACACTGACGTATATATAGTGGTCAGATTTTCCATTGCGCTGTTGTATGTTACTCATGTAAAATACTGCTGAGTCAATGTGTAAAATTAATGTACCTCTGAAAACCAGACAACGTAGACATGTCTAGTTGAGATTTTTTATTGTGGCCGACTATAATCTCTTTCTATCTCGATAGGAGAAAAAAAAAGTTACAAAAAATTCCATTAATTTTTGAACATTCCTAGTGTTACCGCCATGTACCTACGTGGAAAATGATAATACACTAGGAAAACATCGAATAGGGATAAATATACGGATTTCCTTCTTATGCTCTGGGGGCACGGCAGTGCCCCCGCCAAGTCGAGCAAAACAGCGAGCGGCACGGCCGTACCATACCATCCTTTTCTCGAAGCAGTTCAGGCCATTTTCGACCCCCCTATAACTTCGTTGTGGATAAAACTAGAAGCCTGAATTTTCAGTAACCAAGCACGCATTGTAAAAACACGATATATTTAAAATTTCATCCAATTTGAACCAGTGGTTTAAGAATTATAACTAGTCATAGTTTCTTAATTTTGTCATTCACTGACTCACCGATCATCAAAAGTCTAAGGCTCTTCTAGCAGATATAGAAGCTTCAAATTTAGAATACAATTAGTGATTAGTGGTTTTTTGGGGCTTACATATTAATTAATCTCGCGTCAGAAAAAAAGCCAATACAGCTGAGCCCACATGAAAATTATTATTATTTTGGTATTTTTAATTAACGCTGGCAACCCCTTCCCGCCACCCGATCGATTTAAACATTTTTGGGTGCACAGGGAGTACAGAGCAACTGTTTGGAAAAAAATAAAGTCGCTGAGTTCACTTTTGTTTTTTTCCCAACCCCACTACACCCGCACCCACCGCCCGCGGGCTGCCAGCGCGAAGATTATCGGAAAAGGTTGTTCAGGGAAGTAGCTAACGGAGTTTCAATACAGCTGAAGCCACATGACCAATTTGGTCGCTAGCTGAGCTCGCTTAGACCATGATTTATTTGCCGTTTTTATAGATAATGGTACGGTCCCCTTCGTGCGCGAGTCCGACTCGCACTTGTTTTTATATCGTTCTCTCACAAAAGCAGAATGAACAGTAAAAAATGCGAACTTAACGCCATAAAGCATTCTCTACCGTCAACCTTAAGGCAGAGCAGATCAATTAATTGTTACGATTGCGTCAAACCATTTATGTCCTCAGCGTATTTACAAACACTTTCCTGATAATGCAGTGTTGACAGTTGTAAATAAACCAGTTATTTTAACGATAATTAACTTGGCGATATCGTTATGGCGGTTTTAATGAGGGTTATTGAAACTGACACTTTATAACGCTATTAGTATGGACACCTGTTTACCAACCAATAAATCCTTTTTTACCCGACTGCCGTAGGAGAGGAGGGTTATGTTTTCTTCTAATATTACGTCATGCGTATGTGTGTCTGTCTTTAGAAATTTTTTAGGGTGAACTTCCACCATAGATGTGCGAAGCTGTGTGTAAAACATATCTTCGTAGATCTCTGGTGTATATGCACCCTTAAACTGCATAAGAAAATAAAATACAAAAATGTGACGAACTGGAATAGAATTAGGGAAATTTTAAGGGTTCCGTACCTCAAAAAGAAAAAAACGTATTTGTTAAGACCTTATTTTCTTGCACGCCTCGCATCCACAAACGGAGCGTGAAAGAGGGTTTACATTAAAGAAAAAGAGAGCATTTACATTAATGAAAAAAATTATAATACCTGTCTATAAATGTATAGACACTGACGTATATATAGTGGTCAGATTTTCCATTGCGCTGTTGTATGTTACTCATGTAAAATACTGCTGAGTCAATGTGTAAAATTAATGTACCTCTGAAAACCAGACAACGTAGACATGTCTAGTTGAGATTTTTTATTGTGGCCGACTATGATCTCTTTCTATCTCGATAGGAGAAAAAAAAAGTTACAAAAAATTCCATTAATTTTTGAACATTCCTAGTGTTACCGCCATGTACCTACGTGGAAAATGATAATACACTAGGAAAACATCGAATAGGGATAAATATACGGATTTCCTTCTTATGCTCTGGGGGCACGGCAGTGCCCCCGCCAAGTCGAGCAAAACAGCGAGCGGCACGGCCGTACCATACCATCCTTTTCTCGAAGCAGTTCAGGCCATTTTCGACCCCCCTATAACTTCGTTGTGGATAAAACTAGAAGCCTGAATTTTCAGTAACCAAGCACGCATTGTAAAAACACGATATATTTAAAATTTCATCCAATTTGAACCAGTGGTTTAAGAATTATAACTAGTCATAGTTTCTTAATTTTGTCACTCACTGACTCACCGATCATCAAAAGTCTAAGGCTCTTCTAGCAGATATAGAAGCTTCAAATTTAGAATACAATTAGTGATTAGTGTATAAATAAAAAAAGACAAAAAAAATGCAATTTCACTCCAGTTTTCTAGATACACCAACTGCATAAAAAAAAATTTGTAATCCCATATAAACATAAGGATTATAACGCTATATTTGCAGTGAACGAGTTAAAACATGAAAAAGCAAGAATGGGACTGCATCCATAATTCGTATGTATCGATAACACAATAACGTACAAAAAGAAGTAAGATCCCATAAAAAACATTCCATGTAAAAAAGAGGCCAAGTCTCGAAACTCTTCCACCGTAAAAAGTTGTGAGCTATTTCGTAGAGCCAAGTCTCAGGCATTCTTATTAATCTTTATTTGCTTGCTAAATAAATTTTTGTGACTTGGCAATCACACAATACTACATAGATTTAGGTATACAGAAATCCATAAATGCAGCAAAGTAGTGTGATTGCCAAGTTACAGAATTTTATTTAGCACGCAAATAAAGATTAATAAGAATGCCTGAGACTTGTCTCTACGAAATATCTCACAACTTTTTACGGTTTTTGCGATATCCGAGGGATGTCTTCTTTGTCTATAAAACTGGAATCGCAACCCGGGGAAGTTTATGATTCCGACTGTACAGGAAATAAATACAGATGTGAGCATCTATGTTATTCCTCAGTGTTTGTTCAACAAAGTAGAGAATTTGTTGACAAAGTAAAGAATCACAGCACTATTGAACTTTTTTGTTTACATTTCTAACCTGCGTGTTGCGCCGACGTTGTAAAAACTGTCGAGATTGGGTCGTTCCAAGTTCAACCCAACTTAAATTTATTTTACCTGAACATGAATAGCACAAGTCCTCGTGACTGCAATATTGTCATATATCCCAAATGCACCTACTTTACTTTCGAGATGTGACCGTATTGCAGACACCCTACCGCGAAACGAAAACGAAGTTTGTTCGTGTATCTCCCTTTCTGTCGCACTTGCTTATTCGAGCGACAGAGAGGGAGATACGCGAACGAACTCCGTTTTCGTTTCGCGGCAGCGCCCCAGTCTGCAAACATCTGAAGTGTGTTTTAATTTGGAGATGTGGCCGTATCGTATTTATTTATTTAATCTTGATTGCACAAAAGAAGAACTTATCGTACAAAAGGTGGACTTAATGCCGTAAGCATTCTCTGCCAGTCACCTTTGAGCAAGGCTAAACCGGTTGAAACGAAATCTATTTTAGAAATATTTATTTTATTTTTCAAACCAATGATACCGGGTTCGATTCCTATTGTAACCGTATTGTATGAATCAATTGTATTGTCCATATTGAGATTACGAAACATGAAAAGCTTTAATAACATTTTAGGAAAAATAGAAGGAATAACTACAACTTAGAAAAGTTGAAAAACCCCAATCCGATATCACAAAAACGGCTGAACAGATTTTCATGAAACATGGCTAAGAACACTCGGGATAAAATTATCTATGACACAAAAAAACAGCACTCAAATCAGTCCATCCGTTTGGGAACTACGATTCCACATACAGATACACAGGCAGACACGTTAAACTAAAGACTTTCCGTCGGGGCTTAAAAAGGAAAAGCGGAAGGCCGAGAATATCTTAAATGGAGCAAATAAATGAAAATATAAAAACTTCATCTTTTAGATGAATAAAAAGAAAGGCGTAATGTAGAATAAGTTGGAAACAACTCCACCGACAAGATTAAATAATAAGAAGAGCATTTTAAAGTCGGAAGCAGCAAGAACCGGCGCGGTGAATAAACCATCAGTTAGAACGGCCGACGCATTGTTGCCGACATTTGGCACGTCATCTCGTATAACTGTTAAGACGGTTATAGGAATCTTGCAAATCAATTTTAAAGCAGATATCTTCAACCGATTGAGCTGAAATATAGTTTGGATGACAATTCAATACGATGGTACCATCGAGGCGATCTGATGATAGAAATAGAAGTTGGGCATGGGAATGCAGGACTTGACAGACGTAATCCCGTTGAGTTTGGGCTCGTTAGAATCTTCACAACGAGTAGGTAGTTTATGACGGTATACAGAAAAGTACAATAGTCAATTAAAGCTAAGTAGTATCAAAAATGAAAATTGTGAAAGTTTTTATTGAATTGGAATTTGTGTCGCACGAGTTTGGTATTCTAGTTATTTTGATTAAAATAATTCCACAGCAATAATAGTAGCGGTTTTAATGCTCTTTAGGTAGATACCTAATATCGATTGTTTTTTAAAATATTGATTGAGGAAAACAATACCACATATATTTATATATAGGTATGTCGACCGATTCACTGCCGCGAAGACACACACATTATGTGTCAATTGTATTGTATCTGTACTCCCTTTGTCTCTGTGTGTCTTTTGTGTAGTGAATAAATGTCTTCTTTCTTTCTTTCTTTCTTTGTATGCATAAATATATGTGGTATTGTTTTCCTGGTGGTGAGTAAGATCGCCAGAGCTCCCGAGGAAGCGATATGTTTAGAGCGAAGGACATTCGTTTTGCTTCCCAGCTGTAAAACGGATCCTCAAATCAATATTAAAAAAAACAATCGATATTTATATTTAAAGGTGCATTCGATCTTTGTGTGGTCTACACCATCGTGATTCTTGTAAATCATACTAAAAATAATACTTTATAAAATTAGGAATTTTAACTCTACCTTGCCTGTACATTTACGAAGTCATATTGTTTGTAAAACGTAACTTGCATTTGTTCCAGACCTTTAATAGTACACGTCTAAGGAATAAATTTGTCGCAATGTCCTGTAAAACCGCTCTGTGTCGTAAAAGTGTACTTGGTACAGCACCTACAATGTACAACAAGGTTCCAAAAGAAATTATTAATATACAAAGCACAGCTGATTTAAAAAAAGCATTGTTTAAATTTCTTGTTAGTAAAGCCTATTATAAAGTGACAGATTTCTTAACAGACACCATGTAGTTAGTGGAGATGTGTACCACACGGCCTCCACCAAATTACACATAAATTTTGTACGCCTGAGGGCCCAACATAGTGATACTGTATTTAATTTTTAAGACCCTAATGTATTTTAGCACCTACCTATGTTGAACAAATAAACGATTATTATTATTATTATATTATATGAATAAAAGATTGAATTGAATAGGGGACTGGAAGACTTGTGACTTCTCTGGAGCCGCAAATGTCCATAAAGCCTCTCACAGACTGGCGCGGCCTGGCGGCGGCGGTAGTAAACTTGTTATTAGCTGTCATTTTACTATTGACCGCCACCGCAGGCCGCGCCAGTGTGACGCAGGCTTTACGTTATCCGCTTACCATCATAATAACCGTTAGCCGCAGGGACGATTGTTTGATACTGTCATGTCATGGTACTTATAAAATTCATTGACTTTTGCGCGCTTTTTGTGACAGCGCGCGAATTAATTTGAAATCAAATCGGATTGCGAAATGCAATCATCTAGTATAGAAACGAGCATTCCGTGTTTAAAAATGGCCACCAAATCTGACAGCATACGTATATTGACGACTTGACACTAAGGCAAGTTGGTGCGATTGACTCAGTTTTAGTGTGCCACTTTTGGAGCGCTTATAACTTATCTACCCCTTTTTTGTGATATAAAAAAGGATAGGGGGTAGATCCAGATCATTAGCAAAATGTGTGGTGTAATTGACACCCGGTGGCACAGGACTGGTCACCTCTGCACTCTTTGGGGGAGGCCTGTGTCCAGCAGTGGACGTCTTTCGGCTGATGTGATGACGATGATGAATTGACACACCGTTCTGTTAGTCTAGAAGTGCACACCACTTAATCTAGAATTAGAATGCTGTGACAGATGTTTTGATAAAATGAAGAGTGGGACAGTTATGCAATAAGAAGTATTTTTTGGAGTAGATGTCAAGAACCGCGCGCGCGCGCTCAGTGCAAATAGGTAGTAAGTCCCATACGAATTTCAATTCTCGCCCATCCACGCCCCGCCTCGTCTCGCCGGTGGAAAACCACATTGAGCCGACTCTGGTATGACGTTAAAAATCAGAGGCATCGTATTCTTGACATCTACTCCAAAAAATACTTCTTATTGCATAACTGTCCCACTCTTCATTTTATCAAAACATCTGTCACAGCATTCTATTATAAGGCTATCAGAGCTCAGTCGTGACTTTAGACTATTTGTGGCATCGTATTCAATACAGGCCACTGTTAAGCCAATTCAAACAGTATTCCTACGTATTTAGGTTTCCATTTTGCTTGCTAGTCAACGACAACCGTTATTTTCATTGATGTCTACTCAAGGCACTAGTTTTGGCTCTAAATAGTCATTCGCACGCGATCCTTCGGGCAAATAATTAGTGAATGAAACTGAAAACAAATGCAATCTAAACGAAAGTGATTGCTGATGAAACTAAATGGCGTTTTAAATAGTTTAGGGTCATTGTCAGTCAGTAAAACAAACATCGTCTTTTCAGTGGGCAATAGTTAAGGGCTTATGTTTATATATAATACTAGCTTCCGCCCGCGACTTCGTCCGCGTGGACCCGGGATAAAAACTATCCTATATTTTAATCCAGGCTATAAACTATATTCGTGCAAAATTTCATTCAAATCGGTTCAGCCGTTTAAGCGTGATTGAGTAACAAACATCCAAACATCTAAACTTTCGCATTTATAATATTAGTAGGATGTTTTTATCGCATAGAATTATAGAAGAGGCGACGCCATTTATGCGGATTCAGAGTTCAACCAAAAATTAGGCTTTAAAGCCCTTAACTTTGGCAATGTCCACCGAAAAGACGCGAACCTAAATCTGACAATGACCCTTTACCTATGTAAGAAAGGTTCCTGAAGAAATCAAGACAATGATAACTAAATAATTTGCGATTATGTTTGTTATTTTTTTTATCTTGTTTAATTTAGCTTCCCTGTAGGTAATAGGCAATAGTAATACTGTAGACAGCTATCAGGTATTACGTTTTAGGTTAATTATGTAGGTAATTTAGGAAAGCTTAAATTACTTATTGTTTCAATAACCACTTCCTTGCTTTCCTATTTTAAAAAAGGTAGCCTAAACTGCTTCTAATTTTTCATTATCAAGGCAGCCCATACTTCGCACCAACCACAGTTGCCACCATCAGTTTAGGAGTCTGCGAAATTGGCAACTGTGGTTGCCACAAGCAAGTGAGTGGATAATAGACTAGCTGTTGAACATTCATTTAACACTAAATCAAATCAAATCAAATGTTTATTCTGTGAGTAGGCCACATGGGCTCTTTCACAAGTCAACAATAAGCATGAATATAACATAACAATTCTTAATGAGTAACAGCCCTAAAAACCTGGGCACATACGCACCGGGAGATGTATAGTCTCCAATGTCAAATTAATACAATTTTTTACAAATAACTATAACTAATACAGAGATGTAAAGAGTCTCTATTGTCACTTATAAAAGAAAAATAATTAGGTATAGAGATGTATAGAGACTCTAATGTCAGAGTAAAATTAAAATTAAAAAGAAAAATAACCAGGTACAGAGATGTATAGTCTCTAATGTCAGAATAAAATTAAAATTAAAAAGAAAAATAATTAGCTACAGAGATGTATAGTCTCTAATGTCAGAATAAAAATTAAAAAGAAAATTAAAATCGGCAGTCAACGCGGTACGAGCATAAAGCCAATGCGTTTTATTTTTTATTTATACTATTAAACTAAAACAATCGTGAATAGTGTAACAAACCAACAGAAAGGTATACTTTTGCTTTCCTAATTTTTGTATTTTGTCCTAATTTGATAAAATAAAGGACATTCTACCCGTGTGGTGTCGGGTTAGAATTTCACCACCCCCTTTCTTCCCGTGGGTGTCGTAAAAGTCGACTAAGGGACCAGGGTTAAAGTAAGCGATGGGCTAGCAACCTATCACTACAATATCACATTTGGTCGATATTTTATACCCACATGCTGGAATAATACATCTGGAATATATGTTTCATGTGCTCTGTTCCCTTTTGGGAATAAAGGCGTGAATGTATGTATATGTATGTATGTGTGTAAAGGACACAAAGGTCACAGGTCAGGAAGGTTACAATTCCACTATCAACGACAATCACGGTTTTACGATGTCGCTCCGTAAACTCGCGACCTTTCGGTCAATCGTTACAGAACGGAAATAGCACTTTCGTGCCTATTAGTCGTTATTGGAAATGTGGAATTCGTATTCCGATCATTTTATAAATACGAATCGGTAGCAACACTAATGTTTAGAGGTGATAAAAGGTTACCACCACTAGAGTACGAAAAATGTGAAAACAATACCTATTGATTTTTTATGGGCTAGTGTAGGTAAATCCCTATGTTAAGGGTGCATTGGAAATTATCGCGTGCTTTGAAACGCCGTTCTGACTAAATTAAGAAACAATAAGGTCTGATTTTCAGATATATGATTCTTGATTGCACAAAGTTTCCTCAATAGAAAAAAATACCAAAGTTGGGGCTTTATTTTCTTTTTTTTACTCAGCCTACTTAAACAATATATGAGAGACACAATCAAGTTAATGGGGTCCATGCCGCAGTCTGACCTCCTAGAGGCGGTGTTTTTTAATAACTTCCCTTTTCATACTTTCATTTTTAGTTTAGCCTATTTCGTTTTTTTATTGTATGATTATCTTGTATTTAGCATTAAGCTAGCTTTAATTTATACGGTGATTATTAATATTTTTAAGATATTATATAATATAAATATCAAGTTAATATTATAGTATTTTTAAAAGAAAAGGACTGTCGGGGTTAGTGCAGTAATAAATAAATAAATATTAAGGGAAAATCTTACACAAATCGAGCTAGCCCCATAGTAAGCTCAATAAGGCTTGTGTTACGGGTACTAGACGACGATATATTTAATAGATATAAATACTTAATTACATAGAAAACATCCAAAACTCAGAAACAAATAATCATGCTCATCACACAAATATTTGCCCTTACCGGGATTCGAACCCAGGACCTTCAGCTTCGTAGGCAGCGTCACTACCCACTAGGCTAACCGGCCGCCAAGTGTGCAAACGTACAGTCAAGTCAAGATTGTACTAATCGAAACCCATCATGTATATTTGTTTCTTACTGAAAATAAACAGTTTTTTTTTTAAGTATAAAAGTATGGGCGCATACAACGTACTCATAAATATGTCTCATGGCGTTAGATGATTAATTTGATCATATTGTAGTACTTGACTGTACTATGAAAACCGGTTCGCCTAGTGGGTAGTGATGCTGCCTACGAAGCTGGGTTCGAATCCCGGTGAGGGCAAATATTTGTGTAACGAGCATGAATATTTGTTTCTGTGTGTTGGATGTTTTCTATGTACACTCGCGGACAATGAATATGGGTCGGTAATATACCGTCATATTTCCTAAAATGGTGCGTAAAAGGTTGTACAGTTAATCCTGTCATGATCTTTATTTAATTTTACATATAAACTGCTAATAACAGTAAAAAAATATAACTTTACCAGGTTTAAATCGGACTCGTAAAAACCCATGAAAAAAAACAACGTTAACGGAGCGAGATATCGGTATATATTGGATATCGATATCGAGATATTGGATATCGATGTTTTTATGATAGGATCCAGGAAATTGCTAATACAGTAGGGTATTGTAAAGAATAGCATATTGTGTAAATAAAACAAGTATTCAATATTTTAAAAACCTATTGCAGTTATTTAACTTAGGGTGACCCGTATTCTTTGGCCGCGAGTGTATTTAAGTATTTATATCTATTAAATATATCGTCGTCTAGTACCCATAACACAAGCCTTATTGAGCTTATGTGGCTAGGTCATTTTGTGTAAGATTGTCCCTTGATATTTACTAGCTTCTTCCCGCTATTCCGTTCGCGTGGAACTCGTTTATATCGTAGTTCCATACAAACTTTCACCCCCCACTTCATCCCCTTGGGCGATGATTTCCGGGATAAAAACTATCCCATGTTCTTGCCCAGGACTCAAACTATCTCTATACCAAATTGCATCCAAATCGGTTCAGCGGTTTAAGCGTGAAGACGTAACAGACAGACAGACACACTTTCGCATTTATAATATTAGTATGGATGTATTATGTTCCCTGGCCGATTTCGGCCACAGCGAGTGTGTTTTCTAGATGTGTTATTAACGATTAGCAAAAAGTATGCCTGGAGTATTGTTCTACTGTAAATCTGGATATCTTTACAGAATACTATTTTTCGCAAACATCAAAACCTGATAAAGAAATAAGATATCATTACGCCGAGCTATAAACTGGGGTGCGACCCTCTTCACGACAAAATTACGTGCTGTGACTTCGTCAGCAAACAGGCTTAAGGCAAAGCAAAGCAGATAAAATGTGGGCAGTGCAACTTAATTTAAAACAAAAACTCTATAACATGTCTAAGGATGCGATGAATAATAATATAGTAGAATACGATACAATACAATATAATATAATATATACCTATTTAAACATACATACACATACATATGAATATAGATGAAACTTACAAATCTGATAGATTATTTTTTAGTTCTGCCAGAAAATAAATTTTGTAAGGAGTTTTTGAAGACACTTAGTGTGACATTTCCTTAGATTATTGAACAGATCATCTCCCTGGCGTTTTTCCCGGTAGTGGTCACACGAGCCCGTGGTCCGCTTTGGCTCCTAGTCCCAAGATTTGGCGTAGTAGTTTTACGAAAGTGACTGCCATCTTAATTTGGTCTCTCTGAGGACTTTAAATAGTTGAATCTACTTATATCATGCTTAGGTAAAGTTCACTGAACTAAACCCTAAGAGGCTTACGACCCCTATTATCAAGTTTTACAGAGTATTATGCTCTACAAGGGTTTCTTCAATTAGAACCATGTCTAAGTGAGAAGCCTTTTAAACGCAGACGATGATTTACGGAAGGGATGGATATTAAAAAATATTTAAAAGTAAATTATTTGGTAGATCTCTAATTACCATTACCGAATCGCCAAACTTGAAAGTGGCAGTGCAGTGAGAGGGGCATTGCACGTAGAGCCAATGGCCGTTGGGGCGGAAAGGTTCTCGAGTGGTGACTACGAACTGATACGCAGCGTGAAATATATTTTTTCTTTTAATTACGGATAAATAAAAAAACACTACGTAATTTTTGAACCTGCCTACAAAATTTCACGAGAATCGGTTGAGTAATGCGAGCTGTAGAGGAGAAATGGACATCCGGACATACAAAACAATTTCGGCCCAAACTGATAAGCAAAAAATAAGAGACCTTCGTTCGCTTCGCTCCCTCATTCTATAATATTTTTCACAGGAAACTTCTTAGTTCTACAGATTATTAAAGAAACAAATAAAAAGTTATTTCGTGCGCTGACCTAAAATATCGCTGAAATATTACAAGCCAGTTTTAAATTCCATTAGTGGACCCTGGCGACCCTGGCACAAATAACATCTTGATTCTAAATCTAGGACTAGTATAGTATTATAATATCTATCATCTAGGTTTATCTAAACTTATCCACGAAACCTGTTTTAACTTCATTAAGTCATTAATCTACCGTTTTAGCGTAAAAGCCTAATTACATACCAGCACGAAACCTGCATTTAGCCTCTGGTTTCAGTGCACGTGACGTGATCTAATTGCATAGACCCTTAGAATTTACTCGTAAATAACCTCAATTCTAAGTTATTTACATAACCTAAGTGCTTTTTATTTATTTATTTTATTTATTTATTATTCTCACAGAACGAATTACAGTCATTTAGTACATTAAAAGCTTAGTGTCTAGATCTGGACTACAATTTTATTCTAAATAGTGTGTGCACAGAAAGATTAATGACAGAGCTTAAGAACTTGTAACAGTCGAGTTGCCCACTCACTTGAAAAAGAGGGGACAACTGTTACTCACGTCCGCAGGAGCTACCTACCACAACCCTGCACGTGTCCCCTGGGTGGACGAAAAGAGTGATAAGCTTTAAAGGCCAAAATAATGTATGCCTTACATAAAATCATATCAGCCGGAAGGCGTCCACTGCTGGAAAGAGGCCTCCCCCAAAGAGCGCCACAATGACCGGTCCTGCGCTAACCGCATCCAGCGGACTCACGCGACCTTTACCAGTCCACCTTGTGGGGGGTCTACCCACGCTGCCTTCCGGTACGTAAACGCTGGCTACCTCGCTAGACGTACTTATTTCGTTTTAGGCGCATAATGACAAGCGTATTGCCAAAATCCAAGCGGAGCAGCAGGATAAAATAGTATTCGGGATAGCTTATGCCCATTCTATTTACTGGTGATTTTTTGTAATCAGATGAATAATTTCGGAGATAGGCCATACAATACAAACTAACAAAGATACCACTTCACAGACTTCCTCATTAGAATATAGCAGGCAAACCCGAGGGATAAAATATAGCCTAGCTTCCGCCCGCGACTCTGTCCGCTTGGAACTAGTTTATATTGTAGCTCCTTCCAAAATTTCACCCCCCCAATTCATCCCCTTAGGGGATTTAAACTATCCTATGTCCTTCCCCGGGACTCAAACTATCTCTATATCTATCTCATTCATAATATTATATCTAAGCCGTGCAGCGGTTTAAGCGTGAAGAGGTAATAGCCAGAGAGACAGACAGACAGACACACTTTCGCATTTATAATTAGTATGGATGGATAACCATTAACCATCCAGAAAGTCCATTCTACACGCAGGTGAAAGATTTTTTTAAATCGGATGACCGGTTCCCAAAACATACGAACCAACATTTTGCAAAGCGACAATCTCACAGACTTCTTTATAATGTTAGTATACTACCTAGCAATTGTCAGGAATTTGTATGAAACCCACGCATTTCCTGAACAGAACCAGTCAGCAAAGTGCCCCAAGGAGCTATAGTACCTACACATTTAAATCATTACTGACAAGTGACAACCCTAATGCGTTAGAAAGACGTGCGTGGGTGACTTCCGTTGCTTCCAACACTGTCAGAGCAAGAATTTATGGACCCAAAGGACGCACAATGATACAGGTGCGTTTTTGAAATGAAAAAAATGGATTTCCATTTTTTTGCCGCAGTCTTTTTCTCGATGTTTCGATAAAACGTCTTGTTTATCGGCGTGTCAAAATAGACATTCTATGATTCTAAGGCGTTATAAAACTTGGGCTGGTATGAGGCGAATATCGATTATTCTA
This sequence comes from Epinotia bilunana, assembly GCA_947049275.1. Lineage (NCBI taxonomy): Eukaryota > Metazoa > Arthropoda > Insecta > Lepidoptera > Tortricidae > Epinotia > Epinotia bilunana. The sequence goes on along the minus strand of OX346269.1, from coordinate 3,948,982 downwards.
CACGGTTGTTTATTTTCGTTTTGTCAGGCGCAGCACGCATCGTCGGTTTTTGAAGTATCTTCCATTAAAAATAAGTATTTATAAGTATACGAGCGTAGCATGGCAATAAATGGATTATATATAAGTGTTGCTATATGGAACATTTGACGCGTAAATTCGATGACCCTAGCGCTTCGAATGAGCACGCGCTATACGACAGAGAAGGAACGCATGATTCAGCTTATTCGTCCCGTCATACCGTTTTCGTTAGACAGTGGAAATTCTATACGCGTACTTCTGTGCTGACACATCCAAGCATGTAGGTATCCATTGTTGCCACACTTAACCACACCGTTGCACACGTCAAAAATATGTTCACAATATTCGCCCTAATACAATGCAATAAGGTGCAAAATCGTATACATATCTTTGTCGTGTACGAACGGCAAACACAATTTCCTAACGACACTTATCTGTATGTGGTCATTAGTGCATACTCGTGTACAACTAAACCTATTAGTAAGCTTTAGAGATTGCATGCCCTAACGACTTTCACCTTATGCTGATACTTCTGCTTTAGCGGAAAACAAATTGCTTCGTTATGGTGAGCTAGCTTTGCCCGCGCCGCGACTTCGTCCGCGTATATGTGTGCTATGCTTGTAAAAATATCTACTAGCAAATATAAATATTGCGGGGACAATCATACACAAATCGACCTAGTCCCAAACTAAGCAAATCTTGTACTATGGATACTAGACGACGATAAACATACTTATATATTGATAAATAAATACTCAAAATCTTATAATGTAAAGGTTACTTAAGCTAATGAAAAGTTTGTAAACATCTATACTTTTCTGAAATAAAAACAGTTTTGAAACCACTGGAGTCATGATTTGATTCAGGAACATTCGTGCTCATCACACAAATAAATGCACATACCGGGATTCGAGCCCAGGACCTCTAGTTTCGAAAAGTTTCAGGGCCCACTACCAACTAGTGTAAACTGATCGTCAACGTATGATATTAAACTGCTGATATACTTAAACATTCACTTGTAATTTTATGACCATTCCAGCGAATGTCGTCTAGTATCATAACCCAAGCCCTTATTGAGCTTACTATGGCTAGTTCGATTTGTGTAAGATTGTCCCCTAATAATATTATTATATATTATGTATGTAACGGGTAATCTAGGAACTGCTCATTCGATTTCAAAAGTTATTTTACCAGCAGTATATAAAATCGACATAGTTGCTATTGCCTGATTAACACATGATTTTCTTATATCTTACTAGCTTCCGCACGCGACTTCGTCTGCGTGGACCCGCAAAAAAGACTATTTTATATTTTAATCCAGACTATAAACTATTTTCGTGCAAAATTTCATCCCAATCGTTCAAGCCGTTTAAGCGTGATTGCGTAACAAACATCTTAACATCTAAACGTCCAAACTTTCGCATCTATAATATTATACAAGCTTCCACCCACCTGTGACTTCGTCTGCGTGGAACCGGGATAAAAACTATCCTTTATTTTAATCAAGGCTATAAACTATCTTCGTGCAAAATCTCATCCAAATCGGTTAAGCCGTTTAAGCGTGAAGCGTCAATCATACAAACTTTCACGTAGGATAGTAAGATAAAATATTTGTTTGATGATGGAATTTAGACAGAAAGTCGTCTAACACAACCGTATGGAATCATCCGTTTGACTAATTAACAAGTCGATAAACCTTGTACTGACTCGTCGATAAACCTAACGGCACGGTGTCAAACATGGCGATAAAGCGACAAACAGATAAACCGCAATTATATCAACATGGTCTAAATGTCGCTTGGAGTTGTCAGTTCTTATCACGTTGTTAAATAACGGGATCATATAAACCATAGTAGGTACTTATAGTTTTATCAGTGTAAGATAACGTCAATATCATTGTCTTAGCTGGGCAAATGCCTCCTGTCAAGGAGCCCACGCTTTCCCAGTGTGGGTTGGGGACTTCCTTTCAATTGTAGTCTTTCACAGATGTTCGCAGGTATAGGTACAATGTTTTAATTATTGTCACTGAACCCCACACTATAGAGCCCTACTTAATTTCCCATTAAAGTAGGCGATGTACCCAGATCGATAATGTAAAACAGCAGAAAACCACCTTAACAATTTATGGATAATATGCAAAGAAAACTATAGTGAGGAGTTTTCTTTTGCTAATTATATTTTTTTTGTTTTTTAACTACCTGTACAAGTATAATTTATGAGTTGAAATTTTTGTTAACTTAATGTTTAAGATACTTGCCGACTCGGCCAGAAAACAATTTTACTTTTTTATTCGATAATTCTAATCGTTCTATAGAAATCTGATGGAAATTTAATAGCTGTAACAGCTTAATTCAAATCAGTTTTCGAATCAGAACGTCGAGTGGAACGTCGATAAACTCTGGCGCCTGCGTAACCCTAATTATGCACTTAAAAAACAAATGCATAACTCTATGAATGTAGTTATTCATCTAGCGGTTCACGCCTCCAGTGCAACAAACTTAGTTCAACTTGGCGCCAACATTTTACTATACACACTCTTCGTACCCTTATTACTGTAACTTAAAGTGTAATTTTGACTAACACAGCGGTATAGGTAAAATTGCATCTTATTTTTTCTAACACACAGATGCGATGATTCTTCTTAAAACAGCTTAAGGTGCAAAATCGATTAGCGCATTAGTATTAATACAGTTGTGGCTTAACACGGGTCTTGCAAAGTAATCTCTGCAGTTAACTACGCTTTGTGGCTATCGTTTTAAGGTGTGGTTCTGCTTGTTTCAAGTTTTTTTTATGATGGCGGTGCGCTAATTGCATTCATAGTAATGACGCGTTCGTGAAATTGGTGCATTGTGGGTTCTTGTAAGTAGAAGGCGTTATTGTGTATGAAAGCAATTGGTTTTTACAACTTTTCCTTGCACGCCATTAAAGTGCTGTTTGTAATTTTACCGACCATGGCACTGCTTTCTGAGTTCAATTCTAAACCGAGGTTCTTTTGAACTTTGTGGCGCATTGCTGTTGCCATGTCGGGAATAGACGACGAGTACATTTCAATTTAAATATTATTTTCAGTTGCTTTTTCTGTAAATCGTTTGAAGTTCATATGAGTTGTTTTATTGTTATCGTCGGCTTATTAGGTAGTATATAAACCCAAACCTTAGCATTGTATATGGATTAAAGGTAATAGATCTATGTAAACTTATCAACTGTTATAGGTGTATCCATTTTTCCTCCCTACGGATTGCTATCTAATAGGACTAATAAGGTGATAAAATGGACCTTATTTTTTGTATTACACTAGGTATACGTTTAGAGAAGGGCTGATCAAGTTTTTACCAACTAGCCCTTGATTTAGAGAGAACGACCAGGCCCCTATTTCACCAACTTGACAATTAATAAATTGATTGTTCTAAAAGTTAAGGTGGTTGCTAGGTTACTTGTGGAAGCAGCAATGTACGGAGAATTGTCGTTGTCAGGTGACAATTGTCAAGTTGGTGAAATAGGGGCCAGATTGACTCTGCTTTCAAATGGATAGATATGGTATTAAAACTCGATCACGATCGTAGAGAAACAAGGCATTTCCCGGCCTGTTGCCACGCCCGCATTATTTATTAACTATTAATTAATCACCCATTGGCTTACGTTACGCCTATTTCAAGCATATTCCTGCTTCGACCATTGAATTGTATATTGGATCGCTATGAGAATATAGTGAATCTACTGCCCAATATTCTAGGTCGGTAAAGTTGCATTTCTCACCCTCTACGCTGGAAAAACTACTTACGGGGTAAGAGGTGTAAATTTTGTACACACCACGGCCGGTAAGAAGGAAAGCCTACATACCTTGCCAGCAAACTTAAAAATAAAAACAATTTTTATGAATTCCGGGGTCCTAAAAGGGCCACATGTCCACGGCACGGCGCAATCGCCGTGAAACGCGCGGCGCACGGCGTAAAAACTCACGTTGCGCTATAAGTTTTTATGCCGTGTGCCGCGGTGCGCCGTTTCACGGGTTTCCGGGCCCATAATAGGTATATAAAATATTTTTTATCGATCGCATACAAACAATGGGGATACGGATAATAGATTTGTATGTATATAATGCATAGGTACGTTTAACGAATGCGATGAAAACATCACGAAAATCGAATCTCAGAGACGGATTCCCGTCTAACGTACTATCGGATATTAATCCGAACTTCGATTCGATTTTCGTAGTACCGCCGCTGGCTACGATTGTGGAACGGGTCGTCAATAAGGAATGTATGTCATTCCTTATTGACGACCCGTTCCATAATACATTCATTACGACGGGTGTTAAAATATAATTTATTTTTTGTTACGATTTGAACGCGTCAATCAAATAGGTAACTTTTTTAATGCATTTGTCCACTGTGGCGACTATTAAAAATAGATTGAAGACTATTAAAGGTGCATACTTTCTCAATTAAATAACACGACTATAAATATAGGTACCTGTAGAATAGTCATTTATTAACTTAATTGATCAAACAAACATAAACAACATAAAATAATCAAACATTTTCTCTATATGAGACGTATGTAACATGTAACCCTCAAATAATTTTATGAATCCAGATTAAAATAATAATATGAAAATCGATTATTTGTGGAAAATTAATTGATTATTCTGTACAACCTTCATATTTATATTATTATAATTTTTTTATAGTTGAAATTTTACTCGACTGGCCAAAAAAGGAGTTTAATGTCAATTCCAACTGGACATACCTATTTCTTTCGAAGGTTCAGTAATGTTTCGCAACTAACGTTTGGCAACCTGATTCATTTCGCAACTGTTTAATATTTCTGAAACTAAATATTTCAGGATTTTTTTTGTTTAGAAACAAACGGTGATTTACAAAATACATTTTTCAAATTACTTTTTACTCGACTGCCCAAAAATAGAGAGAGAGAACGTCGAGTGGAACGTCGACAAACTCTGGCGCCTGCGTAACCCTAATTATGCACTTAAAAAACAAATGCATAACTCTATGAATGTAGTTATTCATCTAGCGGTTCACGCCTCCAGTGCAACAAACTTAGCTCAACTTGGCGCCAACATTTTACTATACACACTCTTCGTACCCTTATTACTGTAACTTAAAGTGTAATTTTGACTAACACAGCGGTATAGGTAAAATTGCATCTTATTTTTTCTAACACACAGATGCGATGATTCTTCTTAAAACAGCTTAAGGTGCAAAATCGATTAGCGCATTAGTATTAATACAGTTGTGGCTTAACACGGGTCTTGCAAAGTAATCTCTGCAGTTAACTACGCTTTGTGGCTATCGTTTTAAGGTGTGGTTCTGCTTGTTTCAAGTTTTTTTTATGATGGCGGTGCGCTAATTGCATTCATAGTAATGACGCGTTCGTGAAATTGGTGCATTGTGGGTTCTTGTAAGTAGAAGGCGTTATTGTGTATGAAAGCAATTGGTTTTTACAACTTTTCCTTGCATGCCATTAAAGTGCTGTTTGTAATTTTACCGACCATGGCACTGCTTTCTGAGTTCAATTCTAAACCGAGGTTCTTTTGAACTTTGTGGCGCATTGCTGTTGCCATGTCGGGAATAGACGACGAGTACATTTCAATTTAAATATTATTTTCAGTTGCTTTTTCTGTAAATCGTTTGAAGTTCATATGAGTTGTTTTATTGTTATCGTCGGCTTATTAGGTAGTATATAAACCCAAACCTTAGCATTGTATATGGATTAAAAGTAATAGATCTATGTAAACTTATCAACTGTTATAGGTGTATCCGTTTTTCCTCCCTACGGATTGCTATCTAATAGGACTAATAAGGTGATAAAATGGACCTTATTTTTTGTATTACACTAGGTATACGTTTAGAGAAGGGCTGATCAAGTTTTTACCAACTAGCCCTTGATTTAGAGAGAACGACCAGGCCCCTATTTCACCAACTTGACAATTAATAAATTGATTGTTCTAAAAGTTAAGGTGGTTGCTAGGTTACTTGTGGAAGCAGCAATGTACGGAGAATTGTCGTTGTCAGGTGACAATTGTCAAGTTGGTGAAATAGGGGCCAGATTGACTCTGCTTTCAAATGGATAGATATGGTATTAAAACTCGATCACGATCGTAGAGAAACAAGGCATTTCCCGGCCTGTTGCCACGCCCGCATTATTTATTAACTATTAATTAATCACCCATTGGCTTACGTTACGCCTATTTCAAGCATATTCCTGCTTCGACCATTGAATTGTATATTGGATCGCTATGAGAATATAGTGAATCTACTGCCCAATATTCTAGGTCGGTAAAGTTGCATTTCTCACCCTCTACGCTGGAAAAACTACTTACGGGGTAAGAGGTGTAAATTTTGTACACACCACGGCCGGTAAGAAGGAAAGCCTACATACCTTGCCAGCAAACTTAAAAATAAAAACAATTTTTATGAATTCCGGGGTCCTAAAAGGGCCACATGTCCACGGCACGGCGCAATCGCCGTGAAACGCGCGGCGCACGGCGTAAAAACTCACGTTGCGCTATAAGTTTTTATGCCGTGTGCCGCGGTGCGCCGTTTCACGGGTTTCCGGGCCCATAATAGGTATATAAAATATTTTTTATCGATCGCATACAAACAATGGGGATACGGATAATAGATTTGTATGTATATAATGCATAGGTACGTTTAACGAATGCGATGAAAACATCACGAAAATCGAATCTCAGAGACGGATTCCCGTCTAACGTACTATCGGATATTAATCCGAACTTCGATTCGATTTTCGTAGTACCGCCGCTGGCTACGATTGTGGAACGGGTCGTCAATAAGGAATGTATGTCATTCCTTATTGACGACCCGTTCCATAATACATTCATTACGACGGGTGTTAAAATATAATTTATTTTTTGTTACGATTTGAACGCGTCAATCAAATAGGTAACTTTTTTAATGCATTTGTCCACTGTGGCGACTATTAAAAATAGATTAAAGACTATTAAAGGTGCATACTTTCTCAATTAAATAACACGACTATAAATATAGGTACCTGTAGAATAGTCATTTATTAACTTAATTGATCAAACAAACATAAACAACATAAAATAATCAAACATTTTCTCTATATGAGACGTATGTAACATGTAACCCTCAAATAATTTTATGAATCCAGATTAAAATAATAATATGAAAATCGATTATTTGTGGAAAATTAATTGATTATTCTGTACAACCTTCATATTTATATTATTATAATTTTTTTATAGTTGAAATTTTACTCGACTGGCCAAAAAAGGAGTTTAATGTCAATTCCAACTGGACATACCTATTTCTTTCGAAGGTTCAGTAATGTTTCGCAACTAACGTTTGGCAACCTGATTCATTTCGCAACTGTTTAATATTTCTGAAACTAAATATTTCAGGATTTTTTTTGTTTAGAAACAAACGGTGATTTACAAAATACATTTTTCAAATTACTTTTTACTCGACTGCCCAAAAATAGAGCGTAATGTTTCCAGCATTATTTCGTGGTTGCTGGAAGTCAATTTGCCGTGTTGATGTTTTTCAGATTTTGTGCTGAATGGCAGTAAACCATCGTTTTGATGTCTGATCGAATCCGAAACTTTTCATTAAACAATAAGGTATTTGACAACAATATTTTATTTTTCATTAGCAGCAGATAAACACACGAAAATAGGTACCGTAAAATGGGGTGAGTAGGGTGAAAACTGACATTCAAACCTCGATAACATTTTATTTTTATTTATACAAACTGAATGGTGTATATAATAAGTGTTCCGGACGTTTGTATTTTATTTTGGGTAGTTCCATTTCATAACTTTGACGATAAACAGGAAAACCCACCTCACCCCGTAGTCCCTCGTAATTGGGGAGAGATGGGTTTTCATACAAAGGTGATATTGGAAGATTTTTGGATCGTTTTTTTTAAATTATGAGTATACTATAGCTCCATTTTAAATTGGAATACATTATTTTTGTAGCAGTAGCCTTAAAAAACCATCTCACCCCCTTTCATACCTTCTCTCCCCATTCATAACCCAACTCTCCCCGCGAACCCTACTCACCCCATTTTACGGTACTAGGAAAGTATCAATCTTTCAATATGTTTGCTATTATTCGATTTTTAAAATCATATTTACTAACTATAAGGACGTTGTTTGATTGTGACGTCACAAGCAATCATCATCTCTACAAATTCCATAGTACCGGAGCGTTTTTGAATTTTATGAAAAAGAAGCTGATTTGACTTTTGTCAAATACCGTATCGTCCAAGTACACATTCCACACGGGAACACACCAATTAATAGACCAACACTCGACAATGCACCTTAAATCATATTTTTAATAGCCTTACCCAATAACCAACCTTCTTGACCCATACATCCACAATGCTGCACTTATCCCAGAGCTCAACATTTCCTGGACTCATTAAACGTCCAATTTACATCGAACTCTTTTTCTAAGTGTTACTCATGTGATCTAGGGTTCTATCTAATCTTGTTAGGGCGTGTTAACACAATGGTTCGTCAAAATTTATAGCTGGTTTCGAACGGTGCACCGTTTTGAATGTTACTTAGGACATTGGGTGCATCGGTATTCAACGTGTATGATCTATTTTAATATGTTTAACCCCCAACGCAAAGAGAGGGGTGTTATAAGTTTAACGTGTCCGTCTGTGTATCTGTGTATCTGTTTGTGGTATCGTAGCGCCCAAACGGATGAACCGATTTTCGTTTAGTTTTATTTTATCATAGATATTTTATCCCGAGTGTTCTTAGCCATGTTTCATGAAAATCTGTTCAGCCGTTTTTGAGATATTGGACTTTGAAATGAAAATGTCGGGGGTTTCTCAACTTTTCTAAGTCGTAGTTATTAAGAAGAAATGTATGTTAGGTTGTAAGTATGTATGTAGGGGGTTACTCGGAACACTAGTCGGATTTCAAAACTTCACCTTCACATGTGAATATAAAGGAATTTCTGGCTGGACATATGCTATATTTCATCCCGCGGGTTTACTTGTTTTATTTTCAATAAGCGGGCGGAACTGCGCAGGTAGCGAGATGCGATCAATTTATCAAAACGATTTATTGTGTAGTACAAGGTAAGATACATTAGGTAGCATGACATTATGTTTGATTGCGTTACAACTTTTTAAACATGTAGGGCTAAAAACTGTAATTGTTGTGCCGCTAAGGGGCTGTCCATAGATAACGTCATTTAAAAATATGGGAGGGGGGGGTCTGCCCATTGGATGACGGTAGTCATTTTATTAGGCGGGGAGGGTCCATTCAAAGAATTAACAGTATGGTGGCAGGGGGGACAAAAAACGATGACGTAATATATCGACAAGCTCTTCGAATAACGAAAAGAAACTTCAAATAATGAATGTTAAGATGCATCCATTTTCATTCATTCATTAACAGCCGAGCGCTTTGAATCACTCACACTTTTAATTATTTGAGTAGTCCGAATTGTATCGAAATCCATTCAGAAACCAACCTTAACAAAAACCAATACAATTCAAAATTCAATAACCGTTCCTGTTAGTAGGCCTCAACAACCATAGGTTAAACAATAATTGTATGGTTACTGCCCGGATACCACCTGGAGCTAGCATGTTGTTAATTCAAGTAAGGGGGCTTTAACACACATCCGAAGGGTCAAGTGACCTTGCTGACATGGGGTCCCACGTGTTCTACAGACCGTAAAAAAGATAAATGTCAAAATACACAGATATTTGTCGTGTCGTGTGGTGTCGGGTTAAAATTTCACCACACCCTTTCTTCCCGTGTCGTAAAAGTCGACTAAGGGAGCAGGGTTGAAGTGTGTTGTGGGCGATGGGCTAGCAACCTGTCACTGCAATATCACATTTTGTCGATCTTTTATACCCAGTTATGCTAAAAGTGGCGCTGGAACATAAGTTTCATGTGCTCTGCCTTTTGGGAATAAAGGCGTGAATGTGTGTATGTATGTACATAGATATTATAAGCGCAATTAGGTATATTAAAAGCGCATAGAGGTTTAATTTGGGAAATACTTAGATTTTTTAAAGATGAATTATTAATTTACTAGCTACTGCCCGTGACTTCGTCTGCGTGGACCCGGGATGAAAACTATCCTATATTTTAATCCAGGTTATAAACTATCTTCGTGCAAAATTTCATCCATATCGGTTGAGCCGTTAAAGCGTGATTGAGTAACAGACATCCAAACATCCAAACTCGCATTTATAATGTTAGTAGGATTTAAATTTTCTATAATTTTATTGTTAACATTGTAAATTAAATTCATTATCCTGAATATTTGCACGCTTGCTTGCAAGTAAAATAAATTGTACAAACCCATTATGTAACTAACACCCAATTACTTACTGTATTTTTGCAAATAAATATGATTGATTGATTGAAAGTATATCATTGGCGGATTGAGATTAGACAAGCCTATATACCGGCCCCAGGGGGTATTTAGCGCTGCTACGGCACGCACGCGCTCTATCGCAGCTCGTGGCATGCGATAGAAAGGGATGGCCACGTTTAGGCTCGCTCGGCATTCCTAAACAGGGTTTTTTTTGTCGAGTACTTTGTGTACGTAGTCGGTACTGCTAATGCAAAGATTCTACTAATTGTGTAGGTTAATAATATATAAACATACTAAAAGATGGCGCTGACTACCAAAAGCGAAGAATTTTATCAAAGGCTAATATTATCTTTGTGTGTCTTTGTTGCCAGATTACCCATGGCACAAACTGTCAATAAACAAAGTTGAACACCGCACCGGTTCTGTCATCCCATTTTCCGCAAGAAACTGCCTTGTGTTTATTCAAAAAATCACGATGAAGACATAACTCATAACTAATTGACATCCATTCCTAAGTCGGTTAACGACGGAGTTGTGTTTACGTGTGTTTGCTGTTTTTAAACATCGCTGCGAACATGAAGTCAAACATACGGCTGTAATATAATATGCGTCAAACAGTGATTTTAGGTTAATATGTGTCAATTTATGTAAACGATCGGATTGTGTATTTAAAAATAAGTACCTAGTAAAAACTATTTGAGCAATTGGAAAAGAATTAGGAACGAGATAGATTACAGCAGAATGTCTCGCTCATATTTGCCCGACTAGGGAAGCACCTCCACCTTACAGACCACAGCCATAATAAGACTTGCTTTGTTGGCGTAAATTAGATACAATTTCTTTGTCCAATTTTTTATCCAATCATTGATCAAATGTCTTCGCCGTAGTAGTTATCCTACTATCCTACTAATATTATAAATGCGAAAGTTTGGATGTTTAGATGTTTGGATGTTTGTTACTCAATCACGCTTAAACGGCTCAACCGATTTAGATGAAATTTCGCACGAATATAGTACATAACCTGGATTTAAATATAGGATATATTCTATCCCGGGTCCACGCAGACGAAGTCGCGGGTGGAAGCTAGTTCCTCGTATATTTGATCAAATCATAAGACACATAAATTAGCATAACGTATACCCATCACTGAGGCGTACAAGTTACAGTACGTAAAAACCATTAAGAGTCCGCAGTAAGCTCGGCCGAATTTCACCTTCCCATACAAACGTAGTTACGCTCTCATTTTAAAACTACGTGTTGGATTGTAACGAAGCTTTGCATGAGGTATATCTATGTCTGTAATTAGTTTATATGGTGCCAATTTATAAAACAAACGAAATACGGCAAAAACAAGTTTTGTATGAAAAACTTAAATTCGCTGTATTTTTTTTAATTATGGTATCTGAAGCTTCATAAACTAATTACAGACAGATATACACCTCATGTCATTGTACATGCAAAGTTTCGTTTTAATCCGACACGTAGTTTTAAAATGAGAGCGTAACTAGGTTTTATAAATAATAAATAAATAAATAAATATTAGGGGACAATCTTACACAAATCGGCCTAGTTCCAAACTAAGCAAAGCTTGTACTATGGGTACTAGACGACGATATACATACTTATATAGATAAATAAATACTTAAATACAATAGAAAACATCCATGACTCAGGAACAAATATTCGTGCTCATCACACAAATAAATGCCCTTACCGGGATTCGAACCCAGGAACTCTTGCTTCGTAGGCAGGGTCACTACCAACTAGGCTAAAGCGGTCGTTTGTATGGAGAATCGAGCTTACTGCGGACTCTTAAGTACTTATGGTATATATAATTTCCAATATGCATCACTGTAAATTAATGAGGCAAACACAGTGAACGAAAAACCATTAAACGCGAGCTTCTTACAAATGTCTGCCCAAACACGTGCCTAAAACCCGGTATGCGCATGTCAATGGCATCTATTCTGTTGGGCCATTTTCCGGCGCTTATTAGACTTCTATGGTTAGTCGTTCGCTGGGAAAACCACCTTTCTGGAAATATAGTGTGTGCACCTGTCACCACAAATTCGAGTCGGCGAGTGTAGGTATGCAACAATATATCAATAACATTTAGGTTCTTGAAGCGCTACTTGAGCGTTTCTCAAAAACAATGCCACTTTTTTCGGAGATTTTCTGCAACTTTTATGTTATTTCTACTCAAAATTACGATGTCCTTCCATCCCACTAGGAGAAAAAAAGTGTCCCAAAATGTCCATACATTTTTGAACTTTCCTATTGTGTTACCACCATACAAAGTGTATGGTAAATGGTAACACAATAGGAAAAATATCTTTGGGACAGTTTTTTGTCCTACCAGGGTCGAAAGAGCTCCTGATTCTGAGTGGAAATAGTTAACATAAAATTCCTAGAAGTACAATTAATAATAGTGGCATTTTTTTTAGAAACGCTCACTTGGTTAACCTTTTTAACGCTCTGTCAAAGATAAAAGTCAACCACATGCCAAAGTCAACAAGACATTTACAGTGCGGAGTTAAACCGTCAATGCAAGAAGGTTGCTATGGCCTGGGGTCCTGGACGCATATATTATGTCAGTCGTTGTTGTTGAACCAGCGGGGCGGATATAGGCGTTTGTTGGCGTCGAAAAGGAACTATGCCAATTTGTATGAGCCGTTTCGACTGTCACCAGCGAGGGCCCGCTTTCCCTTATGTTTTGCCTTTTTAACCCCCGACGCAAAGAGAGGGGTGTTATAAGTTTAACCTGTCTATGTGTCTGTGTATCTGTGTATTTGTGTTATTATTATTTATTATTATTATTTATTATTACTAAACAATGGGATACAAAACTTAATCTAATACATTTTCCTGCAAAACTGTTTTAACAGTTTGTCTGCAGGTACGAGTCTCTATAAAAACTATCTATCACAATATTTAACTTTTACACTATGATTTTAACTATGTGTCTAATATATATAATGCATAATGTACGCACATATAGCGTCGCGCTAAAACATTTGTTACGAAGAATTTACATGTTATTAGCATTTGTCACTCAAGTGTTCGGAGTAAGTACTTTTTCAAAGATTTTTTGAATTTAAGCTTATTTAGCTCGTGTCGAATGTCTTCGGGCAAGGTGTTTAGTAGGTACGGAAGTCGTTTAGCTAACATTCTATCTCCAAAATGGTTATTTACTCGAGGTACTTCATACTTACCCGCAGACACCGATCTAGTGCCATGCTTATGCTCTATAAGTATTGGACTATGCACCTGACTGCCATGGTTGTTTACTGCTAGTAGATATTTATGTTTTAAACTAATTGGAAGGATTTTACAAATTTTAAATAATTTTGAATAATCTCCCTTGCAACTTTTTTTTGTTTTCCTATTGACTAATATTTTTAAAAATCTTGTTTGTAATGCCTCCAGTTTATCAATGTAAGATTTAAATGTATCCGTCTGTGGTATCGTAGCTCCCAAACGGATGGACCGATTTGAATGCGGTTTTTTTATTCGAAAGCTGTTGTGAGCCCGAGTGTTCTTAGCCATGTTTCATGAAAATCTGTTTAGCCGTTTTTGAGATATTGGACTTTGAAATGAAAATGTCAGGGGTTTTCAACTTTTCTAATTACGTGCTCTAATTGTAGTTAGTTCCACACAAACATCACATCCACACAATCCAATCCAGTAAATAATCCAGGAAAACCAGCCTACGAATGGAAATACCTGCATGTTACCGTGCAAACCTCAAACCTAACATTCCAATATTCTTACACCTTATGACGCGGCCAATTGTACATTCTATTTTAAACTTAAACTCCAGATCATAGGGTTGCCACATCCGGTAATTAATTATAATAATAATTATTACAAAGTGACTACAATGTTGTAATAATTAAGATATTGTATACGCGGTCAGTGGTGCACTGTTTCTGGTACTTGGAAGTTTATCTTTGGGACATGGTGATAGAGTGTATTTTTCTTGGAATAATTACTTGATTAAAGAAAAAAAACTCCCAATTAAGAGAAAATATGTATATATATATATATATATATATATATATATATATATATATAACCTCTAATTCAGTAGAATATAGGAAAAGGCGAGTTGGTAAGGGAAAATATATACTTACAATAAATTATATTAAAATTGAAGAGAAAAATATTTTCGGGGAAAATCTATAGACAATGAATATGACCTATTGAATTTTACAGTCATGATGCAGCCTCTTTCTAATTAGGACGCTTATAAAGAGACGGATAGTCTATCTCGCCACGACACAGCTCGCGGGCCGTCCTGCCCCCCTATTCTGTAACTTGTTTTAAGCTCACCTCAACGCTCACCCGTCACGAAACTAGACCTCTACCTACGCTTGGTTACTACGCATCGCGGTGTCAAGATTATATTTGTGGGTGAGCGTTGAGGTGAGATTAAACAAGTTACAGAATAGGGTGGCTGTAATAGCCATGCAGCAGGTGCGACCTTATTGTAGCAGCAGTAATAGTGTATCATTTCAAATGCGCGTTTGGACATAATCAATTATGTTTTTTTTTTACTTCCTAATTTCGGACATGGTGACAACCCTAACGCCAGTGTCCCTATAAATCAATTCCTCGCCCGTAATAATTGTCGTAAACAGTAAACTAGTCATTTTAAAAACGTCGCAACTCACTTACAATGTGTACTGAGATAAGCCTTTTAAATGCAAAGGTTCACTGACTGTCGAGCTACTTGTAATTTTAAAAAGGTCATAAGTGACGAACAGTTTATACTTGAGATATGTCTTTTTAACACCAAAAGTCAAGTAACTATCAGAATTGTGTCCAAAGTACTTGTAGGTTAGTTTTAATGCGTACTGTACTGATATAGGTAAGTGTTTCAAGAATGGTATCAAGTGTTAAAGGGTTTTTAAGGACACGTGGTAGAACCGTTAGGGAAACAATTAACTGTAATGGTAATTAAGGCTATGTTTTTTCAAATAAAATAACGGAAATAAGGCGGAAAATAGCTAGCAAGTCTAGCAAGTATACCTTTAGGCGCCTGCTTAAGGACTATTTGTTGACGCTCCAAAAATCTCAACCCTAAACCACCCAGCACTTTATTTTATATACATATATATATATTTAAACATCCTAACCGTTTCGCATTTTTAGGGTTCCGTAGTCAACAAGGAACCCTTATAGTATCGCCTTTTCCGTCTGTCCGTCTGTCCGTTCGTCCGTACGTCCGTCTTCGGCTTAGCTCAGTAACCATTACTACTAAGAAAACTGTGATTCGGCATGGGTATATAAATCAATCACGCCGACAAAACAGTACAATAGAATCTTGTAATTTTCTTTTCTCATTAAACCCATGTGTGGGGTATCGTTGGATAGCTCGTTCAAAAATATTATGGGTTTCCTAAGATCGGATATCGGATGACAGATCGTGCAATGCGGGGAAAAGCGAGCAGGAAAGATGACGAAAAGTACCTACTTAAACCAACCATTACCAACATCTGTTGTTTAATTGTTTTCTTCAAGTAGGGTTGTAAAACAAATACGCTTAAACAATAGAACGCACAGTGGATTCTCTTTGTTATCTTTCCATTCATATTAAGCAACAAAAGAAGTTGTAAAATCCCAGTTTAGGTGCATTTTCGTAATTGTAACTAAAACAAACTATATAATAAAAAACACCTTTTAAAAGGTGGATGAAGCATCACCAATTAATAGGAATTTGTAAACTCATCCTGTCACAAATTGCAGTTCAATGTGCCTCTTTGTCTAGTAATTACTTTGTTACATATTGCAGTTAACTGTACGTCTTTATCCAGCAATGTCTTCAGTGCGCCCTCGAGCCTGCGTGGGCGCATGTTTGTAAATCAATAATCGGCGGCCATTACGCCGTTAGCTGACTGACAGGCGGACAAACGGACTTCTACAGGCTGCTCCGATCCATGAAATGGGTCAATCAACTATTTTTTGCTGTTATTCTGTCCTTTAGCCAAGAGACAATATGATAGTTTCTAAGAAAAAATGTTACAACTTGGAAATCTAACAAGCTTAGAATATGGCTCTTTAAAAAAGGGGTCGAAAAGGACAAGAAAACTCCACATTTGGGGGATTTTAATCCCAGTTTTAAAAAGTGATCCAAAAGACTTAACCATGGCAAATGACAGAAAAAGCCCACCCAAATAATGACGCGCGTATTGAGTGACGTAGGGTAATATTATTAACAATTCTGAGGCTCTAGTATAAGTTTTACCGAAACAAAACTTTACGATCGCGTTTGCGTTTTACCCTCAATTTGTATGGGATTTGACAGCTAAACGCGAACGCGGTCGTTACGTTTTGTTTCGGTAAAACTTATACTAGAGCCTCTGGAGTGGTTTTTAGCATGTGTTTTACGTAGATTGTACTTAAATTAACGTTATGTTCACGTAACTGGTGACCGAAGAGCTGGCGGCTTTCTCGCGCAACGCATCAGCATTGCAATTCAGCGAGGAAATGCCGCCAGCATTCTCGGTACAATGCCTCGAGGGCATTTTTTAGATTTAACTTGGTTTTAATTAAATTTAGTTAACGTTAGTTATCATCTTATATTTAGGTGACATGTAATATTTATGTAATATTATGAATAGATACGTATTAAAGATAATGTTATTATTATTTGCGAAATTCAATGGTGTAAATCCTTAACCCGCACTAGGCCAGCAGCTCAAACAGTAGCTAGGATCTCTCCAGTACACGTGCCACATTTCGGCCAGTTTAATGACGTCTCTTTGATATCTTTTAATTTCAAAAACAACAAAAGAAGTAATATCCCACGTTAAGAGTCCGCAGTAAGCTCGGCCGAATTTCACCTTCTCATACAAACGTAGTTACGCTCTCATTTTAAAACTACGTGTTGGATTGTGACGAAACTTTGCATATACAATAACATGAGGTATATCTACGTCTGTAATTAGTTTATATGGTTCCAGTTTATAAAACAAACGAAATACAGCAAACAAATTTTTTGTATGAAAAACTTAAATTCGCTGTACTTTTTTTACTATGGTATCTGAAGCTACATAAACTAATTACAGACATAGATATACCTCATGTCATTTGTACATGCAAAGTTTCGTTACAATACAAAACGTAGCTTTAAAATGAGAGCATAACTACGTTTGTATGGAGAATCTAGCTTACTGCAGACTCTTGAGTGCATTTTCGTAAAAGTCCTCTGTGGCCTAGTTGGTAGTGACCTTGCCTACAAACCCGGAGGTCCCGGGTTCGAATCCCGATAAGGGCAATTTATTTGTGTGTTGAACACGAATATTGGTTAATGAGTCATAGATGTTTTCTATGTATTTAAGTATTTATTTATCTATTATTACTAATAAGTTACGTATATCGTTGTTTAGTTCCTACCCATAGAACTAGCTTTGCCTACTTTGGGACTAGATCGATTTGTGTAAGATTGTCCCCAAATATTCATTTATTATTTAAATCACCCTGTACTCTACGCGCTACTAAGTTATATAGTAATACGGCATTAAACAGTGGGAGACGCCGGACGCTTCAATAAAGAGATTAACTTGTCACAAAAAGAACAAAATAAATCTTTTTAGAGCTAATGCATGTATTTGTTCCGAAATAAACTCCGTTGCACCAACAATTTGATTTGTAGATTACAGTAGAATATACAGTCAAACTCAAATATAGGCCTCTCTATCTGTCTAAAGCCTGCTCTATACAGTGGGCCATCGTACAGGACGCAACTATGCGTTAGACGGAGAAAGACATCGCCGCGCCATAAGTCATCTGACACCTCCTAGTGGGCCATTAGGATGGGCCATCATGTAGAGGAGCCATAAGAGACCATTAATATGGAAGTCGTTTACCTTATACAAGTGTTAAACAAGTAAAGTTATCCCTGTTTTACCAAATAAAACATCAAATATGACACTGCCAAAACTATCGTTGTGAGGTAGGGCACAGCGAAATGTCATCCCGCTCGAATTTGGAGCAGCCCAAATGGGGAAACACCGTCGCCTTGCAGAAGACCACAGCCATAATAACACTACTACCTGCTCTGTAGTAGTGTTGTGTTCCTGGAGGTGAGCAAGGTCGCCAGAGCTCCCGAGGATGCGTTGTGTTGAGAGCGAGAGAATTTGTTCCTTCAGCTGTCAACACGGGGAATCCTCAAACATACCAAGGGTCGGCAACGCCCGTGTTACTCCTTTAGAGTTGCATGCGTCTATAGGCTGCGGTGTCCGCTTACCATCAGTCGGGCCGTACGCTTGTTTGCCACCGTCGTAGTATTAAAAAAAATATGCGGAAGCATTCTTCCTTCACACATGAAACGTTCAAGTAAAACTATAAAGAACTCGCCAGAACTCATTGATATTCGTTGATCGTTAAAAGGATTTCTGTACATCTTAAGAATCTTAAGAAAGTTCACAATGAGCTTCCTTGCCGCAGATTGAAAGACTGCGGAAGTTACTGGATTTTATTTACTCTTTATAGGAAAGTATAGAGGAGTATTCAATTTACTGATCTCAATGAAAAGTTCAAAAAACTGTATCCTGACTAAATAAAAACTGTGTTTGCACTTCGCATGCTCAAAAGTGCGTCATATTAGGCTTAGTAAGCGGGCTAAAGTACCAATCACAACTCTTTAAAAAAACATTCGTTTTTTATATTTATTAACATACACACAACCATCCTTACAGGCTATCCTAATTCGACAGTATGGAATTTGACACAAAACAGAAAATAAAAACATAGGTACATTACAAATTACAGTAACACTGTATACTCGTACGAGTATAACGTGGCCTTTGTGAATTCGTGCAAAGGACAAAAAACAAAAGAGTGTCCCCCAAAGAGTGCCAGAGTGAGCGGTCCTCCACCCACATCCAGCGGAATCCCACGACCTTTACCAGGACATCAGTCCACCTTGTCGGGGTCTCCCACGCTTCGTCTTCTGGTACGTGCTCGCCACTTGAGAGGCTTTCCGCCCCATCGGCCATCAGCCTTAATCGGGACGATGCACCTAAGTAAAACGCGGATGATTCAACAGACCCAATTTTACGGCAGAGTGCGGAAGAGCGGTTTGCTCATTAGCGAGTTTATGGCTCCGCCGGATTTGCCTGTTTATCTGGCTTACCACGAAACGAGTAATAGTTATTTGATTACATGACATATACGTGTGGTACTTTGATAACGAATGTGTGCGATAGCGACCTAGCGACACTGCTTTATGAGGGACTGCTAGTTGACTTTTATGATTCGTTCGGTTAGGTTAGGTACTCCTAACACGTAAGGTCCTTGGTTAAATTTGAGATTTAGTTCAAACTAGCTTCCGCCCGCGACTTCGTCTGCGTGGACCCGGGATAAAAACTATCCCATATCTTAATCCAGGCTATAAACTATCTTCGTGCAAAATTTCATCTAAATCGGTTGAGGCGTTCAAGCGTCATTGAGTAACAAACATAAATAAACATAGATAGTTAATTACATTCATTAACAATGTTATAAACGCGAAATTGTGTATTTTTTCGTCTTGTCAGTTCCTCAAAGGATTTTTTTTCTCTTATGTCTGCAATCAGTCATTCGGACTATATGCAGGTTTGATGTAGTTTTGCTGATGACATTTGCTGACGAGTCTCGTTTGACATGCTGCTATTAGAAAAGCCGCGTCTCCACACTGCTGTGTGTCGACCTATCGCATCGTTCAAGGTGGTTCGATTTCCATACAAAACTTTATTTGACATTCACAGGCTAACGGCGTGATTTTTTAAGAAACCTATGTAAGTAACTTTCACAAATTGGCTTTCCATTTGCGCGAAATTCCCCCTTTCCTTGAATAAACTTGTATAAACTAGAATAATTTGAGAAAAATGGTTTTCCCAGAGTATGACGTCACAAACTAATATCTCAAATTATTCAAGTTTATAGAGGTTTATTCAAGAAAAAGGGGAATTTCGCGCAAATGGAAAGCCAATTTATGAAAGTTAGTTACATACATAGGTAAGTTACTTAAAAAATCACGCCGTTAGCCTGCGAATGTAAAATAACGTTTTGTATGGAAATCGAACCACCTTAAGTCTTTTGGTGTAACCACACGGTCAGATTCACTGCGAGTTGGTTTGGGTGGCTAACATGCGATATTTGTAGTTTCTGATGCTCTGTTCAAACTCCTCCTTTACTGTGTACATGTTCAGATACTTGTGGATTTCTGCATTTGACAAGCTTTTCAGTATGCAATTCTGAAGGCGCTGGATGATATTCACTTTTGAGATACTCGCCGACCCTCAAAGTTGTATCCAAGGGCGTAGCGAGGTACGGGCAGAAGAGGCAGATGTCCCATTGCCCATGCAGCATTCACCTTAGATATATTATTGGTTTGTGTAGACAAACGTATAGGCCTGCCCCTTTACCAAAATCCATTTTTTTAATTTTATTATTATTGTGTATAAGGCCCACAATACGGCCTTTATATGCCGCTTCGACCAGCAAGTGACCTATTGTGGCAGCCCTTTGTTTATATTTCACCGTTAAGACCCGCCTGTAGGAAGTTCCAGATTCTTTGGGCGGTGGTATGTTGTAACTCTTCTGGGTGCACTATGTGCCGCCCTAGGTAGATACTTCTTTTGTGCACGAGTGTTCCGCAGGAGCTGAGAATATGCATTGCTGTTTCCTCCGTCTCCTGGCAGAACCTGCAAGTTGCATCCTGTTTCATACACCCATTTGAAACAGGTGCTTGTTTAATTTGCAATGTCCTGTCAGAACAGAACAAAATCCTAACTACGTCGTCGGATGCATCCCGTATGTCCAAATAGTTTTTATTACTGCATTATATATCAGTAATTTGTTATCGGTTGATAGTTTTGAGTTTCTGTTGAGCAACCAGTACAGTTCTTAAGAGCATATTGATTATTTTTTATTTCAGACAAAGCGAGAGAAAAGGGTCTGATTTTGTATGAGATTGCGATAAACGACTACATAAATGAACGTACGGGCAAATGCTTATATTTATAATAATAATAATAATAATAATAAACCATTTATTTCGGGCATCTAAGGCCCATAGCAACAAATACCTTAAAACCTAACATATACTGCTCAAAACAAATTAAGGGCCACTTAGATTTTTCTATTTCATTGTCAATTATTGAACATAAACTGATTGATAAGTGGCTAATTAATGATGTCCCGCATCCTTCAGAATAACGTTCTTTCATGCTATTGTTTAAGTCTAATAGCTGGGAAAAAGGTATATTACTATTTTATATAAATTTCACACAACGATCACCATACTTGTGGCCCCTATTTTCTTTTGAGTAGTATACATACAATGCATATAAAAACTAATTATTTAGGTGACGAAACAGCGTGGCTCCGTTGCGTCGTCAAGTCCGGTGTAGAATTCGGTAGGTTGCCCCGGAACCG
The DNA here is from genome assembly GCA_947049275.1 of Epinotia bilunana. Taxonomy (NCBI): domain Eukaryota; kingdom Metazoa; phylum Arthropoda; class Insecta; order Lepidoptera; family Tortricidae; genus Epinotia; species Epinotia bilunana. The sequence goes on along the minus strand of OX346269.1, from coordinate 3,927,176 downwards.
CCGAAACAGAAATGGCAGAAATCAGCACACGCGATGGTCCCCTGCAGCGGCCGCGGTACGCGCACCACAAACGAGCTGAAGTGCACTTAGTGGCGCGAACGCAGCTGGAAAACCCTCAAATACTACTCGCTTCTGCCCGCGACTCCGTCCGCGTGGAACTCGTTTATATCATAGCTCATACAATTTTTCACCCCCATTTCAGCTCCATAGGGGATGATTTCCGGGATAAACACTATGTCCTTCCCCGGGATTCAAACTATCTTAGTACCAAATTTCATCTCAATCGGTTCACCGGTTTAAGCGTGAAAAGGCAACGGACAGACAGACACACTCTCGCATTTATAATATTAAGAGTCCGCAGTAAGCTCGATTCTATGTCTGTAATTAGTTTATGAAGCTTCAGATACCATAATAAAAAAAATACAGCGAATTTAAGTTTTTCATACAAAACTTGTTTTTGCTGTATTTCGTTTGTTTTATAAACTGGAACCATATAAACTAATTACAGACATAGATATACCTCGTGTCATTGTATATGCAAAGATTCGTCACAATCCAAGACGTAGTTTTAAAATGAGAGCGTAACTACGTTTGTAAAGTTTGCTTGTTACGTAATTCACGACCATACCCGACAGGGTTACAATATTAATAGCAAAACCTATATATTGTTAAAGGTTATATTTATGTAAAACGCACGTGACGGCGGATGTAGTTAAGGCGTGTTTACATTACAAGCAGCCTATAAACGGCGATATTAAATAGAACGGAAAGTAACAAATAAACCATTGCTAATGCATTAAGAAACAGCACTAAACGGTCGTAAATATGAGAATTCTTGAACGGGCAGTTCCGGTAGCCCAGTGGTTCAGGCATGCGGCTCTCAAGCGGCGGTCGTGGGTTCGAATCCCGGCTCGTACCAATGAGTTTTTCGGAACTTACTTACGGAATATTTACCGTTAGCTATTCGGTGAAGGAAAACATCGTGAGGACACCGGTCCAATCCCAATAAGGTCTAGTTAGTATTCCCTCAGGTCAGATGGCAGTCGCTTTCGTAAAACTAGTGCCTGTGCCAAAGCTTGGCAAAGCGGAATCCGGGCTCCTATAGGGCTAAAATACTATTCTGGGCAAAGGGCTCCTCCTCGTCTCGGTACAGCACGGCTATCAAAGGGCCCGCGAGCTGTGTCGCGGCGAGATAGACTATCCCTCTCTTTCTAATTAGACCGCTTAGAATTACGGCTGGTCTATGTCGGCTGACTGACGCGTTATTTTTTAATATCTTTATTTATTTAAAGAGTCGGGAGTCCGCTGGATGCGGGTGGCGCAGGACCGGTCATTGTGGCACTCTTTGGGGGAGGCCTATGTCCAGCAGTGGACGTCTTTCGGCTGATATGATGATGATGATGATTTAAAGAGGGTTTTACAAATGCCACCATCAAAGTGGTTCCGCTTCAGAGGTCGGATGGGCTGAAATACTATAAATCCTACCGAAATCAAGATCCTTACTAATCCATACTAATACTGTAAATGCGAAAGCGTGTCTGTCTGACTGTTACATTCACGCTTAAACAGCTGAACCGATTTAGATGAAATTTGGTACAGAGATAGTTTGAGTCCCGGGGAAGGACATAGGCTAGTTTTTATCCCGGAAATCAAATGTAAAGGGGATGAAATGGGGGGTGAAAGTTTGTATGGTGCTACAATAAAAACGAGTTCCACGCGGACAGAGTCGCGAGCAGAAGCTAGTTAATTATATTAAGTAGACGTCGCTGTACACATCTCCAGTTTGACGTGTAATGACATAGTTAAATATTACGGGAGGTCAAGGCTCTGATAACACACATCACATATCACAGCTGATAAGAAATGCTTCCTTGAAGGGGTCAATGGCCGGAAGGGAGTAAATGTCTCTTTATAGCCACCTGGGTTTACGGCCAGGTCGATTCGGACATTCTGAAATGGAATTGGATTTATTGATACGCAAGGCTCGGCATCAGTGAAAACGAGCGTGCTTTAAATACAACATTACTTCAAACTAGCTTCTGCCCGCGACTCCATCCGCATGGAACTCGTTTAGATACATATCGTGTACACAAACTTTATCGGGGATAAAAACTCCTATGTCCTTCCCCGGGCGTCAAACTATTTATTATTATTTATTTATACTCATACGGTTCTGCTGCACCTTGAATAGTGCTTAAATGCACGCATTCTTGCATGAACATAAGTAACATTAGATAAGAAGTTTAAGTGTCACATCAGTAGGTATAACAAACACCGACTTATTTGTGAGCGCACTATTCGCCAACAAACTGATCTCAGTTTGGCGAAATTTGTTGTATACCTACCACATAAGTACATTTTTGAGATAATAAATAAATAAATAATAAATTTCTATACCGAATTTCATCGTAATTGGTTCAGCGGTTTAACCGTGAAGAGGTGACAGACAGACAGACACACTTTCGCATTTATAATATTAGCATGGAAGTATGGAATCAATACATTTATTCGAATAAAGCGCATGGTTTTTGTTGATGTTTGGGTGAATTCTAATGATCCACAGATAATCGTTATTTTAAATCATCTTTATAAAAAAGGTTATGTAAAATACGAGTGCGAATGTAATAATGTAGAATTTCAAATAAGCTCGTTATTATGTAAATACGCTTATAAAAAATACACTTATTAGATTGGCTCTTTGTTGTTATTTCGTTTGGAAACATTTGTTTAATTTACTTTATTGGTTTTTAACGTCGGTTAGAAGCCTGCCTTATATAACGGAATACAATAGAATGAAATAAGTATTTATTTGTAACAACGTGTACGTGCAAATAAATTTACATGCATAAAATATATATATATAATTTGACGACCGCTTTAGCCTAGTTGGTAGTGAGCCTGCCTACGAAGCAAGAGGTCCTGGGTTCGAATCCCGGTAAGGGCATTTATTTGTGTGATGAGCACGAATATTTGTTCCTGAGTCATGGATGTTTTCTATGTATTTAAGTATCTATTTATCTATATAAGTATGTTTATCGTCGTCTAGTACCCATAGTACAAGCTTTGCTTAGTTTGGGACTAGGTCGATTTGTGTAAGATTGTCCCCTAATATTTATTTATTTATTTATTTATATACAATTATGATATAAAGTTTAACAAAAATCCATTCCCCTGTAATGGATTTTTGAATTTATTTGTATTAAATGTATATGTAACTTTAAGTGGCACTTGGTAAAACATGAAACGTTAATGTTAATTTAAGATTTTTGAAAAACGTTACAACCAAATCAATCAGATGAGAAAGCATAAATTATTTTTATTGCTTCTGCGGTTATTAATCTAATGATCATATATTTTTAATCGATTTACTTAATTAGCTAATTGTACTATTCCGTTGTCAAAAAAAAAGTTTTTTTGTTGTCTCAATATCGATAGTATACTTATGTAATTGCTCATTAGTTTGACAATATTTAATTGTAAATTACCTAATGGTGGTTTGGTGTGGTTTCACTAATTTTGGTCCGTGATAAGTAATGTGTCAAATTAAATTCCTATCTGTACAATTGTTAACAGTTCGTGGTCAATTAAGTAGGTAGGTAATAATGAAATGATTTAAAACAGAGCTCAACATTATTGATTACTATTTTTAAAACTGTAATTCATCGTGACAACGTTTATTATTATTATATTTTAAAATTCCATACGTAGGTATTTATGCCAATATTTTTTTGAGCACAATTTTTTTTTAGAAGCCCACTGTAAATTACTTTTTAAAATGTATTAACTAATTTAAGGTAAAAGTAAAAGTTTGGATGCCTTTTATTTTAATTTGATGTTATATATTAAATTCCACACATTATTAGATTGAATTGCGTTTGTAATTCTTTGGCACATCTTGCTTAATATTTGTATACACTTACTTCGGTATTAAAGAGGGTACACGAGAAAAAAATTGTTTATCATTAAAACAAAAATAATTTTCTTAACTTAAAAATATCCTCTACAAGTAAAAAATTTGATATTAAAACTTACCAAAACAATACTTCAAATTATTTCTAATCTGCCACACACACTGGCATTTTGTAGAAAATCCAAAGAGCAGCAAATAAAAACAAACCACACACAAGGTCAAGTTCGATTCGATTAAACAAAAAACAGTTGAAATTTGAAATTCAAAAACTGAATTCGAAATTCGGAGTGTTCGATAATTTGAAACTATACGCTCGCGATCGCGGTTCGAGAGTCGCCTCGACGCACGTTCAACTGACGTGCTGTGCAGACGACAACTAACTGAAGTCAGCTAAGCTGTTAGTGTCGTTGCGACTGTACTCAACCCTCGCGCTCTCACACTGGAGGCGTCCCCGTACCTTACTAAACTGTCATAGGTAATCAATGTAATCATGCAATAATACTATTACTATGACTCAACTACTATTACTTATGTAACAAAATTAAAGTACTTAACGGTTTATCGCAAAATTGCCGCTTCATAACTCACGTTACCCTATAAAAAATAAGAGATGACCCATACGTCAGCGGTTGATAAAAATGTAAAATGAGATTAAAAGGTTAAATAAGATAAGTAATTGCGATGTAAACTAAGAAATATTACAAATTTAGATTATTTAAGCTAGCTACTCGACACTAGATGGCCTTAGCGAGCGCGCGTTGATAGATCACCTACTCGCCACTAGATGGCGCTACAACTCGTATAAATAAGTACGTTTTGTAATTTTAAAGAAGTGGTTAAATGCTTGCAAAGCAGTTTACATTAGATAACTTGTGGGTTCAAACGGTAGGTAATAAAAAAGTTAAAGAAATAAGTCATCACGATGGCTTGAGAAGTAAATTGTTTGTTATTACAAAAGTCGTAAGAATGTCATTAATGTAATTTTCCATTAAATTGCTTCGTAGAACAAATGATGATATCACGGACGTGTCTGCGCGATGATTGGGGTTACCTACCTGTATATGTAGTCTGTCTTATTGCTTTTTATGAGATAATTCCCTCAGAATTACATAAGTATTTATTATGTTCCTATTCCGCCTACGAGCTACTTGGCCATTCGTAGATTTTGTACGAAATACGAGTTTAAAAATATGTAGCATATAAACGTGAACATTTTTTCTAGAAACCTCGCAGAGTTGATTTCTGTTTTATATACAAGGACGATAACGCAAATAGAAGGGTATTATGTTACTTGTCTGGTAATCTAAGAGAAAACACACTTAAAGATAAACTTACATACAATATAAAAAACGTTTTTTTTTTTTGTTTTCTGTTCTATAAAAGTCAGGACAGTAACACAAACACTCGTCAGATTATGATATTTAACTTGTAGCCAGGATACACAAAAGATAAATGTACAAAGAGAAATATTCAGTTATATACCTACCTATAACACTCAAGAACAACAATACGCACCATTATTTTGGTAAGCATGTTTTATTTACCTTAAAATTGAAATATGAATATCCTACTAATATTATAAATGTGAAAGTTTAGATGTTTGGATTTTTGGATGTTTGTTACTCAATCACGCTTAAACGGCTGAACCGATTTGAATGAAATTTTGCACGAAGATAGTTTATAGCCTGGATTAAAATATAGGATAGTTTTTATCCCGGGTCCACGCGGACGAAGTCGCGGGCGGAAGCTAGTGAATATATATGAATATGAATATGAATAATTAGGTAAATAGATAGACTAGGTATTTTTAAAATACTCCTAAAGAAGCATAATATCTTAAGTCTGGCATTTCCACTAGACGCTTTTTTATCGACATTAGCTGTTGCATAAATTACTAAAGCCAAATCAAACAGGAAATAGATTGATATCGGCTTAGTTGATTTCGAATTATAAAAAAGGTAGCCTAAACAGCTTCCTTTCAATTTTTCATTCAACCACGGTTGCCACCATCAGTTTACCGCGAAATTGGCAACTGAGGTTGCCACAAGCAAGTGAGTGTTTATGCCTACTTAACCACGTACGTAGACGATTAAGCGAGTACACGGATGCTTAGCAAGCATGTCAATTGTCAACGTTTTCAACTTTCAACAGTGCTATTACCCAGTGAGGGTGAGTGTACATTAGTAAAGTAACATTATCATTATAGGAAGTAATCAGCGGAAAATTAGTCAACCAGTTTAGTTAGCAAAAAGACTAAAGAGGGGTATTATAAGAGATTATCCGTTGCATCTCTAATTATAAGTTTGACGTGTCTGTGTCATCGTGGCTCCTGGTCGAACGATTAAAATGAGTTTTTTTTAATTTGAATGCTCACGTGATCAAAACGGTTCTTAGCTACGTTTCAACAAAATCGGTTCAGCCGGTTTTGCGATACAATACAATACAAATAGTCTTTATTGCGATATTGAACTTTGAAAAGAAAATTTTGGGGGGTTTTAAACTTTTCTAAATTGTTAATTGCGATGATTTGATTCACAAATCGTCAAACTTTAGCTTTGCCCACAGTGTAAATTCGCGCACCGAAAAACTATCAGTAAAAGCATAATGGCTCACACACAGCAATGATTCAATGTGTTCGATAACCATTTAATAACAACTTAACGATTTATTTAAACCGTCCAATGTTGTTCTTAATGGTTATCTGATCAGTGGGGACATATTATGCTCTAAGCTAGGGCAAAGTGGGGGAGGATTGACGAAACTTGACTTATTAATAAAGCTACACTAACGAGCAATGAAAACGGGTACAGTTAGTGTGGTTGAGATTATTTTATGTGGCCGACTTTTTCTAAAACTGTAGATATACTGTGAGCAAAGGGCGGGTCGCTAGTATTAAACATTTTCAGGAGTAATAAGTTTCTGTCAAAAAATGGTTTTCTTTTTGCCAACTGTGCTTTTCTGTATACCGTCATTAACTACTCGTTGAGACGATTCTAACGAGCCCAAACTCAATGGGGTTACTTCGGTTAAGTACTGAGTTTCCATGGCCACCTTCTGTCTCCATCATCAGATCAGCTCGATGGTACCATAATATTGAATTGTCATCCGAACTATTCTTATACCCAAAATTTCAGCTCAATCGTAGATTAACTGGTTTGAAATTCAGTTCCAAGATTTGTCCCACACTAACAAAAAAACGAACAGAGGGGCTCCCGCGAAACGAAAACGAACCTCGTTCGTTTACCTCCGCCTTTGTCGCTCGAACTCGCGGTAGGCCCTCAGGTCAAGTTATGGTGCTTCTACACTGGCTGTTATAAATGTTATATCACATCAACTATTTCCTTTCAACATCTTAGTGTTACATAGCGTTATCCTTGTTACACTATGTTAGCCAGTGTAGGAGCACCATTAAATAAAAGCTTGTAAAAACTACATACAAATTCTAATGTTACTATTTTAATGTTAATATTTTGTGATGCAGTCAAGCTTGTTCATGATATGTAATATGTAACAAACCGATCTCTCTGCACACTCAGTTGAACCAGTTATCATGATAACCTAGATTTCGCTAAACACTCTGTAATTGTACATGTAAAGGTATCTCAACTGCTTTTGAGACATTGGAAAGTTAAAAATCGGCCAAGTGCGTGTCTAGCCACGCGCAATGTTGGGTTCCGTAGTTGCCTGTCTGTATTTGTTACATCGACACGCGCCAAGTAAACGGTGCGGTTGCGTCAGCCGAACTGGTACGAAAGGTACCTTACTTCTAATGTTTAAGGCTATTCGACTGTGGAACTCTCTCCCTCTTATGTTGACTTACCATGTAATGATCATGTTACATTATGGTTAATAAATAAACTAAACTAAACTAAACTAAACTCTTCATATAAGACAAGCTAAATCTATCGGCAACTTCAAATCTCTTCTTAAAGAACATTATTTGTCTTTACCCTAACCCTGATTGTCTTACTATTATTATTATTGGCTGACTGTTTATGTATTACATATTTTTATTTGTGTTATTTGTATATATGTATGATTGTGTATGTATGTTTATATATAGAGCTATTTATGTACGTGCATTAATATAATTATTTTGATTTTTGGCTTATTATAATCTGCACCACCTACTACATAATCTAGTTTGATCTCTTTCTCCGATACCCAAAGGTTGTCTGGAAGAGATCGCTCTTCCGCGATAAGACCGCCTGTTGTCTACCTCTACCTACATGTTATTGTATTGTTTTTCTTTTTAACTGCTTTGTTTGTGTGAGGTGTGCAATAAAGAGTATTTGTATTGTATTGTATTGTATTGTATTGTATTGTATTAACTATTCAACAGCCATGTGAACTTAAGCCTGAATGATGTGTGCCCAATTAAGATGAATAACGGCTGAAAAAGCTATTTCGTTTCTTATTCAGCTAATTTGTTCTATTCAGCTTTAAGCGTGGACATATTCTAATAAACAGCTATTAAAAAGCCAGTTAATAAGTCAAATATCTTCACTTGTACAGCCACGCAACTAATACAACCATTTTTAGGGTTCCGGAGCCAAAACGGCAAAAACGGAACGTTCCGTTTTTTCCGTAATTTAGAACTGGCTTATTAAGTATATATCGTCCAGACCTGAATGATAAGCTCTTACTTAGTCCAAACCGGTGGGAATCGGTATTCGTGGTCTGTTTTGGTAAAAAATAGTTCAAAAAAAGCAGAGAGCCCTAAAACTTTCTATTCACGTTCGATGTATCTTTGAAAGTATTGAAAGTAGTATAACCCATACGATATATACCACTGAAATATTTGTTACCTCTGCAGGATCTAGACACGCGGTAGCGTGTCAAGCCAAGTTCAAGCTAACAGAACTGGCGAGCAGCACCGTGTGTAATATTACACGAACCATTTGGAGCCACTTTTGACCCCCTCATAAATCAAAAACTGTTTCACATAAACATGTCTAATTTGGCCCATATATTGCGAGATACATATGTGCTCCAAATTTCATGAACACACCTCAAAAGGTTATTTAGATATTAACGTCCAAAAATCGTCATTTTTATCACTGACCTACCTATAGATCAAAACTGGGATAGATCAAAACTCTAACCCAGTTCCAGGTGACCTACAAAGTTCAAATTTGGCAGCCAGATAGGTAGTTGGGTGAATACAAAGTACAAAATCAGAAACTAGTAATTTTTTATAATTTTATTATAATTTTTCAATTAATTGATTCTATTAGGAACACTTACTCGTAACTTACTTAATATTTATTAAAAATGGATGCTACGATGACGTTACGTCAACACGGCGAATTTTGAAATACCTTTGACGGCGTGTCACTATAGCAACGAGACTGTTAATACCCCGCCGTCATAACACTATATTACAAGCTTTTATTTACTTTCACCTGTCCCGTTGTCTGTCTGTCTTCTCTGTAATCAAATCTTGCAAGTTAAATTTGACCCACTTCCCGGTGACCGATTGACCTGAAATTTTCTGTATAAGTATAGTTTGGATGACAATTCAATATTATGGTACCATCGAGCTGATCTGATGATGGAGACAGAAGGTGGCCATGGGAATTCAGTACCCAGAACCCCGTTGAGTTTGGGCTCGTTAGAATCGTCTCAATGAGTAGTTAATGATGGTATACAAAAAAGTACAGTCGGCAATAAAAGCTTGTAACAAAAATGATTTTTTTGACAGAAGCTTTTTTTTCTTGGGAATTCACTAAATAATAGGTAATTCGTTAAGTAATCGTCTTAAATAAATATCTTATTACTATATTGTACAATGAGTCGTACAATAGAATTACTGGTAAATAGGTGGCTTTAGTGCTACAGGCGGCACGGGAAAAAGTTATTTAATCAATACAATTAAAAAATGGCTTAAGAAGCGAATGAATAAGTTAGTTGCAGTAGCTGCACCTACTGGTATTGCCGCTTTTAATGTAAACGGTCTAACAATACATAGGCTTCTACAGCTGCCTGTAGAGCACGGAAATTGTCCCAAGTACACTTCCCGATCAGACCAAGTACTAAAAGTTTTAAGATGTGACTTAAAGGATGTAATACTTTTAATAATTGATGAAGTGTCTATCATTTCCAATATAACATTAATGTACATCCATCTTCGATTAACAAAAATATATGATACCGGTGACGCTGACGACGGATGTTCGGCAAGATTCATATAGTGTTGTTTGGCGATCTGCTCCAACTGCCTCCAGTGAGAACTGTCGCCGTTCGAAAACTTGACGTCGTCTGATGTCCTTAAATGTTTAAGGATCCCTTAGTGCTCCAAATTTATGGAAAGATCTATTTTGTTATGAGGAATTAACTGTAAATATGAGGCAAAAAAACGACCAACTTTTGGAATGGGTGTAGTAACAAGCCAAGACAGTTGCACGGGTTCTCTTATTTATCGCCGAAAATTGTATGGCCGATTATCACTTCCCAACTCACGTTTCGCGTAATTTTATTTCGCCGAACGTTCATTTCCCAACTTAACAAATTTATTTGTTTTATTTGCCAACTTAACAGTTACCAACTCAACATGTGGTCTGTGTTTTATAATGTCATTTTTCAAAACGCCTACTTTCATGTTGTATAATGTTTTAGTTGGCATAAGACATTTGGTTGTTTATTGTTTTAGGTATTTAGATCGTCGTAGGATAAAAATTACAATATTTGTGTTGCGAACAAGTATTTCCGCTCTTTTATAAAAAAAAACCTGATGCTAAATGGGCAATTCTCTTGAACATTTCAAAGGTACAAGAAAATATTGACAATAACACAAAAAAGTCAATTATACCACGTAAGCGTAGGAAAATACAGTACTTAGTTTAACAAAAACCAATTGGTATTAATTTTATTATGAATAAGTACCGACTTATAATTTCTGTACAAAAAGTAATGATATCCAAACAAAGACATAAATGTGAAATGAGAGCCAAGTCCAATATTATGATATAATATGCCTTTTGGTTGTTGACTTCAACGACAAAAGAACTGAGATCTAAATGGGTGCCAAGTTCAAAGGTCAGTCCTGAAATCTATTTATACCAACATAAAATATTTTATAACAACTTACGATATAATTTCTCCTTATAACTTAGGATAATATATTTAAGCCTAAGGTCTGACTTGGCTAGTTCTCATGTACAAATTATATTACAGCCTTCCAGCTGGAAGTTCTTATTGTATTCTTCCGAAAATTTGGCTTGCTGGTAGAAATTTGCCATCGAACATTGGGCTCTTCCGTGACTGTTTTAGAATAGAATAGAATAGAATAGAATAGTGGTTTATTGCCACACAACATACCAGATACAGAGACAAAACATAAAAACATACTAAACAGAACAATAGAAAAACTAAATCTAGTATATCTGTGCGACAATAGAAGTGAACTCAGCATTTGCTGCGGCACAGACTAGCTACACACAGCGCTGGTTTTCAGTTCACCTCTACCTATAGTGACAACCAGTTTACAATATGGTGGATGCTTAAATAGCTATAGAGATTTTAGGTGGGTATACAAAAAACATTAGTAGTTACTTAATAAAAAATCGTATTACATGAGAACTAGCCAAGTAAGACCTTAGGCTTAAATATATTATCCTAAGTTATAAGGAGAAATTATATCGTAAGTTGTTATAAAATATTTTATGTTGGTATAAATAGATTTCAGGACTGACCTTTGAACTTGGCACCCATTTAGATCTCTCTTCTTTTGTCGTTGAAGTCAACAACCAAGGCATATTATATCATAGTATTTGACTTGGCTCTCATTTCACATTTATGTTTTTGTTTGGATCTTATTTACATTATAGTAGGTAAGAACGAAACCTCCCCAACTAATTCATAAAAAAAATGAACAACGCACTGTTTCCACAGAAAATGTTTTCTAAGAACAGAACATTTTGTAAAAGCGAAGAATTTTGCAATTGGATCGATACTGAGGGGCTACCGCGAAACGAGTTCGTGTATCTCTCTCTCTCTCTGTCGCTCGAATAAGCAAGTGCGATTGAGACGGAGATACAGAAACGAAGCGCTCGTTGCTTATATACCGCATTTTCGAAATACCAGATTTTGCAAAATACCACATTTTTGATTCGTCACATTACGAATATATACCAAATTTTCTGTATAGGACACTAAAAAACGATTCGGTTCCATGAGTACTTTACGATTTTATAAACTGGTGTAACGCGAATGTGGTAAGCTAAAAGTGTGATATATTGATAATCCGATATTTTGCAAAATCTGGTATTTCGGTAATGCGGTATAATAGCAACGAGCGAAACGAAGTTATATTGAAGAGATAGCGAAGTATCTCCCTCCCTGTCGCTCGAACTATCAAGTGCGACAGAGACGGAGATACACGAACGAAGTTCGTTTTCGTTTCGCGGTAGCCCCTCTGCTCAGCACGTCTAGCACACGACGGCCGCGACATACTCTCGATTTTTATCGCACTATACCTCTTCTTCTAAGTGTTCTAATAAGAGAGAGACGGATAGTGCGAGAAAAATCGAGAGAGCTCGCGCGCCGACGCGTGCTAGCCGTGCTGCAGATCTTACCACTAGGAACCTCAACACACAGCTAGACGATGGTGATAAACATTATCATATTGATGTGTTAGCATGAACGGATGTAAGGTAAATATTTATCGCATTAGACGATCAAGCTAGTGTTACCTTGATTTCGACTATTGACGACGATATACGACGATTACCATAATGTGAATAAACTGGTCTCAACACCAGGGCTTTTATTCGCTACGGGCTAATGCTTCTCACCCGGCCGGTCACCCGGCACGAAATTAGACCTCTGCCTACGCTTAGTTACTATACGCATTGCGGTGTCAAGATATATTTGTGGGCGAGCGTTGAGGTGAGCTTAAAATAAGTTACAGAATAGGGGGGCTGGGCTGTTATTCTTTACGCTTGAATGCGCCTCAACCCACCTGTCACGCCTAAAAAAAATAAACCTCTAGCAGTAGGTAGAGGTCTCGTTCGTTAGGCGTGCCGGGTGGAGTGAGGCAAAAAAGCGTGTAAAGAATAACAGCCCTGAGCAGACCTCAGGCATACGTACATATTAGTCAGACCAGAGTCTGACTAATATGTACCAGTATGCCGCCAGTCTTTTAAGTTCTGTAACTTGTTTTATGGCGTCGCGTCAGCGCGTTCCGAATAACAGCCTCTAGCAAAAGACGGCGTACGAACTCTCGAGCTCTCTCGCACTATCCGTCCCTTTCTAAGTTTTCTAATAAGAGAGAGACAGATACTGCGAGAGCGCTCGAGGGAGCTCGCGCACCGTCTTGGGTTAACCGTGCAGAGGGTCTACCGCGAAAGGCATTGAGTTTTCCCCCTCTATCAGACTTGCGAGTTCGTATACTTAAGAGTCCGCAGTAAGCTCGGCCGAATTTCACCTTCCCATACAAACGTAGTTACCCTCTCATTTTAAGACTACGTGTTGGATTGTGACGAAACTTTGCATATACAATGACATGAGGTATCATTATCTATGTCTGTAATTAGTTTATATGGTTCCAGTTTATAAAACAAACGAAATACAGCAAAAACAAGTTTTGTATGAAAAATTTACATTCGCTGTATTTTTTTACTATGGTATCTGAAGCTACATAAAATAATTACATACCTGGATATACCTCATGTCATTGTACATGCAAAGTTTCATTACAATCCAACAGGTAGTTTTAAAATGAGAGCGTAACTACGTTTGTATGGAGAATCGAGCTTACTGCGGACTAAGTGCGACAGAGAGGGAAAACTGCGAATACCTTTCTTGGTAGGCCCTCAGGGCTGTTTTTGTACGCGGTAATTCGCCCTTCGCTCCCGTCACGCCTAACTCAACTAGACCTCTCATTACGGTTAGTTACTACGAATTGCGGCGTCAAGATATATTTTTGGCCGACGAGAGTGAGGTGAGGTTAAAGCAAGTTATAGAATAGCGGGGCGAATAATATATTCAAGTGAACCAGTTTTTGCGACGGCTAAACTTGATATGTGTATGTTGAATAAGTATGGATGATAAATATTTATAAGTACTCACAGGCAGCATCCTACAGTAAGTAATATTAATACGTTTTAACGCGCACTATATCCCATGGCAAATTGTTTTAGATGTGAATCAAAATCAATATATGTATTCTTCAAATAAGGCACTTTTACATGTAAAACGGTAATTTACAATATAATAATACTTGATAAAAATAAATCTTACGTAATATTAATTATCATTATAAAATTGCATAAAAATGCCGATAACGGCCGTTACAGTCACGTTCTCTTCAAGGTGTTCAAAAATATTTGAAAATGCAATTTGACAATGAAGTCGTGTTCAGATGTTTGTGAACACCTTGGCCGCTCAGATGTATGTGATGGCGACTGCACATTGGAAGGTCTGTATCAGAATTAACAAGAAGTTTATGATATTAATTTGGTATCCCAGAGATATACACGGTGTTCCCGGGAATTTCCGTTAACTTTGGCATATTGCAGAGTACATTCACAGAAACAAATAAGCATAATTATTACTTGAAAAAAAAAGATTTTTTTACAAAATAATTGAATGTAGCATTAACAGTGGTTAAAGCTGCAAATCTGATCAAATTAAAATATTGAATATCTTGATAACAGCAAAAGTTAAGATACTAAGACTGTCTTGGAGAAATTAACTTTATTTGATCTAACCTATGCCCCCTTGCAATTAACGGAAATTGTCAAAAACACGTAGTATAGGTATTACGGTTTCTGAGCGTCCGAGTACAATTAATAATTATTCTATTGTATACCAAATTATATATAAATTATTTACTAAATATTCTGAGAGATGTAAGTACCTATATGGTCTCTAAGCGTCAAAACAAAAACATTAATGGTACATTAATGTGATATATTCAGAGATGTAAAGGGTCTCTTTGGATAAAAGGGTTTTAAGCTCACCTCAACGCTCACCGACAAATATATCTTGAGACCGCGATGCCTAGTAAAGTAACTAAGCGTAGGTAGAGGTCTAGTTTCGTGACGGGTGACGTGAGATTTGCGATGCGATGCATAACAATCATCTATTTCTAGTTGTTTTTTTTGTTGTCTATATTCTTTTTTTCTTGAGTTCTGATGTTTTTCTACTGTTCGTAGGTACTTAGTTAATATTTTTTGTTGAAATAGTAATTTGTAAATTCCACAGTGCCTATTGCAGTGCAATATTTAACTGTAATGCTGTAAGTATGTTTTTGTTGGAAATAAATAAATTTAAATATAGTTATTAATAACACACGTGTAGGTACCTAATCGGTGTAAACCGTTTTTAACCGACTTCGAAAAAAGGAGGAGGTTCTCAATTCGGTTGTATTTTTTTTTGTATGTTGTTAAGTAAATAATAAATAAATAATAAATATTAGGGACAATCTTACACAAATCAACCTACTCCCAAACTAAGCAAAGCTTGTACTATGGGTACTAGACGACGATAAACATACTTATTATAGATAAATAAATACTTAAATACATAGTAAACATCCATGACTCAGGAACAAATATTCGTGCTCATCTCACAAATAAATGCCCTTACCGGGATTCGAACCCAGGACCTCTTGCTTCGTAGGCAGGGTCACTACCAACTAGACTAAAGAGGTCGTCGCAAGTACCTCAGAACTCCGTCCTTGATGAGCCGATTCGTAAAATTTATTTTTGTTTGTAAGTATATGCTTCCAGGTGGGTCCCATTTATTCAAAAAACAATTTGATGATGGGATCCAAGAGGAATTGAGGGAACTCCTCAATTATATTGGGCACGCGTGTAGTGATTTAGGTATTTTCTATTATAACTCGTGTATTTACACCCGGAAATCATACATTTGGTGGAGTGGAATTGATGATGAAGACCACAGATAACTTATGGAATTCCTCAATTATGTACTTAAAAGTACAAAAGTATATCAGAGATTTTGATAAGATTTCGTTGAAATAGCAACTAATGAAGTGCCAAAGGTGATC
This sequence comes from Epinotia bilunana, assembly GCA_947049275.1. Lineage (NCBI taxonomy): Eukaryota > Metazoa > Arthropoda > Insecta > Lepidoptera > Tortricidae > Epinotia > Epinotia bilunana. Next base: position 3,911,250 of record OX346269.1, on the reverse strand, counting down.
CTTGTGGAATCGACGGAAGTCCTCAAATATTATCGGGTCACATACAGCGATTGGGTTTTTCTCTCTAATAATCAACGCATTTGCTCTCGGAAATCAGTTCATGTGGTAAATTGGAAAATAATTCTGGAAATGTTCTCGTTGCTTGGCGGAGTACTAAATTGGAGTCGGTTAAAACTTTTCTTTTAAAGTAAATTATTGGGCAATCACTATCACTAGAAAACGATGTCGCATCTGTCTTTCCGTCTGTGAACTCGCGAATTACTTCACCTTTTTATAACACGACGGTGACAAACAGGAACACCACGCAAGCCTCATCGTAAGACACTGAAGCCTATGAGAGCTTGAACACCTAAATCCACTCAATGCGTGACCGGCCTCGGCCGATGTTGCTTTATCTCGCGGATCAGCACGGATGTCGCTAGGCCATGAGCTCTCTAGTACTAAATACTAGCAATTGCCCGCGACTTCGTCCGCGTGAACTCCCGTATGAATTGGTATCTACAATTATATCCCTTTATGGGATGATAATAGGGATAAAAAGTATCCTGTGTTTCTCTCATCTCTTTGCCAAATTTCATCACAATCCGTTCAAACGATTTTGCGTGATTAAGTAAAATACATCTAAATATCTTAAATTTCGCATTTATAACATTAGTAGGATAAAGACTGTACTGGGTGACTAATAAGCAGACATCTTTGTCAAAGAATGCTGCATTCTAATTAGCATTTAAATATAGATAATTTATGTGCATCCAAAAACATGCATATTTATATTTCTTCTCGGAAAACTGATTCGTAAGTCGATTTCGTAAATAATTAAACCTCAAAAACTATTTTGAAAATAATTTCATTTAATTACAAACTGTGATAATATCACAATTAGTTGAATCATACAAATCCATCAGCATCTGATACACCTGGTCAACTAGTAAAACATTTCATTTCGTAAATTGTGTTTCAATTTAATTTAAAATTTAGGTATAATATAATAATATGACGGTTCTATAACACAGGCATTTTGTCAGACGCAAAGGAAAATATTTTTATCCTTATCGTCGCTTTAACTACAATTATTTTTATTACTCACCATGTATATGAACCATTTTGTGTTTCAATGACGTTTTTCTGTTATCCGAAAATGGAAATGGTGATTTGCGTAATATGGTTACCGCCTTAAATCATATACAGACGTAAATTAAAGCTAAATATTGAGAGAAAACCATAGCAGTGCGATACGTACTGCGACGGCTGATTTGTGGCAATCCTCCGAATAATGGTTGAAGGTGCAGCGAGATGGTTGTGCATGAATTCATAAAACGGGTGATTTACTTTAAAACTATACACTCGTGTACATGGATCGAAATTAAAAGCAAAGGTCTAAGTATCTGGCTCAACTCCGGGTTTAACATACCATTAGGTCCTCTGATACGACGGTCGGCATTTAACTATCAGCGTACCTAAATTAAAAAACCAAATACAATAAGTATGTATTTTATTTTATACTTTTAGGGTAGTCCGGACTCGCGCACGAAGGTACCGTACTATTATCTATAAAAACTTGTTATATGGGAGACTTCTTAATATTTTTTTTTTTTTGTATTTGTTGTTATAGCGACAACACGCGTTGGGTACGGAAACCTAAAGCGGCCTTTCTATTGTGACATTGCTAATGCAATCAAGTCGCAGAATAGTTTTTGAATTGATACAATCAGATTGTTTTTAGATTTTTATTACTTTTATCCATACAAATATTATAAATGTGCAAGTGTGTGTCTGTCAGTCTCTGATACCTCTTCTCGTTTAAACCGCTGAACCGATTGAAATGAAATTTGCTATGGAGATAGTTTGAATCCCGGAGATGGACATAGGGTAGTTTTTATCCCGGAAATCATCCCCTAAGGGCATGAAATGGGGGGTGAACGTTTGTACGAAACTACGATATAAGCGAGTTCCACGCGGACGGAGTCGCGGGCTGAAGCTAGTTTGATTTTACAATTATATTTATTTTTTACTCCAGAAAACGCATGGCTAAAATATGTCATGTTATTGGTATTTATAGTCGTTTTTAGGGTTCCGTACCTCAAAAGGAAAAAACGGAACCCTTATAGGATCATCACTCGTGCGTCTGTCTGTCCGTCCTTCACAGCCTATTTTCTTCGAAACTACTGATCCAATTACGTTAAAATTTGGTACACATATGTAAGTTTGTGACCCAAAGAGGAACATGTAACGCAAACAAATGAATCTTAAACATGGGCCACTTTTGGGGGGAAATGAGAAAATTAAAAAATAAAGTTTCGCATATACTATCGTGTTACATATCAAACGAAAGAGCTCATTGTGTGCATCAAAAAAAATTTTTTTTTGTTATTTTAAAATAATTTGTTTAGAAATTATTTAAGAAAATAGGTAGCCAAAAAATGACTATTCCCCCTTTATCTCTGAAACTACTGTCTAAAATTTTGAAAAAAATACACAAAATATTTCTTTACCTACAGATGACAGGAAAACCTATTAGAAATGTGCAGTCGAGCGTGAGTCGGACTTAATACGGTATTTGACAAAAATCAAATCAGCTTATTTTTATGAACGTCAAAAACGCTCCGTTAGTAAAAAAATTGTTTAAAATCTTGTGATGTACGGAACCCTTGCCACGCGAGTCCGACTCGCACTTGGCCGGTTTTTTCAGTAATTGCAGATCGTATCCGTGTGCATCCCGAACGCGCGTGACAACCGTGACAACCATTGTGGTGTAAATGGCAGGAAACGGTAACGGTGACACGGCATTGTGTTGCTTGCAGCGGACCCGGTCTATTGGTGCTATATTCGGCTTCACTAGTGGTGAAAATACTTTATCGTACACAAGGCAGGTAAAATTACAGATAAATTAGGGAACAATAAGCGAAATTAATCTTGAAAAGATTCACAGTTATTCTTTGAGCTGTTGAGTGGAGAGCACGAAGCAATGTTGATTGTATTTAATTACCTACTCAAAATCTATGTAGCAATGCAAGCAACCGCCATATTGTTAAACTGGTTGTCACTAAGGGTGAACAAGAAACCAGTGCAATGTGCAGCCAGCCTGTGCTGCAGCAAACGCTGAGTTCACTCCTATCTCTATATCCACAGCACGGCTATCATGCGACGGCGCGCGAGCTCTCTCGATTTTTTGTCGCACTATCCGTCTCTTTCCTATTAGAACACTTAAAACAAGAGATATAGTGCGAGAAAAATCGAGAGTGTGTCGCGGCCGTCGCATGATAGACGTGAAGTTTTTATGTTCTGTTTCTATAGCGGGTATGTTGTGTGGCAATAAATTACTATTCTATTCTATTCAATAAACTAACACGTGTACAAGACGTAGATAATAAATATTCGCTATTATTATTGTTTATTTTACAGTCGAGTTCTCCAATATATACCTACCTATAGACGACCTTTCAAAAATATCTGTACACAGGCTTTATTGTTACTGACATAAGACGCATGTGTAGATATTTTTTAAAGGCTGTCTGTATACACGGTGGGCCCGAGTAACCCGAAAGATTTTAACCACGCATTCCTGAGGTCATTAGGAGTAAAAAATGATACATGAACCCCACTCAATTTCAACAAAAAAAAAATTGTTTTGTCGGTTTTGTAAATAAAACTTGGATAACTATCGCTTCTCTGTGGAAATTATCCCTTTTAATAACAAGGTAAAGATGATTTTTTCAAAAAAGGATCTATTTAGTGAGTGGTTGCTGGCACTTTGATATCTGTCAATAGCGACGCGAAACTGGTCAACATCGGTAGCAACGTCGCAATCAAAAGAGCTAAATGCACTTAGTAATCACAATAAATAGTTTAAATGAAATTAAAAATATCTTCAAAACTAAGCCGGTATTGACTGGGGTTCACATAACATTTTTTGCTCCTAATGACCTAAGGAATGTGTGGTTAAAATATTTCGGGTTACTCGGGCCCACGGTGTATAGATTGGAGAACTCGACTGTACTATACCTGATATTTTGCAGTAATATTATCCTTGATACTTTGAACTACAAATAAATAAATCAGAAATACTAGCGTTAATTAACCAATTCGTTCTAAATGTGATATGTATCAACGGGTGATAAATAAATGTCGAATGCATATATCATAATTCATAATTTGCCCATAATTAATCGGGGGGCAAAGTAACACTGCAGGGCAAAGTTGGAGAGTGTGACGGTATCTTCACTTCTGACGTTTTGACGCGTGCGCAACTGTAGCCACAAGCAAATAAAAAGAATTTAAAAAAAAGTAGATATGTGCAGCGAAAACTATTAAATAAAAAATGGTCAATTATCACGTTATAGACTCGTAAATAAAATATTTACTATTACTTTTATTGTCTCTCTAGAGAGATTAATTTCTGGTAGTTATTGGTGTACTATAAGCAGTTCAAATCACAATATTTACCTTTTATAAGCATTGTACACTAGGTGGATATTATGACGATTATAACAGTATTTCCCCCACGCAATAGGCAGTTAGTTACGTATTCCATCATGTCCGCCTAATGTAACAAATTATACATATAGTCATGTTTAACCACAAGCTTAGTTATCTAACCACGATAAGTATTAATTTGCGTTTTGTGATTCATTTTACATAAATCAGTCGATCGATACATACCAACGGTGACGCAAAGAGGGAGGCAAACTGTCAAATCCAAGGATTTTAATGAAACAGGGCAGCATTTTAAAATGCTTCAAGGTACATATATGCATATATTTATTTAAAGTCTAAGGCCGCGAAGTGCATGTAAATTTGATTTTGTTTGTATGTATGGAAATCCGTAGCGTTTGACAAGCGCGAAATTATGTCTGTGCGTAAATGCGGCTTATAGGTACCTACTTACAACACTGCTCTAAAAGGCCACCGTCATTGGTCAAAGCCAAGTGTTGGCAGTTTGGTCTTGTAATATTTTATCCCACCAAAAATATAAATGTGAAAATGGGAGCCAGGTTTAATATTAAGAATATGCGTGGTTGTCAACTTCGCCGACAAAAGAATTTTTCCAAGTTCAGAATCCTAAAATAAAATGCATTCTTAAGAACATACCTTTTTATTTTTTCTGCTACAGCAATGTTTGCTATATGAAAGTGTAACTTCTTAAATTTGAACACTCGAGTTAATTACACAATGCAGATAACTTAGGATAAATTGATGCTCAAAATTTGATTTGGCTAGTTTTTACATATAAGAGATCTGATATTTGATTAATCAATTTATCAATTAATCATCTTTATGTTGTGTAGTAACTAATTGTACTTAAGGTAATATACTATTTGAAAAATTTGGCTTGCTAGCCTAACTAGAAAAAAAATGAAGTGATTAGAGAATTTGTATGAAAAACGTTTTTTCCTTTTAATTTCTCGCGAATTAGTTTCCAACCTAGATACGGCGGACCCCATTCTGTATACAAAGTTTCATGTTATTCTAGCATGGCGTTTTAAAATGAAAACCAAAAGTTTGTATTGTGAGCCGGTTGGACTATATTTTTAATCAGTGCTGGCTGTCCACACCACAATGCAGCTTTATCCGTATTGACTGACAGTGTGCACACGGTTTAAAACGGTAAATCAAGCCTTGGAGCAAGTTCAAAGGAATGTTAAAGCAATCACTCAAGGCATTCCAACAGGCTTTACAACAAACAACAAGCTACTTTAGACCTTGTAATTAGGTACATGAGGTCGATATTGGTAACCGATAAAAGCAGGAGCGCCGATAACACAGGTATATAAACTGGCCAATTGGGTAAAGTTTACACTGTTCTACTTTTTTAACCTTAAAGCTTTAGGTGTAAGGTAGATTTTCTTTTGACTTCTTTATTAATAAAGTCATGTGACGTCTACACGTCTTACTCGTGTGACATGAATTGTGAGTCCCGATGCAAAAAGTTGTAAGAAAAAAGCGTGGCAAAGTTGACGTGCCGTGGGTTTTAATTAAATTGGTCGCTGCCGACATTTTTAGATTTTATTCGCTCTTTTTAAAATGGATAATAATAAGTTTTTTTCTCATATGTTTTGGATTTCATTTATCAACAAAATATGTATTTATTTATCGAAGCTTTATTGCACAAATAATAAAAAAATTCACTTGACGGACTTCTGCCTTCAGGCATTCTCTACCTCTGTACATATGTATAAACTGTTAAAATTATAGATTATTCACTACAAAGAAAATGGCACAGTCTATACATACTTATACTGAAAGATTCGGTCTTATTTTTTTTTTATTAAAACAACTTTGTTTAAAAACAAAACATGTAAAATAAACAATTATAAATTATCTATATATAAAACTTCGATACTAATCTATTGACAGACAGCGCACAGCCTAAACCGCTAACGATATAAGCATGAAATTTGGAACATATATTCTTTACAGTACGTGGACGTGTACTAAGAAAGGATTTTTCGAAATTCAACCCATAAGTGGCTGAAATCGGGGTCGAACCGTTGTATGGAAATCGTTAATTTGTAAAGTTATAGACTTGAATCTGGGTATGAAGGTTTCTTACTAAAAAGCAAAACAAATGATTTAGCTTTGCTATAAAAATTCATCTCCTAAGGGGGTTAAAAATAGTTGAAAGTTTCTATGGGAAACATGTCGTTTTTAAACTTAGCCGTTTAAAACTTCGGTCACAAGCTCCTAATGCACAGTCAAAAAGATTTTTTTCTAATTCATCCCTTGAAGAGGTTAAGATAGGGGTTAAAAGTTCACATAAGTAATGTGTGATTTCCTAGACCGCTAAAGTTATAAGCATGAAATTTGGAACATATATTGTTTACAGTACGTGGACGTGTACTAAGAAAGGATTTTTAGAAATTCAACCCTTAAGGGGGGTGAAATAGGGGTCAAACCGTTGTATGGAAATCGTTCATTTGGAAAGTTATAGACTTGAATCTTTGTATGAAGGTTTTTTACTAAAAAACAAAACAAATGATTTTTTTTTGTTTGCTTTGCTATAAAAAATCATCCCCTAAGGGGGTTAAACAAGAGTTGAAAGTTTATATGGGAAACATGTCGTTTTCAAACTTAGCCGTTTAAAACTTCGGTCACAAGCTCCTAATGCACAGTCAAAAACATTGATAAGGGATTTTTTTCTAATCTCTAAACGGATTTAGATGAAATTTTTCGTACAGATAATTTTAGACTTGGAAAGATATAGGATAGTTTTATCTCGGAAATCATCCCTTAAGATGGTAGAACTTTGTTTTGGTCGGCGATAATTAAGGTTCCGCCTGTAAAAATTTAATAGCAATAATTTTTTTAAGACGGTAACAAGTTCTACGCGGACGAAGTCGCGGGCAACAGCTAGTAATACATATAACAAACGTTATAGATATTTGCTTAGCAAATATAACATCATTTGAAACTAAATGATGTAAATTATAATTACTTATAAACATAAAACAACTATGGTTATACACTATTTATGTTAATCAAGTTAAAAATAACACGGAATTAAGTAAGAACATTTACTAAAATATATTCTATCCAGTATCAATAACGTGCAAGTTATTTTTCCAAGAAACCCCTCTCCTGTTCCCAGAAACGGATAAAAAAACAACCGTGGGAATATTGTTACCCGACTTTACAAAAGGGTGGTGTTAAACACTATTGTTTTCTTTTACATCTATTCTTTTACGAGGAACGTGAGACATGTTTTGCAATAAAATATTTTTGTTGAATGGCAAAAGTTGTATAAGTCACGGCACGTTCTGTCTGAGTAAGACTATGAAGCAATTATCGCAGATATGTTATTCAGGTTAATATTTTAGTGTACCTGCACCTATTTGAATCATCATCATCATCATATCAGCCGAAAGACGTCCACAGCTGCCATAGGCCTACCCCGAAGAGTTCCAAAGTGACTGCGCCACCCGCATCCGGCGGACTCCCGCGACCTTTACCAGGTCATCAGTCCGCCTTGTGGGCTCTACCTACGCTGCGTCTTCCGGCATGTGGTCGCCACCCGAGAACCTTTCCGCCCCAGTGGCCATCGGTTTTACGTGCAATGTGCCCCACCCGCTGCTACTTCAGTTTAGCGATTTGGCGGGCTATATATATATATATATATACCTTGGTTCTGCTGCTGATAGCTTCATTTCTGATGCGATCACGCAGAGAAACTCCCAACATAGCCCTCTCCATTGGCGCTATTTAAATAGTCCGTAGTTATTTATCTTTCATGTGTGTTTTATAGTGTGTGGAATCACCGGTTGGTTCCATCGGAAGACCAGCGCTGGCCACCAGGCCAGCACCATGCTGAAATGGAAGCGTTTCGTGGCACCATTTGTTGTCTTTATATGCTGATCACTGTCCATATTGTTGTCATGAATAAATGCTTATATTATTCTAAATTGATTATACAATATATGTTATTGTAAAATAGTAGTAGTAGAACTAGTAGGAAGGAATCGTTTGTTTATGTACCAGCCCCCCTATTCTCTAACTTATTTTAAGCTCACCTCAACGTTCACCCAGAAATATATCTTGACACCGCGATGCGTAGTAACTAAGGTAGAGGTAGAGGTCTAGTTTCGTGACGGGTAATTGGCGGGGTGAGCCGCTTTAGCGCGTAGCAAATAACAGACCAGCCCAGGGGCTCTCACCCACAAATATATCTTGACGCCGTGATGCGTAATAACTAAGATGGAGTCTGTAAGGTGGAGTCTTGTAATTGCAACTAGGTATATCTGTCTGCTAATTGCAACTAAATTTAATAATGCCCTCTAGGGTAGTGATTATACAGGGCATTATTAAATTTAGTTGCAATTACCAGACAGATATACCTAGTTGCAATTACAAGACTCCACCTTAGAGGTCTAGTTTCGTGACGGGTGACCGACGGGGTGAGCCGTATTAGCGCTTAGCGAATAACAGCCCAGGTCGCCGGCATATAGAAGACACTTGTCGAATAACCCACCCATCCTAAGTCCACCTGTCATCATCTTTCAAACCTTGCAAAAAACTGTCAATTGATAAAGTAAACAGCCACGGAGGAGACGCTACACATCCCGCATCCACATTTAACGGTAAGTAGCAGTAAAACAACTCGCCGCTTGCGCGTCTAATACATGCGATCTGAGGCTTTCTTTATAAACCCGTGGTGAGTACACAATTTTACGTATCTCCCTGGCCAGAAAGTGTGATTTTCCGCACGCATAACGGGCGTTGATTTCCACTTTATGGACAGGTCAGACGTAAAACATTTTTTGGCACTAAAGTAAAAAATATACTTTAACGGACATCTTTTATGGTCATGTCCTTTAACGTATAATAGTGTTTCAGACATGTCGAAGTATTAATTTTATATTGGGTGAGCAATGACGAATACATATTTGTATTGTATTATTAACATCTGTCCTTCTGACCCCGTATCATGGTCGGCCTTATCACGCGATAAGTGGCAAGATAGAGCAGCGAGGTGTCAGCCAGTGACGGACGCTCTATCGTGTGATAAGGCCGTCCATGCTACGGGATCTGATCGGCAAAACGTTCCAAATATTAAAAAAAAACCCGGAACAGCCTACAAAAACAATACTAGATACGAAATTGCGTATAATTAATAACAGTAAACAATTTCAGTTAATTCTAACCTAATTTACTTTAGCATTCATCATCATCTTCGGTTTCCAACCCCAAATGCGACAAGTCACAGACAACCACACATCCATCCTACTAATATTATACAATAAATAGGTATGAATGTGTGCATGCTTTAGAAACTTGTAACTCAATCACGGAAATCGGATGAATGGATTTAAATGAATTATTATAGAGATCGTTTATAACCTGGATAAAAATGAATGATAGGTACATTTTATTTCGAAAATAAGAATAAGAATTTAGAAAAAATATTTATTTATTTAGCACACGAAACAGGGAAAAAAGAAAATACAATAAAAAGGTTACGCATCATAAATAATGTGCTAAATGGGAGCCTCACTCAGCATGTTGTCACGGGGGCCGTAACGCTGGTTTTCAGTGAGAGCCCCAAAAATAAATAAAACTAAAAGTAAAGTAGACAAGCAATTTTATCATTTTTAGGGCACCGTATGTCTAATCTCTAATCGTCACTATAGGGATGAATGGCGTGGAAGATAGCAGGGACGTGCATTAATGCTAGTGTTATACAAACTTAATCACCATTCTCACTGCCACAAGGGCAAAACCACGACCACTCGAGATACAAAATTGCAAACATATCAAAATGAAATTAATGCTCAATTGATAGCAAATTAATTGAAAGTGCATGTATTTATGCTATCCGAAAATGGACCTAAACGGCGAACAGTGGGAGTCAGTTTTCAAGATCAGTCGTTTTATTCTCACTTGCGGTAACATTGTTTTAGAGTATGGAATACTTATAGGTACAAGTTATATGGCTACAAAAAAATATAGAAACGGACAGACACCGAGTGACAGCCACAGGGTCCGTGGTGACAGCACAAGCTTTCGGCTGGACTGTTATGTTGGCACCGAAAGCTAAGAATCTTCTTACTTTAGTAGGTTTACATTTTTGCGAGTTATTTCCATACAATTTTTTTAACGTGGTGCTAGCGAAGCGTAGGTACTTAAGTTGGGCCAAAATCTTTCGAAAGTCTGGCTGTTCTCCGATCCAGGTCGCATTTCTCAACCGATTCTCGTGAGATTTTGCGAGCAGGTTAAATAATTAGGTATTTTGATATTTCTTGTCGAAGCAGTTTTTCGTTGTTTTTTTAAAGGTAGGCGTGTTCTACAGCTAGCAGATCCAGTAGTTATCGTTATTTTTTATTATTATTATTTAGTCAGCAACACGTTCGCATATAATGATAACAGCAATTCTAATCACACTTGCTAATCGAGCTATAGAGATAGACATTACTCAACCTGGCTCCAGGCGGCAGCACTGTGAAGTCCGGACAAACACCCGACTGTCAAATCGCTTGTTTTTGAAAAGCCTCATTATCATTAATCAAAAATGATGCAATAAGCCTTTAGTGATGATTGGTTCCGATAGTAGGCATTATTGGATTGGAACAAATCATTGAAATCGATATTCTAATGACCATTTATCATCATCATCAGCCTCTATATACGTCGAGCTACCGCGAAGTGAAAACGAACTTCGTTCGAGTATCTCCCTCTCTGTCGCTCGAACCAGCGAGTGCAACAGAGAGGGAGATACACGAACGAAATTCGTTTTCGTTTTGCGGTAGGGCCTCAGAGGCCTCTCATGAGAGGCTAAATGAGACTAAATAAACGATATGATATGAATATCATATCGTTTATTTAGTAATAATCATACATTGTCATGGATAAGAGATAAATTATGTTAATTATAGTTATTTTGCAAATCCCTCAGAAGCTACTTAAAATGCGGAATTACTTCTACCTTGGTTAAACCTACCTAATGTTGACACCCCGCCATTATTCATTTATGGCAGTTGCTGAATGTGCTCCTTTTGCCTTTATATAACAGTTTATTTTTAATTTATTTATTTTGTAGTTTTTATGTCATTATGTTTTTTTTTCTGTGTACCAAATTTCTCGTTTTAAAAACTTCATAATTGTGTTAATTGATATGTTATTATTTATTAATTTTATTTTAAGGCAATAAATATATTTTTCTTTCTTTCTTTCTTCTTTCTTTCATTATTGATAAAATGTTCGAAATTATTTGGCATGCTCAATTCTATTCTGAATACAGTACACAGTACTGATATTCCTGCAAACGTTGCCGGTAATTTACTGGTACTATCAATGGGCACCTTACTCTAGTAGAAAACACATATTACAACTAACACTTACAACAACACTGGCAACATCCAAGGTAGACGTCGATGACATATCAATTGGTATATTATACACAGCCTGCTCAGGCACAACTTTGCCTCTCCTCACTCCAAACCACACTCTCCGCACCATTTTACACACACTGCGAAACAAAAGTTACACTAAAAACAAATGCTATAGGTGGGCGAAAATTTTCAAACAAAACACGATCGCGGCAACAAAATGCGAGCGCTGGCCGCTGCGCGTGCGTCGACGATAAGCGAACGAGTTCGAATGACAGCCTTTGCCTTGGGACATTATTGGCGAGGAACCTTTTTAGCTGACCAGGTAAAGCCGATTTTATAAACGTGTACACGTTATACGTTTGAGTTAAGGTTCAAAACCGGGTAACAATTTTTGGATGTAAGTAATTGAATTGATGTTATCTGCCTTTAACAGTCTAACCCGGACACAGGTAGTAAAATACGTTGTTATTAAACGACAGTTAGATACTATACCTCATTTCATATAATGGACAAGTTTGTCCACGTTCTTTGGTTTATCTAGGATGTCGAAGGGAAATATTGTACAACATAGTTTTACTTCTTTCAATTACTAACTGTTTTTAAACATGCAATGCTAATGTTTTTTCGTTTCAAAATGGTTTCCTTGATTGTTTTTCAAATCTTTTATGAAGTAAAGTTATTTCATTTATAATATTCAGAGTTCAGAATGCGCTGTAGTGACAACGCGAATCCCCATATATTAAACGACCCTAGTAACAATTTACTCTAGCTTATTAACTAGAGAATAAAGTTTATTTTCTAACTAATGATTTCCTGTGAACTGTATATCATCGTGTTTACGGTCATTGTCCTCGATGATGCTCGGAGAGTTTAAAAAGTCTCTCTTTTAATGCTTTAGCAACTACGTGGTTCAAAGTAGGGCGAAAGTACCTGTTAGCGGCACTCATTAAATTATCCTTTTTCAATTTATTTCGCAACTATATTCTCTATTTCACACCAACTGTCAATATCTGTTATTTTAGATGTGTGCTATGGTGGAAGCTAGTTGACTTTTAAAAATACCCCTTATCTTAGCCGAATTGGCTCTAACGGTTTTTAAAACTCGACCTGTTTTTTATTGCCTTTGTACAACTATGGTATATTTTGATTGTTGTGCCTAAAACGTCTTTAATATACGCTATATTTTGGGCTTGAACAATTACATAAATATTATATCGTTCATTGTTATCGAGTCATTAGGGTACGCAAGTAGATAATGCATTAATTACATTATACAATAACAATGACATATTACAATGAAACTCTCTCGAACTTTGCCCTAGATTTAAATTCGCCCGCCGAAAAAATATATTTAAGTAACTGAAAATTTAATAATTACTAATTATAAAATATAATTATATGATACAAATTAGAGATTGTCACGGTACTAATTTAAGTTTTGATAATCGCTCGATACTAGGGCCAGTTTTGACCTCTCAGGGCAAAAATGATGCATTCGCTGGTACCTTTTTTTGGGTCTGCCTAAAATGTAGTGGCTTTCACTTTAGATACCATCTGGTGAAAAATCACCTTAATCCCTACCTGGTCGCTACATGTTGCATGTTGATAACTTGATATCTTGATATTTTCTGCAAAACTCGGCCGAGTCATCGGCCCGTACATTATTGGCACATGAATAAGAATTGCCGCCATTTGCATTTCAAATGTGACATTTGTTTGAGTGAAAGTTTGACGAGTTAGACTTCAAATTAGCAATACACGCAACACAATATTGATGAACATATATATAAAGATACTTCAAGCTACGAGGATACCCCACTCTTGTCTCTATAGCCTCGATAGGAGTAGAAGGTTAGCAGCAATGTTAAAGATGCTCTCGTACTTATCATTAAGACCAAATTACCTGGCGTTTATAGGCCACTGTGGATCTGATAAACTCAATAGTCAAAGTTATATCTTCAATCTAGGTTATTATTATTATGCCAAAAACTTCCACCTGTTCGGAAAGTAAACCTCTGCCTCGAGAAGAACCAGTGTACAAAACTCGGCGATAACGTCGTGATATTAAAGAACCAAAAATTAAATCTTAAGACACCTTTACATATTTAAGAATGACTAACCATTTTAGTTTCTAGGAACGATTTCAGATTCATCCCAAATTATCTTACAATCAAAATGCCGCGGTCGTAATGATACATCCGGTAGATAACAACACAATTTAAAACATTCTGTAACTATTTTAACATTGTGACTCAGGGTTTAACAACTTTGGTTATTAAAAACATAATGACTGTCAAAGGTCAGTGTTTTAAAATTTAATTTGTATAAGTATAGTTAAAGTTCATCGACACGTTGACCTTGTTACCCGACTGTGGGACAAGGGCAGGGTTTAATTTTTAACAATTGTAGCCCTAAGGGTGATGTCACACTGCGCCGCTTCTCCGGACGGAGATGCGGAGCTCGTTGTATGCCAGTACCTCAGTTTGTATATAAATTCCGTGTGGTACGACACACTGCACCGCACCTCCGGCCGGCGAAAGGACCATGCGTCAAAATGGCCCTGCAACCAACGGCACTGAGAGTTGTCATTGAATAGGTCTTTAAATCTTCTTTATTTCATTCTATATAATTTAGCCACAGTGAGTAAGTACGAGCTATGAAAAACGCATTTGGAGAATATTCATATTTAATATTCTGGGGGGTAGTTATGACAAAATGTACTAATGGTGAAGGCACATCGAGCGTGGCATTCATTGGGTTCGGTTCATATTTTATTAATAAAACTATTAATTAGCTACAAAAAACATGTTTATTTGACACACTAACCTTACCCTAAAAATAAAAACACTGAGTTTTCTCATAGATCCTATTCACTTTTAAATATGAATATCTCAGTTCTGTAATGAAATTCAACTCGTTGCCCATAGAACGAATTGAAGTAGATTTAAAGACCTATTTAATGACCTAAACAGCTTTATTGAATTCAGGACCAGGCTCCATACAAAGTTGCCCATGATCCTTTGTATGCAGCTCCGCATCTCCGTCCGGAGACGCGGCGTAGTATGACATCCGCCTAATTTGAAGCATGTATAAGTCTTAAGTCTCGGTGACTCAAGTCGACTCTCCATCCAACGCAGTTTAGTTCTCTTTAAAGAACATCCTAGTGAAATAACATGAAACTTTGTTTGCTAGAAATTATAATAGAAATATAATAGAAAAAAGAAGGGAAGAAGAACGTTTTTCATGCACTCCCGCATTAAAAACGTTCTACTAGCATTTTTTTTCCATTTTAATTTCTAGCAATAGTAACTAGTTTCCGAAATAGATATAGCAGATTCCGTCGTGTATGTATACAAAGTTTCATGTTATTTTAACATGTCGGTTTAAAATGGGAACCAAACTACGATTGTATGGAGTGCCGATCGTCCTGGCGACTCTTAAAACTTAATAAAAAAAAATGTATATTATGTGTAACGCCACCATAAATATCGTTCTTTAGGAAGCTACTTAACTTCGCTTGATTGTACAAACTGAAGTTCTGCTTACCCAATCCAGGCTAATTGACTCATATATGAGTCATGCCTCTACGAATGAATGCCGCTACAGACAGGAAAAACGCTGCTACGCGCTACGAAGTAGGCAACTACGCACACGTAGCGATACGTGGCCTCGAACTGAGGGGCTACCGCGAAACGAAAACGAACTTCGTTCGTGTACCTCCCTCTATCGATCGAACTAGCAAGTGCGACATCGACAGAAACGGAGATACACAAACAAAGTTCGTTTTCGTTTCGCGGTAGGCCCTCTGGTATCAAAATTGTATGCCGTTGAAAATGCAACATTGCCCATGAAGCCTAAATTCGCCTAACCTGAAAAGTGAAGTTTCTTCCAAATGTTGTTTTAATTTATTTTGGCAATGCATTATTTGACTAGCTTTGTGTGGGTCGTATTATGAGGGTACTTACCATCACCAGAGATGGGGCGGGTTACAGTTTTATAAATCCAAAGCTTAGTACATCATAGGTAAGACCAAAGGGGGCTTCGCTGGCTTGGCCACCTCGAGTATGGGAGAAGATCGACAGATCTGCCGTCCTAAGCAAAAAGGACGCATCTGACTACGAGTCTCATAGTCAGATGCTCCTTTTTTGCTTAGGACGGCAGAGATGAAGACAGCATACTTGGGCCGGGCCGACCGGCTGCTCGACGACCTGTCGCTCGTCCGAAACATCGCTGGAACGATATGGCGGAGGCGGATCTGCGCGAACTCGGAGCAGGCGCTAGCTGGCAGAACATTGCGCAGGCGCAGGGGCGCTACCACGAACTTTCGAGTTTCGAAGTACGTCTTTCGTTTTGGCAGTTTCTTGCCACCAACACTTTCGGATTTCGTTCGCGGATCGATTTTCGTGATGAACGAACAGGATCGAGCAAAGTGGCGTGCTCTCGTGTCGGAGGCCAAGACTCATTTTGGGTTGTGGTGCCAGTCTGATTAGTTAGTCAGTTTTATGTACCATCGCCATTTTAGAACGATTTATAATAGCAGATAATGATGCCGGTGACTGTAGGTACTTATATCGTATACAATATACGATAATGGTTGAGATAAGGTATCCGACGGAAAATCCTCGTCTTAACGAAGATGCTATGTCATCTGTCGTGACTACACAATTACACGCACACACACACACACGCCAAATTGCTACGTACACGGATTCTAGAAATAATTTTGCCGTCTTAAGAGTCCGCAGTAAGCTCGGCCGAATTTCACCTTCCCATACAAACGTAGTTACGCTCTCATTCTAAAACTACGTGTTGGATTGTGGCGAAACTTTGCATACACATTGACATGAGGTATATCCATGTCTGTAATTAGTTTATATTGTTCCAGTGCATTAAACAAACAAAATACAGCAAAAACAAGTTTTGTATGAAAAACTTAAATTCTTTGTATTTTACTATGCTAACTGAAGCTACATAAGTAATTACAGACATAGATATACCTCATGTCATTTTATATGCAAAGTTTCGTTACAATCCAACAAGTAGTTTTAAAATGAGAGCGTAACTACGTTTGTATGGAGAATCGAGCTTACTGCGGACTCTTGGACTTGAAGTGAATCAGGTGTAATTTTTCTACAGGTGCACGAGTTAACTCGTTCCGTTTATATCGTTTTCAACACAATTGCTTGTAACGTACCTCTTATTGTGTAGCTTTTAGGCTCATAATCCTGGATGTGTTTAATACACGCGTGTTTTATAACATTACGACACTTGTGTGTTATGGTTATATCCCGATTAAGTCACGTTGCCACCTTGCAGCAAGATCTATGCATGCACACGGTGCATTCTTAAATTAACCGGGTTGTACAGAATGTACAGCTTTTTTTAATTCTCGGCAAATTGATTCTTACTCGACTAAAACAAATTAAATCCTTTTCGTTAATTAATTGACTATTTATTTCAGGATATGATATAGAAACGTTTAATTTGGTAAAACTATTCACTTTTGATAACATTTTACATGAATTAATAAAGATAACATTTTAAAACGAAAATATTTATTTTATTTTGTATTGGCTGTTTAGAGATTTCATCTAAGTCTGGCTGAACACATGCGCGCGCACTGCGCAAACTACACGAAAAAAAAAAACTGTTGCGCGCCATTATAGGTTATTTCACCGCACGTTTCACAGATATTTGTAAACATTGCTAATGCGTGTTTGGTTATTAACAAAAATATTGACTCGTGGCGACTATAGAAAAGTGATAAAAAGAATGGACGCCACTGGAAACTCGTGGCGATGTATGCAAAATATGAGTAAAAAGCTGTTGCTATTAATAAGTAAAGAAAATAACTTGGCAGGCCTATAAAATTTTCATCTTAAGGAAAAAATCCTTTTCTTAAGAAAAGAATTTTCATCTTAAGGAAAAAATCCTTTTCTTAAGAAAAGGATTTTTTCCTCGCAAAATGTGTTGAAAAACGTCGTATGAAACGCGTGAGCTTTGATAATTACATCAGAGGCGGAATTATCACGCGAGCCGCAGGTGAGTGTGATAAGAGAGCCGAGAATATATACATATATATACATATAATTAATTACATAGTAAATGTACTGCCAAACTGCAGGACGCTGCGCTGGCGGTTAGGTTAAAATAATGGACGTGCGTCTGTTTTTAAAAACAGGGTTAGAATTTACTTTTACCACATGTACAGGATAAAAAAACATTGTATTTTACGACTTAAAAAATTTATTCGCAAAACTATGTGCACTAAGGTGCACAGTCAAGCTAGATAAAATGCCCTTGAGTAAATTTCCCTGGCTGTAAGTAGTCGTTGGTTGAACGATCTGTGGAGTCAGAAGATGGCGTACCCCTCAATCCGCTTGAAGAGAGTGATCTTCATCTTGATGATGGCCAGCAGCCATTCAGGAACCAGCGTCACGTAGCGTATGTCATGCGTATTGTGTTCCCCTTCCAGGCGATACTCAATCTGGAACGCAGAGGCTGAATAAGGGAAACTATAGGCACGTGCCGGGGCAAAAAGGCGCGCGTTTTTTTTTCGATATTATTTTTAATCAACTTATATGTCCAAAAAAATATTAGTACATTTTTTAACGAGGGGCGTACTTAAGTGGAATATTGCATATTATTACGATGTTTTTCATCACATTTGCGAGATATAACTACAAAAGACAGAAAGACAATTTTTCATAAATGACATGTATGAATGAATGAAATAAATGAATTTTTATTCTGCAAGTAGGCCGTCATGGCACTTTTACAAGTCAAAATTTTACCAGCGTAGCAGCATGTACAACCGCAACAATCAAAAATTGTCGAAATTGAAAACTCGCTTCCAGATCAGTGCTTCAATATTTCAACCAATTACAGGGCAGGACGGTAGTATTCTTGCGGCGCGTGGCCAACTTGATTTTTTTTCAACCAATCACAGAGCAGAATTCTTGTGGCGCGCTAGATCACACACAAGCTCATTACTCCCTAGGGGCTACAAACTCGCCATAACTATGCGATCTGGGGCTTTACGAATTACCGCCGGTGGTGCGTACACAATTTTACGTCTTCTCCTGGGTGTGAAGTGAGATTCGCCGCTGCGCCCGTGGGCGGTAAATGTCGCTTACCGCCCTGAGTGACGTAAAACAATTTATTCACATATTTTTATGTATGGAATAGAAACTTATATCGCCGTCTAGAGCTATGGCTCTTGGTCTTACTGAGCTTGCAATAAGGCAAGTTAGATTTCTCATATATTTGTGGGTGAGCGTCGACGTGAGCAAGAAAAAAAGTAACAGAATGTGTGGCTGGAGTAATCAAATCAATCACTTTCATGCCTAATGCCACAAAGTTGACGAATGAAACTCGCAAACGTGTCATCCACAGCGTAATATAATACTTAATGAATTGTATTACGGAAATTTGCAACTGACCTGCGCAATGACAATGACACACTATTTATTACACAGGATACAAAAATGGCTTAAAAAACAAGAGTTTTCCTTCACTCTTCACTCTCTATCAGCTGGGCTATAAAACGAGTTGCGAAAGAGTTGATTGTTTTTACCTCAAAAGGCCAATTACCCCTTTAAGGCTGCACATTCGAAATTTTCGTGAAAATGAGTTGTTTTGTAACCGTTTTATACATTATAACGTAACATTTTTGCTGTAGGAAAAAATATATCATAATCTGCAAGATATGCGACGGGTCGTAGTTTTCATAAAAATCCATTTTAACAATAAAAATTAGAGAAAAAGAAATCTAAAGTCACCCCTATTTTTTCACTTGTAACCATTTTACTGCTCCATTTTTTATCAGAATAATATGAAATTTTATAACTTTCTTCATACAATAATGACAAGGGCATCATTTTCTTACTTTCTTAATTTTCTTAAAAAATATCACGTTTTCTGAAATATTCCGCCAAAGTTCCTACGCCTCCCCGTTTTCGTCCATACGGTTAGTGCGGGACACTCCGTTTTGTGATTCGTATAGTAGGTAACTAATAAAAATTTGCGTAAAGTTTAGTTTTTAGTGACAGATAATTTTGTTGCATTGGACAATCTATTTCGTGGTTTGTAAAGTAGTAGGTACTATAGACAAGACAGCTGACTGACCATCCGTGCACTTTATGTGCATTGTAATAAGGTTCTTGTATAAATACAGGATGGTCAGTTAACTGTGTTGGCGTTTGTACCTAATTAACATTTACGTAGGTATAGTTTAGATTTTGTTTTTAGTTCAAGATGGGAAATAATAATAATAATAATAAATTCTTTATTTCAGGCCAGTTTGACCATAGATTGTTAGTAACATACAAACGTACGATACTAGAGTTAGTACGTCTTAGCTTAGGTCTCACAAATTTTTCAATAATTATTTTGGGTCTGTATACTGGGGTTAAATAAGCGCAGGAGGAAAATACGTAATATGAAGAAATTTACAAGAGAAGAGGAAAAAGAATACACAAGTAAATACCTATTCTATCAAAGTATCAAATATCTAAACAGTATCAAAATTGGGAAATCGCTAAAACCAGACATTTTATTAGTAAATATATTTACAATATCTATTGCTTAGGAGCATGAACAATTATAGAAACAATATTGTTTTATCTGCTCGTATTAATGACTGTCAAGTGTTAATAGAATACGTTCTAATAAAAATAGTGGGCTTGGCAAATATTGTAAGTACCTACCTATGGGTTGCATGCCAACTCCAAGTTCGATACAGAGTTATTATTTGATATGAAACAAAGTATGATTAACGTACAACTAATCTATAAGTATATATTTACCCGAGGCCGATTTCTGTACAGTCAGCATAATTAGTAGCAGCCAAGTTAGCCAAATATATCGGAACGTACATTCATCGAAATAATCTTTGTTACTATAAGTAGGAGTAAGGAATGTGTTACGATATATTTGGCTACTTTGGATGCTACTAACTATCTGATGCTGACTGTACACGCCATCATCATCAAATCAAGGAAGTAGAATGTAATAAATATACCGAAAATTAGTTTAAAACTTAACAACCTTACACTTACACAAAAGGTAACGGACAGACACACACACTTTCGCATTTATAATATTAGTATGGAGTATGGATATGGAAGTATGGATAGTATGGATTATATGTCTTTCCCGCTCACGGGACAATGTGTCCCGGACCTTTGGGAGGCGTGCGTGGAGCTCTGAGCCAACACGTAGAGGCCCTTTTGACAATTTAATGAAATGCCAGGAGTACACCAAGCGGATGCTGTCTCTGCCCGTGTCATGGGACGCACACAGAAACAGCACCCGCTGGGGTGTAAGAGTCTATTGCTAGTTGATGGAATCTAAATAAAACGGGTTATTGGAAGAAAATGATGGACTAGTAGCTGGGCTATTGGATGAAACATCGCACGCCTGCCCAATAAAACTGTTTCACATTTTATCTCTGGCAGACGGTGACTCGCTAACTGCTAGATGGGCCCCTATTAATAGCGACATAAAAAAATGGCCTAAGGGCAACAGTAGGTATGGATTATTATTATTACCTTTATATTTTTTCGCACTATCCGTCTCTCTCTTATTAGAATATTTAGTAACAGAGGTATAGTGCGAGAAAAATCGAAAGTATGTCGCGGCCGTCTAGTGCTAGGCGTGCTGAGGGCCTACCGCGAAACGAAACCGAACTTCGTTCGTGTATCTCCCTCGCTGTCGCCCTTGCTAGTTCGAGCGACAATGAGAGTTATACGAACGAATTTCGTTTTCACTAGCACGGCTAGCACGAGACGGCCGCGACACTACACCTCTCTTTCCTAATGTTCTAATAAGAGAGAGACCGATAGTGCGAGAAAAATCGAGAGTATAGCGCGGCCGTCTCGTGCTAGCCGTGCTGACGGAACTACACTAATCGTAAGTAAATAGTATTATAATAGTAGGGACATAATTTTTGAACTTAATCAATTATGTAATTTATGTATGACAAATATCACGTTACAATTAAGCATGCCGAATGTTACCCACCCACGTCCACCCTTGCATTGGTAACGATGCGCGATGACGCGTCTGTAACTTAATCTATGTAACGCTTAATAAACGACGGCGGGTTGTGCGACTTGCGCGGGGAGAGGGTCGAGGCTCCGCCCATACGCTCAAGGACTTTAGCGGGTATACAAGCCTTAAGCCGGCACTGGCGGGGCGATTGGCGACGCGACTGCGATTTCAGGGCTGTTATTCTCTATGCGCTAATGCGGCTCTCCCCGCCGGTCACCCGTCACGAAACTAGACCCCTACCTACGCTTAGTTACTACGCATTGGGGTGTCAAGATATATTTGTGGGTGAGCGTTGAGGTGAGCTTAAAACAAGTTAGTTAAACATAATGAACGATTGCGATGTACCTTAGGTATGAAGAGCGCCGTCGCGTCGCTAATGGGTCATTAGGTTCACGTCTTTTCGGTGGACACTGCCAAAGTTAAGGGCTTTAAAGCCTAATTTTTAGTTGAACTCTGAATCCGCATAAACGGCGTCGCCTCTTCTTTAATTCTATGCGATAAAAACATATTATATATAAACATAAGCCTTTAACTATTGCCCACTGAAAAGACGATTTTTGTTTTACTGACTGACAATGATCCTAATCGCTCTGCCCAGTGCGAGCCCGGCCTTAATCATTAGTGTGTGTGTTTATAAAATAAACTGTTGTTCATTAGGTCGGAGATTAATAATTAACAATTCAGAAAAGTTGATTAACCCCCGACATCCTCATTTCAAAGTTCAATATCTCAAAACCTGCTGAACCGATTTTGTTGAAACTTAACTAAGAACCATCTCAAACACGTCAGCTTCAGGAAGAAAAAACCGCATTCAAATCGGTCCATTCGTTTAGGAGCTACGATGGCACAGACAGACACACAGACACGTCAAACTTATAACACCCCTCTTTTTGGGTCGGGGGTTAAAAAGGATTTTTCTAAGTAGTACAGTCGAAGTGAAAGGGATGTTAACAGTTTGTGCCTTATACTCATACTCATACTCATACTCAATTATTACTAAAATATATAATTAAAAAACACCAGTGGAATTAGAAGCAAAAGTGTACACATATCTTAGACGTCGTACTGTAGGTACCTACAGTCAGTATCAAAAGTAGCTACGCCGGTGCTCAAAATGACCTACACTAGATAATTTGGAGCGTTATTTTGCGTAGCTACCTTGGCTGCTGATTGTACATACACGGTCACAAAGTCCGTAATTTAAAAGAATAAGGTAAATGCGTTTAACTGTACTTACCACAGGTAAAGGGGCGTTTATCGGCGGGTGAGTGTACTTCTCCTGTACCCTAAAGTAGACTTTCGCGGTTGCTTGTGGTATCGGGTACATCGCCGTTGGCTGACTAAAGATGGCCTGAAAAAAAAATGTAACCTACAAAAACTAAGAAAAATACAAAAATTATTCCCGTACCGGGAATCGAACCCGAGCCTCCTGGGTGAAAGCCAGGTATCCTAGCCACTAGACCATACGGGAGATGATAATACATGCGAATTTGGGTTTTATAAAAAGCTGCGCGCGATTACGTAGTGACGACATCACATTCAGATATCGACGATACGATCATTCTGATTATTAAAATGTTTTTATAGTAGAACAACATATCCATACTAATATTATAAGTTATTAAATAAATAAATGCGAAAGTGTATCTGTCTGTCGCTCTGTCATGTTACCTCTTCACGCTCAAACCGCTGAACCGATTGAGATGAAATTAGGTACTATAGAGATAGTTTGAATCCCGGGGAAGGACATAGTTTTTATCCTGGAAATCATTCCCAATGAGGGACGAAAGTTTGAATTGAGCTACGATATAAACGAGTTGCACGCGGACAGAGTCTGCATCTATAGAACATAGGTACGTATTTGGGTCAGCACCACATTCTTGGCCAGCTTAACTCACTCAATAAATTTTTCTACGAAAGTTTTCCGTTGTGACACGAAGATTTACCAAACAATTCTATGATTCATTTTTGTGTCACAACAGATTTTTTTTCACTTCTTGAGTTTGTATGGCTAGGGATCGGAAACCGGTATTTTTTATATAGGAACGAAAACGTTATATTTTCGTTCTTTGTTAATTATTTCATTTCTAATTTGGCAATCTAATAACACTCAGTCGTTACCTCAAAACACAACTGAGTCCTACATATGAAGTATAAAATAGTTCGAGATATGTGGTCATATCGAGGTTTTTGCAAAAAACCGGTTCCGATCCCTGTAGCTAACACCGGCTAACCAGGGTAACTACTGGCCAAGATCTTTACCGATTTATGATACGATATTTTGCCTACAATTCAATCATTTTGATATTTTTTTTAGGATAGGGCCTTGGTGAACTGTCTGCTTGGAGGTGCACCTCATAGTAATAGTAGTGAGCGGCCTCGTCCCTCCTCGTGCACGTGTAGCGGAGAGAGAACATAAACACGTCAGTCAGCCTCCAGTGGCACCTGATGGTGTCGTCGATGAACTTCTCCGCCGTGATGGACAGGGGGGGGCTGAGTCCGGTCACATTGAGTCTGGTCGTGCCGCCGAAGACCTCGCGACAACCTGGGCGCAAAAAAAGGGGTTCACAGCTTTAATGGACGATGGATGAAGCCAAGAAGTTCTAGAATAGCGAGCGTGCCTAGCGAAAAACGCAGTGTAGGTAAACAACACAGCGTTGTTGAGTGCCCAAGTTTGATTGATGTCCATTCCTTCGATGGGCGCTTCCTGGTGTTTTCAAACATATAAAGCGGTGGTTCTTAAACTTTTGGTTAGCGTTGTACCACTTAGAATTTCAAAAATACAGCGGACCCTTTTTGAAGGACAAAAGAAAAAGAACAACTCATTTAAAGAATCACGATGTGTTCGCCTTCGTTTCGCCCGCAACTTCAATAAGTACCTACGATTTCTTTGCTCGTATGCCATGTGGCTATACTTATACCGATTGGCAAAAACAAGTTGGTAAGCAGAATAACAATGTATGCGCTAATTACTGCATACTTTTAATAAAAAACGTTCGGAGTGAATGAGTGGCTGTGGACCCATAACAATCATGTCATGGACCCATGGGGTCCCCTCCCCCCCCCCACTTTAAGAAACCCTGAATAAAGCATCTACAAATGAGGCACAGTGAAATATCATCGTGCTCATATTTGGAAAATACCTCCACCATAGAGAAGACTGCCGCCGTAATAACGACTACTTGTTCTGCACGTGCAAAGTCAGTCCGACCCAAGTCGGGCCTAGCTGAGTTTCTTGCTGGACTCTTTTCAGCTAGGCTAGGTTTTAGCGAACCAGCGATAAAACTCCGAGCAGTTCGACACCACTCACACCCCAGATTCGGTTGATACCGTTCAACCAATCTCACTGGAGCGCCGACTCGTAGAGTATTCCAGTGGGCGTAGCATGGTTGCCATTTTATCACTTATCGTTGCGGTAAAGACGCCCATCACGCTCTGACAAGTATGCGAGTGCGAGAGTGACGGATGCCTTATCCACAACGATAAGTGATAAAATGGCAACCGTGCTACGCCCGCAGTGTATAGACTTCCCCGCGTGGTCGTGCCGGAGGCTTCCCCTTGATTTTCCCCAGGCTACCCTCCAACCACGCAATTCGACCGCTTTATTGGGTCCGTCCTATTATAGCAACAGTCAGGTTCAAAAAAAAGCACGTACAAAATGGTGAGTAACGTCGCCAGCGCTCACCTGGATGCGCTGTGTTGAGAGGGAACGTTATATCTCCCACTTCCGAGACAATTAATCTTCAAATCAATAAAGAACTCCCAACGCGCTAGAGTGACTCATCTGGCTGGCTCTTGACTCTTAAGCTCCTGTACTAAAGACTGTACACGATAAAATCCGGCCATGCATGATATGGCATACATTTTCACCGAATGCACATATTCAAGCACTTATTTTATTTTAATAATCTGTAACTACTGGCAAATATAATTCAAATAAATTCAAATTACAATGTATTAGCTTCTGTGAGTTTTCGTCGAAAATACTCCACTATACCTTTAAATGTTTGAGCATCGTTTTTTGATAATCTGTACTCACTTCCAACTACAATGCCACAAAGGTAATTATATTTTCATAATCATGAATATGCTCATTAGAATGTTATCTTACCAAAAAAGTACGTTTTGAAACTATTTTCCATCTTAGGTAGTCGGAGAGGCTTTCTAGTCCAAGCACTGAAAGTTGTTTTTGTACGGGAGGCAATAATTTGTCAAAAAGCCAAATTGACCAAAGTTAAAACACCTCAGATCTATCTTGATCTAAATGTAATTGTAAAAATATTAACTATTGTAAAAATAAAATGTAATGAGGTATATTTAAGCTTATAAAATTCAAAGCACGAGAAAATAAATACCAGGAAAATTGGTAAAGCTTGTCAGAATACCGTGTGCAAGAAAATATAGGTACCGTGGAATATAAAATTTTCTAAGTCATAGATGACCTAACTTTATATAATGTTTGGATGTTTATTATGTAGTTTGATAACCACAAAACTATTTTAATGAAGAGCTGCTCCAAAGATTTACAAGATTCAAAAGATTTACCATAACATACATGGCCGGATTTTATCGTGTACAGTCTTTACCAAGACCTAAGACATCTGAGTCAACTAGAATCGTGCGAAAATCAGTTGGTCAACCCCCAATCAATACCCTGGGACCGGGTTAGGCCGTGTAAACGGTAATACGTAGGACTTAGAAAAATTTCGTCGGCGGGACATCATTATGTTATGATATGACATATATTTTATATGGTTCTATCGTGTAGAGTAGAATACGCCAAAAGAAGCATGTTTAATTTGAAAACTTTTCTATACACTCGAGAATGGTTGAGATATTGGGACCCAACGTGTTCGCGAAAGACTAATTAGGTAGGTAGGTTATCGCTATCCCCGTGGCGCGGAGGTATTCATTCCAGAAAAGACTTTCATCCCATGAAAATAAAAGTAGGTTAGGTTCGTAATACCTAGGTGGTACTCGTACCTTACGAACCTCAGAGCATCAAATATCAGGTAGAAGGGCAAATTGCCGAGAAATTAACAGGAGTGCCGCTGCGCGGGGCTCCGACAAAACTTGCGTTGCGAAAAAAAGCTAGATATTTGCACTTTTGATTGAAGAAGAACTACTTCTGAATTTTTTGCGTACCCTTTGGTTACACCCCGACCCGTCATTGTGTATTAGCATCAGGCCCCTATTTCACCAACTTGACAATTCTCAACTGGCACTGACAATTCGTCATACATTGCTGGAATTTAAGGTTGTTCTAGAAGTTAAGGTGATTGCTAGGTTACTTGTAGAATCAGCAATGTACAGAGAATGGTCGTTGTCAGGTGACAATTGTCAAGTTGGTGAAATAGGGGCCAGGGCTGTAAGATTGTTTGCCATGGTCGTAAAAAAGCATTACGTGCAAGCTCCTTCAGGGTCTGCCGGGCACCCAGCTGCTCCTTAGCCCGGTTCACGACGGACACCACAGTGTCCAAAGCCAACTCCACTATCGGCTTCA
Source organism: Epinotia bilunana (assembly GCA_947049275.1). NCBI lineage: Eukaryota > Metazoa > Arthropoda > Insecta > Lepidoptera > Tortricidae > Epinotia > Epinotia bilunana. The sequence goes on along the minus strand of OX346269.1, from coordinate 3,883,875 downwards.
ACTCTGGCAAATCCATTTTAACGATAAAAATAAACAGTGTAAATAAACCGAGATATGGACGTCACTGTCATGTTGCTTGACATGTTTATCTTTTTCTGAAGTTATCGAGACTCCTTGGTCGTGAGTGTTATATTTTTTGGTTACGAATTCAAGAAAGGTGAATGTAATGGTGAACACTAAAATTACTAAAAGTGCTTGCAAAAAGAGGGGTGTTATAAGTTTGACGTCTGTCTGTGTGTCTGTCTGTAGCATCGTAGCTCCTAAACGAATGGACCGATTTGAATGCGGTTTTTTGTCCGAAATCTGATGTAGTCGAGATGGTTCTGAGATATCGAACTTTGAATTGAAATAAAAATGTCGATTGTTTTTCAAATTTTCTAAGTTGTTCATTATTCAGCACCTTTCCACAAAACGAACAATGACTTAAAGGAGCATAATTCATAAATATAATTACTTGCTTTTACTTTTTATACTTATTTCACCAAGCAAGACCTTAATATAACATCGTGCTATGCTATTTTAGCTAAATAGTAACCGTAACTATACCATTAACAGAGGGGTATCGAGTAACTTGGGTGTAAAACTGTGTCTCTATTCAAGAAGCCTCCTCAAACAATACCTTACATTGTGAACCAACTCGCAAGTTTATTTTCTTACAGTTAAACCTCGATTCAATACCCATGCGTCACCGGCGAACGAAAGTAAATAGCAGTTAGTATGACTCAGTACACCACGCGTTCAAGTAGGTATCCCACTCGGTAAATAATAAATATTCAAGTTATGTGCCTATACTGGCACATCATGTGTGACATAATCCATACTGAAGAGGTTGAATCCCAGGGAAGGACATAGGATACTGTTCTATCCCGGAAATCATCTCCTAAGGGGGTAAAGTGAGGGGTGAAAGTTTGTTTGGACCTACGATATAAACGAGTTTCACGCGGAGTCGCGGGCAGAAGCTAGCAGGGAATATACTGTGAGACAGAGCTCCCGAGGATGCGTTGTGTTAAGAGCGAGGGAATTTGTTCCTTCAGCTGTCAACACGGCGAATCCTCAAACATATTAAGGGTCGGCAATGCCCATGTTACTCCTTTGGAGTTGCATGCGCCTATAGGCTGCGGTGTCCGCTTACATCAGGCAGGCCGTACGCTTGTTTGCCACCGTCGTTGTATAAAAAAAAGACCAATTTCAGTTGCTTATTATTCCGCGAGAAATGACTCCCTACTTGATGCGCGCCATACGAATTCACATCCCTGTATACTTGAGATTGTGCGATTCGAATCAATGAAGTCCATCCAAAATGCAACTCTACTGTGCTGGGTAAAAGATTCCATTTCCAATGACAGTTCTATAAAAAGTCGGCCAAATTAAATAATGTCAATCGCGGTTTAATTGATTGTCAGTTGTTTTGGTGGACTCCAGCAGAGCGTGATACCTGTCTTCGCCATTTTTTGTCGTTTCATGACTAACTACATAATTATATTATGTAAGTACCTACAACTTTACTCGGAAACTGAACAGGACTTTGTATTGAATATTGTTAGAATCATAGTGTTAATTATCATTATCAATAATGGTATATATTATACTATTAAACGAGCAATACTTGCATATTTATTTATTTATTTAGGATTACCAACAGATAATACATCTTACTATACTATATCTAAGTTCTATTTCTATTCTAACTAGATGCTTATCTAATTAAAGGTAACCAAACCACTTCATGCAGCAATAGCTTTCAGTACGAATACACGTTAGGATTAAGGATTACCAATCTGGCCTTGCCCTCTGTCGTTTGCAGCATTCTCCATTCCAGTCTATCTTGGGCTCTCGTCTTTACTTCTTGGTATGTGTGGCTACTGCACCATTCCCAACCAATGACCAATTAAGCAATTTAAGTGAAGCATGTATCTTTAGACATTGTTGATATAAATGACGTATCTGGAACGCCGCGTCCTCTCTGCCTCACGTTAGAAGTTGATGTTATGATTGGAAGGTCGCAGGTGGGCGATATAATGAAATGCTGGATTGCCACATTAAAGTCAAATATAATTCAGGTTCCACAAACTGTTAATTGTTAGATTACGCGAACATGGAGGCCCACGGAACTGCCCCAGTGACACACTTGAGCACTAAACACTATACATTATCCTTATGCGGAATAAAAATAAGATAAATAAATAAATGATAGGTACAGAAAATCGACCGCAACGACAAAACTAAAGAAATCGCATGGCGCCAAGCCGCCAAACTCGCGACTAACTTAATTAGCACCTTGCTCCGACGACTTAAGGTCCACAAAATACCAATAAAGTCTTCGTATAATGATTCATCAACGTATTACGGAACCGAGTAGTCACCGCTACTAGACTTAACTGAACTGACACAGAACCACGGCTCACGTGGTGAATCATAAAATTATAAAGATATGTTACGAGTTTCGAAGATGTAGCTTTATTAGATGGGCCATCAATCAGCGTCGTCTCGCTGGTGGATCGGAATTGCTTAAGAGTCCGCAGTAAGCTCGGCCGAATGTCACCTTCCCATACAAACGTTAGTTACGCTCTCATTTTAAAACTACGTGTTGGATTGTAACGAAACTTTGCATATACAATGACATGAGGTATATTTATATCTGTAATTAGTTTATATGGTTCCAGTTTATAAAACAAACTAAATACAGCATAAAATAAACAAGTTTTGTTTGAAAAACTTAAATTCGCTGTATTTTTAACCCCCGACGCAAAGAGAGGGGTGTTATTAGTTTAACGTGTCTGTGTGTCTGTACTGTGTATCTGTCTGTGATATCGTAGCTCCCAAACGGATGGACCGATTTGAACGCGGTTTTTTTTTATTTGTAAGCCGATGTGATCCCGAGTGTTCTTAGCATTGTTTCATGAAAATCTGTTTAGCCGTTTTTGAGATATTGGACTTTAAAATGAAAATGTCGGGGGTTTTTCAACTTTTCTAAGTTGTTTTTAATATGGTATCTGAAGCTACATAAACTAATTACAGACATAGATATACCTCATGTCATTGCATATGCAAAGTTTCGTAACAATCCAAAACTTAGTTTTAAAATGAGAGCGTAATAACTACATTTGTATGGAGAATCGAGCTTACTGCGGACTCTTAACATCATCACAGTAGATTCTGCCCCAGTTGTTAGTGTAATAGGTACACGCTCCATTCAATATTAGTACAGTCTATATTCTCTAACCTCGAAATCCCGGGGAGTTTGTTGAAAGGTACGAATGTTCGTTGGAAGCCCTGTTTTCGGATCCCGAAAGTCAGGACCTCGTAGAATGGCCGCTATCTCGGAAAATGTAGTCCATTCGTAGGAAATTCTGGTTTTCTTCTAAACCACGTACCTATACTCTATAAAAATATGGTCTAAAGCAACATTAAAGCTGAATTAATTTTACACAAGCGTTAGAAGTACACTACTCGTCGTACGTTGACGAATAATCGTGTCTTCATGGAGAAAAAATCATCCACATGCGAGATTTTCCCCCACTTTGCGTTATACAGTTTAGGGCCGATTTTTCAATTCCCAGATAAAACTATCTGTCAGATAATTGTTAGCTCTGTCCTTTTTTTCTTTACTCTACTGAAACTTATGAAAAAGACGGTGATCATTTTAACTGACGGATAACTTTATCTAGAGATTGAAAAATCGGCCATTAATATAAATATTAAAAACAAATCTTACAGGGCGTAACAAAAATAGTGGTCCGTTTAAGGTGTTCATTGATATCGCACTGTAAAGCACTGTAACTAATAATAAGAAGGTAAAATATTGACGCCATTTTTTGTGTTACTTAGTAAATTTTGACTGCAAGACCATTCTAACGAGCCATTCTATGGATCCTGCTGTCATCGTTATAAGCCCAGATCAATTGTTTAAATATGCGTTATCAACTCAACAGTTTTCAAGTTAATTGCTCTTCAAAAAGGTTTTTGTTCATAATATATTATTAACAAGACTAATAAAATAAAAGCTTGTAAGATTGTATCTCTGGTTCCCAAAGCACGTGACTGCCGTCAAATTTATAAAGTAGGAGGGTATGAGCTCTCGATGTAGTTTTGGTCTGATGTCTCGGAGTCGCTATAGTATACCTACTTCGCGTCTCAGTTTTTTCTCCTCACTGGACTTCTTAGCATGTACAGCTTGATCTAATTCTAAACTTATCCTGATATATGCCGTTGAAGCCTTGGTGCAAAATCATCATAATCAACGGTAAATAGCAACCGACCGGTTTGAAATCGCTCTTATCTCAAATGCCAATGCCACATCCAGCGGCACTTAAAACTTGTTATTTGAACAGCGTACGCGCCACTCACCTACAAGTTAGTCTCATCACAGCGCTCATACATACAGTCCTACACATGTGCCGCTCTTGCTCACTCGTGTTGACATAACCGCGATCGTCTACTGTTTTTCGCCAAAAACAGTCGAATGCCGATTCGCGCGTTCGTCAATCGCGTGCGTGTTTTGTTTTTTCTCTCCGTCCAGTTAGGAGTTCTCTTTTCGAATTCGCTGTCAGTTTTATAAGTGGCCAGTGTTTTTAAAATGATGCGTGCCTTGGATTGTGTGTCTCCTAATAGTTTTAAGATTACTCCGACGGAGAGTACGGAGGTGTTCGCTGTTACCAGTATCGCCGGATCGGTGAGTTTGCTATAAGTTACGTCGGACTCCAGCGGGCATTTTCGTGGCATGTCAAAATGATAGGTAAGGTTCGCAAATCAATCAATTCACTTTCGAGTATTTGTACTTAGTATTTGGTACCTAGTATTTATAATGTGAACTTCCAAATATCATAGCAACTAACTGCGTTATTTATAGACGTACTTGGACTACACATAAGTCAAAATGGCGAAAAAAATCATTTGGCTTTATCTGTCAATCAGACAATTGCATCAAGGCTTCTGATTACTACGTTGGCCACTGGTTTTCCTTGTGCATCCGTAGTCTCATTAATGCTTAAATAAATATATTGATTTTTTAATGCCTCCCTTATTTCTTCTTTTGTTTCTTCGTATACTTTCGGGAGGTGTTTCTTACGTAAGTAACTTTCATGAGGCAAAGTAATATTCTCACCGTATTCTTGATTGATACATTTTTCTATAAATCCTCTAAGTTTGGGTTCTGTAACTGAGCCCATGGGATATTACATTCTACTAAGAATTTCGTCAAATCTTCGTTAAATTGCATTTGCTTGTCTTTTACCAGCCTGTGTGAGAGCGAACCAAGATGTCTTTTAATATTGCATTTTTTGGGAATTATGTAAGAATGACACAAATTACAATATATGTTATCATTTCTAATACTAAAATTTATATCTTTATTGACTAGTTTCTCAAGAGTAGTAGTTTTTCTTGATTTGTGTGTTTTTGAAGATAGATGACGATCAACATTATATTTTTTGGGCTTCATATTAACTTTACATATTAAAGCAATATATGTGACCTTTCTGTGACTTAAGTTCGGAGTGCTGTCGTAGTATCGTATCCATTGCAATACATAGATATGCAAATTAACAAATAAAGCAAATCTTTCTATTGATTAGACGGCACTCTACCAACAAATATAAGTATGAACGACAGTCATAATGACGCATGTCAGCTATTTATTTGTTTTTTAAGTGGCCACTTCAGTGAGCTATCAGTCATCACTTCAAAGAGTATTTAGACATAAAAGATGAATAAATGATAACGGGTATATTTAATTTAATTAACCCCTAATTTAATTAACTATGTTACAAATACTAGGTACATTATAATACTCGTAAGTTAAGATTTTTTTGTAAACCTTACCTTGCCCTCAAACTGCCCCCTATAGTCCGACGTATGTTTAATAACTATTCACGTATTTTTTATATAAGATATTAATTAACTTAAATAACTCTTCAAATATTACGAAACATATGGAACGAAAACATAAAAAAGTTATAATAACTAAACTAATCATTATTAATTACTATCGAAATTTGGACCCCTAGGTATGTTTCCCATCACGCAGGCAGCATTCCCGCGCTGGATGGCAATAGCAATTCTCTTCGCGAGAAAGCTGCCCGCGCCAGGGTCGTCTGTTGCCTCCCTTAGCCCGCGGGCCAAGCCATATGCTATGAATTCGTATTGGGAGTCGAGACAATTGTATTTACGCGCCTTGATATTTTCCCGGGCGTTCACGTAATAGATATCGATGACCTTTGAAACTGGCGGTGTCTTCAGATGGACATCTGCACTTAATCAGCGTCGGGTCACAGGATGGACGACCGTTCCCGTACTTAGGAATACGTTGTGAGACGTTGATACAGTGGTTGTCACTGATGACACGGGAGTCTTCGAGCTGCTTGAGTTTTTTTTCAGTGAAGTTGAAGCTGCCTTTGCACTTGACAAAGTCCAGGTACTCCTATAAAGGCCTACTGCTGGTTCTTTTTGGGGTTAAAACATGAGATTGTATGTTAGTATTCTCCGTTATCTATTCCTCCCTGCTGAGGATCATGACTTTGTATCCATACTAATAATATAAATGCGAAAGTGTGGATGTCTGTCTGTTACCTTATTAACGCTTAAACGGCCGATTTAAATGGAATTCGGTTTAGAAATAGTATGAGTCCCGGGAAAAGACATTAGATAGTTTTTATTCCGGAAATCATCCGTAGGGAAGTGAAATCGGGGGAGAAAAATTGTATGGAGCTACGATATAATTTAAACGATTTCCACGCGGACGGAGTCGCTGGCAGAATAAAGCTAGTAGGTAATATTTTCCAAGAGTTTTGACCGATTTTAGTCTTTTCTTTTCTTATTCACCAGAGTAATCCAAGGTAGCTGAGTGGTGGGCGAAGAAAAAAGCCTCCAATAAGAAGAGATGCGTGAGCGAGGCGATAGATTTTTCCTCACACGCCGCTCTGCTATCTTGCACAGTTCTGCAATGGTGGATACTCACCTTTAAAGGGCTGAATTTCACTATTACTTCAAGATGCACCGACACCTGATTGAGCCTACTCTCAGACCAAGAAAAAAATACAGACGGAGCGTTACTAACAGTCTAGTGAAGCCAACCGGTGTTCAACCAAGCCCCATAAGTTTAGCACACGCTACACAAATTAAATCGCACAAAACTCGAAATAGATGATCTTGACAGCATTGCGACACGTGCTGAAGAGTTTTGTGCGATTTTGTTTGTATATGTGTGCGTGAGCGCGTGTTAAAATTGGCGTAGCTTGGTTTTGTTTGGGTGTGATTTGGCTTCACTTGACTGTTCGTAACGCTCCGTCTGTATTTTTTTCTTGGTCTGAGAGCCTACTTTGGAAGCGCAACCTATGAATAATACTGCAGTTCACAAACTATTTATTTCTTGCGCCAAGCATCGCTAATGGGCGTACAATAGAAATTCACTTAAAATGCCGTTTATCGAATTAACAATTACGTAAAATTATAGGATTGTTTTCCCTCCTCGGCTCGTCTTGTCTTGTCTCTGTTTGTTCTCTACCGGTGTTGCCAGAGCTATTCAAACTTGTTGCTACACAGAGCTATTAATTTTTGATTCGTGGCGATTCGCTACACTATCATCGAAATCTATACATTATTTAATCAGTACACTTACCTATGATATTTGTGACATTTTCTCACTTATCGCTGTGACAGAGCAAGTGCAAGGATGACGGATAATCTTATCCGCAAGGATAAGGTGATATGACATAACTCAAACACAATAACTGCTTAGCATAGCTGAGAACCATCTTAGCAGATATCACATGACTTTCGATAAAAAAACCGCACTCAGTTCGATTCATCTGTTTAAGAGCTACAATATCCCATACAGACACACAGATACTTTTGTAAACTTATAATACTTATCTTTCGTTTGCGTCGGGGATTAAAAATGGCAAACATCATACGCTGGAACTTAATATTATCAGCCAAGTATAAATATAAATAGGTTAGTAACTTAAGTTACCATTTACGGTGATCGGTCCCCGTTCTTCTTCTGCAGGCCTTATATTATCCCATATCAATCGAGGGACGACCGCTTTAGCCTAGTTGGTAATGACCCTGCCTACGAAGCAAGAGGTCCCGGGTTCGAATCCCGGTATAAGGGCATTTATTTGTTTGCTCCTGAGTCATGGATGTTTTCTATGCATTTAAGTATTTATTTATCTATATAAGCACCATAGTACAAGCTTTGCTTAGTTTGGGACTAGGTCGATTTGTGTAAGGTTGTCTCCTTATATTTATTTATTTATTTAATTTGGAGTCGGCTCTCCGAATCCTTAGTCTCCAGAGTGATCGTTTCTGGGTCGTCTTTGGGTCTGTGTTGGACGTCTCCAGAGGCCCTAGCACGATCGGTTTTATCGTTACGTTTTATGACAGACAGCAGACGAAGATTCAGATCCATATTGTTATTTGTGATCCATGTTAGACGGGCTCTACCGCGACGTTTTGGTTTCGATTTAAGTTCCAGCACTTTCTTCGTCATTTGGTCATCCTTATGACATGGCCATACTTACTACGTGTTTCTTACAGCATTTCCGTGGCCGAGAGTGTGTGAGTGGTGAGACTGTCTGAGATTAATCAATTTGTGAAGCAGAGAGGGAGAGAGGGTAACACCTGCAACCCCCTCAAATCTACGGTGATTCCCTTGTTACGTATAATCTTACTTAATTATTCACATGGATTAAGCAGGTTTAGAGATTAAGTAGGTAAATTAAATAACATGGCGAAAGTGAAAATCTCTTTACATAACTAGAAACTTGCATACATCTTATTAAGTAAGTAGTCCGTGATTTGAGAATGACTCAATTCAACTCACGCTTCGAAACCATTTCAAAAGTGAACTGTGAATCTCATAACAAACTCATTTACGAAATTGGTTAAAATTGCACACATCTTCTTGATTATTCCGTCTAACTTGGATGACTTCATTTAGGTAATCGACGCTCAGTGGTTATCGCAAAAGATGGAATTTTCTAGGCACTACCTAAGATTTGCCCGCGACTCCGTCCGCCTGGAACTCGTATCGTAAGCAAGCGAAGCGAGCGAAGTCCTATGCTTCAGGTTGGCCCGAAAATGTTTTTGGATATCTGTCCCTTTGTCCAGCTTTTCTCCTTTCCAAAGGTCACATTTCTCAACCGATTCTCGTGAAATTTCGAGAGCGGGTTCTTAATGTTTATCGAGTCACTTTTTTATTTCTTTTTAATGCATGCTCGCATATTCTACAGCTCACAGACGTTACAGTTAGATTCATTGGTGTAGGTACGCCTCGCCGCGCGTGGTTAAGCAACCTTGGCGTAACATAATAGCTGTACGTAACACATCTCATTGATTGAATCTATTTAATACGTATACAATACAGGTATACCTACGAGCGTTAGAGGCAATGGATGAAGGTAGATTTGACTTGACGTATACATCGGGGCAGCTAGCATGATAGGTTTTATAGTATCTAATACGTTTGCAAGCAAATTAATAGATGTGTGTGATGAATGTTTGACGGTCTGCGAGAAGATGGGTGCATTTTTTTTACACTACTTTGGTACTACCTACCTACTGTAATGCTGTGAAATTGTATGGAATAAATCATTGTAAGTAAATGGATATAAAATGTTTTACGTAAAACCGGACGGAAATGCGGAGCTCGTTGTATTTTTTTTATTTATTTTTTATAATATAGGAGGCAAACGAGCAGTCGAATCACCTGATGGTAAGCGATAATCGACGCCCATGGACACTTACAACACCAGAAGAGTTGTAGGTGCGTTGCCGGCCTTTAAGATGGGAGTACGCTCTTTTCTCGAAGGCTTGAAGGTTGTAACGGTCCGGAAATACCGCAGGCGACAGTTCATTCCAGAGTTTGGCTGTGCGAGGCAGAAAGTTTCGGGAGAAACGCACAGTTGAGGACTGCCAACCATCTACGTGGTGAGAATGGAAAAGCTGTCGCGTAGGGCGATGGCGGAAGGAAGCGGCGGGGATTAATCCGAACAATTCTTCGGAACACTCCCCATTGTACATGCGGTAGAAAATGCAAAGCGAGGCTACATCTCTACGCAGTGCTAAGGGATCAAGCCGATCGGAAACACGCTGGCAGCCGACAATTCGAATCGCTCTCCGTTGAATGCGGTCTAGAGGGAGGCGTTGGTACTGAGGAGCCCCTGCCCACAGATGACAACAGTATTCCATATGTGGACGGACCTGCGCCTTATAGAGCTGTAGGCGGTGAGCCGGCGTGAAATACTGTCTCGATCTGTTGAATATGAAAGTGCCTCAGTTTGTATTTAAATTCCGTGTGGTACGACATACTGCACCGCACCTCCGTCCGGAGATGCGGCGTAGTGTGACATCCGCCTAAGCTCCAGGAATGGCGCCTTCGTTGGTTCGGCCACGTCTCTCGCAGGCCGTCTGACTACGTAGGGAACAAATGCCTTGGCCTAGTCCTGGACGGCCCTCGACCCCGCGGCAGACCTAAGAAGCGATAGCTGGATGTCGAGAACGCCGACACGAGCGAAAACGGACCCACAAAAGAAGACGCCCAGGATCGTGAAAAGTGGAGGAAAGCTAGTAGGAAAGCGGACCCTGGCAAAGGCCGGGATAACGCTAGGCAGAAGACGACTGTCGACAACACAGCACAGCCATCCGTGCACTTTATGCATTGTAAGTAATAAAGTTCTATATACTTAAACACAGGATGGTCAGTTAACTGTGTTGGCGTATGTATCTGGCTAAAAATTATACAAAACAGTGTTTTTAAAACTCGCATGTTTATATGACAGCAAACGAATGCATTCACTCCCCACCTGTGTCTAGACTAAAGTAATCATAATCAAGCCACGCTCGATGTCACTCTTGCGCACGTGCGATCCACGCCAAAAATATGTATACACGATAGCAACTTATTCTTTAGAAGTCACAGGTCCATATATGCGTCATTGAGTTTCAGTTTTAGTCATAAGACTAAAGATTAAAGATGGAAGATTGGATTAAAGTTTTGTGGTAATCCACGACTCTTTGCAAATACAGCTTAAGTTAAAATATAATACATTTTATAGCAAATAATAATTAGTTAGTACTTTGTAGTAGTTACTATTCTTCTATTTTATATTACATGTAAGAGAGATAGAAAGCAATTGGTTTTTAAATGAGGGTATAGCAACGTTAGAAATTGAAACGATTCGAAATCAATTTCTATTAAATTTCTGCTGTGTTGATTTCAATATAGCCCTTTGCCAGGCAAATTGATAATTCATACTAATCCATACTAACCTTTCTAATATTATAAATGTGAAAGTGTGTCTGTCTGTCTGTCTGTTGCCTCTTCACGCTTAAACCGCTGAACCGATTAAGATAAAATTTGGTATGAAGATAGTTTGGATCCCGAGGAAGAACATAGGATAGTTTTTATCCCGGAAACCATGCCCGGATGGGGTGAAATTGGGGATGAAAGTTTATATGGTGCTACGAGTTCCACGCGGACGGAGTCGCGGGCAGAAGCTAGTATTATAAATGCGAAAGTGTGTCTCTCTCTCTGTTACTTCTTCTCGCTTAAACCGCTAAACCGATTGAGATGAAATTTGGTATCGAGATAGGTTGAATCCCAGGGAAGGACAAAGGATAGTTTTTATCCCGGAAATCATTTTCTAAGGGGGTGAAATAGGGGTGAAAGTTGGTATGGAGCTACGATATAAACGAGTTCCACGCGGACGGAGTCGCGGGCAGAAGCTAGTCTTAAATCATAGTCACAAAGAAGGTTCCAACCGCGTCCATACCACGTCCATACACATACGACCTTAAAACATTACCCTCATTTCTGCACTAGTAAGGTAATAATCGTGCAAATAAGATAAGATTAGATTACTTAGTCTGCAAATTAAATAAACGATAAACGATTTCAAATAAGACGTAGGTATTAAAATGAATATCACAAAGGTGGTCGAACTTTATGAATATCTGGGGGCATGGCAGTGCCCCCGCCAAGTCGAGCAAAACAGCGGCACGACCGTACCATCCTTTTCTCGAAGGAGTTCGGGTCATTTTTGACCCCCCCTATAACTTCGTTGTGGATAAAACTAGAAGCCTGAATTTTCAGTAACCAAGCACGCATTGTAGGTATAAACACGATATATTTCAAATTTCATTCAATTTGATCCAGTAATTTAATAATTATAACTAGACAAAGTATCTTAATTTTGTCACTGACTGACTCACCGATCATCAAAATTCTAAGGCACTTCTAGCAGACATACAAGCTTCAAATTTAGAATACAATTAGTGTTTAGTGTATAAATCAGGGGAAATCTAAAAATAAATTGCATGTTCAGTCCAGTTTTCTAGATACACCAACTGCATACAATGACTTTGTAATCCCATATATAAACATATAAAAAAATTAAAAAGCAAGAATGGGACTGCATTCTTAATTTATATGTATTTATAACACAATAAACTACAAAAACAAGTGAGATCGCATAAAAAACATTCCATGTAAAAAGACGCCGAGTCTCGAAACTCTTCCACCTTAAAAAGTTGTGAGATATTTCGTAGAGCCAAGTCCCAGCCATTCTTATTAATCTTTATTAGCTAGCTAAATAAAATTTTGTGACTTGAACGAAAACGCTTGAGACCCGTGGCGTGACGCGGGCCTCAAGGGTCATAGTGAATGACAATCGTTTCATATTCATTCAAGGTGCGACAGAGTATACCCGCTCTTAAAACTTTAGACACTCATCATAACAAACAACTTGTTCTTATTATTGTTAATGTTTCTTAATTCATGTCGTACAATTATAGCTCTTGCATTCGCCATCGCTAAAACGCAGTCCGTCACTTTTTTTCTTAAAACCGCCAACCGGCCTGCACTCCAACCATAATGCCACTCGCGGCGCTCTCTAGTCCGACGTTATTTTTTGACGTAATCAGCGTTTATTAACGTTGTAGATTATAAAAATAGCTAACACTCATAACTATGTGACTATTTGTCTTGCGTTACTTTCTTCTCCATGTGACTATATTTTTAATCCAATTTTCGAGAAAACTCAACATTTTTTTTATTTTTATTTGGTGTCTAAAATGTCACCATTTCTATTAGCACAATGTAATGAAAGGCAGGAAAAACTTGATATCATCGCTCAACACTCTGTAATTGGTCAAATTTAAATAACCCGTGACCCAGGTCTTGAAATGTCATTTTAGTCACTAATCGCGTGTCATGGGCGTATAGGTCAGCAGAAGGTGGTTTAATATGGTTTTTGTGGACGTATGTGTGTATTTGTGTGGAGCGTGTGAGGTGTCGTTAGATTCCTCTTAGTCTAATGAACGACACAGGCTAAAATATTCGTAAATAAAAGGCAGAAATATCTTGACATACAATAATTGTTACACTATAACTAACCTATCAGGCAATATCTGACAAGTGTTTATAAAGTGACTCAAATGACGAAACCCGATAATTGTAAACTTAATCGTCTTTAACTGTAAACCGATCGATTTCACATAAAATGGGCTTCAACTTCTTCATATGAAACTCAAAATCCGTGTCTCTAAATCACTTTTAACCTCGTCCAGCTGTAAAGACTAAAACATACCTTATAACGGCACAACCTCCTTTTAAGAGAAGGTTAAGCCGTTGTGTTAACAAATTTTGAACCATACTTTGGGGCCTAAAACTTTAAATAAACCGATTTTTATCGGGATAGTGATTTATTTATTTATTCGTATATTTTTTTAAGACCGGCGGAACGGTCATTGTGGCACTCTTTGGGGGAGGCCTATGTCCAGCAGTGGACATCTTTCGTCTGACATGATGACGATGATGATAAATTTTTACAGTTGTGCACAATATTCGGTGTCCGACTGTAGAAGTGTAGATGGCGGGCCTACTTTGAGCTACACCGACAAGATGTTAGCTCTTAAATAAGAAATTGTTTCATAAAAAAGATTACGTAGGTATTAAATTAATAATTCTTTAATTAATTAGAGCTTCAGAAGTCACTCGAAAGGTGAAAACAGACTAAACCAACGCATGGAATGATACAGAAGCTGTTTTGTATTCGCGAGGTTCTAAGATATTCGCAACAGGCCAATGGTTTGTAGTGATAGTTTAGATTTCGCCTTATTACAATGGTAACTGCGCCTAAGATAGCTCTCTATTTAAAAAATAGCCTAATCCTGATCCCCTTTTCTCTTCAACATTCAAGAAGAAAACTTCACAAACTTCGGACTTTTCTTACCAAATTGTGACAATTATATATATATGTTTAATATAACGACGGCGGCAAACAAGCGTACGGCCCGCCTGATGGTAAGCGGACACCGCAGCCTATAGACGCATGCAACTCCATAGAAGTAACATGGGCGTTGCCGACCCTTGATATGCAAACCAAACAAATTCTCTCGCTCTCAACACAACGCATTCTCGGGAGCTCTGGCGACCTTGCTCACCTCCAGGAACACAACACTGCGGAGGCACTTCCCCAGTTGGGCTGCTCCATATTCGAGCGGGATGACATTTCGCTGTGCCCAACCTCACCTAAACATACATGTCTATTCGTCCTTACGTGTCCCGAGATAACGATGTCTAAATCGCATTGATGTGACATCATGTTTGTTTGCGTGATATGAGGCCTATTATAGGACAAAAGGATAAATAGATTTTACCTACATATTATAAATGAAATGAATAGACTAAAAATACACTGTTGCAAATTGGTCTTCAATAAACACGTAACTGCTTTGGTCGAAAATATCATCTGCATTATTATACAATTTTCGGACTCGCCATAGTCCGTAAGCGCGATACGAGTGTTATTCATTTATGCTAGACACATATTTGAATAACAAAACGGTACGGACTTCTGGGTAGGGAAATAACCAATGAATGTGTTAGAATGATTGAATAGACTATCGAAATGTGTTTAATACATATTATTTATGTAGGACGGGCGAACTTGCAATATATACCGACCGATCAGACCAATCATGGCGCCGGTAGCCGTCTTTCCGTAGATTCTTGTCAAACTTTCCATACATTCAGACGGATTGCATTACGGACATTTACTGATATTTACTACTAATAATTATAGGAGTGCCAATCGGCTTTAACTGACATGCGTCAAGTTTAAAGTTGCAATGGATTGGAATTACATCTAGCTTTCTATTCACGAATATTTCAATTGTAATGTTGCGTTTTTAAAGGAGCATGCAACACATCTAAGCAATTATAGTTATTTCCTGTCACAATGGAAGGTACAAAATCCGGCCAAGCGCGTGTCGGGCCACGCGCAGTGTAGGGTTCCGTATTGCCTGTCTGTCTTAGTTACACCGACGTGCGGTGCGGTTCCGTCGGCCGAATTTGTACGAAAATCGGCCTTTCCAAGTACACATTAAGTTGGTCGAATATTACTCGGTAACTACTTATGCCTACCTGTCCGTGATAGTTTACCTTTTAAATTAATTATATGTACTACTACCACAAATTTTTAGTAGTAGTAGCCATTTAGCTGGCAGGGGAGGGGGAGGGGCATGACTCGAACAAAAATTAGAGCTTTAAAGCCCAGTATCTCGCAAACTACTTAATCACTGATTTAAAAAATGGTTTTAGGAAACCCATAATACTTTTAAACGAGCTATCCAACGATACCCACACCATGGGTTTAACGAGAAAAAAAATGACATCCCCGCTTTAGGTGTAAACATTTTTTTGGGTACCTCCCGTACCCAAAAAAATTTTTTGTTCAAGATTTTTTTTGTATGTACTTTTTTGTCGGCGTGATTAATTTTTATACCGATGCCGAACAGTTTTCTAGTAGTAATGGTTACTGAGCTAAGTCGAAGACGGACAGACAGACAGACAGACGGACATGGCGAAACTATAAGGGTTCCTTGTTGACTACGGAACCCTAAAAAAACACGGATCCGTCCGGCGACCCCCGTTCCCTGGTTATGGTAGCGACCAGGGTACCAGCGGGGTCAGGAGTGCTAAGAATCTTCGGCGAAGATCCGGCTATACGAGAGGCGCAAGACCGATCACTCTTTGGGGGAGGCCTATGTCCAGCAGTAGACGTCTTTCAGCTGATACGATGATGACTGGACTTTTCATCTGCATTATTTAGATTAACACGAGTATAACCTCTTAATGAAACAAATTATTTTATTACTTAACCTGGAAGTACCATGATCAAATTTTAAACGATATGATATTAAATATTAGGGGACAATCTTACACAAATCGACCTAGTCCCAAACTAAGCAAAGCTTGTACTATGGGTACTAGACGACCATAAACATACTTATATAGAATAATAAATACTTAAATACATAGAAAGTCTTGAAATAGTTGTCTTGTAATAAATTGAAATAAAATAAAATAGAAAACATCCATGACTCAGAACATATATTCGAGCTCATCACAAAAATAAATGCCCTTACCGGGATTCGAACCCGGGACCTCTTGCTTCGTAGGCAGGGTCACTACCAACTTGGCTAAAGCGGTCGTCAAAGCACGTCACTGTCGTCTAGCACTTCTATTAGCTCGAATATTTTGTTCCCGAGTCATGGATGTTTCTATGTATTTAAGTATTTATTTAATTATGTTTATCATCGTCTAGTACCCATAGTACAAGCTTTGCTTAGTTTGGGACTAGGTCGATTTGTGTAAGACTGTCCCCTATTTAAAAAAAAATGTATCAATACTGTGTCGCTGCAAACCATCGCCGTGTCTAAGCGCTCTGAGTGAGCAATGCTGAAGAGGAAAGAATTTTTGTGAGAAAGAATTTTGGCCGAAGGCAGTCAAGTACCGACGTTTCCACGGTTGGTTACCAGACGCCACGAAGTTGCGTAACACATCGCAGTTATAGTGTTTTAATGTTTTCAAATAAGTTTATATTGATACGTATGTTAGTCTGTAAGGTATGTGTAAGTATGGGCCTTTGTTGCCTGCCCCCATTCGGGGCAAGAATCGCTACGCGCTACGCTCGTATTCGGTCGCTCGGTCCCGTGGTTTTCCTCGTATGTAGCGGAAAGCGACTACGGCGGTCTGACGCATATGTGTCGTCATTGGCCCTGAATGTGTTTAATAAATGTGATTAAAAATAAATATTAAACTTAATTCGCGTGTTCAAATCGATTATAATTAAAATCCCGTAGTTCACCTAGATACCAGAATAAATAACTACGTACAGAAGGTTCTCTGTTAAAAAATCCCCTGTTTAAGAGGGAAGTATAGCAGCGCGCGATTGACAAATACTTAGGTACTTTTTATATGAAATTTCCATTTCGGGAGGAACGTTTTTCTCTAACTAAATCTTAACAAATCACTTTGATTTTGATCTTGATCGCATCAGCATAATAATATGAAGGATGATACGATTAACTTTAAAAAATATATTTAGGTAACTATATTTTTTAATTTATTGCAAATTTTGAAAAAAGGAAAACCTGTAAACCAGCCTTTCATTGTGTCAATAACGTACCTACTAAAATATCATTGAGATTGGAAAATATGTAGAAGTGGAAAAACGTTTTCTCTTTTTCTATGGACGAGTACGTAGTATTCCAAAGGTATAATACTTGCCTCTTAAGTATGCCGAACGAGCCTTAACGTGGCCATCCCTTTTTTTCGCATGCAACGCGCTGCGATAGAACGCGTGCGTGCCGTAGCAGCGCTAACATACCGGCCACGGCCGGTAGGCGTATTACTTGTTGCTGCGCGACGAAATCACGGAGTGAGCCGCCCCTGGCTCAGTACCTACTCAGATTAATTTTCTGTGAACAACAAACAACCGATTTGGTATTTAAACATAACTATCGTCTGCTAAGAACTCACCTAACAATACAAAACACTATTTACCAATTATATTTACTTAACAACAAATGTTATCGGTACTAGTTATTAACTTATTAATCATCTCAGACTTTCTGGCGCGAAGAGTTTCAAAGCTTCACGGGCTGCTGACGCCATCTATCCTTCTTTAGTGGAAGTAGAACTTAGTTACGCTACTCCACGCTAGATGACATTATAAATCTATAGCTTCAAATTATTATTATCAGTGATCGTAACTTTTGTATTTTTGGTGGAGCGTAGTGTTATTAACGGGATTGGTATAAAGAATTTCAATCATAATGCTTGAAATTCTTTATACCAACTATATATAATAAATTGCTTAATTAGCGTTATTAACGTTTATATTAACCTTAATTACAATTTAGTTTGATATTGTCTATACCAATTCCGTTAACAACACTACGCTGCACCAAAAATGCTACAAAACTAACGATCACTGATTATATAATATTTCGTAGATTTGACTTGTTATCCTCGATTGGGTTTGCGGTTATCCCGTTTTCCTTTAAAATATTCCATGCAAAATTATGCAATTATTTTAAATTCTTGAAAATACGACATTTGCGGAGTGGAGTGGGGTTATTTCGAAGTTTATAATTTTTATCCTCAATTACGTATGTGGTTAGGCAATTTACCTTAATTAAGTATTGCATTCATTGAAATAATGCAATTATAACAAATTTTTGACAATAATTAATTACATTTTCTTTCAGTTAAACATTTTCATGCCATATAGTTTTATATTTTCCGACAACCAACTAATACCTACCTACTATTCGACTAATTTGAAAAAAGTCTTATTAAGTAATTGTAATCCTTGGGCGACCGAGCTATGTTCGGGTAAAAATACGGAGCTGTTGAGGAAGGGCACAGCGAAATGTCATCCCGCTCGAATTTGAAGCACCTCCACCACCACCTGGAGTATCTCCGCCTTGATGCAGGAGACCGCAGTCATAATAACACTACTACTTGCTCTGTAGTAGTGTTGTGTTCCTGGAGGTGAGCAAGGTCGCCAGACCTCCCGAGGATGCTTTGTGTTGGGAGCGAGGGAATTTGTTCCTTCAGCTGTCAGCACGGCGAATCCTCAAACATATAAGGGTCGGCAACGCTCATGTTACTCTTTTGGAGTTGCATGCGTCTATAGGCTGCGTTGTCCGCTTACCATCCTGCGGACCGTTCGCTTGTTTGCCACCGTCGTATAAAAAAACGAGAGGACGAATTTTCCCAGACATAGGACCTTGTTAGATGGATTTTTCGCCCCCCCTTACTTATGTTCCAAAATTTTATCGAAATCGTTAGAGCCGTTTCCGAGAACGTGATTGCAAATATACATATATTCATAGAAATAGTGCTCTTTTAATAGTGTTGGAATATACATATCCATACTAATATTATTACTAATATATTATGCGAAAGTGTGTCTGTCTGTCTGTCTGTTACCTCTTTACGCTTAAACGGGGAAGGACATAGGATAGTTTTTATCCCGGAAATCACCCCCAAGGGGATGAAGCGGGGGGTGAAAGTTTGTATGGAGCTACGATATAAACGAGTTCCACGCGGACGGAGTCGCGGGCAGAAGCTAGTACTTATATAATATATATACATATATTCATACAAATATTGCTCGTTTAATAGTATAGGATAGGATTGGATACGTATCACCACACGCTCTTCAAAACATCTCTAGTCCGTAATTTCCTAATTGCGATAGCTTCATATTGAACTCCCCTGAACTCCTTCAACGAAACATTTTCGGAATTAGGTATCGAATTCGGAAAAGTATGCCTTCGCACAACTGAGTCTTCGAAATCATGTAGTAGTATAATGAGGTATAATTGAACGAGAGAGCGAAGCGAATGACTTGCTAGGGCCAAATTCTTTCAATGTCCGTTTCTCCACCTTTTCTCCTCTACAGACCTCGTAGCATGGACGACCTTATCACACGATAAGTGACAAGATAGAGCGTCCGTCACTGGCTGACACCGTTCAATAGAACGAGACGGACGCTCTATCTTGTCACTTATCGCGTATGGTCGGCCACCATGATATACGGGGTCAGGGGACCGATTTTTGACTTTCGAGCGCTCGACTCTTTCACTCGAAAACTGACAAATATTATGAAATGCTATTTTGAAATGACGACAGAAAATTTAAAAACGTGCGGTATTGACCACTTGTATTCAATTCTATCAGTAGAAAGTAAGTGCCTGTGATTATGACACTACAATAGCATTTACTTTTATTTAATTTTCGAGCGCTCGAAAGTCAAAAATCAGCCCCCATTTCTTAACCGATTCTCGTGAATTTTTCCTCCCCCAAAGAATGCCAAAGTAACCGATCCTGTGCCAACCGCATAAAGCGGACTCCCGCGAACTTTATGGCCGCTCCACACAATGGGCCATCCTACAGGACTAGGTTATCGATAGGTTGCTGAATTCGCTTGTTCCCCGTGTGGTGTCGGGTTAGAATAGCGCCACCCCTTTCTTCCTGAGGGTGTCGTAAGAGTTGACTAAGAGGACAGGGTTGAAGTGTGTTGTGGGCGATGGGCTAGCAACCCTGTCACTGCGATATCTCATGTTGTTGATCTTTTATACGCACATTTATGCTAAAAGTGGTACTGGAACATAAGTTTCATGTGCTCTGCCTACATATCCATACTACTCGTAATATTATAAATGCGAAAGTGTGTCTGTCTGTCTGTCTGTCTGTTACCTCTTCACGCTTAAACCGCTGAACCGATTTGGATAAAATTTGGTATAGAGATAGTTTACGTCCTGGGGAAGGACATAGGATAGTTTTTATCCCGAAAATCATCCCCTGAGGGGGTGAAATGGGGGATGAAAGTTTGTATCGAGCTACGATATAAACGAGTTCCACGCGGACGGAGTCGCGGGCAGAAGCTAGTTTTAGGTATAAAGGCTTGAATGGATGTATGTATGTTGCAAAATGTAAAAAAATAAGTGAAAACTTTAAATATCTACGAATGTGATGCGCGCCCTATAACTCTTGTTTATCTCGTGTCTGTGCGCTAAAGGCAATGAATATTTTCTTTGTTGCATATCCCCTGCTAATCTTGAGTTACATCCTGTACACTTAACCCTGCTTTATGCAGACGTGAACCAAGATTTAAAAAAAGTTATTAGAAATCGTCAGGTAGGTACCTACCTTTTTTTTGACGCTGGGGAAATGTGTTTCTCCCCTCGGACTCGACGAATCGAGTCCAAGGGGGCACATACCCCCCGGCCCGAGGTACTATCGACAGCACAGCTAACTGACCATCTTTGCACCTTAAGTGCATTGTAATAAGGTTCTATATAAACACAGGATGGTCAGTTAACAGTGTTGTCGTTTGTACGTAGGTACCTACCTACCTTACCATGAAGGTGGGTTTGTAGAAAATTTAAACCTAAAACCTAAACTTTGTAAAATCCATACTTAATATTATAAATGCGAAAGTGTTTCTGTCTGTCTGTTACCTCTTCACGCTTAAACCGCTGAACCCAGTTAGATGAAATTTGGTATAGAGATAGTTTGAGTCACTGGGATAGTTTTTATCTCGGAAATCGTCCCTTAAGAGGGTGAAATGGGGGTGAGAATTTCTATACAGCTTCGATATCAAAGAATTCCACGCGGGTGGAGTCGCGGGCCGAAGCTTTTTGTTCAACCATAGGACTCACTGTATAGGACTTAAAATAATGTATGCATTAAAAATGTATCACGGAAACAATCTTGATTAGTGATTCTAATCTCGAATTCGTAAAAAAATTATATAAATTGGAATAATCGACTAGACATTATTAGAACACAACAACAGCTTGCATTACTTTTACGGTCACAAACTTTACTTTGGGACCCGCTAAATTAAAGAACGCGATCGTAACTACAGTAAAAGTAAAAAAATGTGTTTATTGCAGAGTTACAAAAAAATCTACCGACATATCAAAAACGAATGCAAGTAGGGCATCTATGCAGTAGATTTCGTATCTGTCGTAAATGGAATGTCAAGCAACATAAGTAGGTATTAATGCACGAATATCCCTTTCAGATCGGAAAAACAAGGAAAATGAAGTACATTGACATATGTTTTTATTTGGCAGTTAAATGTTATCAACCCGCACAGTTGTATTGGCCGGGTCCGAAAGGGCTATGATTGTTTACAGTATTTAATTATGTAGGTACACTAAGGTACTTAATAGTTTCTGATCTCAGTAAGTTCCAGTTAAATAAAAAAAAACATTGAAAAGTGACTACGTAATTATATTTAATAGCTAACTCCACGATGAATGCCTGTTAGAAGAGGCAAACTAAACTAATAATATTTTCTGACTTAATTTTTCCGCATTGATTCTTCTCGAATACCACCATCCATAACCTACGGATAACCCGTAGCGCCTTTGACCGCTAACAACGGTTAAAATATGAGTTTATTTATAGTAAACCATAGTTTTATCCTCTGACGCTGTCTGTTTTTTGAGGAAAATTTACTGAACACAATAAGGTATTGTCCCGGTCCCTGACACAGTCCCGATAGTTATTCGTAGTACCTTCAATTGTAAGTCATAGCAATAAAGGTGACAGGCATGGTGCCAATAATTGGAAATAAGGTGTTAAACATCGGGACGTTTACATTACATTTAAGGCTGTGCATTGGAAATTATCGCGTGCTTTGAAACGCTGTTCTGACTAGATTAAGAAACAATAAGGTCTGATTTTCAGATATATGATTCTTGACTATATGATTGTTTATCTGATTTTATCGATACATAATTGCTTAAAATTTCCTCGATAGAAAAAAATACAAAGTTGGGTCTGTATTTTCCTTTTTTTACTCAGCCTACTCAAACGATACGTTATTTTACGACACAATCAAGTTAATACTGTATTATTATATATCATCTAAAATCTCACGTTATGAAATTTAAATAAAACGTCTCTAAGTTAGTTATTTATCGAAATTTGACCAAAAAAGCCATTCCCGAAGAGTGTTAAATCTCTTTTCCTCGTGCGCGGAAGGCATCAGCGTGTATCTGTCTAGGGGGCGTGTTCGACTCAAATCAAGGCATCGCCTTAAAGGAGAATAATTATAGCCTATTATTTTTTAC
This sequence comes from Epinotia bilunana, assembly GCA_947049275.1. Lineage (NCBI taxonomy): Eukaryota > Metazoa > Arthropoda > Insecta > Lepidoptera > Tortricidae > Epinotia > Epinotia bilunana. The sequence continues at coordinate 3,860,931 of OX346269.1, read as the reverse complement.
ATAACTAAACTTAGTTCATTGTTGTAGCCAATAAGTAGGCTATAGATGGACGAGTGAGTTCGAAGATACGAATCCGTTTATTTCATTTTAGACCGAGACTTTTCATAGTGTTTTTCACGACTACTGCGAGGATGTAGCTGGATTTACACGTGTCCATCTAGTGCTTACTTTTTAGTGTCTACAGCAATGCAGTAAGTACGTTCCAGTGCTTGACAGGTTAGAGGACTGTAGGTGTCACTGTCATCTTACTTACTAGTTACTTTCCTTTATTGTATTTCTTGCTCATATTTTAGCTTTTATAAAATCCTAGTGACAAACCGACAACTAGTTTCTCAACTATTGTGAATCCATTATTTCCAAAGCAAAATATGCAAACTAATAACTCGAAGTTAAAATATGAACATAATTTGTCGAAGCAAGAAGTGAATAATGTTTTACCTTTTATATAAGAGGAAACAAGCGCTAATAAATATATTGGATATTCGTCCTTTCGGTCGTGAGACGAGCAATCATGGCTATTGATATTGAAAGTTATGTGCCTGCGAGAATTATGTTGTGCTATTTATAACATGCAATCTTGAGTCAATAAGTGGGAAATAATTAGTTTTACTTTCGCATTATAATTAATTAAGTACTTACGAGTCAATTAATCAAAAACATTAAGGGGAAATGTGGCATTAAGTCCGCCTTTTGTACGATAAGTAGTTCTTTTGTGCAGTAAAGATTAAATAAATAAATAAATGTGGGATGACGCGCGCCCCATACAAAACCTTCAATTTCGTACCGCCGAATAGTCTCCTCTCCTGTCAAATTTAGACCTATGTAAATATTTTTTCTAATTATTTTATTAGATTAAAGAAGAGTTGGACTATGTTTCTGTTTCGTTTTATAACATTTGTGAACATTTGACGCCTGTAGGCGATGGTAAAAATAGGGTATATTTTTACCTATTTTTGGACATGGTAATAAAACTGTCGATTAATAGGCGGCGGTATCATTTATTTACCTATTTAATCGGATGGCGATGTGTAAAATAGGCGAATATCCATGTAATTTTTTTATAGAAGCGAAGCGCCTAGTTATTTCGCCGACAGTTTTGTCGGTCATTTAGCACCACCCAGGGGACACGTGCAGGGTTGTGGTAGGTAAATCCTGCGGACGCGAGCAACAGATTGTCCCCCAAATTTATTTTATCATTTATCGCTGTTGATAAGAAATTCATCACGTTCTGTTTCGTTCTGTGTGACTGTTCTCTTATCCACAACGATAAAGTGATAATAAGGGAACCATCTTAGGCGCGCTTATACTCACAAAATTTCGCGAGAATTCGTTCCCTTCGCTCACTTGCAAGATAATTATTCGTGATCATGAATTCCGCTGATTCAGTGACGGAATTCGGGTGCGTAGCGAGCCGTAGGTATATAAGTACCGCGTGGGGGCCTCAGCGGACCACCTTACAGGCGGTAATAGGGAAGAAAGCCCTCGCTCTAAGGCGTGGAGAGCGACGTAATCTGTGACGACGTACGGAAGGAGGCTGCGGAGCGGGCTCGCGAAATGATCCTCTCGCGGATCACGGACTGGAGGCAGAGCCAGGCGCTATGTTGCCTCCGCCGTAGTGGAACCATACAGGGAGTCGGGGCAAGCCCTGTAAGAAATGGTTCCACAGGACTGGAGGCGCTCGCCTAGCTGACGCCTCGAAATGCTGCGGCCTGCTACTGTGGGCCGCCCGCCAGAACGTACGCAGTTGAATGCCAAGAGCGATCCTGCGACGCCCCCCTTTACAAGGCGGGGCCGTATGTCGTTGGTAGTTTTAGACGGTAGTCCAGCTTCGGTTAATCCGTCATACCCGTCCTGCCTCGCCGGACAGCCCCCCTATTCTGTAACTTGTTTTAAGCTAACCTCAACGCTCACCCACAAATATATCTTGACACCGCGATGCGTAATAGTAACCAAGCGTAGGTAGAGGTCTAGTTTCGTGACGGGTGACCGGCGGGGTGAGCCGCATTAGCGCCTAGCGAATAACAGCCGGGATGCGTAAACGCATTTGCCTAACGTAAAAAAATGGCCTTATTCATTATAAACATGCGTGTCTCGAAAACCCCTGCACGTCTATCATGGGACGGCCGCGACATACTCTCGATTTTTCTCGCACTATACCTCTTGTTCTAAGTGTTCTAATAAGAGAGAGACGGATAGTACGAGAAAAATCGAGAGAGCTCGCGCGCCGTCGCGTGATAGCCGTCCTGGGGTATTTTAGAGAGATTTTTAGCATTATTCGTGACTAATTTCCTACAAACTAGTAGGTAAGTGTAATTTATACTGGAACATTTGCAACCAATAAGGTAAGGTTACTATTGACGTCGAGTCGGGATTTTCCTTATTAAGTATTACTCACTTTAGTCAATAAAACAATAGGAATTAGAACAATTGTCTTCATTGCAGGATTGATCAGCTGACAAACTGTGCATTTTGTTAAATTAAGTGTAAAAATTTGAAGTTTTAATTAGTTAAGTTTAGGTGCGTTTGAAAATGGTGCATCATAATTCACCCCTCAGAGCGAGCATTGGAGAAATAAAGAGAATTTCATCGTCAATTATAAGGAGGGACAGTGAGGTATGACTATTAAAATGTTATTATAATATACTATAGCTTTTGCTTAGCATTAGATATTCTAAGCGATTGCCTACATTAATTGGTTAATACAAATTAAAAATAATAGTATTTTATGCAATCGTTATATAATGTAGGGGAGAGTGGGTAACAGTGGATACACTTTTGTTTGAAGCCCAATATTTCTGGAGTTAAGTACAATTTAGTCCTAGCATTTGAATCCATCGGTTTGTAACACTACCAGGGTATACAAAAAACAGATGACAAACATTCCAACAGCCATAGATTTTAGTCAAAAGATTTTTTTTTTATAAATGGGAAATTATCCATTGTGACCCATGCATGGGTTACATTGGATAAGCCCTTGGGGTACAGTGGACCTCATGGGTCACAGTGATTTTTTGCAGGATTTATTAAGAAAAACTCAATTAAAAATATTATTTATTTATCATTTTGTTTCATAAGACCACGTTTAGTAATTAACAGTAGAACAGTGTCTGAAACTACATCTAATCAACAATAATTATATCACCTCTGAGATCAAGAATTACGTAATGTTTCAAAACATTTGAACCATGGTATAACAAAAATATTAGGTATTTATTAAGGTAATTCAGTCTCATAATTACTAATAGTAAGTATTAATAGAACGGAGTGTCCAAAACTATAACTACTCAATGACAATTACGTTAACTTGGAGATCAAAGACTGTAAACATACAAACGCACTTTGTACGCTACCTGTTATTAACACTAATCAGTCATCTTTATATTACACTTCAATAATTATACTTAAATATCACAACAAAGTCATGCAACAAAAAAATCTCTCAAAAAAAATTAAAACAAAAAAAGTTAGATTCTGCTTACTTATAGGTTAAATTTTTAACAAAACAATGCTTCAATTTTAATCAGCGTGAAGCTAAACAAGTCAACAAATTGCTGAATCAACGAATATCTATCCTAGAAAAATCTAAATCAAAGGTATAAAACCCCTGTTGCCTTTTTGTTTGTCCCGAATATGATGGATTAGGCAAAAACATTTTTACGTCTGACACGAGCACCACCGAGATGTCAGGGACATTTGGGAGGCGAAATTTACCATTTCTCGGATCTCTCCTTAAAAAACTAATTTCGGTTTCCCCATTTGCTGCATCTTTTAACACCTTTCCAGCGTAGAAAACTTTTTTATTATTTGTTTTAAACTCTACCAGGACATAATTTTCTTCTTTTGGTAAAGTCGGCAACTGTTCGAAACATTCTTGATCAACGATACCCAAATAAGTTTCTGTTTCTTCAAACGATCCCTCTTCTTCGGAGTGAACACTTAAAGTATCGTTTTCCTCATCACTCGAATCACTTTGTAACACTTTCCTTTTGACGGACGTCCTTTTCTTTACCGCTTGCTTTTTTTTCTTGGACTCTTCCTTGGAGTGAACACTTAAAGTATCGTTTTCCTCATCATTCGAATCACTTTGCAACACTTTCCTTTTGACGGTCGTCCTTTTCTTTACCGCTTGCTTTTTTTTCATGGATTGTTTAGCAATTTCTCGTTCTTCAATCTCATTCTTATTAGGTGTGTCTGTAGCTATCATTGATTTACCTTTCCTCCTTGGCTTTCTGTTATTTTTTCTTGGGCCTGCTTTAGGTAATCCTCTAATATCTAAAGGGCTCTTAAAAGCTTTCGAAGGCCCTGCCACAGGCGTTAAAACTTCATCAGAAGTTACGGTTGGTACTACGGCAGTCGACGTTATTACAGAATTAGAATGGTTGTGATCCATAACAGCTTCCGATTCCTTTTGATTTCCCTCCCGACTAGTTGTTGGTGGCGTTGGAGTCTGCTGGCGATGAAGAGTTGGATTTGTATTGATTGGCAACTGAACAACTGGCGAAGCAACTGGGAGTAATTCGCCAGCGTCAGGCATAGTTTCATCACTGGTAGGTGCGAGTAATTCGTCTGCGTCAGGCATAGTTTTATTACTGGTAGGTGCGGCTTCAACGATTGTTTGTGAATGTGGCAAGGAAGACGCTGCATGTAAATCAAGAGGATCTTCTACCAATTCCCGATCTGTGATTTCCGATGGAGCAAAATCAACATCAGTGAATATATTCCTGTCAAACGGAAATATTCCAGTAGCTGCAAAAGCTTTGCATATATTTGCTGGTGTCATTGCCTTCATATGGGCATCTTTAATAGAGCTCGCTACTTCGTAGATCGAAAAGGTCTTGCCAGGATTCCTCATCATCCAGCTATCAACGGATGCATTGTAAGCTGTTTTGAACGGGCCAAACACCCCTACGTCAAGTGGTTGAAGCTTGTTTGTTGAATGTGGCGGGACTGTCAGGATAGTAACCCCATTCTCTTTTGCCAGATTAAGTGCCTTAAGGCATATATGAGCCTCGAAATTATCCATAATCAACAACGATGGGTTATCTTTGCTACTTTGAGTGTGATCAATAAAATGTTGCATAGTTGAGACAAACAGTACAGAATTCATCCATCCTGTTTGCGTAGCTAACCCCAGAGTGGCGGAAGGAGCACCGGCAAGCATGTGATTTTTGAAATGCACTCGTGGAAAAATCATAACAGGAGGTAATACTTGTCCTGTTGCACTCACAGTGTAACAAGTCGTGACCAAAGTACCTTTTTCGGCGCTTGTGACCTTGCTAACCTGCCTTTGGCCTCGGACTGCTAGTACTTTTCCAGACTTCTGTACCGTCATGGTATTGGTCTCATCCAAGTTGTAGATCCGAGTCCCATTCCCAAAACGTTCATGTCGTCGCATCGCTTCTTCCAGGTTGTTAAAGAAAATAGTCACGTTGTGACGATTGAACGACGTAGCTCGGCTTAGGCTGCAACCTTCTGGAGTCCTTAGGCTTAGTACTGGATGACGTTTTCTGAAGTTGAACAGCCACTCGATGCCTGCCATTTGATATTGATGCCATTTATCGGGAACTCTCAAGTCATTGGCAAATGCCATTTCATAAGCCAGACTGCGAAGGTCATTCGGTGTGAGACCATAAAACATCTGACTACATTTGATTACATAATCTACTAAAGATCTTTCTTGATCATCGGAAAATATTCTATTAACCGCATAGTTTGGTGTTAATCGTACGGGTCCTCCAGCACTTTCAGTCTTTTTACAATATCGATATAATGTAGCATACGGGATATTTTTAAGTTTAGATACCACATTGATAGATTTTCCTTCCTGATGCACCAGGTTAATTGCATCCTGCATCTCATTTTGCGTATGCAGTCCGATGTTAGTCTTCCTCGTCCTATTTCGAGGCATTTTGTAACCTAAAAGACAAGAAAATACAAAGTAATTAACGAAATGTAAAGAACAAATATACGGGGCACAGTGGATACTTATCCATTGTAACCCAAGTTAAAATTATCCATTGTGACCCAACCACCGTTGCCGAAATCAAAAATTCGAAATAAATATACACTCTTGTTATGAGCAAAATAATAGCATTTTAGGCTAACCGAAACACTGCACAACACTAAATAATCCACAAACACACAAAACCCTCAAAGAATTTGACACTACACACTTTTTAAAAACACGTAATTATTTTATTTGTTACTTACTCTGGCGGTACGCTGCCGGCGCGTGACCTCCCGGCGTGCGAGCGTGGCAGCCACTGGCGCGGCGTGGGGGGAACACTCGCGGCGAACGTTTGACAAGAGTACAAGTGTTTGTGTGCGTAAATACACGGACAGCGGCATTTTAGTCACCGTGCCCCGTTACTCACTGTTACCCACTCTCCCGCTTTTTCAGTCGAGTACCACGTTTAGGTCACGAAGCTTGCTGAGTGGCCTAATTAAAGTACGAGACTTAAAAAGTTACTTATATAACTATTGTATACAATACTTTTTCTTTTTTCTACGAGTCAACTGAACTAATTAAACAAACTTGGCATGGCTTTTTCTTTTTGTGCGTTGATGTCTATTCTCATGACGGCGCCCTATTGGTCAAATACATTATAGTTGAGTAAAGGCGCCACGTGATTGGTCAATTTCATTTTAGTTGTCTCAACAGTTATGAAATGTTGAGTTGGGAGCTCCATAGTAAAAAGTATGTGATTTAAGTTTGGTGTACGATGTCGACGAGTATAAAAAATGTATTTTCGTTACTCAAAATCCCGAATTTGGGATCTCCCAGTAAGTACGAGTATATATGACAAGAGATCCCGTTCTTCCTTCATCATCATCATCATCATATCAGCCGAAAGACGTCCACTGCTGGACATAGGCCTCCCCCAAAGAGTGCCAAAGTTCTTCCATAATTTAATTAATGAACCAGTCGATGTGACAGATACTACGTACCTACGTCAGGAGAAAGTTATAGGTATTTCAAATCTCACTAAGTTATTACAAGTGGGTCGCAATCCATCATAAATTGATTTCTGATTCTCACCAACTAAACTTGCATGAGTTTTGACCTTCCCTATGTGTTTGTTATTAAAGGTATCATTTCAAACAATATATCTGCCTATTCAAAGTTTTCACAACGAACAGAAAAATGGTTTAAAACACACTATCAGAAGCTAATACGACTATGAAATAAAATGCTACGAACTTAGGACATTTTTTTATTTCTATACTCACCTGGGGCGATACATTTATTCATAAATAATACGATTGTGAAAAACAAGAAAACATACAAACATTAACTAGAAAGGCTAAAAACAATCATAAATAAAAAAAGGCCCAAATCGCCTTCAGAGGGCAGCGTCACAGTATAGGAACAGTAGATAAACTTCGAACAAAGGTACATCGCACGGCTGCACACATGCGTGCGTGTTCGGTACGCACACACACATAGCTTTCGGGTATGATGGAGAATGCTTCAATCAGGGCCGCGCCGTTGCGGTGTTCCCTCGTTCTCACTCGCTACGTCAAAGGAAACCGCCTCGTAGGTATAAAGACAGCGAGCCGCCAGTGCCACGATATCACAAGGAGCCGAATAGGCTTGTAACTAAGCACCTACCAACCTAGTGCAGTTTAGCAACTATTATAGGTACTTACTAGGAAATATTTTATTAGGCATAGTATAGTGGTATTAAAATATTCGATGAAGTGGGAAACTAAAAACACATACCTAACTATCTATAATATTATTACTTTGTGTATACAATATTGTCTATAAAACTGTAACAGAAATACTTTGCATACTTAAAAGCAAAATTAGTATTATAGGTATGCCAAGCCACAAACTTGACACAGCCCTGCGCATCGAGCGAAAGTAGGTAACGAACGCTCCTAAACGGCCTCAGATTGCCTACTGTATTATTCTTCTATACTGTGGCAGCGTGCCCAGAAGGCTGGCAGCATTGCCACGTTGTATGGCAATTCAATCATTGTTGTAAGTTTTAACTTATTAAAACGTTACCTGTTATGAACTATATTTTTTATAATATATATTTCTATATTTATAATACTATATATTATTTCTATAGGAAACACTGAAATTCACTCTCGCCAATGCCTTTAGGTATGAGTAATGTCATGAATATACGGCACATGTTATTATCATATCTTATCACTGAAAAACAATTAGGTAAGTACCGAAACAGGTTTCGCACATCCGATAGTCATCCACATAGGCGAATTCAAACTTATATGTTAACTCATGATGATTTCATAGGAAAATATTCGTTTGTTAGGACACGACATAGGCCATATCATTTATTGATGGCATCAATATTAAATTATAATTATCCATACTATCCAAATTAATATTATAGTGTGTATGCCTGTCTGTATGTTACCTCTTAACGCTTAAACGACCGAACCGATTTGGATGAAATTTGGTATTTAAGTAGAGATAGTTTGTCCCGGGGAAGGAGATATGATAGTTTTTATCCCGGAAATCATCCCCTGAGAGAGTGAAATGGGGGGTGAAAGTTTGTATGGAGCTGCGATATAAACAAGTTCCGGGAAAAACCGAAACCATTGAACCTGCTCACAAAATTTCACGAGAATCGGTTGAGAAATGCGACCCAGCCGGACATCTGGACATCCGGATAAACGAAAGAATTCGGTTGTATAAAAAAAGTATTCCTTTTCACATAATTTTCCTTATATCTTATATTTAAATTTATTTAGAGGCAATGTTTGGATGTCTATCGGAACCATATTATAATAATGTACACACTGACCTATGGACGAATTACTTCTTTTATGGCCGCTCCACACGATGGACCATCCTGACCCATCATATACAGGACGCAACTATGCTTTAAAGGGAGTAAGACATATTTATGTCTCTTCCTACCGCATAGCCGTGTCCTGTATGATGGGTCAGGATACAGGTAATGGCCTTTAATAAAACACTAAAACCAAGCACATACAGTCAAATACAACAACAAAAGAAGAAACATTATACGGAAAAATGTATCCTTACAGATAAAATGAAAATTGTTTTTTTCCTTATATATCGAAGTCAAGTGTATTTAGTACAAGTTAAGTGTATTAAGATAAGGTTATATTTTACATGGCATGTGAAAGAGGTTTCTACAAATATGTATAACGAAACAAAGTGTAATGTATCCTTATCATTTATCAATAAGCGAATTAGCAATTGATAGTGAAAATGTGTAATCTCTAAACCGAACCACTGAAAGTGTCAGTGGATACTTTAACGTGAATTGTGATTGTGTTTGTTTTGAGTGAAAGACAAGTTGATTGGAATTTGAAAATGGAATTTAATACTTACGAGATAGTGCCGGTAAAAATGATTTTTATTTACTGTCTTCTGATCACTGCTGCGATATATCAGAGATGATCAATTATAATGACTGCCAAATAAATGGAATTACGTACAATCCAACATATGACTAATCGGAAGCCCGCCATATATGAATGTTGTACAAAATAGTCGATTTTCATAGATAATTTTTGATATTAATTTAAATTAGACACCGTTGAACATTCACTTTGCACGTATTCATAACAAAACATTTATTTGGCTAAGCTGAAACTGCCGAACACGAGCCAACAGTAGATGAGATTAGCACAGGACCGAGGAGAGTGGCGTAATAAAGAGGCCTATACTCAACAGTGGGTGGATACGGGCTGAATAGATAGATAGAACGTGAAACTGAGAACTTTATACTCAACAGTGGGTCAATACGGGCGGAATAGATAGATAGATAGAAGGTGAAACTGAGAACTTTATACTCAACAGTGGGTCAATACAGGCTGAATAGATAGATAGATAGGTGAAACTGGGAACTTTATACTCAACAGTGGGTCAATACGGGCTTAATAGATAGATAGAAGGTGAAACTGAGAACTTTATACTCAACAGTGGGTCAATACGGGCTGAATAGATAGATAGATAGAACGTGAAACTGAGAACTTTATACTCAACAGTGGGTCAATACGGGCTGAATAGATAGATAGATAAAAGGTGAAACTGAAAACTTCGTACTCAACAGTGGGTCAATACGGGCTAAATAGATAGATAGATAGAAGGTGAAACTGAAAACTTCGTACTCAACAGTGGGTCAATACGGGCTAAATAGATAGATAGATAGGTGAAACTGAAAACTTCATATTAAGTTTTAATTAATGATCGCTGAAAGCAATAGTATGGTATTATATTATGTTTACCTTCTACTTATTGTATGTTTATGAGCGCCTATTACTATGCGGTGATGCTCAGTAATAGAAGGCATTGTGTTTAAATATAACTTAGACATATATTGTGATAGCTGTGACTACTGTGTACTGACCACATAAGGATATTATAAAACAAACGTATATTTATAATTCAAACATTAATTCAAATTAGTGGGGCAGAGTGCTCGAATAAATTGTCGTAAATGTGGACACGCTGGACAAAAGCACCAATTTTTTTTCAGGCACTTATTAGGTCCATAGCTTTAAGTTTTTGATAGCAACCAACTCCTCCGTCGGCCATATTTATTTTACGCCGGCCATTATTAATTATAGTTTATTAATATCTCGAGTTTTAAGGCACTTAGAACTTGGTATATAAAGAAAATCTTTGCCCTGTGACGAAATGCGCCAACTCAGCATTATGCTGGCTTTGCAGCCAGCGCTGCACTGGTCTTGGTATTCGTAGCAACTATGAGTAATCGGAGGCCTACTTATTCTGGACTCAAGAGTTCACGCTGTTGTGACCAGCCTTACTTTGTAGATAAATGGCAATGTCATTGTATGACTAACTGCCAGTACTATTTCGCTTTCTTTGTATATGCAGTGCGTAGCATTTACGAGAAAACGTTTACAGTATTCATTTATTTATTTATAGCCTCTTATCAGAAAATTTACAACAAAAAATACTTATAACTACAGTAACCGTTAAATTTTACATTTCTGTGTGCCTACTGGCAAAGGCCTCCCCCAGTCTTCTCCATTTCTCCCTGTCTGTGACCACTCTGCTTCATGTCTTGCGGCCATTTCTATAATTTCGTCCTCCCATCTTTTAAATTGTCTGCCTCTCTTCCGTTTACATCCTCTTGGGTACCATGTTGTTAAGATTTTACTCCATTTCTCAGGTCCTCTTATTATATGTCCTGTCCATTTCCATTTAAGGTGTTTAACTTTATATGCTACATCCTCGAGTTTTGTCTTGTTTCTCAGTTCTGAATTCTTTATTTTATCTAATCTTCTCTTCTTGAGTATGCTTCTTTCCATGGCTCTCTGACTTACTTTCAATTTCTTACACTGTGCCTTGGTCAGTGCCCAATTTTCGCAGCCATATGTGAATATGGGCAATATACATGTGTTGAACAACTTTCTCTTTATACTGGTACTAAATTGGGTGTTTTTCATAATCTCTTTCATTGACCAGCATCTTTTCCATGCATTTCCGATTCTTCTGTTTATTTCTTTTGCGGTCGACTCATGTGGCGAGATTATTTGGCCTAAGTATAAATATTCTGGGACATATTCAATTATATTGTTGTTAAGCCTAATTATTGTTTTGTTATTGGCATTGGACATAGCTTTTGTTTTTTGTACATTCATCGAGAGTCCCACCTCTTTGCTAGCTCTGTCAAGGTCTTCTAGCATTTCTTGCAGGTCTTCTGCGCTTGTAGCAAATACCACTGTCATCCGCAAATCTCAGATGGGTAAGTTTAACACCATTTATGCGCATACCTTCATCCACTCCATCTTCTTGAATACTTCTTCCAAGACCGCTGTGAATATCTTGGGTGATAGGGGGTCGCCCTGTCTCACCCCTCGTTGTATTTTTATGTCTTCTCCTTCTCTTTCTAATTTTATCCTTGCTGTGGTATTTGTATAGATATTTCTAATAAGCCTTATATATTTGTGTGTAGAGGAAATGATACCTAAGCAGTGGATAGTATCTACCATTAAACTTCTACACAAAAAAGGCGACAAAAATGACATCTGCAACTACAGGCCGATAAGTTTAATGTCGAACATATATAAGACTTTTTCAAAAATCATCCTAACCCGAATCACGAAAACATTAGATGAGAACCAACCGGTAGAACAGGCGGGATTCAGAAGCAACTACTCTGCAGTGGACCACATACATGCAGTCAGACAAATATTCGAAAAATGTAAAGAATACAACATCACCTTTTACTGCTGCTTTGTGGACTACTGCAAAGCATTTGACTCATTATTTCACACAAAGATCTGGGAAGCACTAAAGAGGCAAGGTGTTTACAATATTACAATGGATTTAATATCGGTCACGAGGTCTGTCATCAATAGTCATCATGGGCCTTACGGTGAATATCCACGAAAGATGTGCAAAGCTATTATTTAGAACCTATACTTAGTAAAGACTCTGTGTGCTGTAGAACATTACAATGGAATAAGGTGCAAAAGTGAATACATATCTTTGAACTCGACTGTACATACAAAACACAAACTATGCTATACCTAAACTAAAGAAAATACGTTTCAATAAAACATTTAAATTACAAACAAATATAATGATTAAATATGTATTTAAAAGAATAACAAGCAATTTAATTTAGGTAGGTAATTACGGTTGTTTGACGTCGACGAAGTATGTGTTTAAAGTTTCCTTTCGTATACTTAACAAAAATTACAAAACAACTAAACACAAAACAGAGTAATTTATTAATTCCGTCCGGGATCTCTATTCAGTTCAATTCTTTCACTTGTCGATCCAATTTCCAATATGTTTCACGGATCTATGCTTATTCATCACGATGATAAACTTAAGTCGAAGTTGCACCACGTCCGTTAGGAATTACCCTACACGTGACCCCTGGGCGGTGCTAAAAGTGCCACAACCTGGCAACCGTACTGTCTTATCGAAGACCTCACGGCTCCAAATACACGTATTTGCCATACGATGAAATAAAAGAAATGTTCCCACATTTCAAATGCGTTCAGTTCAGTCTGATTTCTGACATTGCGACACGTGTTGCTAGGCTTTACTCAAAAGCATATCTTTATTCTTCTTTAGTCGCAATCATTCGAAAACTCTTTTCTACACCACATCCGTAGTTTTTCACAGTTCTCATTTTAACACATAAATATTCACATTTTCTTGCCATTCGCAATTCTCCATAAATGGAATTCTTCACTACATCATTCCAGCATATATTCTTGTTTCTCCACATTCCCCATTTTTACTTCTGTACTGAATCACGAAAATACCTACTGAAATTACAGTATTCTTTGAGGAACAACGGATATCGTTCTGTAGAATTGCTTTTGCGCCCTAATGCAAATAGAAAGATACGCTTATTGAGTAAAAATGATGACTGTAGAATGGGATCCATTCATTTTGCCGACAAACATTTCACCGAATGCTTTGTTTCATCGAACTTATTTTCTCAAAAACCTTAAAAACGTATTAGGTAAAGCTAAAAAAAATATGTAGAACCCAATAGGTTCCGTTAGGTTTGTTTTATAACAATCCCGAAAAGATTACTGTTTCTGGACAAAGAATGTTTTCGATGAAGTGAAAATTCGGCGAAACATTCATTCGATGAACCGTTTTTACGATTAAACGTTTGTTGGGTTGGGTATGCAGTGAAACGCTGCAGAGAAAAATTGGGAATAGTAAGCACTTTTGCGGAGAGCCTGGCATAATTCACAAGCTAGTTCTAGCACGTACACACAACTCATTAAAATTGGATTAGAATTTGAAACAACGAACATAAATAGACTTTCAGGGTTCCCTTTATGTTTTACATAATAGATGAGCCTTGAAAGGACTGGGGAACGTGGATTTGTTAGACATGCCCGAGGCCAACATTTCGACAACGGAGGCAGTACTTAAGTTCAATAGTACCGTTGTTTCTCGATCATACATACATAAACTCATGTCGGCATTGACCAACAACCTCACTAAAAACTAAAACTGAAAAGACAGTCCATGTCGCATCTCTAACAACTTACAATAAACTACCAAAGCACATAACAGATTTTTTTAGTCTTCCGACATTCAGACAAATTTAAAAAGTAGCTCATTGGGAAATTCTAACATTTTTTTTCTTAGTTTGGGCGGCAAGGCTCAAAGGCTAAAGGGAAAGCTTTATAAAAATCGCTAAATGTAAGGGGGTAATGTAAATTAGTGTATATATCTTTTTTTTGTTTGTTTATCTATCTAGATTTATTATTATTATTTTTATAACATGCAATTTATTACTAGCTTCTGCCCGCGTGGAACTCGTTACTTTATATCGTAGGTCCATACAAACTTACACCCTCCATTTCACCCCCTTGGATGCTTTCCGAGAAAATAACTATCCTATTCCCCGGGACCCAAATTTCATCTAAAATGTTTCAGCGGTTTAAGCGTGCGGACAACCCTTTCCGCGGTAAAAGCCTTTCAATGGACATCCCTTAAACACGGCTAACCCTTTGAAAGACTTTCCAGTTTGAACTGCTAGCCCATTCGTTTGACTACCCCTTATCGAAAAACTTAGCAAAAAATAAAGCTAGCCCTTTGTAATTGCTTACTGCTATCCTATATGCCTTGCAATCCCTTAATAAGGGTTACCCTTATCATTTAGCGCTTTTTATAAAGCTTTCCCTTTAGTAACGTCGTAGTTGAGCCTTGCGTAAAAGAGACAGGATTAGTGTATATCTACGCTAGTAGTAGTGAAAATTGAACCGTTTTTCATCTACAGCAGCTTCGATCATTCGGAAGCGCGCGAACATCAAAGAACGCCGCCGACGATCGCTTATGGTGCTCCCACACCGAGGTTATAAAATGTTCTATAACATAGTGTAACAAGGATAACGCTATGTAACACTAAGATTTTGAAAGGAAATAGTTGATGTTATGTAACATTTTATAACTTCAGTGTGGGAGCACCATTACTATTGGATTCGGAGTAATGTGTGTGTGTGTGTGTCTTTATGAACAAGGTAGACGATTTAAATTAGCACGCTTATATGCTAAAAGGGAAGCCTTTTATAAGGCTAACCGTTTTAAGGTATCGGTGAGCGGGTGATAAGGGTTTTGGAAGGGTATTGGGATACCGATTGCTCATATGGGTTAGCGTTTATATAAGGGCTTAAAAGCAAAATGAATGGGTTTCGTCGGACAAAGGGTATGGTGAGTTAAGCCTTATGCAAAACCTATACAAAACCAAAGGGATAGCGGGCCGGTCCCTCCGCAGAGGTAACAGACGGGCAGACACACAGACACACTTTCGCATTTATAATGTTCAGTATGTACTATTCTAATTGTTAAAGGAGAATGGCGTAGGTTTAAAGTATTCTAATTTAAATGAACTTTATAAGAATGTTACATAAAAGTAATAGCAGCGCAAAGCTTCATTTATTTTTTCCTATTTTAACGAATTGTTCCCTAGTAAGGGCCAGACCTTCAGAACTTTCGGCTGTGTGGCTAAAGGTCATCGCCGCCGAAGATCAACCGTAAGCTCTAAGGTCGCGGTGACCTTGAATCGATCCTGTTTCCTTAAGCTGGGCTTTGGGAAGTACAGTTGAAGGTAAAGGTTCGATGATTTACGTAGTTCAGATGGGCTTTTGGCGTGTTTTTATGAGCTTACTCGTACTTTACTGGTAGGTAATGAGACTAATGAGTTTCCTTCACGGCGGTTAAAGTTGTCATTTGATAATTTAGTATGAAAAGGTTAAGTATTGTAACAAAGTCGATTATTACGAAATACGTATTTTCAATAACAAATATTGAACTATACTAGCTTCTGCCCACGACTCCGTCCGCGTGGAACTCGCTTATATATCGTAGCTCCTTACAAACTTTCGTCTCCCTTTCGTTTCACCCGGGATAAAAACTATTCTATTCCTTCCCCGGGACTCCAACTATCTCTATACAAAATTTCAAATTTCA
Organism: Epinotia bilunana; assembly: GCA_947049275.1. Taxonomy (NCBI): domain Eukaryota; kingdom Metazoa; phylum Arthropoda; class Insecta; order Lepidoptera; family Tortricidae; genus Epinotia; species Epinotia bilunana. Next base: position 3,844,997 of record OX346269.1, on the reverse strand, counting down.
TCTACTCACATCTGTTCAGCGGTTTAAGCGTGAAGATGAGGTAACAGAGAAACAGACAGACAGTCATACATTAGAATCTATGCACACTGTGTGTTTTAAGCGTTTGTGTCAATTTCTTTACACGTGATTCGATACAAACGCGCATCTACGGTGCATAGGCCCTAAGTACTACACAGACTTAAATGACATGGAGCATGAAAAAAATTATATAATTCATATTAATAAATATTAAATATTAATTACATTTATTTACACCTATGTTATGTACCCAACCCCCGATTTTTTTGTCCGCGTACAGCCCACCTTTCCCAGATATGGCGTGATACGTCTCCTTTTTGGGAATATTGCCTTATCGTGACCGAATAGCGCGAGTGTTATCCCTCTGCCGCTGATCTTCGCCCAGTCGCCGTGCTTCATATCGGCCTTGTATCTCTCGAAGGACACGAAGGTCATCATAATGCCGATAAAGAAATATTACAATTATTTTAGCATCAATGTACACAGTTAATGTAACTACATTGATATCAATATAATTACAATACTTCATTATTGATTAGTTAAACAATATAATTATTCATATTCTTCATTATTGAATGGAATGCGCGGTATAAATACAGCTTCCCCAGCACCGCAGCCCGTAAGGATCTGAGCCTCGATGAGATTCCGCTGCTGCAGTCTCACTACCTTCAGGCGGGTGCCATTACACAGCTTCGGCGGAGATAGGTTCCGAAGCAGCATAATAGGGCCTCCGATCTTCAGGATCAAAGTGTGCGCTGGTAACCCTGATGCGCTCAAAAAGTAAAAATTCCACCGGGTATGTCAAATGCCTTCAAGATCTGAGTAATAACGTTTTTGGGGACTTTTGACACATAATTTTGTGATTGGACAGAATAAAATAAACGTGCGGTGACGGGGACCCCTGTGGGTCATCAATCGACCAACTAATCGATCAACCAATCGATCAACCAATCGACCAACCAATCGACCAACCAATCGATCAACCAATCGATCAACCTATCGATCCAGCTATCGATCAACCTATCGATCAACCAATCGATCAATCCATCGATCAACCAATCGATCAACCCATCTATCAACCTATCGATCAACCTATCGATCAACCTATCGATCCAGCTATCGATCAACCTATCGATCAACCAATCGATCAATCCATCGATCAACCAATCGATCAACCAAACGATCAACCAATCGATCAACCAATCGATCAACCAATCAATCATACAATCAACCAATCAGCCAACCAATCAACAAATCAATCAATCAACCAATCAACCAATCAATCAATCAGTCAATCAATCAATCAATGGATTGATAGATCAATCGATCAATCAATCGATCAATCAATCAATCGATCAATCAATCGATCAATCAATCGATCAACCAATCGATCAACCAATGTCTTCATTTCGTGATATTAACGCATACATTTCCGAGCATGTTTGAGAAATAGTACTAATGTACTTCACGGCCTCTGCAGTAATCTGCAGAGGCCGTGAAGTAAGGGATTGCTGGACGAGTCCAGCAATCCCTGTTCCGGCCGAGGATTGTATAGTGCTTTTCTCAAACGATGTGAGGAAATATTAAAATTAAAATAAATACAAGGTAATCAATAATAGGTAATTTGCCGCCTTTTTTATTTTTTAAACATGCCATTCGAACAAGCCGTTCGAGCACCATGTTTAATCGCACATAAGTATTTTGTTTTTTTTATGTCGCAAGTATGCTTACAGAGTCTAGTGGTGGTTGGCAGTATGTAATTTTTCCTTTGTCAGTTTAATATTAGTAAGCAAATTTAAAAAGTTAGAGTAGCGGACAATAATGGTTTTACTTAGGGTTTTCATACATTACTTCTTGGCGTAAGGCCAAGAAGAAATGTAGGGAGCTTAAAACAAGAAACTTCATGTCTTCATTTCGTGATATTAACGCATACATTTCCGAGCATGTTTGAGAAAAATTATATTATTATATTATTTGATAAAATTAAAATTTCTTTATCAATTTCAATTTTTTATTTGAATTTTCAATTTCCGAGGCCGCCCTCTTGCGCGTTTATATAATGAATGTTTACCAAGCTTAAGATTGGAAAAAATTGCGCGGGTTTAAACCCGTTATGATATTGATTTCAATCATCATCATCATTATCATATCAGCCGAAAGGCGTTCACTGCTGGCCATAGCCCCCCCCCCCCCTAAAGAGTGCCAGTGACCGGTCCTGCGCCACCCGCATTCAGCGGACTAGTGTAGTAGTAGTAGTAAATATTAGAGGGCAAACTTCCCCAGAAAAGACGATGTCGCCTACCCTGAAGCATTTTTATATACCTAGATAGTATTTATAGTATGCGCACCACAACCTGCCATGATCGGATCGGTTCCATTTATTTCGGATATATTATATTTAACACCTTAAACTCGCGCTTTGTACTATCGACAACACAGCTAACTGACCATCGGTGCACCTTAAGTCCATTGTAATAAGGTTCTATATAAACACAGTATGGTCAGTTAACAGTGATGTCGTTTGTACACCCGTGTAAGACAATCATTTTCTCAAACATGCAATGAAATGGGCTTCGAAGTGTCACGTTTCGGGCGGAGCGAGACGAGAGATCCGTAATGGCATTTCATACGAAATCGGAGGCCTAGGCCTGTGCAAGATTGTCTTTTTTAATTTCCATTCCACAACAAATTGTGCCACAAATGGCGTTCAGCCATGAAAATTTTAAGTTTGATTTCTTGTAGTTTTTTTAATTTGAAAAGTACTATACTCGTACATACCTACCTCGGCGTGAATAGTGGTTGCCAGCCTCATAACTATCCGACCTCGCTACGCTCGGCCGTCTATATGTACTTACTCGGCCGGCAACCCCTTACTTCCCGGCCTCTGTAGTAATCTAATATTATCATATTATTTTCAGAGACGGGATCTGGAGTCACAGTCCAACTCGAACACCATAGAGAAGAAACACAGCGTTTGGTGGAATGTCTTCATCGATGTACCGCTCCTTGTAATCGGTAAGTTCAATTATAACAATTGTTTTTGTACTGCGGTACCCAGCTTGTGTAAACAGTGTTACAGTAATAAAGACGTGTACCGAAATATTTGGCTACTTTGGTTGCTACTAACTTTATGATGCTGACTGTACTCGATGACGACTACAACATACCTATTTATTTGTGTAAGAAAATCCACTCAACTGCATATCTCATCCAACAATTCTTTGACAAAAAAGCAATTTAAAAAGCCGCCAACCCCTTTTTCCATTATTTCCTCTACTTTTTCAAAATCATGTTTTGTCATTTAAATACCAAATTAGAAAACCTCTCATCGCAAATGATTCTAAACACATCTATAAAGCAAAACTCTTTTTACAATTACGTACTCGTAAATAGCAAACTAGAACACCTCGCAACTCCCGAACGCCATTTTAAAACAAACAAACTGTGAATAACATATTCACAGTTTATTTTGTTAGGCATGCCTCCTGAATCCCAAAACTGCCGGGAGACAATCTCTAAGGAGTCCGTCTCCCCCGTAACGAACTCCTCTCCAACTTCGAGAAAGAGGTCAATCGTCGAATCCGACTCGGCTGAGCAGCGTTCGGGAAGCTATACAGTTTAGCGAATTTAATCTGTACCTATAAGTTTCAAGTTTATTTTTGCGCCCGAGTGGTGTCGGGTTAGAATTTCACCACCCCCTTTCTTCCCGTGGGTGTCGTAAAAGTCGACTAAGGGACCAGGGTTGAAGTGTGTTTTGGGTGATGGGCTAGCAACCTATCACTGCAATATCACATTTTGTCGATCTTGTATACCCACATTTATGCTAAAAGTGGCGCTGGAATATACGTTTCATGCGCTCTGCCTACCGCTTTTAGGAATAAAGGCGTGAATGTATGTATGTATTTTTAGATTCAATAAATAAATAATAATAAAAAACTAAAAACTTTTCATAAACCGTATTTTTGGTAATAGGCTTCCTAAAAAATTTTTGATCTGATTGCCTATAAATGTTATAGTCATACCCTGTTTTTTTTACTATAAAGTACTACGCCATATTATATCTAGTTATTAGTATTAGTTCAAAAAATAATGTAGGCATGGTCAACCTCATTTTCATTACCAATGCCTCGTTAGTCAAAAACATGGCCGGGTGTCAAATCAATGTTATGTAACTACCCTCCACTTGTTACCTCTACGAATCGGTCTTTAAAAGTTCGTCAAGCGATACAATATTTCACTCAATAAAGAACATTAATTTTAAATGAATAACCTTCCCGAATTAAGAATTAAAGCGAAAGGGATAAATTGTTATTCGTTCCTGGGATCGTAATATACGAGTTAAAAGATTTACTGTGGCACTAACATTTGATTCTCAACTTTATCGTCAGTGCATAGAATTGGTTCTAGGAAGAGGAGGGAGGTGATAAAATTGTGTGTTGATTTTCAAATAAAAAACTATCGTAAGCTTAGCCTGGAATGCCATGATGAATCATGATTGTTTTGATGTTATTTTTATTTGGGTATACTTCTTGTGATTGTAATGGGTACAAAGAAAATATAACTATAGCTTTATCATTGCTATGGTTTATTTAATGTCAATGTTTTTTCTGAAACTCCTGCATATTTTGATTTTCGGTGAAGCTCTAATCCTATGCAGACATCGAAATACTACTTCTGCCTGCGACTCGGTCCCCGTGGAACTCATTTGTATTGTGGCTCCAACACAAGCTTTCACCCCCCATTTCACCCTCTCAGGGGTGATTTCCGGGATAAAAACTATCCTATGTCATTTCCCCCGGGAAATGACATAGGATAGTTTATAGTTAAATTCGGAATAGATATAGTTTGAGTCCCGACTCAAACTATATCTATTCCGAATTTAATCTAAATCGGTTTAACGATTAAAGCGTGGAGAGGTAACAGATAGACAGACAGGCACACGCGCATTTATAATTCTAGCTGCTGCCCGCGACTCCGTCCGCTTTAAATTCGTTTATATCGTAGCTCCATACACCTTTTCCTCCCCTTATGGGATTTTTTCGGGGATTAAAACTATTCTATGTACTTCCCCGGCACTCAAACAATCTCTATACCAAATAATGTATGCGGTGTATGCCATACGATTAAATAAGTATACCACATCAAAACCTGTCCAGCGGTTTAAGCGTGAAGAGTTAACAGACTGACAGACAGACACACTTTGGTATTTATATTATTAGTATGGATGTATTTCTCCTTTCTTGATGCCACAATTTGAGTTGAAATCTACAGTCAAGAGCATAAGTTTCGGGTGCACGTTGTATAGAATTTTAGTACAAACTGTACCCAAAACTCTTGCTCTTGACTATATGTAGTAGGTAAAGCCAAAAGAATTTACCTGGCCAGGAAATTCAAAATTGTATAAATTGATGCGTACATTTTTTTTCCCTATAATATCATTATAATTCCCAAACAAATCGCGGTGAAAATAAAGCAGTAGGTACGTGATGTCACTGCCTACTAAATAAAAAATACAAAAACTAGAAAAAAAGACATAAAAATGTTTATGTCACACGTGGGGGCGCCGCATGTGGCAGAATGCGCGCAATCGCAGTCTCGCTTTAAAAAAAATTGAAACGTGTTGATGAACTTTGCCGGCATGTCTTTTTTATACCAAGTTAATGCACGATGCATGTTCCTTATCGAACGAATTGGTTTTTTTGGTTGTTTATAAAAATACAGTTGTCATTTACCAAGGGTATCCCCTTGGTAAATGACACAAGATGAATAGGGAGTGAAAGTCGATACAAAAGTTCACGCGGGCAGAGCCGTGGGCAAAAACTTTATGTAGCTGCCTAGCTTGTGAAAAGTAAGTTTTTTCAAAACTGCACCAACAAAGAGTTTAGTGAATGAATCCGTCTTGACTTTCTTAGGATTTATTTTAAAGCAACACAACTCTTAACGACCCTGCAATTTTTGTGTTATTTTATTTATTTGGAGTTTAAACATTCCTTGAGTAACTGTGGAGGTCTATCTAACTTGACACAAGACACTGTTACGCAAGAACTCGAAAATGGAAGAAAGAAAGAAATATAGCGGATAACAGGTTTCACTGCTATGCGCACCATGTATCAAAATGAGAGCGCTCAACAAATACCATATCAAATTAAGACACGTGCAGCCAAATATACCTCAGTTTACTTTGCCCTTTAAGGAATCTTCACCAACCGGCCGAAGTATGCTTTCTTCGCAGTTTTTTGCCACTCCAGGTATTTTATTCGCTGTAATCTCGCCTGGCTGCATTTTCAAACAATGCCTCATGAATTCCGGAGGTACAAAGGAATGGCTAGAGGTCTGTTCTACTTCAGACATTCCGGTGATGCCAGACGCTATTCTGTAACTTGTTTTAAGCTCACCTCACCGCTCGCCCACAAATATATCTTGACACCGCAATGCGTAGTAACTAAGCGTAGGCAGAGGTCTACTTTTGTTAGGCGTGACGGGTGGAGCGATTGAGCGCGTAAAGAATATCCCTGTAGGTACCTAACGTAATCTTTAGCACTGAGTTACATAATTTACCTTGCAAATTGATAATTACTTGCATTCAATCAATTACCGCCGACGCACCCGTGACGTCACGAAACGAAATCATCGGTTAATTGCACTGCATAATATTTTCCAGTAAAATTGTAGCGTTTTGGTTAAGCTGAGAAGGTCTATCTGAATCGACGTGTAGGTACAATTGATATGAAAATTATAAAAAAAATGTTTGCAGACAATCTTACACAAACCGACCTAGTCCCAAACTGACAAAAGCTTGTACTATGCGTCAATATGCGTGTACATAAGATAAATAGACAAATAAATACAAGAAAACATCCATGACTCAGGAACAAATAAGCTAATGAAAAGTTAGTAAACATCTATACTTTTTTGAAAAAAATACAGTTTTTTTAATACATAGAAAATATCAATGAATGGAGCCATGACTTGACTCAAGTCAAAAATGTGCCAATGACCTATCAAATACGTTGGGTGGAATAGACTTCTTGGCTATTAACGGTTGAAGAGTAAGTGCCGGGAAACTAACTAATCATCGATCCAGTAATTTTACGGGTATCAAAACTAATTATACTATCGTTTAATCTCAAGTAAAAGGATTAAAACCCTTACCAATGTGGGGGGAAATTATCTGCTAAGCAGGCCTCGAGGTTGGACTAGAGATTAATATGACAAAGACCAAGCTTATGGACAATAACACCGCACGTAGGATTGTGATACAAGGAGAATCTATTGCATATATTAGATATTATTAGACCAGCTATTGGTAGGACTACTCTGCTTTCGCGTATATTCTATCCTGCGTTGGTGCCATCGGCAAAAGAAAGTGAACGAACATTTTCAATTCGCAACACACTACTAGCGCCATCTAGTGGTGAGTAGCAAAACTTTTAACCGTACTTTTAATGGACTTACACACCATACAATACTCGTATTTTTAGCACGTAAATGCTCTAAAAAATCTTAAAGTTTATTAGTGGTTAGAAAATTTAACCACTAATAAACTTTGATTTTTAACTTTATATTTTTATGAATAAACAAGTACCTAGGTAGGTAGGTACCTGGGCATTTTTAATAAATCGTGTACCCAATTAGCGTGAGTTGTTAAATAAAAATTAACTCCGTGTCAGTTTTGTGACGACAACTAAGGGTTCAGTTTGTATTAAAAAAAAATCTTTTCAATATATAAATGAATTGCATAAGAATAGAATAAGAAGAAGTCGTCACAAAACTGACACTACGTTCATTTTTATTTAACAACTCACGCTAATTGGGTACACGATTTATTGAAAATGCTCACCTACATTAAAATCAGCAAGAAGGCTTTGTATGAAAGTGCTTACTGTATTAAGGTGGTTTTCCACCGGCGAGGCGAGGCGGGGCGTGGATGGGCGAGAATTGAAATTAGTATGGGACTCACTACCTATTTGCACTGAGCGCGCGCGCGCGCGGTGGAAATAGGTAGTAAGTCCCTCCTCCTTCCTCGCCTCGCCGGTGGAAAACCACCTATATACCTGAGATATGTAAACTTACCAAGTTCAAGTTAAATATTGTATTCAATGCCGAGATTTATAGGGAGCGACAGCCGCGACCGCATAATTGTCAAGTAAACCTGCCCGGAGATGAAAGAGGAAGGGCAGCGCGTTGGTGTCTTAATTCGCGCCTGTAGGATAATGCTGGCCATACACCATGCTTCCTATCGTCCATTCGGCATGACGCTACCGATTGGATCAGTTAGAACTGACCGTGTGTGGGAGTGGATTGGCATGAGTCATTCCAATCCACTCCCACACACGGTCAGTTCTAACTGATCTATTGGATCGTAGGTAGCGTCATGCCGATTGGACGATAGGAAGCATGGTGTATGGCCAGCATACGAGTAAGAGATCGAACCAAGCTTTATCCTACAAGCCAGGTACGTAACTGCCGCATCTCTAATATGGACGCTGTTTAAGGATATAATCCTACTAATATTATAAATGCGAAAGTTTAGATGTTTGGATGTTTGTTACTCAATCACGCTTAAACGGCTGAACCGATTTGAATGAAATTTTTCACGAAGATAGTTTATAGCCTGGATTAAAATATAGGATAGTTTTTATCCCGGGTCCACGCGGACGAAGTCGCGGGCGGAAGCTAGTAGATGTATAAGGCCAAATGATGATTGGTAATTTGATATTGATGATGCCGTGGTTTAGGTACCTACAACTCTAAAAAGCAAAATATTGGCAGATCTAAATTAGATTATAAATCGTGTAGTATTATATGGCTATGAGCTTGGCCACAGATCTACACTAGATAACTTAAACGCCTCAATCTGTATGAAAACCGACCGTGTCACTTTTTTCTACCTACTGTGACATCACACGGACGAATTAGCGATCTGAATTCCCCGTTGTCCGCGCAAAATCGATTCTGCAATAAGGCATTTTCTTTATGTTCACGGACAACCGGCTACCACAACATACGCGCGCGGAATGTTAGTCGGAGTGCCAACTCGAAGTGCGAATTCGGACACGCAAAGTACATGCATTTATCTGTGGGCTTGGCATATTTCTTACAAGAATATTGGATCGAATAGGTATCACATTTCCTCTATCAACGGATTAAGGTTCACAGTTGTCCACATATTTATGACCAACCTGTCCCTGAAGTCACGTTTTCTTAGCATGTGGGATGCAACGTGAAAATGCACTCTATTAGGATTGTTTTAAGCCAAAATGTCCTATGCGTATGAGTAATTGAACCAAATGTATGTGTGTATGACTATTCCCTTACGAGGATGATATCGGAGAATAGGATTACATAAAGATTACATATGATCGCTCCTAGGAGACAAGTTATGTAATTTTTAAGGTTCCTACTTACTTGTCCATGGGCCCAAAATATTGAATTGTCATCCAAACTATATAACCGATCGGTTGATGTCAACTGATTCAAAATTCAGTTGCAAGATTTGTCCCACACTAAGAAACGAACAAATTAAAGAAAAGCTTGTAAAACATCGCGTATTTTGAAACGCCGTTCTGACTAGATTAGGATATAAGATTTTTGACTACATGATTGTTTATCTGATTTAACCGATACATGTTGCTTAAAATGTACTCGAAAAAAAAGCTAGTTCTTTACTTTCCTTTTTTAACTCAGCCTACTCAAGCAAATAGGTACATTTACGACACAATCATGTTAAAATGATGGTATTTTACCTTATCTAAAATCTCACTTAATGAAATATTAATTAAACTTTTTGAAGTCAGGTATTTATCGAAAGTCAAAAAAAGCATTCCCGAACAGTGTTGCATCTCGTTTTCTCGTGCGCTACACTATTATAGATAGATGGGAAGCGAGGCAGAGGAAGACCTAGAATAAACTACGTAGAGCAGCACGTCTATCATGAGACGGCCGCGACATACTCTCGATTTTTCTCGCACTATACTTCTTATTCTAAGTGTTCTAATAAGAAAGAGACGGATAGTGCGAGAAAAATCGAGAGTATGTCGCGTCCGTCTCATGATAGACGTGCAGCTCATAAAAAGAGTTGATGTTAGGTCGTATAGGGATGTCAAAGAGGTTGCCTGGGATCGGAGTAGATGAAGGGCCTACTTTGGGCTACACCGACAAGAACTTAACTCTTAAATAAGCAGAAAAAAAAAAACTGTTTATTTTCAGTAAGAAACAAATATACATGATGGGTTTCGTTTAGTACAATCTTTAAGAAGAAGACACTATTATAATAGAGCAATGGCGAGCGCTAATAAGCCGATTCCCACCGGCCAAAATTTATTTTTAGGCAAGCCTATAGTTATATATATTCAGAGTAATGGCGCGTAGTTGAATGTCCAAGAGGCAACCGGATGGCTCGCGGTATTTGAGCTCCCGAAGTGTTGTGGAACCGCCCTGTGCAACCCAAATTGAGCCAACTTGGAGTAACGCTGCCTTTAACGGCTTCTGTCCACACACAAGTGAGCTGTAGAACTCGCGATCCTGTTTTTTTTTTTCAAAAACTAAATACACAATAAAAACTTTTTATACAATTATTGGGCCTGCTCACAAAATTTCACGAGAATCGATTAAGAAATGCGACCTGTAAAGGCCCAAGCTGAAAAGGAGAGCTTCTCTCTTCGCCGCTCGTTCAACAACACTATTACTCCAGGCAAAATACGGTTTTGAAAAACATTAATTTATAATAGCGTTTTTTTTGTTGATTTCATTTGAAAATGTTATTCTAAGATGATATATTCAAGAATCCGACAAACTTTCCACCCGGAAGTAATTATGTAGATTTCAATGAAGCATGCATTGTCTTTTTTTATACGATTTATCTTGAATATTATAGAGCAAATGTAAATAAACCAAAATAAAGACAAAAATATTTATTAATATTTTTTCTGACTTTTCAGAAGTTAGTTAATTTATCATTTTTTTGATGTCTGAAATTTTGTCGGATTTTGTCGCTGGGTAACTATTTAATTGATAATATATCCGTTACACATAAAAAGTAAGCTATTATAAATTATTTCCAAAATTGACATTTTTTCCATACGAGTTGTCAGTTCATTTACTGGACTATATCGACCCCCAGCGTGACATACCTTAATGCCTCGATTTGGGCCGCCCTCATCAATTGATACCCTTCTGTATGTCAACACGCACATCAAGATGCCACTTGGTTTTATCCGCTCGCTGACGTCACAATTGCCCATCCTCTCTGTTTGGCATTGACTTTGAACTGCGAAACGGACGGACGCTGCCGTTTGGCGAAATGGTCTGAATTGGCTAATAGAGATTCGTTCCTGGTTCTTTAAGAATAAAAGGCTGAATTCATGAATGAAGCAAGAGAAGTCTATGAAGGTCGTAGCTAGTGGAAATCTATGATCTTTGCCTACCCTACTGATAAACAGTCGTATATGTAGATAACCCGCAATGCTTTAGAAAACGTAGTTAGAAAACTTTAATTGTTCCGTGTCTAACCGTCAAACAAAAGATTTTAGTCACAAATCATCATTAGTTCGTCATCATCCGCCTAGCGAAAGCGACTGCCACCTGACCTTCCAATGTCACAACACATCACACTTTAATCAAACCACAGCCGAGATCTTTCTTAATCTTTCCGAAGATACGATTTTACATCATTTATAAGGGCTATGTCTAAACGACTCCTAGATACTTCAGGGGACCATAGGGCTGGCGCTTAGCTCTCGCAACGTATTTCATTAGCAATACAGAGAGGTAACGCCGCCAGCGTTATGGGCTCCATGCCGCAGACGGAACTGATGGATGAGGTCTTCTTTTTATGACTGAGCAGGTTAGGTTAATTTCGTTTCTAAATATTTCTTTGTTTGTTTATTTTACTCATTATGTTTTTTCTTGTTATTAGTTCCTAAAATATGTTTTACGCTTTTGAATATTAGAAGCAAATATAAATAAACCAAATGAAGAGTCCGCAGTAAGCTCGATTCTCCATACAAACGTAGTTACGCTCTCATTCTAAAACTACGTGTTGGATTGTAACGAAACTTTGCATATACAATGACATGAGGTATATCTATGTCTGTAATATATTTTTATTTTTGTCTGTAATTAGTTTATGTAGCTTCAGATACCATAGTAAAATAAATACAGGGAATTTAAATTTTTGTTTTTGCTGTATTTCGTTTGTTTTATGCACTGGAACAATATAAACTAAGTAATTACAGACATAGATATACCCCATGTCAATGTGTATGCAAAGTTTCGCCGCAATCCAACACGTAGTTTTAAAATGAGAGCGTAACTACGTCTGTATGGGAAGGTGAAATTCGGCCGAGCTTACTGCGGACTCTTAAAGATTTGAAACAAAGAAAAGTCCAATGGCACGAAATGAATACGACCTCAACTCGACCCGAGATCATTGTCCAAGGGGCAACGACTCAAAATGAAATGGCAAGCGATTTATCTATAAAAATGATTGAGACATTGATTTACTGTGATAAACTTGAAATGAATTTGATGCAGTTGTTTTGGACGGTTAGCCGATCAGGGGTACAGCGACATCGCAGCGCGAAATGCTCGCTGTAGGTAACTTATTTACTTGTTTGCTTGAAGTTATTGACAACCGTTTTAGCTTAGTGGGAGTGAACTATCTACAAAGTTGATGAGCCTGGGTTTAGGGGTAGGGACTCATACTCATACTCATTTATTCATAATATTATATAAATATTACATGTCACATATTATTAATGTCACAATTGCCTATATTATCTACTAGTCAGGAAAGCCGACTATCCGGCCTCACTTGTAGTCGGCGACTAGTCGGCCAAATGTGCCGATTAGTCGGCACTTTATGGATCACAGGAAAACAAGACATAAAATAAGTAAGCTGCCATTTTTTACCATTCGTTGTATATTTTACTCAAATACAGATTTAATATAACCGCGCGACGGCAAAGCGAAAAGAAATTTCCCGATTGCCGAACTTAGCCAAAGTCCACGATCGGCCTAGCCGACTACTCGGCCTTCTAGGCGGCCGACTAGTCGGCTAGTCGACCAAACCCATAGTCGGCCAATCTCTAATAATGAGCATGAATATTTGTTTCCGTCTTGTATGTTTCCTATGCATTACCTACTTATTCTATTCAATATATCTTTGTCTACTAACCTATAAAATAAGACTCATTGAGCTTACTATGAGACTCGTTCGATTTGTGAAGGATTGCCCCTTAGTATTTATTTATTGTCATGCTGCCGCCAATATTTTCCTTATTACTGAAGCACGCGGAGTTTTCCTCGGGACAGTCTCTCGTCACAATTCCTCTCTGTAACCGCGTGTGTAAGGAGAGCGAATTTGTGCTACTTACTACGCGATCCACAATCTCTCCTGCGGGCGCAGCATGGTTGACATTTTATCACTTATCACTGTCGATAAGACACGCGTCACGTTCTGAGAAGTATGCTAGTGCGAGGGACGGATGTCCGTCCTATCCACAGCGTTAAGTGATAAAATGACAACCATCTTAGACCAGCTGAGAGAGAGCATAATTGTGCTTAATATCACTATTATTCAACGCTCACTGCGTGTGGGGCCATAAACTGGAGACACGGGAACTTTTAAAAGATCATCTTCTAAACATGCTAGAAGTCCAATTTGTAACAATTTTGCTACGAAACTCTGTCATATTGTCTCCTGACCCCGTAGCATGGACGGCCTCATCACACGATAAGTGACAAGATAGAGCGTCCGTCGCTGGCTGACACCGTTCAACAGAACGAGACGGACGCTCTATCGCGAAGGCCGACCATGATACGGGGTCTGTGTGACGTAATAAAATAACAAGAAATAGTCGATTGACCCATGTGTTATTGTTCCCAGTAATGGTCATCGTCGGCCTGTACGAATTAGGCGTCATTCCCTCCCACAAGAGCGGGTTCTTCTGCAACGACCCGAAACTGAGCTACAAATTCCTAGGGGACACCGTGAACGTGGTCACTCTAATGTCTACTGTGCTGCTGCTTCCATTAATGGCTGTAAGTGGTTGGACACGAGTTTTAGGGTCACAGCTCACTAGACCCACCCGGCACACGCACACCGCACCGCCTCGCCATACTACGTTACGTTAGCGACTGCATCCTAGTATGGCGAGGCGGTGCGGTGTGCGTGTGCCGGGTGGGTCTAGTGAGCTGTGACGCCTGTGACCCTTAACTGATGCGGGTGGCGCAGGACTGGTCATTGTGGCACTCTTTGGAGGAAGCCTATGTCCAGCAGTACGTCTTACGGCTGATATGATATTAACTATGATGTAGTTCATATTATCATCATCAGCCTTTATGTCCTACTGGCTACAGGCCTCCTCTCATTGGATGAGAGTGAATGGGCAGGAATCGCCCCGCTGACCCAGTGCGGGTTGACGGCTTCTTATATGTCCTTGATTTTTTTCGCAGATACTCACTGTGTTTTAAGGGTCCGTACCCAAAGGGTAAAAACGGGACCCTATTAGTAAGACTTCGCTGTCTGTCCGTCCGTCCGTCTGTCTGTCACCAGGCTGTATCTCAAGAACCGCGATAGCTAGACACTTGAAATTTTCACAGAGTGTATTTGCCGCTATAACAACAAATACTCAAAACAAAATAAAATAAATATTTAAGGGGGCTCCCATACAACAAACGTTTTTTTTTCCGATTTTTTAAATATTGGTACGGAACCCTTCGTGCGCGAGTCTGACTCGCACTTGGCCGGTTTTTTTTTTCACTGGAAAGCTGATGATATTGATTCCGAACAACTCTTTGGACCAGCCGGGATTTGAACCCACGACCGCTGCCTGTCATCGGCATGATCCGCTTACTAGAATCACTAGGCTACCATAGCTATTTCACTAGAATACTCTAACTTTTATGGGAATGTTCTGCAATTTGTAAATTTTGCAAGTTGAAGGTTTTCACAGTACTTAAGAATATGCTTTCCTTCAAGAATTAAATTATTTTTCTGTCTCTTCCATCAGGTCCTCGTCACAGAGCTGGTTCTTCTCGACTCGGATATCAGCTCTCGAACCCTAGAGGCCGTTCGAAGGGCCGGCCTGCAGTACCGGACCTACACCTACGGTATCACCTTCAACTTCTTGATTGTGGAAGCCATGAAGGGCATCTCTGGGATGCCTAGGCCTGTGTTCTTTGATATCTGCGGGCCTGATACTGGCGTCAACTG
Organism: Epinotia bilunana; assembly: GCA_947049275.1. Taxonomy (NCBI): domain Eukaryota; kingdom Metazoa; phylum Arthropoda; class Insecta; order Lepidoptera; family Tortricidae; genus Epinotia; species Epinotia bilunana. The sequence continues at coordinate 3,829,762 of OX346269.1, read as the reverse complement.
TACCACGTAAGTTTCACTTCACCAACCTGTATGTGTTATTGCTGGGCACAGCACAGATCTCCTGAGTAAGGAGGAATGACCTTTTTAGTCTTTGCTGGCTGACTACATATGATGCTCGTGTATCATGAACACCTAAAAAATACGTCTCAGGGGCTCAGGCTTACGGAAAAGTGGGAATGGACTATAATGTCTATAATCATTCCTTTCTTTGTCTTCAATACGTGATAATTATTATAAGACACCAGGCCCCTATTTCACCAACTTGACAATTGTCACCTGACAATGACAATTCACCATCCACTGCTTCTTCTAGCAGTTTAGGTGGTCGCTCGGTTACTTGTGGAACCAACAATGTACGGAGAATTGTCGTGAAATAGGGGCCTGATGAATGACGCTGTCCCACTTTCATTGTATCCATTAAAATGAGAAGAATAGATTTCCTCGTCCCGTGGCTTCAGTAGTTCTAGTTCAGCAGCAGTTCTCCCACTGACTTCCCATCCATCACCAACTTAAACCAAATAGATTTGTCCCGAGTTTTCCGTCAAGAGACAATAGACATTTCTACCAGTATTTTAACGGTTGTGTACATATTTTTCAGGGGCGAATTTATCCGAACCTTCAAGTGCACGTCCTCGTATACTTGGTGGCAACAGTACGACTCGTACCACAGCTTTCCGTCTGGGCACGCATCTTTATCAGTCTATTGCGGACTTTTCACCGTGGTGAGTATTTCTTGAATCACGTGAAATGCGAAAGGAATGAATTCCGTTGGAAACGTACTAGTCAATCGCGTTTAGAACAGCAGAACTCCTGTGGATGCTCGTGTATATGAGTTCCCCTTAAGAACATTTTCCTTTGTTTTTTTACGTGTTAAGAGTCCTCAGTAAGCTCGATTCTCCATACAAACATAGTTACGCTCTCATTTTAAAACTACGTGTTGGATTGTAACGAAACTTTGCACATACAATGACATGAGGTATATCTATGTCTGTAATTAGTTTATGTAGCTTCAGACACCATAGTAAAAAAAATACAGCGATTTTAAGTTTTTCATACAAACTTGTTTTTGCTGTATTTCGTTTGTTTTATAATCTGGAACCATATAAACTAATTAAAGACATAGATATACCTCATGTCATTGTTTCGTCACAATCCAACACGTAGTTTTGAAATGAGAGCGTAAATGCGTTTGTATGGGAAGGTGAAATACGGCCGAGCTTACTGCGGACTCTTCTGCCTCTTCCTACAAATAACGCGTGACGTTTATACGATTATCATCGCTTTATTATTGTAAGAGTGGAACACCGTGAATACAGCCGATTGTACATCAACAGAAGTCAGACATTGTAAACAAAGACCACTGTCAATAAGACGTCAACACGTTCTGACATGATGCGAGTGCGAGAGTGACGGATGTCTTATATCCACAACAATAGGTGATAAAATGGCAACTATGCTACGTCCGTAGGTGGGGTAGCACAACAAGCTGCCAAGTCGCGTTCCGTGAGACTCAGAATCCTCGCACTCTCTAGATGATAGATTTTCCCGTCTCGTCTCGCCAGTTGTGCTAATCCAGCTGGTCATACGTTTTTGCCGTGTGTCATTTGTTTCTTTCATCTACAGTGGTACCTCCAACGGCGCGCGTTCTCCTTGTCCTCCCGCACGGCGTTCCTGGTGCCCCTGATGCAGATCAGCTGCCTGGCGTATGCGGCGCTGTGCTCGCTGTCGAGGATCAACGACCACCGCCACCACTGGTGGGACGTCGCCGTCGGCGCGGCGGTTGGTGCGGGCACGCTCATGTTTGCGGTGAGTAGGTTTTGTGGCGTTTTCCTGGCTGTGTCCAGAAGGATGACGTGGTCCTAATTCATGATCCCAAGAATTGGCGAAGACACAAATTTTGATGAAGCGACTGACTAGTCGATGTTTTCTAATAGACATACTTAGAAATGCAAAAGGGGCTGCCAACTCACCTCACAAACCCAGAGGAGATAGGAAAAGAGCCTCTTTGGAAAGCTGAGATAAGTAAATAAGAACGTAACCTCTTTTAAGTTCTCAAGCCGCAGTCCTCAAACTTGGCTTTGCTACTGCTGTCATGTAAAAGTTCCTGTCCATTTTTTCTAAGAAACTCAGTCATATTTTCTCCTGATTGAAAAACAACCAAAAATTCTCGATTTTATTCGTTTTAAACCTGGATTGTTACTAATGTTCTGAGGCACCTCCGTTTTGCTATGGCCCTTGTCTCCTGTGTCCCTTGACCTAGTAGATTGATTACATTGCGCAAGCCAACGGTTAGGGCCCTGTAGGGTCATGACATGATTGGAACCTCGACCCTTTTTACTTGTCTCAATATGATGTACTGTCGTGTTTATCTACGTTATCAAAGGCTCAAATATATCTTAGCAACCTTCTAAACATGCGAACTGGCGGCATTTATTCGTCATGTCATGAGGCCGCCTTTGCATCCAAGCAGCTTTTTCTAGCGAAGTTTCACCCGCAAAACTTTCCACTACACCCTGGGTGGTGGCAGCATGGATGGGGATTCCTTATTCAACATATCCTAAGCTAACCATATCTGATGGCCATTCTCTCTCTACCCTCGTAGTGGCGTTTATTTTTGTTCGGATTTACGCAGCAGCCCAGCACGGCACGGCACGGCATCACAAGACGGCGCGCTTGCTGCTAATCATATCTTATTGTGGGTAGGCGTTCGACTGTCGGGTAGGCTACCGCTACCCGACAGTCGAATTTAAATCACGAGTGCTCAAGACTCACGGGGGTCTTGAGGCAGTGTAGGAATTGTTTTCGTGTTATTTAAATTTATATTGTTGCCGTTATTCGATCTGTAGAGTTGTGATCAGCCCCAGTAACTTATAGCTGCAGGCCTGGATACAGGGTGAGGGTGGGGGCTAGAGTAGTAGATTTTTGTTTTAATCCCCGATGCAAAAAGAGGGGTGTAATAAGTTTGACGTGCCTGTCTGTGGTATCGTAGGATCATAGCTCCTAAACGAATGGACCGATTTTAATTTGTTTTTATTTGTCTGGAAGCTGCCGTGATCGAGATGGTTCTTAGCTACGTTTCAATAAAATCGGTACAGCCGGTTTTGAGATGAACTTTGAAATGAAAAAGTAGGGGGTTTTTCAACTTTTCTAAAAAAAAAAATTTGGGGAGTATATTGCTTTCGTCTGAACTAAAACCAGGATCCGTGCCTGTATGACTCAGTCCCAGTACTTACTAAATAGGCTTGTGATCTAAGATTAATTTACGATGCCATTCGGACCCGTTTTTGTAGACGAACAAAATGTTTGTATGGGAGCAAACGATTATAAAACAAACATCCAAAAAAATTAGTTTAATACGGACGTCGTTGGCGGCAGCCGAAACGCTTCATATGAATTGACTTAAAAGTACGACGTCACAGTTTGCAATTTGTACAAATCTTTGTATGGAAAATCGAGTAAATTGCTGTTTCGGTCGCGAAATACTTTAGCGTTTAGGTCCATACTTCGTACAAATATGTTTCTATAAAAGCGTAAGGATTCTATTAGTAGCTTTTGATCATCATCATATCAGTCGAAACACGTCCACTACTGGACATAGGCCTCCCCCAAAGAGTGCCACAAAGACCGGTCCTGCGCCACCCGCATCCAGCGGACTCCCGTGACCTTCACCAGGTCATCAGTCCACCTACCCACGCGGCGCCTTCCGGTAAGTGGTCGCCACTCGAGAACCTTTCCGCCCCAACGGCCATCGGTTCTACGTGCAATGTGCACGTGTAGTGTAGTGCAGTAGCTTTTACTCTTGGGCAATAAAAAAACTGCATATTTTCTAAGCATTCAAAGCTCATATCTTTTTATGATATTAATTATATTTTGTAATGTACACTTTATTACAATAAGCTGATGGTTTACCATCGATTTAGCAACACTACTTATCAATTTTAACAAGACGCAACTACCCTATTTTTTGCTAAATCTGTCCATTTGTCTGCAGGTCCTCGTCATTGGAGATAACTTCGCGTCAGTCAGAAGGCCTGTTTCTAAAACAGAACAGTCAAGCACAGATATGATCTACGATACTTCAAGAAGACGGCCTGTGTCCTAAAGGGAAAATCTACTTATGTTTAGTCTTAAGGAATTAATCTGACGATCGTTTACCTAGTGAGTCACCTACTATGACGATGACGGAGTTTCAAGAACTGTGAAACTTTCCCATTGGAAAGATCTCGGTAATTTCTCAAGATCCCATACAGCATACAGGGGTTTTCCTATGATGAAAACTTTTTTCAAATGTGAGATTTTCCTGAAATATCCGAGAAGTGTCTCGTAACAATTTTACTTGCACCTCTGTAGACTAGTAACCCTGCCTGCGAAGATGACGGTCCTGGGTTCAAAACTCGGTATAAGGGCAAATATTTGTGTGATGTGCATGAATATTGGTTTCGGAGTCATCAAAGTATTCTACGTAAAGGTCTTTCTAATTAGTTTCTACATTCAAGTATTTTTTCTGTGCAAGGTGATGAAACTACCATTTACATTTACGGAGCAGATTTTTATTTATAGGGTTAACTTTTTTACATTCCACGATGCCCTAAACTGTGGCAGTGTGGAATACCACACTGCCACAGTTTGGGGCACATCTCCGCTCTGCTCCGCCTCAGTGGAGCGAAGATGTGCGGAATTGACCAATAAAATCTAAGGTCAATGAAAGGAGCGGAGCGTAGCTTAAATTCTATTGGTCAATTTCGCACATCTCCGCTCCGCTCCGCCACAGTGGAGCCGCAGCCTTAAACTCATCCAGCATGAAAAGGACCAATAATGTGTTTCAAGTGTACCTATGTATATATAAAATGTGGGTATGTATATGAGAGAGAGTGATAGTAGAATTAATCAATAAAGATATTAAAGATGTATGACGGGTCTGGGATGCTTTACGGGATTTAAAACTTATATACAGGGTGTTTTTATTCATTTGCTTTAATTTTTAAGGCAGATTGAAATTTAATCACTAAGAAGTGACCAGTGTAAAATCTTCTTAATTCATAACCAAGCCCTACGGGGGAGGTACGCCTCGTACGTAATAAGCAATTGCACCCGGTATACTTAGTCTTAGCTTTAACGACGAGTCTTCAAGGCTCGGCGAAGCAGTAACTATTGTCTTTGTGAGCTGTAAAATATGCGCCCCTGTCTTTTTTTAAATCTTTTTTCTAAAGTGTCGAAAAAAAAACAAAACTGCTCACAAAATTTCGGGTGAATCGATTGAGAAATGCGATCTGTAGACGAGAACAGCCGGACAGCGGGACAGCGGGACAGAGACTGGACATACGAACGATTTTCGACCTAACCTGAAGCATAGTCAAACTTTAATACTACAGTTTTGTGGGGCTATGTTTTAATGTTTTGTAATAATAAATTGTATTATTAAATAAATAAATAAATAAAAAAATAGAACTTCCTTCGCTTCGCTCGCTCGTTCGTTTAGTTAATTATGCAAGTCACGTATTAATAAAGCTGCAATTTAGTATTTGAGGGTTCCGTACTTCAAAAGAAAAAAACGGAACCCTGCAGGATGACTTTGTTGTCCGTTTGTCTGTCTGTCAAGACCCTTTTTTATCTCGGGAACACATGGTGGGATCGAGTTAAAATTTAAACCATATACTCAGATCTACAGTCCCTTGAGGCTGTTAAAAAATAAAACTTCTAAGTTAACGTAAAAAAAAGATACGGCCGTATATTTTGACACTCTCACGGAAATCTAAATTTATAGGGCACTTTCCGTTGACCTAGAACTATGAGGCAGGTAATATTGTTTTTATAATACAAGTACAGGGAAAAATCAGAAAAGTATACATTTGTATTACCCTCAGTGGGCGAGTCCGACTCGCACTTGTCCGGTATTTTTTTAAATATTTAGGTATTAATAGTGCCGAGATGTTGTACCGTAGATAACATTTTGGTCACCCAATATACCCAAACCCACTTTCCATGACCAAAATAAGTTTGATTGTGTAGGTGTATGACTTTGTACAGTATTGCTCTTATTTGTAAATTCATAAATAAGTTATAACTGTAATTAAGTAGTTAGTAATTAAGTAGAATAATGTTTCAATTGTATATATCATTACTATACATATCATTCGTTATAGTGCCATAGCACGTTATTGTTAAAGCAAAAAAATACAAATATTGTTTTAAAGTATCCGTATATTTTTTATTATAATTTACTTACCTCTATACTGTAACGTTAAGTTACGAATTTGACTCTAAAGAAATTCCATGAACTATATTTTTGAGAAATTAAAAAGGTGTTTTATTCCTTTGCCTGTCACGAACGATTATTTAACCCTTTGGACGCCATCCTTCACGTATGGAAGTGAAAACTTGTATTTTTTCGAAGTAGGCAACGATTGTATTTTCAATTGAATCACACAAAATCCAACAAAATTTGTGATATCAAAAAATTATATATATATATTAACTAGCTTCTGAAAAGTCAGAAAAAATATTGAAAAATGTTTTATCTTTATTTTGGTTCATTTACATTTGCTCAATAATATTCAAGATAAATCATACAAAAACAGACAATGCAAATAAATCTAAATAATTATTTCCGGGTGCAAAAATGGTTGGATTCTTGAATATAATCTTAGAATAACGTTATAAAATTAAATGAACAAAAAATACGCTATCATAAATTAATGTTTTTCAAAACCGTATTAAAAAAAAACCTATTTTTCCTGCTGGTTATTTAACTGTTATTTTTTCATATTTAAAAATTGACATTTAGATCTACCTGACGTGTCATCTACAGTTCGCTTATACTGACGTGTCATCTACAGTTCGCTTATATCAGATGGCTTCTCCCAGCATGTCTCTACTCCATGGCTTACTCGTACCTACGCCAAAGGGCATTACTATTCCACCGCTCACCTACGCATCAGTACAAACCAGAATAAGTTTGACCTCTGATCACTCACAGTTCTTAAGAGTTGAGGGGTCAAGTCATACTAGACCTGAGAGACATTCTTTTGTGAATAAACACAGGATGTAATAATATACATTGCCCAACTACCATTATGGCGATTGGTATTATGGGTTCGATTCCCGTGTGACGCCCTATACTTTGTGATGTTTAAGGCAATTTAAAACAATCTCGTGTGGAATTATGAATTGGTTAGGGTTTATTGGAAATCTATTCTGATGGGTGTAATAATCTATTGTTAGCTTAGACAGTACATGTTTATGTATATTTAAACTATAGGTACATATTTAAAGATAAAGTTCTACCTAGCTAAATATAGTTTTTTATACAACGACGGTGGCAAACCAGCGTACGCGTACGGCCCGCCTTTGTAGATATTTAAGACACAGTAGTGTCTTAAATATCTACAAAGGCGGGCCGTAGGAGTTGAGAACCTCCTATTTTTTGTCGGCTAAAATTATTTCAATCAGTACTACTTAGTAAGTAGTGTTGGGTTCCTAATTAGTCTAATTTTAGTTGTTAATAAATAAATAAATAATAAAAAAAGGACACCTATAGACGCATGCAACTCCAAAGGAGTAACATGGGCGTTGCCGACCCTTGATATGTTTGAGGATTCGCCGTGTTGACAGCTGAAGGAACAAATCCCTCGCTCTCAACACAACGCATCCTCGGGAGCTCTGGCGACCTTGCTCACCTCCAGGAACCCAACACTACTTACTAAGTAGTACTGATTGAAATAATTTTAGCCGACAAAAAATAGGAGGTTCTCAACTCCTCGGAATCTTCATTCCTTCCTACGAGGCTATATAAGTACCTAATAGGCTTTTTTGGGCTTAAGACAAGATACGTTCTAGAAAAATAAATTAATAGTTTAAAAAACACCAAGAAAAACACGCTTTTATAAATGCACGTAAAAACCAAAAATAAATTATGGATCGTTCAAGTTGTCTCTATTTCTGGGCTCAGGGCTGAAGTGTACACTATGTGCTTTTAATTATAATATTTGATTGTAAAAGCGTGGGGCGACATAGGATAGTTTTCATCCCAGAAATACCCTAAGTGGATGAAATGGGGGTGAAAGTTTTTTTATGGAGGCATGACGAGTTCCACGCGGACGAAGTCGCGGGCATAAGCTAGCATTGTATATTTTATACACGTGGGATGAAAATGGATATAACATCGCATAACATCCTAAGTGTGACACAACAGGCAATCATGCAATCAAGCGACAAATAAAAATATTTTTGCTCCACAGCCGTCAGAGGGCCTGCGGTTTATTGGTGTTTATTATAGTAAACAGAGGCGGGTTATCCATATAGGCAAACTAGGTACGTAACTAGGGCGCGGGGTTCCAAAGGGGTGCAGCACGCGCGCGATTATTTTTTTTGTTTTTACACCGATGAGGTGTTTGCCTAGGGCGCTCTGACATTTAATTCGCCTCTGATAGAGTAAGCAGCTATGAGCTAAGCTTGGAAAATTCACATGAATGTTTACCCCCTACGCAAAGGAGGGGTTAAGTTATCATGTGTAACTTTGTGTCTGTCTGCCTGTACCATCGTAGCTCCCAAACTCGGTTCAAGTGCGGTATTTTTGAATCGACAGTAGTCTGTCGGGATAGTTCTTAGCTATGTAGGTTGTGTCGGGTTTTTTTACAAGCTCTTACTTACTAAAGGTAAAAACCTTTAGTTTGTCAGTGTGGGACAAATCTTGGAACTGAATAGGGGTGTAGACACTAAACAAAATAATCAGTAATGTTGTATTTTCTCGAAAAGGGTTTATAAATGTAGTCAAATGGAGAAAAAAGCAACGCAAGAGGTTAAATAATGACAAAGTCATAAGTGCTCAAAGTTTTAAGAGGGGTTTTTGTTTTGTCCCTTTTCCGAAAAACGCACCTTCATAAAAATGCTTATCACTGTGACGTCTGCGAGCGTTTTCTCTCTCTAATAAGCAAATTAAAACGGTTGTAGCTTCGTAATTATTTGAGATATCTGATTGGGATTTTCCTCACTTTGGCATATTTTTTGCCTTCTTTCTTATGGAGTAATAATAATTTTCGAGTCTAACACCCTTCACAGACTTATGAGTTACGTTTCTTTCTTTTGTTATTGTGACTTGCATTCGCTGCAGAAGTTCTAATAAAGTTCCCTAGTCAGGCCGAATTACCTGTACCTAGCTTGCGTGTTACCTAAATCAAAATTGGTAGGGGATATAGCACTGAACCTGGGGGAACCCTCTGACTAACGACGGTGGAATTTTTCATGACTCATACCTATAAAGCTCCCTAGTGGTTCAGGCATGCGGCTGTCAAGCGGCGATCGTGGGTTCGAATCCCGGCTCGCACCAATGAGTTTTTCGGAACGTATGTACGGAAGATTTACCGTTAGCTTTTGGGTGAAGGAAAACATAGTCAGGAAACCGGTCTAATCCCAATAATAACAATACCTACGAACGGGTTAAGTTACACCGACCGCAATTTAAATAAGTTCACTGGTAGATATTGCTTTTTTTCAACACATTTGTTCGTAACGTAACTTATTATGTCGCTTTGAGGCTCATAACATAATCCTGGGTATTAAACACGCGCGCGTGTTTTATAAAATTACGACACTTGTGTGTTATAGTTATATCCCGATTAAGTCACGTTGGCACCTTGCAGCAAGATGTACCTATACATCACGGTGCATTCTTAAATTAACCGGATTGTACAGAAAGTAGGTTCAGCTTTTTTTTTGATTCTCGGCAAATGGATTCTTACTCGACTAAACCAATTAAATCCTTTTTGTTAATTAATTGATTATTTCTTTTTGGTTATGACATATAGAAAACGTTTATTTTAGTAAAGCTTTGATAACATTTTATATGAATTAATAAGGATAACATTTTAAAACGAATATATTTATTTTATTTTGTATTGGCTGTTTAGAGATTTCATCTAAGTCTGGCTTAACACATGCGCGCACACTGCGCAAACTTCACGAAAACAAAAGAGTGGATTGAAGGATGCAGGTAACTACTTATACTTATTGAGCGTATAATCTCTCAATTTTACCCATTAAAGGCATAGTCCTATTCCTATCTATAGAACCAGTGTTTATAATCGCGGGATCACAAATCTTTCAACGCATTAGCCATGACGTTAGGAGCGCCCGCGTTTTAACGTGTCAACACCATATTTCGTCGCTTGACACCCTGGATTTGGCTATATTTGACCTGAGACAATAACAACTACAGATTTAGTAAATGTTGATGCTATTATAGACTTTAATGCTGAATATTGCACGTTGTAGTAATAAGCACCAGAATTGCGTTTTCAGCTATATGGATTTGTGCTACTTTAATTCTCAAGAGTAGATTTTTGGGGTCAATTTTGGAGAAGCTAAAACGTGTTCGTTAAAGCCTATACATTTTGTTTGTAAACTTCTTATAAATTACTAGCTGCCCGGCCCGGCTTCGCACGGTCAGTGCCTAGGAATGATGCATTTTCCCTCGGTAAAGTAGCCTATGTTCATCAGGGATAATGTCGGCTTCTAATGGTAAAAGAGTTTTTCAAATCGGTCCAGTAGTTTCGGAGCCTATTCAATACAAACAAACAAACAAACAATCAAATCTTTCCTCTTTATAATATTAGTGTATAAGTGTAGATGACTTTTGACGTAAACGCTTTCCTCTACAAACGGTTCTTCCTATGTTATCAGCAAAGAGCGTAGCACCGGGGGTGGCTCACTCCGTGATTTCGACACGTCGCTACAGGTACATGCGCACCTACCGGCTCCAGCCGGTATGTTGGGGCTGCTACGGCACGCGCACGCGTTCTATCGCAAAGCGTTGCATGCGGATAGAAGAAAGAAAAGGGGTCCCCCCCCCCACTTGACCTAATCGTTAGTGCTAATTTTAAAAATTACCGTTCGATATACCTAATTTTCACTAGCCCTTATTTTTATTTGCTGGGCCTAATTTCATACCTCCTAATCTTTCCTAATACTAAACGTCAAGTGCGCTAATATATTGGAAACTAATAATGATTTTTCCTAATGGTTACTAAGCTTATTATTTATTAATGTGCCTTTATGACTACTATGTTTAATTAACACTACACCTAAATTCGTCACACCTATCCATAGGTGTGAACCTATATCCTGTCACTTGGCCTATTAACTTTTGCTCTAATGTTTCACTAGACCTAATGCATTTTTCTTCGAAACAGTGAACTTTTCGGGTTTCCTTTGAATATCGTAAATTTCTAGAATCAAAAATACCTCTGGACATCGGATTACCTACCTATTCTATTGGCAGAACTGCGACCCTACAGGCCAAGCGAGCGAAGCGAGCGTACCGCGGCAGCGGCCGGCGAAGCGCTATAACCGACTTTAAACGAAATATGAAAAAAATCGGTGAAATAAAATTAATATACAAAAACGCAAATACGGGTTTGCGACTTTAGGGTTCACAACATTAGAGCTAGTGAAATTAGGTATGAAATTCTTAGGGCTAACGGAGGGGAACCATAGAAAAGGGATGGGCACGTTTAGGCTCGTTCGGCGTACCTGAACAGGGGGTTTGTTAACAGAGAACCTTCTGTATCTACTTATCGTGCTAGAGCCTCAGAAGAGATGACTTGTCTTTGAGGCTACCAGTATTAGGTACAGTCAAGTGGAAATATATTGGTACATACAACTTACTCATAAATATGTCCTATAAGTCTCATGGAAGCGGATTAAGATTTGATACTTATTTATAAGAGGATGTTATTGATAAATATTTTTGCACTTGACTGTACACCTATAAGAACAAAGTTAGTTAATCGTGTTCACATCATATATACGAGCTATTCAAATATAAGTCTCATTCTTTCTCCTTAATTTCCTTGACTGACTTTACTAATTACCGTACTTACGTCAGTCTAACCTAGCATCTCTTGTCCCCAATATTATCCATACTCTCCTCAGGCAATGAGGAACCAGGAAGAAAGTACGCAAGCAAATATCGCACCCATTAAAGGCTAAGAGATTATCTAACGAAGCCACTTAAATACCGTGCTACGTCCGTGAGTGTGTTAGGGTGTCAGTCTGTTTATTCGGCGGCCCACGCGGTCGAACAGAGAACACCGTGGAGACATCCACCTACATAAATAACATAATGAAAAGGAATATTCAGCGTTATAAGGCGTGTGGGTCGTTATCAGAAAATACTATTAAAAGAGACTAATAAGAAAGTCAACATATTATTAATAAAAACGTAGTCGGTATCGTCTCTTTTTAGGGTTACTACAAAATGGTAGAATAACACAAAAAAAAATGTAAAGTGGGGATTCTTTTTAACCGACTTCAAAAAAAACGAGGAGGTTCTCGATTCGGTTGTTTTTTTTTTTTCAATGTTTGTTACCTCAGAACTCCCGTCATTGATGAGCCGATTCATAAATTTTTTTTGTTTGTAATTATATGCTTCCAGGTAGGTCCCATTTTTTTGAAAATTCAATTGGATGATGGGATCCATGAGGAATTGAGGGAACTCCTCAATTATATTAGGCACGCGTGTAGTGATTTTGGTATTTTCTATTATAACTCGTGTATTTACATCCGGAAATCATAAATTGGTGGAGTGGAATTGATGATGAAGACCACAGATGACTTATGGAATTCTTCAATTATGTACTTAAAAGTACAGAAGTATATCACAGATTCTGATAAGATTCCGTTGAAATAGCAACTAATGAAGTGCCAAGGGTGATCCTTGTGGAATTGATGGAAGTCCTCAAATATTATCGGGTCACATACAGCGATTGGGTTATTTTCTATAATAATCAACGCATCTGCTCTCGGAAATCAGTTCATGAGGTAAATTGGAAAAGAAATGTTCTCGTGGCTTGGCGGAGTACTAAATTGAAGTCGGTTAAAACTTTGTTTTTAAAGTAAATTATTACTAAACGGGACTTAATCGCGTCGCGCGTTTCGGATGTGTCGCAACATCCATGTTCACGGGACAGCTGGCTTGAGCGGTTATCAACATCTTCTTGCTGCGCGGGTTTTCCGAACTACCCGCATTTGGTGTTTAATAACCATTTGTTTAATAACCACACTAAGGTTGACACAATCCGAAACGTCGGGAGACCATTTTTCAGTTCGGGGATCCGTTTGCGTGATATAGCCCTAATTATTGTTAGAGTCAAATTTTTGACGGTATGATTTACGTGGAAGTAATCGTGCCCGACTATGACTTTAGAATCGCGAGAGGCTCAAAGGCTAAGAGGATTCGCCCCAATATGCTTGATGCTGGGCGAATTTCGGACGTACAGACAGTGTTTTTGATCATGAAGATATTAAGCATTTGGTGTTTAATAACCATTGGTTTAATAATCACACTAAGGTTGACACATCCGAAACGTCGGGAGACCATTTTTCAATTCGGGGATCCGTTTGCGTGATATAGCCCTAATTTTTGTTAGTGTCAAGTTTTTGGACGGTATGATTTACAGTACGATTACTGTTAGTTAAGACCTGACAGATGGATTGCCTTCATTTAATTTTCAACTTTAATCTTATACAAATAAAATAGTTATTACTAAATCGGTAGATGTGGGTAATAGTATTCTGAAAAATGCTTTATCTATATGAAATTAAAGTTGAAAATTAAATGAAGGCAATCCATCTGTCAGGTCTTAACTAACAGTAATCGTACTGTACCTATGTGAAAGTAATCGTGTACCGACAATGTCGTTAGGATCGCGAGAGGCTCAAAGGCTAGAGGATTAATATGCTTGATGCTGGGCGAATTTCGGACTTACAGACAGTGTTTTTGATCATGAACATATTAATTATTGGTAGCATTCTGGGCATTCGCTTGATACTACCTACGTGATATTAAAAATCTGTTGAGTCTTTTTCTGCTTATTTAAAAGCTAAGCTCTTGTCGGTGTAGCTCAAAGTAGGCCCTCCATTTACTCCGATCCCAGGCAACCTCTTTGACATCTCTATAAGACCTAAGAGTCCAATAAAATATCGGAAAGCGTCCATAAAGCTTAGGTACGGTTTTCACTCACCATCAGGTCGTATGCTTGTTTGCCACCGTCATTACGCTAGTTTGCGACCATTAAAATGAGTTGGTCACCAGAATGGATAGGTATTTTCTTGTTTTCCTTAGATTCCTATTAACTAGGATACTAATGTTTGTTTAGGATCTGCAGAATTCTGTAGATCTAATATTTATTTGAATAATCAAGACCCCGTGTAATGGTCGCCCTTATCACACGATAAGTGACAGGATAGAGCGTCCGTCACTGGCTGACACCGTTCGATAGAACGACGACGCTCTTATCTTGTCACTTATCGTGTGATAAGGCCGACCATGATACGGGATCAGGTGGTCGCTAATTGAAGCTGCACGGTTATCACAGGGCGGCCCGCGTACTGTTTCGCAGCGATATAGACTATCCGTCTCTTTCTAAGTGTTCTAATTAGAAAGAGACGGGTAATTATCTCGACACAGCTCGCGGGCCGTCCTGCACGGTTAGCACAAGACGGCGCGCGAGCTCTCTCGAGCTTTCTCGCACTATCCGTCTCTCTCTTATTAGAACACTTAGAAAGAGACGTATAGTGCGAGAAAATTCGAGAGAGCTCGCGCGCCGCCTTGTAACCAGTATAATAACTACTCCACTCACTTCTCTGCTCGTCACATTGTGTTTAAAACAGGATTATATCGTTAAAGGCGCGCCAACAATAGATTTTGTTCCAAGACGCTATAAATAGGCATACATAAATAAATATGCCATAACAGCTTCCGTTGTACAATGCGATTTAATGAACTGAGTTTGACATAATTACGTTTTACATTGAAACGGGAATATATTTCAACAGTAAATACGCAGTGTATAAAAATGTTTAATAGTGAGATGTTTACACCAATGATGTAATAGTCCGTTTCCGTTGACGACGCGAGTGTTGCAAGTTGGTACAATTGCCTCAGTTTTAGTGTGCCTCCTTTGGAGCGCTTATAACCTATCTAACACTTTTTAGGGTTCCGTAGCCAAAAAGTCAAAAAACGGAACCCTTATGGATTCGTCATGTCTGTCTGTCCGTCCGTAAGTCACAGCCACTTTTTTCCGAAACTATAAGAACTGTTGACACTTGGTAAGTAGATGTATTCTATGAATCGCATTAAGATTTTCACACAAAAATAGAAAAAAACAATAAATTTTGAGGGTTCCCCATACTTCGATCGAACTGAAACTCAAAAAAAATATTTCATCAAACCCATACGTGTGAGGAATCTATGGATAGGTCTTCAAAAATCATATTGGAATATAATGGAAACCTCCAATATAATTTTTGTCTAAACTGAATAGTTTGCGCGAGAGACTTCCAAAGTGGTAAAATGTGTGTGCAGGGGGGGGGGGGGGGGCTGTAACTTCTAAAATAAGAGAATGATAAAACTAAAAAAAATATATGATGTACATTTCCATGCAAACTTCCACCGCAAATAGGTTTGAACGAGATCTAGTAAATAGTTTTTTTTTAATACGTCATAAATCGTAAACCGCAATTTACCTTCCATTCAACGGATAATAGTACGGAACCCTTTGTGCGCGAGTCCGACTCGCACTTGGCCGTTTTTTTTTAATTAGAGGTAAGTCGCACTAAAATATCCCTCAATTTTTTGATCTTTCTACATTTGTAATCGGCCCACACGTTTATTTGTCTTTTGTCTCATAGCACTTAAAGTTCAAATTCAAAAGTACCAGGCAGACATAGACGTGAAGAGCTCTCCTTATTCCACTATCAAGTCACTTCAATCTCCACCGTCCACATTGGTAATACGGTTCAGAATCGTTCAACAATGGCATTGTAAGGCAGTCTATTGTTTATGTAGCTAAGGGGACAATGAAACGGAGGGTACTCGATGTCGCCTACTTCCTATGTGGCCCGTACTGTATTTGGTGCCGTTTCCATTGTCGTTTTTTTCATAAACTAGTGTCTGCAGCCTGTCTATTAAAAAAACGTATCGACAAAACAAATATAATTATTGGACCTGCTCACAAAATTCCACCAGAATCGGTTGAGAATGCGACCTGTAGAGGAGAACAGCCGGACACACGAAATAGTTTTTGCACAAGCTGAAACCGTTCGCTTCGCTCGCTCGTTCTATTAGACAATAGAGGACCAATCTTACTCATATAGATACGATAAGTACCTATATTTAATTAATACCCCAGACTCAGAAAACCGCGGTGGATTTAAGAAAAAAATAAACTGCAACTAAACATTTAATATAAAAAATAAAAACCCCATCGTATGATGCGGCCGGCCGGGAATTGAACCCGAAACCTGTCTTAAATTCGGAGTAAAAAAAAAACATTGTATTTAAGGCGGCCTAATTTTAGGTCAAAGATTTCATGCTTGACACTAGACAGTCCAACTTTTTGTAATAAAATGTAAACTATTTAGGGACTCGACATTACAAAATGGTTCTTTATTTATGACCTATTTACAGGATACTGGGCCGTTATTACATCATCATCATTACTTAAGAGCCTTGCTCTTGTCGGTGGAGTAACCGCCACTTTCCTCTGTCCATTGCCAGCCTCTTGGCTTTCTCATATGAATCGACATCAGTTTTATCTTTTATTTGGCTAAAATATGTTAGCCTAGGCCTTCCTCTGCCTCTCTTGCCGTCAATTTTACCCTCCAGGATGTTTCGGAAGAAACTGTCGTGCCGTATCAGGTGGCCCACCATCTTGCCTCTCCTATTTCTAATACATCCTAGCAAACATTTTTTCTCATCTACCATCCTTAAAACCTCTTCGTTTGTCTTTCTCTCCGTCCAGCTAATCCTTTCCATCCCTCGCCAGCACCACATTTCGAAGGCCTCTAGTAGTTCTCTGTCTGTCTGGGTTAGCGTCCACGACTCGCTCCCATATAAAGCAATGCTGCTCCAAATGTAAACTTTTGGCCATAGCAATCCTCTGTATGATGTCAGGGGTGCGTTATTACATAAGTCCTAAAAATAGCTTGGACCTTACGAGGCTAGAGGTGTGATAGATGTATCTACGTACACCTATAGTATAGTCAACTCAAGAAATGTCGGGTCGTCAGGACCAATGGGCATGTGCACTGGAAAGCAACGGAAGCAACTCTGAACAGATACAAAGGCTGCAGCTCGATAACTCTCCATGTTCACGACTTGACACATTTTGTAGGCAGCAAGTGGTCTCTGCGGTTGGTCCTCCAAACATGGGAAAATCTTGAGAAGAAACACTGAGGTCGATAGATAATTGAGAAATAGGTATTTGTAAAATGTAATGCTGTCGCGCCAACCTGAAGCCTCCCCCCGCAGAGCCGATAGACAACTGCAGCTTGGACCGAAAATACTTATTAAAAGTACATAACATCAAAGTTTCGTAGTCCCCTGATTTCTTCTGGTCCCTGACCTATTTAACTGTTCTTTTTATTAAAAATCAAAGAATGGCTTTGGCCGTGTTCCTATGTTATAATCTAGTCAAAATTGTTTTCTGGATGTTTGAACAAAGCGGAAAATCTGGCATTTTTTTAGTTTTTTGAGGATTAATATCTCATGATATCTCTTAAGAATAAATTTATGAAAATAGGAAAACATAGGAACATGTCAATAGTAGTAAAAAAAAATTGCTCTACTGCCACTATCCAGGGAGAAAGCAGGGGACTACGTTTCTATGGAAAAACGGCCGATGTCTCTAACCTCTTGCACTGACGCTGTAGGATGTAGGCTAGCCTTTTATTTCAAAATATCCTAGTAAAAGTTTTAAAAGTATAAATGAATTAAAGGATGACGAGTTAGATATAGGGTTGACCAATCATAGCAAAAAAATACCGGGTTGCACTCCGGGAGTGCCGGCAGAAGTGAAAACTTGAATATTTTGACATTTCGAATCGACAAATACCGTAGCGACAGAAGTAAACTATTTCACTTGCAAATTAGCGCGTTAGAACTTATTGTGTGTCGTACTACGCCCCCCCCCCCCCCCCATCACATCAATTCTACAGACCCTCTTGAGACAGTTAGTTGTACATGCATTTTTTTGTTGTTTTAGGTTAAAAATCTACTAAAAAACTGAGAAAATATCCTTTCAGTTCACCAACTCAGCTTTCTAAGTGGTCGCCAACCGGCACATGAAATTAGGTGGTCGCTAACCGGCGAAATGACCCTACCTAAGTAATAAGAGCTGCCTGGCTATCACATAACGGCCCGCGAGCTGTGTCGCGACGACATAGACTATCCATCTCTTTCTAAGCGTTCTAATTAGAAAGAGACTGATCGTCAATCAGAGAAAGGGACGCCGGCGGCTACCTATTTAATATACTTAGTTACACAGACTGCCACTGCCTATCTCCGACCCTGCGAAGTTGGCTCGTAGATATTTTCTACTGAATAAAAGAATATCCACTATAATTCATTTTAATTCATTTTTTTCCTTTATCTGTGCTATAAGAGCGTTTCTCAAAAGAAATGCCACTATTATTAATTGTACTTCTAGGAATTTTATTTTAACTATTTCCACTCAGAATCAGGAGCTCTTTCGACCCTGGTAGGACAAAAACTGTCCCAAAGATATATTTTCTATTGTGTTACCATTTACCATACACTTTGTATGGTGGTAACACAATAGGAAAGTTCAAAAATGTATGAACATTTTGGGACACTTTTTTTCTCCTATTGGGATGGAAAGACATCGTTTTGAGTAGAAATAACATAAAAGTTGCAGAAAATCTCCGAAAAAATGTAGTGGCATTTTTTTTGAGAAACGCTCATAAGACATTGCTTCGCACCAAATTTCAAGATTCTGAGTTCACGGGAAGTATACCCTGTAGGTTTTGATTCCCTTGCGAGTTTCAAAAATTTGCGGAAATTTGCGGCAAAACGGCTGTATCTTTTGATTGCGTTGGCTTAGAAGTTTGATTTTTTCACAGCTCCAAGAGACAGTAGACCTGAGTATTTGGTATAAATATTAGCTCGATACCTCCACACGTTCCTGAGAAAAAGGGTCTTGACAGACGGACGGACGGACAAAAAAGTGATCCTATAAGGGTTCCGTTTTTCCTTTTGAGGTACGGAACCCTAAAAAAGTATTAGCCCTTAATTTGTCAGAAAAAACAAAGGTCCATCGTTCAAGCCTCAGTGACGCCAAATAACCACAACGATTCTGATCGGGAAAATAATAAAAACAGACGGTCAAAGAGTTTGTCGACTGTCCAGCCGGTTGGAAACTGACAAATTAAGGGTTAAGTAAAGCAAAGCGTAGCAAGGGCTGCCACCTAACCATTCACTAAATATCTCAGAGGCTCTAGTATCAGTTTTACCGAAACAAAACGTTACGATCGCGTTTGCGTTTTACCCTCATTTTGTATGGGATTTGACAGCTAAACGCGAACGCGGTCTTAACGTTTTGTTTCGGTAAAACTTATACTAGAGCCTCAGACCACGTACCTAGTGTTAATAAAACTACAGCTCTTCAGTTAACACGTTCACTGCGATAGAAAGTCTAAAGACCCCCTGCTAGTAGTTCCGGGCTGTGCGGGCAAGAATATTGTGGTTTCGCTCTGGTGCGGACCTCGTAGCTTATAGTATTTTATAGGTAGAAAAGAGTCCACTATATGGTTCGATTTCTATTATAACGTAGAATTTTTTGACACTTTAAAACACGCAGGAGGTCTTCTAATCTTCTCTATCATCGCACTGAGAGTGAAAAGTGTGCGTCCAGTGCGGATAGGGGGTCTAAAGACCACATATAGGTAGTACGGGCTTATCCGCCCCTTCCCGCACCTGTCTGTCTATGATACTAGAACTATGACCCAGTGATGTGCACGCGTCGATATAAAAAAACCTCAATACGTTGTAACGTATAATGACAACAAAAAAGGAATAGATTACAGTGACCAAATGTCGTCCTGTATAACGAGGCTTAAAATGGTTCAGAAAAGTTATGATGGAGCTCTTATTTGGTACTGCTTTGATGAAAAGCTGGGTGGTGTTCAACATGCAGAGGGAGACTAAAATGCCAAAGAAGATATTTTTATTTTCGGAATCAGTTATTGAAGGATTTACTAAAAAACCCACATCCAATGACGGTAATTCACGTACTGCCACTCTTACGAAAAATCATGCGTTTGAAAAAAATGGTGATAAACGAAGAAAATGTGCAGGCTGTTACGAAAATTTGGGCACTACGCTATCCAGTCGGGAAGCCAATAAAAAAGTTAAGAAAATCAAATCTTACTGCCGTGATTGTAACAAGCCACTGTGTCTTAAATGTTTCTATAACAGTCATATGTGATTCACTTACAGTATATAATAAATGTTTATTTATTTGTCGATAAAATGTATTTTTTTAGGAACATCACTAGAAGTAAATACAAATGTACCTCAAATTCAGTGCTGTAAGAGGTCTAAAAGCCTCCTAATTATTTTTTGTCATTATTCCATATATTCTGACATCAGAACTTCGGGCGAAGCCAAAACAAGACAAGGACTGTTCCTTTAGCAACAGCATTATATAAGTATCATTCACAGTGAATTTCATGAAAAAAAAGCATTTTAATATTCTTGTTCCTTGAGTGGTCTTAAGGCCCCTAAACGCACCGGTGAAATGGTACAGTTAAGGCGTAAAGACCTCTTACACCACTAGTTGAAAGTTAGCAATATTTTGAGCCGCAGTGAACGTGTTAAAACTGGAATGTCACCCTTCCACATCGAACCGAATTCCCTCACCGATTAAACCGTATATCATCCAGTTAAACTGACACGCGGAAGCGAGCAGTTGTCCAATCGCGATCCGTGAACCCCTGTTTTGGCACCTCACTCTTGAACGTTGGCAAGTTCAAGGTCGAGTAGCAGTCTGTGGTCCCCACATGTACAGTCAATAGCAGTGGTATACCTACGAATTAATAGTTAGGTAAGTACTTACTATTAAATTAATTATTCTGTGATATTACTAAAGGTACCTACAGAAGGTCCACTGCCTAAGTGATGAGGTTAGCTGTAACTTTATTGCAATAGGCAATCATTAAAGGAGACGCTTCAGGATTCTGCTTGATATGTGTGACAGATGCTGTGGCCCACGGACTAAACTATAATGTCAAAAAGAGTGAGGTCTTACTGTTCGAGTCTGGTACTAAAACATATCCCATTCCTCCAATAATGCTCAGTGGTTCTCCTCTTCAAACAGTTACTAGGTTCAAATACTTGGTTCACTGGGTTACTGACACTCTAAAAGATGATGTGGATATAGAAAGGGAGTGCAGGCAGAGCACTGTCGGTAAGGTGTAACATGCTTTCTCGCAGGTTTGCGCGTTGTTCTACGGAGGTGAAAATAACCCTGTTCAAAACGTATTGTCAAACCCTATACACGTGCAATCTGCGGAGTGACTACACCAAAAAAGCCTACAGTGCACTGCACGTCCAGTACAATAACGCCTTCAGAGCGTCAGGAATGTTCGCCGCGTGGAGAATCGATGGTTTCCAAGCCGTGATGCGCAAGCGGATGGCGTCCCTGGGTGAGCGCGTGCGGAGCAGTACCAATCAGGCATCGGAACCGGTTTTTTGCAAACACCTCGATATAACCACATATCTCGAACTATTTTATACTTCATATGTAGGACTCAGTTGTGTTAACACCCTCCCAAAGGTGATCGCTGAGAGGATGGACAGCCCTATCTCATATTAGTGAGTATTATATTCTTTGAGCCCTATCCTCGCGCACTGGATGTCCTTGCATGTCAATTGTAATTATAATTGTACTTTCTACTAAGCCACCTAATATAAGTTATTACTAACATAATATGGATGTACTTGTACCATTTATATCCAAAATAAATGCTTCATTTCATTTCATTTCAATACGAGTCGCAATGCTGTCAAAAACCTCAGATTCAGATTTAAGATTTAAGAAGCCTAACTTATATGGGATGGTGGTTAAAAACCGGCTTCGATAGGTTGTTCCGTTGTCCGTAACGCTCGGTCTATATTTTTCTCTTTGTCCGAGATAATAATAGTTATGATGCTGTCAAACAACGAGTATACCATTAAGCGCTATAAAGGTGGGAATAGGCCATCCTTGTTGCGCGCTCTGTTGCACTCACAGAACACCTCCACTAGAAGCCTAATGTTTCTCAGTTTGTTCGCGACTCGAGTCACCAAGCGTTGGTGTTGTTGCGCTTATTTAATCCGCGGTCGCCCGCCTTTCCGTTCAGTTGCGTCCATGTTAACGACCTGTGCGGAGTGTGCATGACTCTCAGAAAAAAAAACAAAATAATAGGATTTTCGCGGCTAATTGTGGGCTTTTGTAGTGTGAGGTGGTGCGGAAAGTCGTCAAAGACTTCTAATTACAAAAAAGATGGAATTTCATTCCACAGTTGAGTCAAAGTCAATATTTCATTGAAAATATTTATAGCCAGCGGAGGCCATTTTATACTGGCCGGTGCGAATACTGAGGTACAGACACACTATGTCTGTCACTTTTCATCACTTTGAAAATGCAATATGCTATTCCTTTCTTACGAAAACACGTCACGACTAGTGATGTCCCGATGATGCTATGATGGTCAATCGACAAACCACGTGCTTTCGTTCCAACCGGTTTGAAGAAATGTAACATAAATACAGATTTCTCGTTTATTTTGGTTTGAGTAGTTATTCTGTAGATTAGAACTTAAATTTAGTTTTATTTATTGTTCGTTATTTAAAGTAAATAGTTTAATATATAATAAGTATTAGTAGTACTAGTAGTCGTAGTTACTTTACTGTTTTAGTAACTTCTTAGAATCCTCTCGGTGAGCAGTTGGGTCCAGTGCCACAAGATGAGCCTGATGATGAACTTCGAGAAAGTGCAAGGGAACTCGGAGTTGGTGTGAGATAGATATACGTTGTGCGGGGTTCTTAGAATCCTCTCAGTGAGCAGTTGGGTCCAATGTCACAAGATGGGCCTGATGATGAACTTCGAGAAAGTACGAGGGAACTCGGAGTTGGTGTGAGTTAGATATACGTTGTGCGGGCTTCTAAGAATCCTCTCAGTGAGCAGTTGGGCCCAGTGTCACAAAATGGGCCTGATGATGAATTTCGAGAAAGTGTGAGGGAACTCGGAGTTGGTGTGAGTTAGATATACGTTGTGCGGGCTTCTAAGAATCCTCTCAGTGAGCAGTTGGGCCCAGTGTCACAAGACGGGCCTGATGACCTACCATGATTTATCAGCAAAAAATTACGGTACCAGGATTCCTAACTTACTGTGTATTAAAATGGTAACAAAACTATCTATACTTTACCTTAACTTAAAGATAAAAGTATAGTAAGTAGTTACTTACTTTACTTTAAAATGTACCTAAAAAATTAGGATGCTTGTACGTGAACATGTCCCATCACTACGCATTCCGCGCGCGAGCGCATCGCCCAATCGCAACGCTGTTAGCACCCGCCCTTCCCCTCACCTCTTCCTCATGCTTTGGTGACTCGCGTCGGGAACAAAATTACAAACATTAGGCTTCTAGTGGAGGTGTTCTGTGGTTGCACTTTATTACCTGCCATGATTGGTGACGGTTAAAGTTGTATCATTTCGTTGGAAATTCAATTTCACAAAATAATATTTGCGCTGTATTTAATTGTATATAAAATTTCTTGCAATAAACAAATTGACGGTAAATCGTCGAAAAACGATAGTTCTTTTCCCGGCGGCAGCGGTTCGAAGTAACTGTCCACCATCGAGTCTGAAACTGCAGCGAGTGTTGGAGGCTGCCACGCCGGCCGACGGTTCTTTTCGACCAGCAGCGCACTCACTCCCTCCTGCCCGTTATAATTATAACTACCAATGACATGAGACATCACCTTGTATTCCGTCCGAAGGCAGTGCTTTATACCGCTAACCTTCCCGTATTGCAGCGCGCGTAGACTCACTTTAAGCATTGTGGGGCACATCTGAGCAAGCGTCTTCACTGTTACTTTAGACCAGGAGTTATCTACCTTCAAAAGCCTTTCGATAATCTCTTCAACAGTATCAGCAGAAAAGCAGTAATATATATCCTTTATGAAGGGAGATAGGGAGAACCCTTCAAGCGGTGCGCTGTAAACATTCAAACGATCTTCTATGTCTTCTGCGTTACAACGGCATGCACAGATCAGACTCGAGCTCGTGCAAGCGACCGCTCGGGACGAAATGGGTCGCTATTCCTGACAGAACAACGTCTTTTCCTTCAAATCGTTTTCCAGTCAAGCCCATGTAGATACCTAGGTGGTTGTCCAAATGCGGCAGGAGATACGTAGCGCTAGCGTCGGTTAGCCAGCCGATGCGAGTCTCCGGAGTGGCGACCAGGGTTCGTTCCGTAGTAAGTCTGTACCGACCGTGCAGGGCCGTGGTGAAGCCACCTCCTAATGTTATGCCATCCATTAGAGCTATGTAAGGGACTTTGTAGTTCGACAACAGGTAGTAGCCGTTATATAACAAACTTGCAAAATCCATTTTATTGCTTCTTTCATCGTTACTTGCTACGAACCATACAATGTCTCCTCCAGCGCAGAAGGCGTTTCCAGCACCTTTGATGATGAGGCGCGAGCGGTTCTGCTCCCAGTCTCGCAATCTTGGCAGCATCTGCTTCCACATCTGGTGGGTCATGGCGTTTAACTTCTTCGGTCTGTTCAATGTGACCACACCAGCAGTTCCAACGGTTTCAAACAACACTCGGTCTTGCTCGACTGTGCTTAGTCTTCTTTGAAACGTAATCCATCTGCATAAGTGAGTGCTGATCAGACTTCTGTGCTTTAGGATAATCATGGTGACTTGGTGACGGGTGGCAAGAATTTTGTATGTTGCTAATCCCCCAGAAAATCTGTCCAGCCAGAATTATGTGCACCGTTTTAATCACTATTTTCCGTTTACTGGGAGACTGTTTTAGTTCAGTTGTCGACTCGCTCAAGTCGTGACCGGCGTCACCTGTTTAAACACCATTGCATCTAAGTAGGTATATGTCTGTCACGACGTTAAAAACAATGGCGCTGAAGGTCAGTTTACATAACAATTTAGCGTTTAAATTGGATATGAATATGCTTCGCATTTCCAATGGATATCAACAAGCATACAAGCATAAACAAACAAAAAAAAAACTTAGACTTATTGGGTGAAAATCCCAGGGCGATTTTTGCGCGGCGGAGGTGATAATTGGACTGAAGATTTCTTAATATTTACATGTTCTATTTTTTATATGAAAGCTAATATATTTCATTATTTTGAGCCATAATGGAAATTACTTTAAACCTTATTGGCTTGACCATAAAAAAATGTAAACTGCCGAAAATCTAATTATAGTGACGTGTCCTGCACTTGTTTCTTGTCGACCGAGCGAGCGAAGCGAGCGAAGCGTCTATGCTTCAGCTTGGACGAAAAATCGTTTTTCCTCATGTCCGGATGTTTGGATTTCCCCCTGTTCTCGCCTAGAGCTCACATTTCTCAACCGATTCTCATGAAATTTTGTGAGTAGGTTCGGTAAGTATACAGTTTTTTTTTGTCGAGTCAGTTTTTCGAAATTTTGAAAAATGGCGGAGATATGGGTTAAAAACGTAAAAAATTACAAGAAAGGGGTCAGCGTTGACTACTGACTTAGTACAAATTTTATGTTTCGTCCACTGTATCTTGAACTCCGATTTCCATACCTTAGAGCACACTCGTACTAACTTTTCGAAAAAGTCGTTGCAATTAGTACCTGAGTGCACCAAATCTAAGGTTGAAATTTCAACGGCAAAAAAAAATAATTAGTACCATTGTGAACTAAGGCATCGTGTAATGATGGTTTCCTATGTTCGAATTTCAAATAAATAATCTCTAAAACAACAAATAGCGTTCCATTTTTAAATTTGGATTATTCAAAACTTTGGAATGTTTATAATATTATTTGGATTTATCTAGGTACATAACCGTGATTGGGAAACCTTAATGTTACGAGAAAATAGTAGAATATGTAACATGGAACAACGGCTTTATTCCGATGCAATGAGCCTGTACCCGGAAAATAGGAATGTAAGTTCGTATAATATTGCCAAACTAAAGGACCTTCACAGACCCACGGCTAAGGTAACGGCTTCAATAACAAAGAAGCTGCACAGGCATGTGCAGATCAACAAGCACAAGGGCTAGAGAAAACTCTACCTCTGTGTTGGCAGCCTGGTCATGCTTAAAACAAATTTGTGGGTTAAGAAAGGTTCAGTAAATGGTTCCAGTGGCACTGTAACCGATTTGGTGTATCCATGCACCTAATCGTGCACCACCCGCTGATTGCCCTTTGGTACTAATGTTCAGATTTGACAACTACAATGGCCCAACCATAATGGGATCTGTGCCTATCGCCGCTGTCACGAGAACTTTGCGTTCCAAGGAGCTCACATGTTCTAGAACTCAGTTTCCGCTTATATTAGCATGGGCAGTCACCATTCATAAGTCGCAGGGCTTGACGTTACCAAGTGTAGTGGTTGACCTCGGGTCTAGAGAACTTGCTGTGGGTTGCTCATATGTTGCACTTTCACGGGTTCAAAGACTGTGAGCGTCAGGATGGCGAGTGTACATCAACAAATGGAGCTGTGGTATACGTCAGGAGTTAGTGCTACCAATGTGCCAAATGTGCCCCATAATTCGAGCAATATATTCTTTAATCTCCAGAGATATATAAGAAATTAATGACGCCCGCCATCCTCACGTCAGGTTGGCGGGTGCATTTCCAGTTCTAGCTAATGGCTGCCTACTCAAGGGTGAAAGTTAGTGCTCGCAATGTGCTTCCATAGTATGTATGAAGCACAACATAATTTTTTACTATGGTATCTGAAGCTACATAAACTAATTACAGACATAGATATGCCTCATGTCATTGTACATGCAAAGTTTCGTTACAATCCAACACGTAGTTTTAAATTGAGAGCGTAACTACGTTTGTATGGAGAATCGAGCTTACTGTGGACTCTTAATCGCGTTCAAAAAGGTGTTTATTTAATTACCTCGACATGTCGACTTTTTTTGATAATGGCCATGATTTCAATTCAACCCCCATGGGTTAAAAAGGTATAAAATTACTAAATTCAACCGTTTTGAAACAAATCCGCGAGGTCTACAGCTCACAGAGTATTAAAACGCCATAGTACAAAAAAACTATCCGTTTACTTAATTAAAGTGGCATTTATTCGTGTTCTATATTATTCAAGGTATCCTATGATTCAATTTTGTTACATTCGTATGCAAACTAAAGCTCATACTGATGTAAACAAAACTGTCCTGCGAAAAAAATACAATTTTGGTGAAAAATAAAATGTTTTTATGGTTGAACAAAACGCAATGACACAAACGGCGCGAGTGTCGCTTATTTGGTTCAGCACGGCTAGCACGCGACCTCTCTCGATTTTTCTCGCACTATCCGTCTCTCTCTTATTAGAACACTTAGAAGAAGAGGTATAGTGCGATAAAAATCGAGAGTATGTCGCGGCCGTCGTGTGCTAGACGTGCAGTTGCATTGCACTCTGGCGACAGGCGATGACAGACGTGTGATACTATGTAACTAAGAGCTAGCCCGTCACGCACGTAAGTAGGTATCCAATTATGGTGGTTCAAAATACAGTTTACGTCAATTTTGGTGACACGATTAATGTATTATTAAGCACAACTTAATTTCATGTGTATTTTATTTTAGGCGTGGCTTTGGTTTCCCTTTTGTCATACAAGGTTAACTTGATCGTAAAGAAAATGGTTAATTCGTTGTTTTTTTTAGTCCAAATCCTAATTGTGGTGTTGCAATTTTGGTGTGTTTGATCATAAAGTAAATATAGCATAGAGTAACTATCCCATACTGCGGTCGAATATTTCTGAAGAACGTTAAGAGATGTCGCTTGGAGCACCACTGACGGATATTAATATTTTACGTTATACGAAATCTCAAATATTATCATTAATAGATATTCATTTTCACTTATCAACTTAAAAAAAAAAAAAACAACCAGACACAGGCCTTAATAGATCGTAAATCGATTCAAAATAATTTATAACATCCTTTATTTGTGCGCTATCTAGTGAACGGCTTGACCTTTATTACAGCTTAGCTTGTAAGTGGACAAAGTATACATGCGCAGGATTCTAGCAGGATAAGTGTCCATAGATGGTGCTGTATTAAACCTGATATATTTACTAAACCTAAACGCATTGTTGTTACGAAAATATATAAAAAAGTTTCTTTTAAAAAATTTAATTTTTGGTACAAGCTTTTATTGCCGACTGTACTTTTCTGTATACCATCATCAACTGCTCATTGAGACGATTCTAACGAGCACCAACTCGATGGGGTTATATGGTTTTATTACGGAGTTCCTATGGCCACCTTCTGTCTCTATCATCAGATCAGCTCGATGGTACCATAATATTGAATGTCATCCAAACTATAGTTATACCCAAAATTTCAGCTCAATCGGTCACCGGGAAGTGGGTCAAATTTAACTTGCAAGATTTGACGGACAACTTACTTACATACATACTTTTATACTTACATACGAAAGAAGTCGAGTTACTATAAAACTTGTAAAAAGACCTATCGGTTTTTGCACTCCGGGAGTGCCGGCAGAAGTGAAAACTTGAATAATTTTAATTTTGCAAAAAAAATCCCTTCCGCCCCCCTCTCTCCCCCTGCGTGCCAATATATCTAATAACAAACTTATTAGTAGTACGCTATAGTTCAACTTAACTCGACAAAATTGATGAAGTAGACGAAGAAATAAAATACCAATTTGTTTTTGCCATTGCCAAATATTTTTCAAAGCTTTATCTCTTTAAGAGTAACGTCCAAATTCGAACTATTCGAATTTGCTCAATAGCAAAGCGGTAAAGGACGCGCGGACAAAATTACAAATTTATTTGCAGAATATGCAATTGCAAAGTGTTTAACGGCTTTATATTCTTACGAATAGCGTTCAGTTTTGAATGAAGTCGAATCGGCTAACAGCAATATATAAAAGTTTGATAAAACAAAATGGAATTTGCATTTACGGAAAATGTGTTACGAACTTATACTGTTAACAATAAAGTACAAATTAGAACTATGTGCCCCTAGTCAAACCCCCGTTTTCCCCCCCGACCCCAACCTCGTCCCGAATCTCTCGCCATCCTCCTACGGTCACGTGGCCTCTTACGCATCTGATGTCACAAATATCTGTCGCGAGTTTAACAATTTTTCCCCATCCCAAAAAGTGCTCAGCGCCGCTAAAGAAGTTTTCACTTCCAAAAGAAAACATACATACGTACAACATACATACATACATTCACGCCTTTATTCCCAAAAGGGGTAGGCAGAGCACATGAAACTTATG
The DNA here is from genome assembly GCA_947049275.1 of Epinotia bilunana. Lineage (NCBI taxonomy): Eukaryota > Metazoa > Arthropoda > Insecta > Lepidoptera > Tortricidae > Epinotia > Epinotia bilunana. The sequence goes on along the minus strand of OX346269.1, from coordinate 3,800,442 downwards.
TTCCAGCGCCACTTCTAGCATAAATGTGGGTATAAAAAAGATCGACAGAATGTGATATTGCAGTGATAGGTTGCTAGCCCATCGCCCACAACACACTTCAACCCTGCTCCCTTAGTCGACTTTTACGACACCCACGGGAAGAAAAACGAAAACGTACGAAGAGTTTTTAAATAAGATGAAGTAAAAACTAGTGCCTATGCCAAATCTTGGGATTAGGTGTCAAAGCGGACGCCTGGCTCCTTTAGGGGCACACCCGGGAATATCGCTAGGAGGATTGTGATGCGACTGATGAGTTTAGTAGATAATTATTAGAATAGGTAACCTAGTCCCTAAAACATCAGAATACTACAGTAAGTAAAAAATATAACATACATTTATTCGGGACCTATACGTAAACCTGTTTTTATTTTACAACTTATTTGAATATTCTTTCTTTACATAGGTATCTAGTACCATAAATAAAGAATAATACCTATAATATGTACCTACTGCCATTCACATTTGAGTATGTAGCAATTTATGATTCAAATTGCCAATAAGTACCTAAAATTATCGAAGTGCTTACGACGCGCGACGTTGTCAGCTCGCGCTGGCAGCGCCGTCGTTCGATCTGGCAACGTCGCCAACTGTATAGTAATTTCCAATTTATTTTATTATTTTTAACATCTCTGCATAACGTTCCATTTCGACATCTTATATATTACAACAAATGAATTACTGCGTGTTACAAATATTTTACATTTAATTAAAATAAACATAAAGTGACTGCAATCTCTTAAATTATTAATAAATAATGGAGCATAATTATTTATTTCTTATCACTTCGCACTCGTCTTTGAAACTGTATAATAGTAAAGAGAACTGCGTACAACGAAACGACTCAGTGCAGACGAAACACAGATTACAGAGACGAAATGAGAAAATGTTGCTACAAAATTATTCCTTTAAATTGTAGGTAAACAGAATAAACTTTGTCCATTTGTAAAAATGCGAAAAAAATGATTTAGTATGAGTTTATTGTCTCAATTAAAAATACAAATAAAGATAACCTGTGGTATGATATTTTTTTAGAAAAGCGTAGTGAAAATATACGTGTAATTACATAGGCAAAGTCAAAACGTCAGAAGTATATGGAAAGATAGAGACTTAACTGGCCACACTGAAACTAGAGACGATAGGTATCAACTCTACCACGAACATATTGTTAATGTTATTCTTTTAAAATTTGACCTCCGCTTATTTGAATGGACCTACGATTTGATTTAGAAACGGATTTGTTTGCCAGTGATTTACATACGACCACTTGGACTTCTACCGGACTGATTTGATATTATTGAATTTACCAAAATGACACATCGGTGCCAATTCATAAACTGTCACACATTGTTTCGTTTTCCAGTTAGTGATAAAAATCGCCTACGGATCTGGATTAACAATTCAGGTAAGCTCTATTTTATTTACAATAAATAAAATTATACAACTAAGCACATACATACTTGGTGACGTCGGGCATGCGTCAGTCAACTTGACTTTTTATCAATGTTCCAAAACATCGTTTTGTCTTTCAGTTTTTTATCGCGTTACTTACGTTAAAATAAGTTTATATCTCGCTCCAAACTGATTAGTGTCCTTATTAATCCTTCATTTCATGTTTGCACTGTACCTAATGGTAATGATAAACTAGTTAGGAGTTTGCTTGTTGGCATTTTATTTTGAATCTTTTGAATTTACTTTTTCGCAGTGTGATTGCCAATTCGTGAAAATATCTAACCGGAAATGATGGCTGAAGTACTTGGTTTAGCTTGAGATTTCACTACTTTTCAGGCCGGAAGGCTTGGCAGGTTTTTTACAAGAAATGTACTTGATGGAAATTAATAATATCTAAGTATTTAGTTTTATGACGACTGCTTTAGCCTAGTTGGTAATGACCCTGCCTATGAAGCAAGAGGTCCTGGGGTCGAATCCCTGTAAGGGATTTTTTTTGTGTGATGGACACAAATATTTATTTCTGAGTCTTGGATGTTTTCTATGTATTTATACCTATTGGAACTATATATATCGTCGTCTAGTACCCATAATAGCTTATTGAGCTTACAATGGGACTAGTTCAACTTGTGTAAGATTGCCCCTTAATATATATTTTATTTTATTTATTTTTAATTTCAGGCAACATCAATCTCACATCTTTGACACCTGATCAGTTAAAGTACTGCTATCTTTTTGAAGTGCATTTTGAATCCTGCTATGAGTCACAATGATAACCAGAGAAGGTTGACCGGGACAGCTATTACTAGACACTATCACTGTGAAGATAAATCAATTGATGTTATTAGCTTTGTGTCTGTAGAGCACCCAATGCAAGGTATGTCTTGATTTTTTATTGTTCAAATAGTATTTTCTTAAAAACATGATGACAATTTTTCTGAAAAGGGACTCCTTAAGGCACACATGGGAAATGTACAAAAAAAATATTTATCATTGAAAACAGGATGGCATTGGTATCCGTTCATGTCAAGCGAGATAGCTTTAAGAAAATATTGCGTTTGGTGTCGGGTTACAAAAGCACCACACCCTTTCTTCCCGTCGGTGTTGTTGGTCCAAGCAACTTATACTTGAAAATATATACAGGCTGTCCCAGCGCTATGCAACTTGAAGGGACAGTACCTTAAATATTGTAGATAAGATATTATACTGAAAGGAGATATTATTGAATATTTTATAGTAAGTAATACTGCACTCAAAGATTTTCATAAAATTGCTTGCTTCGTCTGGGAGTCAATCCGACCATAGAGGAAATATTTATTTATGATCCGGCTAAATCCAACTCCTTTCTTTCAAGCTAAATTGTACTTAGAAGAAATCATTCTTTATTTTTAGCTTACTTATTGGCATCATAAAAGCACGTGGTGTTTTTATATCACATATAAATAAAATAAATAAAAATAAAAAAGCTTTATTAATTCCATTACAGCGTTTTTTACAGTTAGTAAGTAATGAATTATGTATGTAATGTATTGAATTTCTTAGCTAAACACGCAGAACTAAAAAAAAATGCTTATAAGATGTTAGGATTGTTAGGTTAGGTTAGTTAGGTTTCACATATAGCCGGTTTTTATTAACATACGGCGGCAAGCATATTTGAAAATATTAGCAGTATAATTTAATAATAATATAAACAATAAATCAGCTTATATACGTCCCACTGCTGGGCACAGCCCTCCTCTCAAGGTTGAGAGGGAACGGGCAGTAGTGCCCACGCTGGCCCAGTGCGTGTTGGGGACTTCACATACACCTTTGAATTTCAAATTACTTAAAAAAATGTGTCTCCTCCACACATGAATGACTTAACAAACGTATACAGACACTACCTAATCGATCTATCGTATGAGTCCTAATTCTATCAACTCAACGGAAGGGGTAAAGGGGACGATTAACAAAATTTAAGTATGCTCGGATAATATTGTTTAGTTTAATATTTATTTTTTAAATTTCAGGATCTGGTACTGAAATTACATTCGTTGACGTGCGACCTACCGGACAAAGTAAGAAAACCTGACAATGATCCTGAGGAGTGGCCAACTTCAGCACCACAACCCGCATCGCCACAGCCCTCATCACATCATCACGTCCAACTGAGGCTCCTCAAATAAAAAGACATCTGGAAGAAAGCTCCTCTTGCGTGGACGTGGGGGCGGCGGCGTCGAGCAACGCATCCGACAGATTATTTAAACACATTCAAATTGTATTTATTCAGAGCACGTAGATGTTTTAAAAAAAAATATTGTTACTAAAAAAAATATATTTGTAAATCTCACAAAAGAAGTCTACAAAATCAGCAAAAAATTAGGCTACTTACTGCAAAGTAAATGAAATAATTTACATATAATACGTGTTATTGAACCCTTACCTTTTTACCTTACTTTTCTCAAGGAAATCTGCATTACTCACAGGCAGTAAATAGAAGAATGTCTCGGATCGCATGTAATGCACGCAAGGGCAAACAAAATGCGATCGGAGGCTTTTTTACTACTGCCTTGCCGGTGGTGTTCGCACCTTTTTTTATAACTGAAGCTTTCAACCTCAATAGTTTTTAAATTTTGTATATTAAGGTACCTTCCTATTGTTCCTTAAGTTTGTTCTATAATCGTCCTCCTACAGTTGTTCCTGGTAATAATAATCTTGAAAAATCCAGGGGAGTCAAAAGCGCGATTCCGATCCTTTACTGAATTGAGTATTCAATGTGCTGTGGTTTTATCGATCGAGGGAGCGAAGCGAACGAAGTTCTACGCTTCAGCTTGGGCCGAAAATCGTTCGTATGTCCGGTGTCTGTCCAGCTGTCCGGCTGTTCTCCTATACAGGTCGCATTCTTAACCGATTCTCGTGAAATTTTGTGAGCAGGTTCGGTTTAGTATATAGTTTTTTCTGTTACTTTTTAGAAATTAAAAAAAAGACAGGTTCGCTAGTTTCTACAGCACATAGAGCCACTAGCACAATAAATCGCATGGCAGCAAATAGACGAATCAAGGTACAGCTTTGAGATTGATAGTACAAATGCACATCATCAAACAAGATGAGTTTTGTTGATAGTGGGGATCCACATAACTCCCCCCTCGGGAGCCCTGGCAAGCTTACCCCCAAGAACACACCACATACCTAAGTAGCAAGTAGTGGAACTTTGGCTGCGGTCTTATGTAAGGTTGCTTATATAGGTACTTTATTTATGGTACATGATGGTACGGTGGAGGTTCTAAGAAAAGGTACGAAAATTGAGCATTTTATTGACTGGTCGCGTGTGCTCTAACAAAACAGAAAAAAATACTATTATTTTACTTTGTGTAAACCTATCTTGCAAAGTGACATCTATTGACCGCGTAAAACAGATTTTTTACAACATCACCTGTTGTAGGTACAGATGCCGTTAGTGTATTTGATAATCCGTAAAAGGCAATATTGATATAAACGACATCTTTTGCTGAGAGCAAATGTACATACCAGTTCACTAACGCCCCCTGGTGCTCACAGCAAATAAGGCGGATTCATTTTAATGTATGGCGTGGATATATCTTCTTATACTTTATTTATGGTTTGATGGATTAAAGAAACCAAAATTGCTTAACTAGTATCACCAAAATTGTAGAAGTCGTTCCAAAGTGAACCTTATTCTAATTATATAAGGTCTATCAATTCGGATGCAACAAGGAATGCATTCTAATTAAAGTACATTGAAAAATGAGATTATTTTAATTACTTTTTAGAGTGAACACTATTATATCAATGTTATCTATAAAATATTTCAGTGTATACAATTTTATACTAGACAGCAAAGTCCCTCTAGCCGCGTCTGTCTAGGTATTTACATTAAACTCGAAAACTACTAATCCGATTTTGATACAATTTCATAGTTTTAATGTTGAAGATTGATAAATATATAATTTATGTATATATGTCAAGTTTGTGTATGGGCGAATCGGTTATGTATGCGAATCGGTTACGCGTCCAATATAATAACTGCTTTAGGATGCCGCTGGGGCTGCCGCGCCATTGCAGTGCATGAGGGATGTTTACCGAGAGGCGCACGGATGGCTTCCAGCACGTCTAGCATGCAACGGCCGCGACATACTCTCGATTTTTATCGCACTATGTCTCTTGTTCTAAGTGTTCTAATAAGAAAGAGACGGATAGTGCGAGAAAAATCGAGAGAGCTCGCGCGCCGTTGCATGCTAGCCATGCAGGCCATAACCATAATGCGCAAGCGCGTCGCGTCCTTGACCCTTGTTGAGGCGCGTGCGCGGCAGCCCGAACAGCCTCCTACAGTGGCAGCGCGCCTGGACGGACCCTTCCTTATGCATTGGAATAAAATGCACAGGGCGTCTACCTGTACCTGAAAATTTAAATTGATTTTTTTATAAACTACTTATTTTTATTTCATGTTTTTGAAATGGTAATTTGTAATCTAATGTGTTTTCATGTAATTATATTAATGTTAATTTTAATTCTATGGATCTTGGTCTGAAAATAAAGTAAAGTAATAATTACTTAGTAACTTACTTAAAATTTATAAGTATTTTATATAAAAAATATATTAAATAAGATGATTAAACATAAAATATTATCTACCTGTATATTAAACAAATTGATATACAGGTAGATAATATGATGTATGGAATATTGAAAGTTTCAGTAGCTGTCTTACTAAGGGTATGCGCGCACGAGCAACTTTTGTCTCCGCGACTATTTTGTCTCTCACATCAAGTCCATGGGATAGTATGGAAGTGCGCACACGGAGTCGCGTCGCTACGTGTGCGCACTTCCAAACTAACCCCTTGACTTGATGTGAGACAAAATTGTCGCGGAGATAAAAGTTGCTCGTGCGCGCATACCCTTACCTATGACCGATTCACGCACTTTATAGTGTATATAATTTACTTTAGAAATTAAAAGTATATTTAAATCATAAATTATAACTATACATACTAACTATGTATAAGAATAATTATAGACTCTTTTACGGTATAAAATTAACTGATTGATTACTAACAAAGTACGATCGAAGTCGTTATTCGTCTCACTGACCAGAGGGGTTACCGCGAAACGAAAACGAACTTCATTCGTGTATCTCTGTCTTTGTCGCTCGAACTAGCAAGTGCGACAGAGAGGGAGATACACGAACGAAGTTCGTTTTCGTTTCGCGGTAAGCCCTCAGTTTTGATGAATAGACTGATTATATATGCAGATAGCGCCGCTATAATAATTGAACGAAGCAAAGCGAAAGAATTCGTGCATCGATCTAAGATCAATATACAAGGTTAACTTGATCATGTTATTTATTACAAAATCAACCACCAGAGCTTCGATTGATTCTCAAGAGAAAAATACACTTCGCGTCGACCGTGTCTTGTCTATGGTTTTTCTGTCATGTCATTTTAAATTGTCAATTCGTTCGAAGGTTTCAACCGTTTTCCGTATTGTCTAGATTAAATTAAATTATACTATAAAAAAAACTAGGAGTTTAAGTTATTTTTCTACAATGAATTTGGCAAATTACATTAGCGACGAAGAGTTCCTGCCTTTCCTTCAAAGATTAGAGGTGGAGAGCGACAGAAAATCCTTTGAATGGATGTTCAATGATCCCGAACTTTCTGGTATTTTGCAATGGCTTTATAACAGTTTGGATCACTCCAATGCCTTGAGTGCTCGCGAGAAATACAGGTAAATATCATTTACTTTAGTTATTTGAAAAAAAAATCAAGTAATAAGTAATGTACTTCTAAAATTTTATTTGACTACCAGATTCAGATTCAGATTTATTTATTGGTAAAAATGTTTTTGCAGGTCAATAGGTATACAATTTCAAATATACAATTGATACATACAACCTATGTTACTTAGGTTGAAATAAAATTAGTGAGCAAATTATGGATAAAATAACAATTAAAATTTAAATAACAATGACAATTACCGCAAGTTTTATGCGGATTAATCGCAATTTGTGTATTCAAATTACTTAACCTGGATCGTTTCATTGATACAAATTAACTTTGAATAATTAAACTACTTGCTCCTCTTTAAATAACAAGTATGAGTAATATTCTTCTGAGACAAGTTCAGAAGGAGTTTTGATGACTAATTTTCTACAATGTTCTGAAATGAATCGAATTAACTAAGTAACGCTGCCCAATATGCTGATAGTGTTATGCTAGCAGTCATTATCATCTGTTGTTCCCTCAATGCTGAGGATCATGACATCATGTCCTATTCTTGTTGACCAGAGTTTTCCTAAGGCTCCTATCACCCATGAACAGCCTTGTGCAGATTAGTTGCAAGGGCGCAGTGATTTGTGTGCTCCATCTAATGGGTGGTCTGCCTTGAGACCTCTGGCCCTCAAGTTTGCCCATAGTATGTGAGAATACGGTCTTGACATATTGAGGATAGTTGATGATGTATTGGCAAACTAGATTGGATTGTTCGCATTGCAGTCCAAGGTATCCGTAAAAGTTCTTGCCAACAGGGATCGGAACCGGTTTTTTGCAAAAACCTCGAAATAACCACATATCTCGAGATATTTTATATTTCATATGTAGGACGCGGTTGTGTTTTGAGGTAACGACTGCGTATTATTAGATTGCCCAATTAGAAATGAAATAATTAACAAAGAACGAAAAAATTAAAAATTACGCCAACACCACATCAATGCTAGCAGTATATCATTTGAAATGTTCCCATTACTATTTTGGTTTGCTTGTTGTTTTTTGACAGATTTAAAAACAAGGAATATTTAGATAGTTTAGTTTGTATGGTGGCACTTTACTTCACGGTATTTGCTCAAATATTCAACTAACTAAAACTAACTAATTTGGCTCAGGGACCCAAAGAGGGTCTTGGCCTCCGAAACGAGAGCACACCATCTGTCCAATCATGCGCAACTTCTTGCCAGTTGCCGACTTGAAGATGTTGCAGATCTGCCTGCACACTGTCCTCCCAGCGGTACCTGGGCGACCAGTCGGTCGTCCCACGTACGCTCTCTTGGCAGCACGATCCTCTCCCATTTGGAGTAGGTGAACCAGCGAAGTCTGTGTGATTTGGTTACGCCGATGATGTTGGGTTCGACTACTAGCTCCTGGATCTCTATTTTTTTACGGATCCTCCAAGTGCCTTCGTCTCTCTTGGCAGGTCCCAGGATCTTACGCAAGACCTTCCTTTCCGCTACAAGGAGTTGACGTTCCTCTTTTTGTGTTAGTGTCTACGCGCTCACAACCATACATAAGGATGGATCTTATGACAGTTTTATAGATCCTTAACTTTGTATTCCTGCTTGGAGGGCTGCACTGCATCGCAGGGTGTTTTGGATGCGGATGTTTATCTCCTCCTCTCTGGTATTAGTGTCGGTTACGGCTCAAATATTCATGTTGCATCTTTTTGCGAAGACACAATGCCTAGTGAAGTGCCAGCAATAGATATCAATGAAAGAGGAAGTGTATTCTGAGAGTACTTGTTTTGATTTTTAATTCTTTATTTATATAAATATTGGCTACGTTAGGTGACAGAGTATACACCATGCTTCCTATCGTTCAATCGGCATGACACTACCGATTGGATCAGTTAGAACTGACCGTGTGTGAAGACCAAACCCAGAATTACCTCAACTAGACCCATAGGGCCTGGACTAAGCCTGGCCTAGCCTGCTAACAGACTTCAGCTAGGCCCATAAGACAAGCCTGAGAGATCCTTCCACCTAGATTAGTTGCTTACCATCAAGGCGGCCAAATTAAAAGTAAAAAAAAGACGCATTGCATTTCAAATAATTCATACTGTACTAACCTTGCTCCATACTTGGGGTACTTACTAGTTCACCTCCCCGGGTGCTCTATGGTTGATATTCTTTATAACATGGACCATAAAACCTAGCTTTATTGTCTATGGAATGTAGGAAATCAACCATAGTGCCGGTGTACCCTGGGCATTAGTTAGGAATTTTCTAGAATCTTTAGTTTAAACTTCATATAGTCCTGTGTTTTCCTTTTCTTTGATAAGTTCTTCACATGGGCAGTCTTTTCCTTTCCTCTCATTAATTACCGAGTGGCGTGGCTGAAAACCTAGTGTAGGCAAGCAACAGATATAAGATACAATTTAAAAACGATTTAACCCAGTTAATTCAAACTGCTGTATCTCAAGATACGTGAGTTTGGCTTAACAGGTCAGAGCTATAGCCGGTGGGAACCAAATTCTCTGGACGCCACGTCACGTGGTCAGCAAACCATATCTATGCTTCTCTATCGCTTTTCATTACTTATTATATAATAATATGGAACAAGACCATAACGAGCATTAGTTGCACAAGTATTTTGGAATCTTCCTAATTGATGGCAAAGAAACTAGTCGGTTTGTGTTAACACCACAAACTTAAAGATGTCAAATATAACTCCTTGTTTTCGACTCTTGTTGACATTTAAAGTCACTAAATGTACCATATTAAAACTTTTTGCAATTAGAAATGGAAAAAGCATTACACTTTTTTTCGTTGAGCAAACTTGTTTTTCAATAAATCAGGTAATTTTTTACACAATTAAGCCACGCCACAATTAGATCACTCTCAACAAAATACAATTTTTATGAAAACAGTTGTTATAGGGTGATTCTAATCCTTAAATTACTGCTTTCTTTTTTAATAAATTATGGGCAAACATTAATATCTTGTTCATATAGTTACTCTACTGAAATGGTGTTAGTCGTCTCATTTCTATTACTACGTTTATTTATTATTACTTAGCATTCATAGTTCATAGTTAGTTCTATACAATATAACACTTCAGCTCACACGGTCTTGTATTTGACATCATCTCGTTAACTTTAGTCTGAGGGCCTTGGCTTAGCCGCCCGGGTCGCGAGGAAGACAACCTCAATAAAAAATCACCCCAAGCCCAAGGTGGGACCGTGCCGAAGGGCTGAATGGCTGGTGAGGATCCGGTCGCTAGCGCCGACCTCGACGGAGCCGGCAAACGTCGTTCGCCTTCTTGTGGGAATGGGCGTCACCCTGCAAGTGACCTACATAATCGACCCTAATGGTGGGAACAACTATGAACAAATCTTTAAAAAACAAACAAACACTTAGAATTAATTTAAGAAGACGGGAGAAGAATCTGACGAAATTTCTGCATAAGAAAACAGCGGAAAGGATTAGGTTGGTGAAGGACTCGGGTATTTTACAAGAATACATAGCGCAGTGTAATGGTGCAGGTGGTGATGTAAAGATAAATACTGTAATTCAGAATCTCCAAGCTATAATTAATAGGAATGATAGAAGAAAGAAATGGAAGAGGGTAGATAGAGCAGCGATTGTAGAGGCAAATAAAACTGTCAATGATAGCGTTAACTTATTATTGTAGAGAATACGGAAGTAATTGAGTTAGACTCTGAAGTAGATGAAAATACTGATGTAACTGAGCAGACGGAAAGTGAAAGGAGAGGGTCAAAGCGTCGACATTCCGATGATGTACCTAATGATTCACTTAGTAAAAGGCGTTGCTTAGAAAATGCAATAAATACTCGAGAATCTGAGGAATTCAGCCATCTGTCTGTAAATGTTATATCAGCCAGTACGAGTAACCTCACCAAAGTGAAGAAAGAAATAGAAAAGATGCTATGTAAATACCTTGAGGATGCCAACAATAATTTACCACCTGTATTTGAGCGTTCTCCTAAAATCATACCTCGAGGAGTCACATTAGATTGTTACGATGAATTTACATATGCGTGGCTAAAAGAAACTGTCTCTAACATTGCTGCTTGGGAAGGTTGTACGCTCAAAGTTGTGATGGCAGCAGCTATGAACTCCCCAATGGGTATAACCGTCGTAATACCTGATGCCGAGGGTACGGTAGATGACATAAAAACACATTTAGACCGTATGAACAGTCGATGGTTTACCATGTCTCAATGGGAAGTTTTAGACTACAGACATAAAGATGCAAATGATGGGAAAGAACTGGAAATTGATTTCGGTATACCAGTATCTGATATAGAAGCTTTAGGGCGGAGAAATTTTAAGATTTGTTACAAATTAGGAGTCGTGCACGTACATATGGTTTCTGATAGACATATAGAGTGAATGTATACAAAAAAGCATCTGAAGGAAGCCTCTGTCCCATAGTTAACAGTATCAGATGCTCAATAATTACACATAGCAAATACAAAATGAAAATATAGCTATCGATTCCAAAAACAAATTAAATAGACGCCTTACGTCTATTTATAGATAAAGCAATATTCATTTTTTAACTAAGTAAGAGACTAAATTGCCAACTAAAGAGGCTACTCCAAATTAAAATTAGAATAACACAATAATAAAACTGCATGAACAGCACAAACTGCAATTACGCAGGCAAAGCGAAAATGCTTAAGTGAACCTACTAGAGTCTTCACCGAACAGATATGCAGAAATCAAGGAGAACCTCCTTCTCACCGAAGACCTGGACTCCTACATAGCGTCACTACAAGAAGAGTTCCAAGGTCTATGTCTACCGGGAGACCAGGGATCGGTGCAGAATGCCAAAATGGATGTCCAGATGCAGAATGAGCGGCTGAAGATGTTGGAGAAGCAGGAGGTTGTCATCAGGGATCTTGTCAAGCAGAATGAGTGAGTTATTTTTTCTTTTTCATTATAGTTAGCCTATAGTTACAGCCAAGGACCGGAACACCCCTTTTTAGGCTTAAGCCTATCGATTTGGTAACCCTATCAATTTGTTTACCGTATGGTAGGGTTCCCCTATTGTTATGGTTATCATATCGGAAGTGGTAACCATAAGTTAACCTATTGTTATTACCATATTGACAGGGTTTTCAAATTGGTTAGTGGCAAGCCAAGTTAACTCGATCAATAGGGTTACCCTATCAATAAAGTTACCTTATCTTAAGGTTACTAATATGGATAGGGTTTTAAAAACAACTTCTAAAATAACCCTGATTAGGGAAACCGGTCCCTGGGTACAGCACAGTTAACTCTGTATCTGGCATTTGTACAGTTGAATTCGCTTCAGGTGCGGAGTTAATTCGATCAAACCCACATAGTTAAAACGCGATCGAATGAGACATGGTGCTCATTGGAATAACATCACGGTTAGCACAAAACGGCGCGCGAGCTCTCTCGCACTATCCGTTTCTCTCTTATTAGAAAACTTAGAAAGAGACGGATGGTGCGAAAGAGGTCGAGAGAGCTCATGCGCCGGCTTGTGCTAACCGTACAGGGCGCCAGGTGCAGCGTTATTTCGTGGTAGTATATAAATACGTCCACTGCTGGGTGGGGTCTACTCTCATAGATTCGAGGGAATGAGCTGTAATCTATCTACCTTATCGATTTCTCTTAGTAAATCGCTAGCCTGTTTGGAGCATCGTCTGGCGTAGCAATAGTTAATAGCTCTCCCATACAAACTTTAGACTGTCCCTCCCGCGCTTCAATTATTTTCCCCTTACTGAGATAAAAATAAATAAATATCTCCTTGGGATAAAAAGTGTCCTATACATTTAATGTAAATCGATTCAAGCGTAAAGCAGATATACAAACTTTCCATTTCTGGCTCCATTACTTAACCACGTTTTTATTATACTGCTGTGCAAATTATCTAGACAGAATGCTGCCATTCATTGCCCTATAGCTGTCAAAATACAAAAAAATTCAAACAATTTTCAGTCTTGCAAAGGAAGAACTAAGCCGTGAGATCACCAAGCTACACTCCGCTCAGCATCAGCTCGTTCAAGACGAGGCAGCCTCGGCGGAAGAGTGCCTCGCCCTGGCTGGCGAGCTCGAGGCACTTAAAGAGAGCGTGGTGGACGTTATAGCTGATAGTTTGAGTGTGTATAGCAGTGCGCACACTGATAAGGTTAGTTTAAACAACACTAATCAACACCAGCTAGTTCAAGACGAGGCAGCCTCGGCGGAAGAGTGCCTCGCCCTGGCTGGCGAGCTCAAGGCACGTAAAGAGAGCGTGGTGGACGTTATAGCTGATAGTTTGAGTGTGTATAGCAGTGTGCACACTGATAAGGTTAGTTTAAGCAACACTAATCAACACCAGCTAGTTCAAGACGAGCAGCCTCGGCGGAAGAGTGCCTCGCCCTGGCTGGCGAGCTCAAGGCACGTAAAGAGAGCGTGGTGGACGTTATAGCTGATAGTTTGAGTGTGTATAGCAGTGTGCACACTGATAAGGTTAGTTTAAGCAACACTAATCAACACCAGCTAGTTCAAGACGAGCAGCCTCGGCGGAAGAGTGACTCGCCCTGGCTGGCGAGCTCAAGGCACGTAAAGAGAGCGTGGTGGACGTTATAGCTGATAGTTTGAGTGTGTATAGCAGTGTGCACACTGATAAGGTTAGTTTAAGCAACACTAATCAACACCAGCTAGTTCAAGACGAGCAGCCTCGGCGGAAGAGTGCCTCGCCCTGGCTGGCAAGCTCAAGGCACGTAAAGAGAGCGTGGTGGACGTTATAGCTGATAGTTTGAGTGTGTATAGCAGTGTGCACACTGATAAGGTTAGTTTAAGCAACACTAATCAACACCAGCTAGTTCAAGACGAGCAACCTCGGCGGAAGAGTGCCTCGCCCTGGCTGGCGAACTCAAGGCACGTAAAGAGAGCGTGGTGGACGTTATAGCTGATAGTTTGAGTGTGTATAGCAGTGTGCACACTGATAAGGTTAGTTTAAGCAACACTAATCAACACCAGCTAGTTCAAGACGAGCAGCCTCGGCGGAAGAGTGCCTCGCCCTGGCTGGCGAGCTCAAGGCACGTAAAGAGAGCGTGGTGGACGTTATAGCTGATAGTTTGAGTGTGTATAGCAGTGTGCACACTGATAAGGTTAGTTTAAGCAACACTAATCAACACCAGCTAGTTCAAGACGAGGCAGCCTCGGCGGAAGACTGCCTCGCCCTGGCTGGCGAGCTCAAGGCACTTAAAGATAGTGTGGTGGACGTTGTAGCTCACACAATTCCCGAAACAATAAAAGGTCGGCATTGCACTTTCACGGTTGGCAACCACGGACACCGTAGCTTTTAAACGTTCACGACACAAGAAGAATCACAAGCGCTGCCGACCCTTTATTGATTTGAGGATTCGTTGTGTAAAAAACAGCCCATATACAATGTATTCAACTTATTTTCCAGGAAATAGCAAAGAAGTTCCTCAGCTTCGGTCCGTTCGAGTCATACAAGCAGACGCAGGCGTTATACCGGTCCCACTTCGACTTATACGTGTCCCGCAAGTTCAGTAAGAGACAGACCGATGCCGTCACCGACGGGGACCTGCGGTGTGCGTTGGTTGAGGCCAGTGTTATGGGCGATAGGTGAGAAATTTACTTAACCACACAAAAATTAAGTTAGTGTCAGTTTTGTGACGACAATTAAGTATTCAGGTTGTATAAAAATTAACTTTTTTTCTTCTTAATTTATTAATAATATGCATATACAGATGTATTGCAAAATTATTTTCCTTCGGGAAAACTCGGATCTTTATCGGAATACAATGACACCCGAACTGTCAATGAATTATCGTATTAAATCAGTGACATTCTCATACCCATTAATATGGAACTTTATTGTTAACTGTCAAATGTCAAAATGAATAATGTTGTTGTATAATATAGAGATGTTACAACCGCAACAATTATTAGGTACTGAAAATGGGATTTTTAAAACCACTTTCTGTAACTTCAAAAATAATCAGTTTTATTGTCACTACTAAACAAAACATTATCTCCGCTTTAAAACATAATTAAAAGGACAACAAAATAAAGCTTATCGGGAAATATTTACAATAATAAAATTCAAAACCTGTCTATATTTTATCTTTTGCGTCCCTCTCGTACCTAAAAATAACCTGCGTGTGAGAGGAATGCAATCGATTCAAAAGGTTTCATAGGCAATTTCACGAAAGTTATCGCCACGCACACAACCGTTGTAATGAATGATAGAGGATTTTTAAAATTGGTGTTTTTTTTGCGTACCGATTGCAAGTTCAGCAGCGAACTGATGGGATGACAAAATGTTTTTTGTTAAGATTCTCACATTGACTTTGCGTTTTTCTTGCAATCAGTACGTAATGTAACTGGGTGTGGTTTCATTCATTTCAACTTTGGTAAAACTATCTATACCTACCTAACATTACAATTTCATCGTATTTGGATCGATGTTTTCAATATTGTCCATTTCACAATCTGAGTCAGTCATATCATCGTCAGATTCGTCAGTGCTGTCATTACGTTAATAACAATCCTATCAATGCGATCATCCATAGAGTGTTCCTGTGAGAGGTATTCATTTTCACATTTGATAGCATGATCACAAACTTTCTTCCATTCTTCCGGGCCAATAATATTATTTTTTCATCAATAAATTTTTTTACTGTACCCAAATTCATATCTATGTTTCTTTTTGATACATAACCTTTTATCTGTGGCCATATATTTTCAATAGGGTTGAAGTCGGGGTGGTATGGAGGTAACCTTAACACTTCGTGTCCATGTTGATGTAAAATTTTGTCAATGGAATATTCTACAAAGTCTTCTTTATGCCGGCAAATAATTTCGTATAATTGTATTTTGGTTGACGATGAATTATGTGGAATCTTGTATTTTTTTAACCAGTTTATCATAAGTGACTTTGCAACCAATAACAATACCGCAGTATTAGAGTTGGGCGGACATTCCACATATTTATTGTGATAAGCAGCATTGTCTACTACTAGTACAGAATTTGGAGACAAGTTGGGAATAAGTTGATTCCGTAACCATTTTTCATAATTAACATTATTCATGGCATCGTGATAATCACCAGTTTTATCAGTAGACTTATACTGTATGATTACTGTTAGTTAAGACCTGACAGATGGATTGCCTTCATTTAATTTTCAACTTTAATCTTATACAAATAAAATAGTTATTACTAAATCGGTAGATGTGGGTAACAGTATTCTGAAAAATGCTTTATTTGTATGAAATTAAAGTTGAAAATTAAATGAAGGCAATCCATCTGTCAGGTCTTAACTAACAGTAATCGTACTGTACATAAGTAGAGCACCCGGTACAAATCCTTTGGCACTACCTGCATGTACTATAATTAGACATTGACCTTTTGAAATTAACTGTTTCACTCCTTTATCCGTAGAATCGATTCAGCACTTTCCTGTTAAATGGGATGTGTGAACATAGGTTTCGTCAGTATACACAATATCTCTGCCTTCAGATCTGTACTTCCTTATAAGGTCTATGAACTTTATTCTTTTAAGTCTAACGTCATCCTTTTCCATGAGCATTTTCCTATTATTAGTAATTTTCTTGAATAATTAACCCATTTGGCGAAGTATTTTTCTTAGTGTAAAATCGCAGCTCTTAAAATTCATCGTTTCTATTAATTTGGACTTTAGTACTTTTATAGTAGGGACCTGTTTATAAATGAGATGAAAGTTATAAACCATTCGTCGTATCACTGCTTAGTCAAAATCATCAAGATCTATATAGAATTTCTTGCGTGGTCTACCCAGCTTAATTTTGTTTGTGTTGGGATTTTCATTACTTCTGTATTGTTCTTCCTGGTTCAAATATTTTCTAATTGTTGGTCTAGATATTCCTGTTGCGTCCGAAATTCGCTGTTGAACTTTCCTAAAATACTCTGAGTCGTTTCTATTTTTGAATTTGCTATTTTCCGATATGAAGTACAGGTAAATATTAAATATAATACCTTGATTTTTTTGGATTTTTTAACGGTTTTCGAGATTTCGGCATGGCTATACAACCTTATTATAAGTAATCTGAAAATATGATTAAAATTACAGCGAATTTTTAAATTGCGGATTATCCACTATATAAGAAGCAATTTGAGAGAGCACGATAAATACGAACTTTTCCGAAAAATTACGAAGGAAAATAATTTCGCACTACATCTGTACACGTTATTTAAATGTGAAACAAGTTCATTTTTAGTAACGAAACTTTTCATGTACAATGACATGAGGTATATCTATGTCTGTAATTAGTTTATGTAGCTTCAGATACCATAGTAAAAAAAATACAGCGAATTTAAGTTTTTCATACAAAACTTGTTTTTGCTGTATTTCGTTTGTTTTATAAACTGGGACCATATAAACTAATTACAGACATATATATACCTCATGTCATTGTATATGCAAAGTTTCGTCACAATCCAATACGTAGTTTTAAATTCGGCCGAGCTTACTGCGGACTCTTTTACCTTTTTTACCTACTGATTAGCAGTAAATATTTTAATTTCCCGTAACCTATTCCCAAGGCTCCGCCATATCTAGTCTCTCTATTCGTCATTTATCATGATCGAGTGGCGACCACGTACCGGAAGGCGCTGCGGTAGGCCCCCCACAAGGTGGACTGGTGACCTGGTAAAGGTCGCGGGAGTGCGCTGGATGCGGGTGGCGCAGGACCGGTCATTGTTGGCCGGTCTTTGGGGGAGGCCTATGTTCAGCAGTGGACGCCTTTCGGCTGATATGATGATGATAATGTTTCAGGTTGACAAACGCAGCATTTATGTACATAGACGCTAAAACGGCGCTAGCGGGCGAGCAGGCCAAGCTTGCGCTGGTCGCTAATTACCAGAATGTGCATACCAGCAAAGTGGCGTAAGTTTTAAAATTGTTTACGTCACACCTGGCCATAGTGCGAGTTTTACTGCACGCTGCGCGTACGGTAAAACTCGAATTGTGGCCAGGTCAAGACGTAAAATTGTGTACTCACCACGGGCGGTAATTCGTAAAGCCCCAGATCGCATATTTATGGCCCTTATCTTCGGTTCGGGCCACAAACACCTGCGATCTGGGGCATTCACGAATTCACCGCCCTAGGTCGTAATGTACTATTAGATATCTGGCATTTTATAAAACTGTCGTTCAATCAATCAATTATTTATTCTGCAAATAGGCCCCAATGGGACTTTTACATGTGAAACGGTGATTTACAATAACGTTATAATAATACGTTGGACTTTAAATCTACTAGCTTGGATGGTAAAGTCACTTTTTAAACACTATGATACAACTTGGATAATAACTACAACTTAGAAAAGTTGAAAAACCCCCGACATTTTCATTTGAAAGTCAAATATCTCGAAAACGGCTGAACAGATTTTCATGAAACATAGCTAAGAACACTCGGGATAAAATTATCTTTGACGACTGCTTTAGCCTAGTTGGTAGTGACCCTGCCTACGAAGCAAGAGGTCCCGGGTTCGAATCCCGGTAAGGGCATTTATTTGTGTGATGAGCACGAATATTTGTTCCTGAGTCATGGATGTTTTCTATGTATTTAAGTATTTGTTTATCTATATAAGTATGTTTATCGTCGTCTAGTGCCCACAGTACAAGCTTTGCTTAGTTTAGGACTAGGTCGATTTGTGTAAGATTGTCCCCTAGTATTTATTTATTATTTATTTATTTATGACACAAAAAAACCGCATTCAAATCGGTCCATTCGTTTGGGAGCTACGATACCGCAGACAGATACACAGACACGTTAAACTTAACACCCCTCTCTTTGCGTGCGGGGTTAAAATTTCAAATAATAACATACTTTAGTACCAGTAACCCGCTGGTTTCTTGATCTGGCTGGACCTACGAATTTTGCTACATATGTATACAAACGAAGAAATTCAAAGGTGTATGTGAGGTCCCCAACCCGCACTGGGCCAGCGTGGGGGCTACTGCCCGTTCCCTCTCATCCATGAGAGGAGGCCTGTGCCCAGCAGTGGGACGTATACAGGCTGGTTTATTTATTATTATTATTTATTATGTATACAAACACTCAAGTTATCGGCAACGCGTTGGTTTTGTTTTGCAATTAGACTATCGAACAGGTTATTATAGTAATTATAGGATATTCTTATAACATCAAGTGGGCCTGAATTTTTCTGTTTCTTACGAACAAAGTCGAAGGGACGACAATGCGCACTTCTGATAAGACTAAAATAACAGGCGTCCATAGGTTGTGATTTCCGCTTACCATCAGGCAGGCCGTACGCTTGCTTGCCACCAAAAGTAGAGGTGAATATAAAATTGGAAAACGGCTCCCATATGATACATATATTTATATATTTACAGGCTTTTATTTAACTTGCCCTGTTAGTTACTATGGGACGAATCTTGCGAGCTAAATTTGACCCATTTCCCGGTAACCAATTGAGTTGAAATTTTGGGTATAAGTATAGTTTGGATGACTATTCAATATTATGGTACCATCGAGCTGATCTGATGATGGAGACAGAAGGTGGCCATGGGAATTCAA
The DNA here is from genome assembly GCA_947049275.1 of Epinotia bilunana. NCBI lineage: Eukaryota > Metazoa > Arthropoda > Insecta > Lepidoptera > Tortricidae > Epinotia > Epinotia bilunana. Next base: position 3,780,659 of record OX346269.1, on the reverse strand, counting down.
TACTTAACCGACATAACCCCGTTGAGTTTGGGCTCGTTAGAATCGTCTCAATGAGTAGTTGATGATGGTATACAGAAAAGTACAGTCGGCAATAAAAGACAGAAACTTTTAATAATGCGCATTCCGTCTTTTTAAATCTTCAAGGTTTAGTTCCCTTTGTGAAATATTTTTCAGCTTACAGTACAGTCGAGGTCAAAAATACCTTTACAGTTGAGTGTTACAAAAATACCTTTACATTTAAATACGTTTACACATTGCATGACATAAACATGCTTACAACTCATATGACAGATTCTGCTTTTCAGTTAATGTTCCAAATTTCAGTTTATAATCTGTCTTCCATAAAAACATTTACAAAAATTGTGTCATAACAGATTCACATTGCATGTTACAGAATAAGGTTTACTGCCAATGTGCCGTATACGTATAACATATAACATATACGTATAATACGTTTACATTTTCAGTGACATTAGAAACTTTACGATCTAGCTTACTTTTCGATTACATACACCTATTGTTACATAAATATCTTTACAGATTTGATTTTCTTAATTTGAATAATGACAATCACCGAAAACAGTACCATACTGTCAAATAATCTATCTCCTTCATCCGTCGTGTTTGGGCTAGTTATTATCCTCTCGATGAGTAGTTGATTATCGTAGTGCAAAAGTACAGTCGGCAATAAAAACTTTTACCAAAACTTTTTTTTCTATTCCTTACAAATTACATCACAATTTACACTTATTAATAAGTACACATAACATACACATTAACTAAAGTACTTAGATAGATAGATAGATAAATAGATAGATAGATAGATTAATTTTTTCTTAATGAAAATTACATGCTTTTTAACAATGTAACAAAGTTTTCAAATAACATTAACTCACAAAAAGATCGTCAGATTCTAAAAACTAAGAATAATTCATTTAAATAATTAATCATCAAGTAATAAATAAATAATCAAATAATTAACAGTTTAGTCAAATGCAGTAAAATAAAATGTCAGAGAATAATAATCATACTTATACAATTTCAAAATTACTTATATCAAAATATTAACAATGTCAAAAACTTATCTCTTTCAGAGTATAAAGCAGTCAAAATGTATATATATATATTGCTAGGGCACCCTAGTTAATATAATGTCATATCATAATTAATAACAATAAGGCAAAGTGAAATAAAAAATATTCTTAAGGTTGTCTGGAAGAGATCGCTTACAGCGATAAGGCCGCCTGTTGCTACCTTCATTGTGAATTGTGGATCTATTTGTAAATTTGTTTTATCTATGGTGCAATAAAGAATATTTACTTACTTACTTATTCTATCCTATTATATTGACAAGTTAAGTTATTGTAAGATGGTGTCAATTTTAGCAATACCTAATCCCATCTTACTCAATTGCTATTCCCGCTAATCCCCACTACGGAGTGAGATGAGATTTCCTACTATTTTGTGTTTATCATTAAATCTATAAAATGAAATGAAAGATTATCATTGAAAAACGAAAATTCAAACTACCGGAAGACTTCTCAAGTATACGTATGAACGTGCTACATACAAAAATTAACTTTTATTGATTTTAACTTCGGTTTTGTCCCAACTCACCCCGTTTTACAGTGCAATCTTGCAATTATGTTAATGGTGTAGGTCTTTCAACATGTATGTTAATCGCGGTTTGATGATAGCAGAATAGCACTCAAGAATCAGTAGGTTATAATATAAATACATACAAATTTATAAACTTCACTTACGCTTTGCAGATGCATGACATAGCATTATTAGTAAGTAGGTATATAACGATCTTTTTTCTTCAAATTTTCATTGATTATTTGAAAATATATGACACTGGTAGGTAACAATGGTTTCTTGCGATGCTATGTTCTGAATTTAATCTCTTGATGTTCATTTATCTTTAAAGTATGATGTCAGTGCTCGTGCCAATCTTGGAATAATAAGTACTCAGCGCATTTACTTGGTTTCATAATAAAATAGTTATCTGGACATGGCAAATCGTATTGACGACCACACCAAACATCAAATTATTACAATGCGGGAAAATTTTGAAAAAGTAACTGACATATCCGATGAATTAGGAATTTCGGTAAGTTCATTTTCGCAAATGACTAATAAAAATGCTTTGTTTGCCAATTCATTACCTATTTATGCCAATAATTCTCTTAAATAACTACTCTACAGTTAGGTATAATAAATACAAAATATTACATATTTGCCTCTTTCTTATTTGATGTTGTTAAACATTTATATTTGATTATTGAAATATTTTGATTGCAGCGACCAACCATATACTTGTGGTGTAAAAGATGGGCCAGTGAAGGAACCGTTAAATGCCACGCATCAAAAGGACGTCCCAAGAAAACTACCGCAGCAGCCGAAGGTCAATTAATTGCAAATGTTTTGGTTCAGCGATTTGTAAGTGTTCCGACGTATGCTGCCGAGTTACATGTTAGTGGCAATACCATCCGAAGACGCCTGAAAAGAGCTGGGCTCCGTCACAGGATCCCCGCACGAAAACCACTACTTAACGATAGACATAAGCGATTGAGGCTAAATTTCGCAAACAAGTATCGGCATTTTGACTTTGAGAAAGCTGTTTTCGTTGACGAAAAGACTTTTACAACAAATCAAGATGGACGTGTTACATTGTATCGACCGGAAAACAAGAGATATAACGAAGAAAATATTTTGGCGAACAGGAGAAGTGGCCGCTTATCTTTAGGGTTTTGGGGCTGGATATCTTCTTCAGGACCAGGAGAACTGGTCGAAATATCGACTCGCTTGAATTCAGCAAATTATATCGAAATTCTTAGAGATGTGTTATTGCCCACAGTTAAAAGTTCATTTGGTGAGGATGTAACCATATATTTGGCACAAGACAATTCCTTAGTGCATAATTCAAATCTCGTCCAGACATGGATTGATGATCAAGAAAATTTAGAATTAATAAGATTGTTTCCTAAGTCACCAGATATGAACGTGATTGAAAATATGTGGGCCATAATGGTTCAAAACTGGGATGCATCACAGATAAGAAATATACACAATTTGAAACAACACGTGCACGAACTATGGGAGCATTATCGAGGTTTGGACTATTTTCATAAATTAGTGCAATCGATTGGACGGCGGCTACAGGATGTGATAGATGCGGAAGGCGGTTATACAAAATATTGAAGCATAATTATATTATGCATTACGTTTAAGTCTAATGAATAGCAAAACCACCTGTATTTTTTAGTATGTTAGGTATAAGAAGATTATATTATTTTTGGATTAATGCAGTTTTATGGTTTCACTTGAGAAGTTAACCTTTTCGCCGCCATTGTCTTGATATAAAGTCAAGCTTTTCTAATATTTTCGACGCTGTAAGGCTCAAATGCAGTCGCTCAGACGCCACATAACCGAAGTAAAGTACCGATGAAAAGTGGCACTTTGATCCTGCCAAGCGGGAAAGAAAAGATCCTTATTCATGTAGCTGGTGTGAAAACATTATGAATTAGACCTTTATTGAAGTCGATTTTAAAGCCAAAATTTGATATTCAATACGATTTCATATCATTATTAAAATTAAGAACGGGCTAATCAAATATGTAAAGATATTTATGTAACAATAGGTGTATGTAATCGAAAAGTAAGCTAGATCGTAAAGTTTCTAATGTCACTGAAAATGTAAACGTATTTACGGCACATTGGCAGTAAACCTTATTCTGTAACATGCAATGTGAATCTGTTATGACACAATTTTTGTAAATGTTTTTATGGAAGACAGATTATAAACTGAAATTTGGAACATTAACTGAAAAGCAGAATCTGTCATATGAGTTGTAAGCATGTTTATGTCATGCAATGTGTAAACGTATTTAAATGTAAAGGTATTTTTGTAACACTCAACTGTAAAGGTATTTTTGACCTCGACTGTACAAAAACATAGTTAAAATCTACCACCATTCTCATATATCATTTTTGTTTTATTCCAGTCACCTATCATTAGAAGAGCAAGCAGTGTTGGATATGGATCAAGAAGAACCCATCTTAGACCAGCAGATACAGGGCGCAGTCAAAGAGTTCGTCGACGGACGCACCAAGCTGGCTGCAGAGACCACGGCGAGGTCCGCCTTGGCTGTTAGAGAGTAAGTCTCGTTTGGTACAGCCGCCATCCGATATCAGATATATCGGAGCGGCCAAGGTCTCTAATGCCTCGACGTGATCAGATATTTGTGAGCACTTTGGCCGCTCCGATATATCTGATATCTGATGGCGGCTGTACAGTCAGCGTCATATAGTTAGTAGCCGCCAGAGTAGCCAAATATTTCGTAACGCACCCTTATTCTTAAGCTGCGTACGAATTTGAGCGGCTCAGCCTGAGGCGTGCTCGCCCCGCGCGGCGCGCTGCTCGCGAGACAACTTGCTGCACACGAACATGCGCGCGAGCAGGCGCGCGAGCGGCGAGCGGCGAGCCGACTTCGTGCGTGGTTCAAGGTGGCGGCGGACACGATGACAGCTGCGGCTGCGTTTATCATATTTCACCGAATTGTATTAACACATTCATTGCCCAGAATCGTTATGCACTACGCTCGTAGCCGGTCCCGTGGTTTTTCTCGTATGTAGCGGAAAGCGACTGCGGCGGTCTGACGCATATGTGTCGTAATGGGCCCTGAATGGGTTAATAAATTTACGATCAAATTCACATGCACGGCTCATCCACTTGCTTAAATTCATACGCGCCTGGCCCACAAACAAGTCGGAACGTGTCGCTCTGCTTGCGGCACGCTCGGCTACACGTCCAGATTCCGCTCGGCACGCACCCTGAGGCGCCTTCGAGCGCGGGCACGCGTCCGGCTCCGGCTCCGGCTCCGGCTCCGGCTCCGGCTCCGGCTCCGCCCCCGGCCGGCGCCGCGCGCCGCTCGCGCCTTGCGCGTGCGCGTGTACGGATTTGAGCGAAATAGATGAACCGTGCGTGCCTCTGGCTACCTTGGCTGCTACAACTATATGACGCCGACTGTACCACTGTCTAGTAGTATCCTTGACCTAAGCTCTATTATAAGTTTTACCGAAACAAAACGTTACGACCGCGTTCGCGTTTAGCTGTCAAATCCCATACAAATTGAGGGTAAAACGCAAACGCGATCGTAAAGTTTTGTTTCGGTAAAACTTATACTAGAGCCTCGGCAGATACTGTCAACGTTTGAGGATTGTTGTAAAACAAACCTAACCTTACCTTCATGGTTTTATACAAAGCTTATACAGAGGCTCTAGTATAAGTTTTACCTAAACAAAACGTTACGATCGCGTTTGCGTGTCACCCTCAATGTATATAGGGCCGACCTAGACGGAGATGGCGGGACGACCTGGGTGCAATTGTTTACAAACAGCTTAAAAAAATTGTCCGTCAGTTAGATTATCAAAAAACATTGACCACGTTCTTTTTTTGTCGATCAAACAAAAAATGATGAAAATATAGCCCGTTAAACTTTAACGAGCTATAAATGCTATAATATAACTTCATCATTTTTAGGGTTCCGCACCCAAAGGGTGAAACTAGACCCTATTACTAAGACTCCGCTGTCCGTCCGTCTGTCACCAGGCGATACATTATAAACTAGTTACAGTACGATTACTGTTAGTTAAGACCTGACAGATGGATTGCCTTCATTTAATTTTCAACTTTAATCTTATACAAATAAAATAGTTATTACTAAATCGGTAGATGTGGGTAACAGTATTCTGAAAAATGCTTTATTTGTATGAAATTAAAGTTGAAAATTAAATGAAGGCAATCCATCTGTCAGGTCTTAACTAACAGTAATCGTACTGTAGACAGTTGAAATTTTTACAGGTCATGTATTTCTGTTGCCGCTATAACAACAAATACTAAAAAACAGAATAAAATAAATGTTTTTATGAGGGCTCCCATACAACAAACGTGATTTCTGACAGATAATGGCACGGAACCCTTCGTGCGCGGGTCCGACTCGCACTTGGCCGAGTTTCTTGTTAGATTGACAATAAAAGCATACGTGTCTAATATTTTTCGATAATCCAACTGACGGACTGTGTATAATTATATTCTTTTTATCCAGGAAAGTACCCAAATGGGCGAAAGTAGCACCTATTTGGGAGGCATGGAGATCCAGGGGGAAATCCCTTTGCTCAGCAGTGGGACACAAAAGGCTCATAAAAAAATGTTTATCGAGCCATGATAGCCTACTAGTTCTTCTTAAAAAAAAAACTACGGTAGCCTAGTGGTTCAGGCATGCGGCTGTCAAGCGGCGGTCGTGGGTTCGAATCCCGGCTCGTGCCAATGAGTTTTCCGGAACTTATGTACGGACTAATCACCGTTAGTTTTTCGGTGAAGGGAAACATCGCGAGGAAACCGGTCTAATCCCAAAGGTCTAGTTTTCGCTCTGGCTTGGAAGGTCAGGTGGCAGTCACTTTCGCAAAACTAGTGCCTATGCCAAATCTTGGGATTAGGTGTCAAAGCGGGGTCCGGGCTCCTTTAGGGTGTGCCCTAACATAGTCCTCAACATAGTCCTAGCGTTCCCGGTTGTGACCGGGAACGCTAGGACTATGTTGATGGATATAGAAGATATCCAGATTGACCCATATTCCTTTTTCTCAGACGCATCCACACAGACCTCACGCACGCCCTCGACGTGTCGCAACAAGCCCTGTCTCTGGACCGCACGCTGTACTACTGTCTCCGCGCGGCGTTGCGCGACACTCAAGAGTTCCTACAGTTGTCGAGTCAGCTTAAGGATTACTATGCGGCCGAGGGACAGGCGGCCGCTGATAGGATTGTAAGTTTAGTTGTTACGCTGGTTTTATTGTGGCGAATCATATCGTAGCCTTTGGTCACTTGATTTTTAACCCCCGACGCAGAGAGGGGTGATAAGATTACCGTGTCTGTCTGTGTATCTGTTTGTGGTGTCGCTCGATTTTTCCCGCACTATACCTCTTGTTCTAAGTGTTCTATCTAATAGATATCTAATAGAGATACGGATAGTGCGAGTAAAATCGAGAGAGCTCGCGCTATGTCTCATGATAGCCTCTTCTTGAATGATCGTCTGCCGCCAGGCCCCGTATCATGGTCGGCCTTATCACGCGATAAGTGACAAGATAGAGCGTCGGTCTCGTTCTATGGTACGGTGTCAGACAGTGACGGACGCTCTATCTTGTCACTTATCGCGTGATAAGGCCGACCATGATACGGGGCCTGGTCTGCTTAGGACGGCCGCGTTTGCGCTTGCCTTGGGGCTTCCAGTCCATGTATTTATTTAAGTATTTATAACTATTAAATACATCGTCGTCTAGCACCCATAACACAAGCCTGATTGAGCTTACTATGGGGCTAGTTCGATTTGCTTAAGAATTTCTCCTTCTTCTTCTGCTTATTTTAGAGCTAAGCTCTTGTCGGTGTAGCTCAAATTAGGCCCTCCATCTACTCCGATCCCAGGCAACCTCTTGGACATCTCGATACGAGCTAACATCAACTCTTTTTTTGAGCTGCTCTATGTAGTTTATTCTAGGTATTCCTCTTCCTCGCTTCCCCTCTGTCTTTCCTTCAATAATGTTGAGTATGAACTTCTCACTGTGTATTGAACTTGTTTCTCTGCGTGGTCGCATCAGAAATGAGGCTATCCGCAGCAGAACCAAGGTAACCGATATAGCCCTCCGAAACGCTAAACTTAAGTGGCGGTGGGCGGGGCACATGGCACGTAGAACCGATGGCCGTTGGGGCGGAAAGGTTCTCGAGTGGCGACCACGTACCGGTAGGCCCCCCACAAGGTGGACTGATGACCTGGTAAAGGTCGCTGGAGTCCGCTGGATGCGGGTGGCGCAGGACCGGTCACTTTAGCGCTCTTTGGGGGAGGCCTATGTCCAGCAGTGGACGTCTATCGGCTGATATGATGATGTTGATGATGAACGTGTCAGGTCGTCTGAGGTGGGCACCTAATTATATCATCTTCCCTCTTCTAATTTCTCTTTATCTTTTATTTATTTATTATGTATACTTCAGAAATCAATGAACGACATCTGCCACGAGCAAGATTTAAGCGAACAGCGCCTCGACTCGGACGAGCTGCTGGATACCCTCTGCAGTATTCTAGGCGTGAAGGCCAACGACGCGGGGCTTCTCAGCAAGGCGTGCTGCGAACTGAGGACGGAGAGTGAAGCACTGAGGGACAGTCTGTATGACAGCTTTGAGAGTAGGCAGCGGGCGATAGAAGAATTGTAAGTTATATCAATTTACGTATAGCCTGTCCGACGGTTTAAGAGCTAAAAGCCATAAAACTTGTTACAATGGCATTTTTATTTCAAAAGGTCTGAAGTCGTAATACGACAAAGTGAGATTCGACTCAAACCACTTGTATTACAGCTTATAATGCACTTTATGTTTCTTTTACAAAAGGCATCATCACTTTTGCATAGGGTTGTCAAAAATGTACCTAACATTGGAATGGAGTAAAAATAATACAACGTAAATTATTTACTCATATATTACTTTGTTAAAAATAATGTAATTATTCACTATCTGAGCTTTTTTTTGTGATCCTCCTATTTGAATTACTAAAAATTGTTTCCCAACTGTATTGTTTGTCCGAATTTTCATTTGTCCTAAAAGGTTTTTCTCTGAAGCTATAACATGCTCTGGATTAAATATTATAAGGGCCGCTTCAGACCGGAATGGCAGCGGACGGCAGCGGCGCGGCGAGCACTTTCAGTGTAAAATAATTTTAAACTTTATCGACATACTAAAAAGTCCAGTACGCCGAGACGCGCGCGGCCGCGAGGCGGCTCGCGTCACCGCGCGGCGCCGCGCGACCTTTCCGAGCTTTTCAAGTGGTACTGAACTTTTTAGTATGTAGATAAAGTTTAAAATTATTTGACACTGAAAGTGCTCGCCACGCTGCTGCCATTCCAGTCTGAAGCGGCCCTTAAACAAATGAACCTAACCAATTTTTTCTTACTTATCCTGTGGGTTTCTACACGATAAGTGAGAAAAAATCGAAAACTTTGGGCTCTTCGAGAAAATTTACTTTTTGTCGAAATGAAGTTAATTTTAGTGACTGTGATAGAATGCCAATAAAGAAGTATAACTTTGCGATGGTCCGAAAACTAGTTAATTTATTTCGCCATTAATGGTAACTAGTGTTAAAATTTACCTTCCCCACTATTTTATGTTAGCGAATTGGTTTAAAAACGCGTTTTTCCACATCTGTTTTATTACTTACTCTTTATTAGTAGAGAATTTAGTTTTCGTAATCGATCAGTTTCGAAGGATATACTCGTATGTATCATCCATACTAATATTATAAATGCGAAAGTGTGTCTGTCTGTCTGTTACCTCTTCACGCTTAAACCGCTGAACCGATTGAGATGAAATTTGGTATGGAGATAGTTTGAATCCCGGGGAAGGACATAGGATAGTTTTTATCCCGGAAATCATCCCCTGAGGGGGTGAAATGGGGGATGAAAGTTTGTATCGAGCTACGATATAAACGAATTCCACGCAAACGGAGTCGCGGGCAGAAGCTAGTAATTTATATTTATAGGATATTGTATGGTTTACAGCCAAAAATCCACTCTTCCTCTCCGCCAGTACATCTGGGACGGCTGCACGAAGCTACCCAACTGCTGGGACACGACTGTAGCCAGCATGACGCACGCTCTTAGACAAGAAATGGAACAAGTCGAGAGGAAGGTGGCGGAAGCCAGTGGCGCATTCTCTTCTGTCAAGGTAAATTGACCCTTGTTTCTATTTAGAGGGAGCTCTAAATCGTCTACAGACATTATACAGTACTGCACAAAGCTACCCTACTGCTGGGACACGACTGTAGCCAGCATGACGCACGCTCTTAGACAAGAAGTGGAACAAGTCGAGAGGAAGGTGGCCGAAGCCAGCGGCGCATTCTCTTCTGTCAAGGTAAATTGACCCTTGTCTCTATCAGGACTTGTACACATCATCATGACGTAAGCCTCCCCCAGGGTTCGCCACATGGCCCGATCTCCCGTTTTCGCCATCCAGTCACCACCAGCCACTTTTTTCAGGTCGTCGGTCCATCTGGCCGGAGGGCGTCCTACACTACGCTTGCCGAGTCGTGGTCTCCACTGACTTGTACACACTCGGGCATAAATAAGCCATGTTACCCCTGGACTTAACTATGGCTCGTTTTATGCACTTGTTGTGCATAGGATGGAGCCTTCTCGTTTGCCACTAAAATCTCTCCTGAGTGAAATAGCGTACGCTAAACGACCGGTCGGGCGATCTATGTTGCGGTTTAAGGACAGTGCTAAACGGGACATGGTGTCCTTTAGGATCGACCCCACAACTTGGGAAGAACATTCTCAAGATCGAGACCAATGGAGGGAGACCCTACGCAATGGAGTGGTGGAACGCAATAAAGCTTGGTTCGATCCTTTAGGCGCGAATTAAGATGCCAACGCGCTGCTCTTCCGCTTTCATCTCCGGGCAGCACATTTACTTGCCAATTATGCGGTCGTGGCGGTCGCTCCCGTATCGGCCTTACAAGCCACGTACGTAAGTGCCGCTCCTCTAATATGGACGCTGTTTAAATCATCTTTTCATAGATGTAAAGGCCAATGATGATGATGATGATGTACAATCTACTTTTTGTTATCAGAATGGCGACAAGCAAGGACTCCGTAAGCTATGGCAGTATTTCCTGACCGACCAGAACAAGCTAGCCGCGGCCATGAGAGCCGCCCAAACTAGAAGCTTCTCATGATTATATTAATTCTAGATGATAGTAACAATGTTAAGTTTTATAGTTGAAGCAATGCCGCGCAGTTGCAGTATCCAATAGGCAACCGATGGCTGGCTTGATCAGTTTCCTACCCAGGGTGGCCACTTTCTGGAAACTTGAAAAAAACGCCTGGAAAACCGGGAAAAGTCAGGGAATTTTGGTTGTAGTAAATAGTGGTCACCCTGCCTACCCGCCTGTGGACGTAATGCTCGCATATCTGCTTCAATGTTCGTCAAAGCATTTTTGTTATTTATTACAGTACCTAGGGCGGTGAAACAAATAATGTATTGAAGCTTTCTTTATGGCCCGTGGTGAGTACACAATTTTACGTGTCTCCTGGCCAGGAAGTGGGTTTTTCCGTAATTGTTACTTCCTGGCCAGGGAGAGACGTAAAATTTTGTACTCACCACGGGTGGGACCTAATAAAGAAAGCCTCAGATCACTTATTTACCGAACATCGAATACCTGCGATCTGTGACATTCTTTGTGTTACCGCTCTGTGTAAGTAATGTACTAAGTATAATGTGCATTTTTAGAAAAGTTTTTACATATATAATTTCTTTGTTTCTCTTTTAATTTTCCTCTTTTGTTATTTTTTTTTTGTAATTTCTAATACAATGTTTTGAGATATTTGCAGAATTAATCAGTATTAAACAGAGGATTATTTAAACAAATTGTTAGCAAAAGATGAAAATTCAAAGGACTAATACTCAATTGACGTTTCTAGTAGATTTAGTTGAGATGATGAATAATGTCTAAGCTGTGTATATCAGCATTTTTGTAACTTTACCTGGCTATAGAAGCTATCATCAATTTGTGAGATTGAAACGTAGTGTTACGCTTGTCATGAAAAATAAGGAAACATTTTTGTTAACATTACTCAGCGTACTTGAGTTGAGCTGGAAAGCATTTATAATAAGATTTTTTTTAAATGTGTTAACATGAATAAAACACTATTTTCCTCAATAATATTTAATTTAAAGTATAACTACGTAACAGTATAAAATGTCTATAATAAATACTAATTTTGATCACATAATTGTTTTAATATGTACAATATGGTATCTAGAACTATGTTCAATACTAAATCGAGGCAGTCAGACATTCCTTATATCTAAAACTGGTAAAAAAATTACTTCCAACTTACATACTTGCATTGCTCTACATTGACATAGGATTCAGTAGCCAAATTTGCAAACCATTAGATTATCACCGTCTCTCTTTTGATATGTCAGGAGGTCGTTTTATGAATATTATCATAGATTACATTTATAAATTGGTAATGAACAGTGTTATTTTGTCATTATGTTATTATTATGTCAATCACAGGATGATTACATGAAAACCATAATAGAAGGGAAGATAGAGTGAAAGAGGCAGAGATCAGAGACCAAGAAAATCTTTTACGGACCAAATTAGAAAAAGTGAACAGCGTGTCGCATCAGAGGCTCTAGTTTAGCTGTCAAATCCCATGCAAATTGAGGGTAAAACGCAAACGCGATCGTAACGTTTTGTTTCGGTAAAACTTATACTAGAGCCTCAGGATGTCAAGAAGAAAGCTGATAATAGAGAGGAACGGAAATTGCTCCACCGACAAGAGCTTTAGCTTTTTAGCGTCATAATTAATCTATGATTATCATTCAATCTATGAGTGTTCAGTCAAAAATAACTTTGTCATTTAGTCCATGAATGTGTATAATATCTTATTTTTCCGCTTAATACTTGATTAACGATTAACGGACTCATGGATAGTTAACGTAAGTTAATGAGTCCGTCAACCATATTTAAAGTTAACTCAAAAGTTAATCTGTTACTCAAAATGTTAACCTCGTTAATTAACGGATTAACGTTAGAGTTAACGCCCACCTATGGTCATTAGTAATGATAATCATTGAGAACGACAGTGTTAATGCTGACGTGACGGCTCCTTGTGCCAGGCGTCAGAATGCATCAGATCAAGTCAGATATGTATGAATCCGGCTTAGTACGGTATGGTCTGTTATCAGTCCCAAGTAGGTCGCGAGGGCGTCATAAGTAGTCTATGACGATAATTGATGTTTTATGAGTGTTCAGTCAAGAATGACTTTGTCAGTTAGTTCATGGATATTTTTGACATGGTCTGTCATCACCATCAGATTCCAAGTAGGTCACGGCGGTTTTGCATCATGAGTTCCTCTGGCGATATGTGTTTGGGGTTATTGCAGTGGACCTCGATAAATCTCATCAGTTAAAAAAATCGTTGTCATAATATCTATGACAGCGTCATAAGTAGTCTATGACAATCATATCTATGACAGCGTCATAAGTAGTCTAAGACAATCATATCTATGACAGCGTCATAAGTAGTCTACGATAATCATATCTATGACAGCGTCATAAGTAGTCTATGATAATCATATCTATGACAGCGTCATATGTAGTCTAAGACAATCATATCTATGACAGCGTCATAAGTAGTCTAAGACAATCATATCTATGACAGCGTCATAAGTAGTCTACGATAATCATATCTATGACAGCGTCATAAGTAGTCTATGATAATCATATCTATGACAGCGTCATAAGTAGTCTAAGACAATCATATCTATGACAGCGTCATAAGTAGTCTAAGACAATCATATCTATGACAGCGTCATAAGTAGTCTACGATAATCATATCTATGACAGCGTCATAAGTAGTCTATGATAATCATATCTATGACAGCGTTATAAGTAGTCTATGATAATCATATCTATGACAGCGTCATAAGTAGTCTAAGACAATCATTGATGATCTATGAGTGATATATCATCACAATCAGTTCATGGACAGCGGATGAATACTTATCTGACTGTCGTGACCGAACGATATCGGTCAGATTCGTTCATCGAATGCGCTGACGTGACAGCTCTGTAAGCGTCAGAATGCATCAGATCACATCAGATATCTATGAATCCGGCTTAGTACGATATGGTGTGTTATCACTGTTATCAGTCCCACGTAGGCGTATCATAGTGTCCTCTGGCGCGATGTGTATTGGGTTATTGAAGTCCACCTCGATAGTCTCCGGTATCTGGTCGTAGTAAATTATGTGCTCGTTGTGGTTTTCTGAAAAAAAGATGGACTTTGTATTTAAAGAATATATTTACTTTTTACCTTTGTTTAATTTTTAGGGTTCCGTAGTCGACAAGGAACCCTCATCGTTTCACCATGTCCGTCTCTCCGGCGGCGGCCTAGCTCAGTGACCCTTACTACTAGAAAGCTGTAGTTCGGCATGGGTGTATAAATCAATCACGCCGACCTAATGGCAGTTTTATATTTCTTTTTTTTTAAGTTACCTCCCCTATGCGTAAAGTGGGGATGTAATATTTTTTCTCCTTAAACCCATGGTGTATCGTTAGATAGCTTCTACAAAAATATTATGGGTTTCTAAAACCATTTTTCAACTTAGTGGTCCATTTGTGTGATACTGGCCTTTAAAACCCAAATTTGTAGCACTGATTCTCTTGTAAATTATTACTCACGAGTAAAATTCAATCTAGCAATGATGTCGTCCAAATGATGTTGCTCCAACGTGGCAGTGATGGTCCCGCGCGTCCGCAAGCTCCTCCGGTCCCGTGTCGTGTCGTCGTCGTCCCGCGTCGTGTCGGAGTGGTCTCGTGTTGCCTCGAGGGCACGGCGGTGACGGGACGAGCGCGACACAGACACGGTGGCGTTGCGGTTGAGGAGAGGCAGTGTGAACACGGACTCTGAGAGCGGCGTGTTGTCGGGACCGAATTCCTGTGAAATGTTTGGTAAGTAAAATACGCTCTATGCACTAAGGCTTGATTTCCTCCTACGCTGACGTCGGTCGCTGACATCGGTCGAGCTTACCGTCGGTCGCATATGACAAAGAAAAATCCCGCATTGCGAAACCGATCGCTGTACGGAACGCCTGCGCGTACGCCGCGCACACGTGCGTGCAGCTGCCGGCCAGCTTCGCACCGAGCGCGCGACAGTGGTGCATGACGCGCCGCGCACCGAGGGACCGCGGCATCAGCGGCGCGTACCAATCAATCTGCCGCGGACGTCAGCGTCGCTGTGCGGTGTCCCATACAACATGGTGTATATTCGTACGCCCGACCGGCGTCAGCGACCGACATCAGCGTAGGAGGAAATCAAGCCTTAAACGTTAGCATGTGAGGCTGTTAAGCACGTAAAAGCCCGAAGCTGCGTGCGGAGCGGAAAAGTGCAGGATTAACCAATCAAATTAGTGACATCCGTATCTCGTCTCGACTTCAATTTGAAAGATTAATTTGATTAGTCACTTTACGTCTCCTCTCCAGTGGAAACGCACCCCAAGGCTCACCACACCGCACACGCCAGGTTTTTCCAACCAGCTCCATGATATGGTTTTAAATCAGGACAGCAAAAGGATTAGCGCTAAGTATATTTTCTTTTCGAGTGTTTGATTTCAAATCCGTACCAGAGAAGCGGACTCAAAAACCGTCGCCGCATAGGTATGGTCACGTTTCGGCGTCCAGGGCTGTTATTCGCTACGCGCTTATGCGGTACACCCCGCCGGTCACCCGTCACGAAACCAGACCTCTACCTACGCTTAGTTACTGTGCATTGCGGTGTCTAGATATATTTGTGGGTGAGCGTTGAGGCGAGCTTAAAACAAGTTACAGAATAAGGGGGCTGATATGATTGGGTGACAGTGACGCTTATGTGCTCTGTGCGTCCTGTGATTCTCAAATTCTACTGAACTAACTACCAAAAACTATTGACCCTAAAAGGTCAGCTGATTTCAGCCTGTGATGAACTCATTTTAATTCCTATGGCCCATGGTCAGCTTAGGCTTAGGCACTTACCAAACACTTTCCGCTAACGCAGTACGAAGCGTTGTTCTTCCCGCATGACGTGCCCAGCGGAAACCAGCCCTCGTGCCCGTTCACCAGGTAGAACCGGTGCGAAACGCGCTCGTCCTGGCACGCGATACGACAGGGCCGGTCCGGGTCCTCTGTGGAAGGATATCATATTATTACCTACCTAATACATTGAGAAAGTCTGCTGGGTAACGACCTCCCAAGGACCCAAGTCCCAAGGACTTCAATTAACGCGGATCCCCGCGATACTGACCCGATCAGCCCGGGCCCACCTTGTTAAGAATCTTCCCCAAAACGTTTTCAACACTGACAGTAGTCACTAAGGCGCTATTTGACAAACAATGGTATTAATTAAGTTCATCTTTATTGACAATCGAACAAAGCGGTCATTTGTGCTCGTGAATGTAGAACTGAGAATCAGTCAGTTCAGTTGCTCGGAGTATAAAATAGGAGGACTCACCGAGTGCTGGCGATATCTGCATGCCCAGACCAGACAGTCTTCTGACCCGCTCCTTATATTTTGTACACACCATCGTCGCGTACTGGTATGGAGACTTTCTTTGTGTGCAACCCTGAAACAAATCAACTTGTAAATAGCAGAACCACCACGGATAGGTATACGGCTACTGACACGGTCAGCAGGCCAGACAATCAGGCCTACTGACCGTGAGGTCGAGTGTACGAGTTGGCTCACCAGGTCAGCTCTCGCGGAGTCCGGCCGGCACAGCTGTATGCTGGTGCTGCGCGCGGCGCGCGCGGGGCGCACGAGGCGCACGCCGGCGCCGGGCGCGATGCAGTGGTAGTGGCAGCCGCTGCTCGCGCGCCACTGCGAGCCCACGGCGCGCCGCCATGTTGACGAAGTCTTTGTGCTGTGGATATTATCATAACTTTCTGGCAAAAATTTCATTTTTGGTACAAGCTTTTATTGCCGACTGTACTTTTCTGTATACCATCATCAACTACTCATTGAGACGATTCTAACGAGCCCAGACTCAACGGGGTTACGTCGGTTAAGTACTGAATTCCCATGGCCACCTTCTGTCTCCATCATCAGATCAGCTCGATGGTACAATAATATGGAATTGTCATCCAAATTATACTTATACCCAAAATTTCAGCTCAATCGGTCACCGGGAAGTGGGTCAAATTTAACTCGCAAGATTTGTCCCATACCTACATACATAATTATACTAACAGGGCAAGTAGAATAAAAGCTTGTAATAAAACATGTTACATATCTTAAGTTCACAAGGTTATAAGAAAACCTGATTGAGTTAAGCTCTACTTGTAGACAGGAACACTGTAACTTTTGACCGCATCATGATATCAGCCGAAAGACGTCCACAGCTGGACACAGGCCTCCCCAAAGAGTACCACATTGATCGGCCCTGCGCCACCCGCATCCAGCGGATTCCTGCGAGCTTTATCAGGTCATCAGTCCACCTTGAGTGTTTTACGGCATGTTCACCTCAAAATTAGCCTAACACGAATTAGTCGCAGACTAGTAGGTAATCAGACGGTTACAAAATGGGTTACCGGTTCAAGTAGTTTCCGGGCTTTGAATAGGTGAATACGGGTGAGTTTCCATCAGAGCTGTGCGTCGTGGCAGAGCGGTATGGGAGAAATTAGTCTACCAATAGAAAGAGATGCGTGAACAAAGCCAGCAATGCTAAAGTTTTAAAGCTTAGAAGGGCATATTCAAAACCGACAGTCAATGTCAATCCCATACGTTTAGTAACAGAACCGACAGGTTAGATGTGACTTAAACATCGCTTTAGCTAACCTTAAGTCCTTAACCTGCCATTTTTTTTGAAACTCCCAGAAATCTACTAACTAATTATAATAGTCTTATACCTGGATTGAAGCGGTAGCTGAAAAAGTTACCAGTGGGGCTAGCACAACTGACGCCGTGACGCGACGCGACAAAACCTACCCACCTTCTATTATGCACAGTCCGAGTGGCAAAGGGATCACTGAGACGCATTTCACCGGTCTCGCCCGCGGGTGACATGACGTAACAGCTACTTAGTTGTGCTAGAGCTAGACCTACAGAAAAACCTTCAAATTAGACATTAAGCGTGACGGGTACGTACGAGGATGTCGACTGCTGGGGAGCGGCGGTTTGCAGCTGTAGGGCCTCCCACTCGCAGTCTCCCGGCCGCAGCGAGAATTCCGCGTCTACATTAGCGTTGCACGAGAATTTCTGTAATGAATAGAGTCTTGATAAATGCTCTGACTTATATTATAATAGTAGGTACTTACTGTTTGTTTCAATAGAAAGTCATTATTATAGAAGAGTAATGGCAGCTTCGAGGGACTTTGCCAGTGTCAGTGAAGGAATAAATAAACTACCTATACTTAAAGCAAAAAACAGAGAATATTCTCGAAGTCCGGATATAGGCGAAATTATCGCATGGATCTCTTATCTTACCATAAAGTAAGATAAGAGATCCATGCGAGTGCATCCGAAAGGGCCCTCATCTAGATAACTAGATGAGGGCCCTTTCGGATGCACTTCGACCCAGCGGGATCTTTTGTGCATTTGCCCTCTCCTTTATGCCTACTCCCAAGCTCGCTCCATCATTTCTACAAAGCGGATGATGCAGCTCAGCGGGAGCACCTTGAATTCCTTTGGTTGCGGATAGTCATTACCAAAGTAATTCATTCTTTGTCTGGCAATCGTATGGATAAAACGGACTGCGTAGGAAAGAAGCTTCCTTTGTCTGGCAGAGTTGTTCACTAACAATCTGAATAAGAGTTATCCAACTGTTCATGCAGCAGTCATCTAAGTAGTAACACCAAATCATGCCTTCGATAAGTCTCCTTTACAGCACGTCTAGCACACGAAGGCCGCGACATACTCTCGATTTTTATCGCACTATACCTCTTCTTCTAAGTGTTCTAATAAGAAAGAGACGGATAGTGCGAGAAAAATCGAGAGAGCTTGCGCGCCGTCGCGTGCTAGCCGTGCAGAATGTGCAAGTTGGGGAAAGTTTCCAATTATATGAAAAACATCTCGGATTTTTCTGGAAACTGTGTATTAACAAGAAATTAAAATAACATAGGAAATGATTTACAGGAAACTAAAAAATACCAAGAACTTCCCATTGCATCGCAATCTAGGAAACTTTCCGTCGCCATATCAGTAATCTCCTTAGGAGTCGTCCATAAATTACGTCATCGTTTTTTGTCGATTTTTGCCCCCCCCTATCATCATCCTGTTATTCCTGGAAATGGACCCTCCCCGCCTAATAAAATGACTATGGTAATCCAATATGTAACAAGGGACCAGTCTGAAAATCAGCGCTGGGCATACTCGCTTGCCCAGCACATGCTGAGACTGGGGCCCATTGCCTCAATTTGTTTTTCCATTTCCTGTTATTTTATTTTATTTTATTTTTATATTAGTTAGTGTAATTCAAGATCATGTAATGTTGTGGCAATAAAAATACTTTTACTTTTACTTTTACTTTACTTTTACAATACCCCAGTCCAATCCAGACCCCATTTTGAAATGACGTAATTTATGCATAGCCCCTTACCTGGCAGACCCCAGAGATGCAGAACATGGGTGACATGGTAGAGCAAGCGGTCCCGTCTGGCAGGCTCCAGCCGCGCGACTTGTAGCCGCCACCGCGCGTGTCGCACCATACTGCGCAAGCGCTGCTCACGTCTGAAATACGGCAAAGATAATTAATTATTTTGATAATTCATTCTTTCGTATAATTACCACGGTGGTGGACATCGAGCATATAATTAGTATAGTCGGTCCTGTACGCGGACCACGGACTGAATGGCGGACTACCATGCTCGACTCTGCTAGTCTTGGTTGCGACTTGGCCCCGGTGCCCTTGGGCTAGGTTAGCCATTTTACGGACAAATTTTACAGACTGTTTTTGATACGCAAATAAACCTTTTTTACAAGCTTTTATTTACTTTCACCTGTCCCGTTGTCTGTCTATTTGTCTGTCTGTCTGTAATCAAATCTTGCAAGTTAAATTTGACCCCCCGTGTGGTGACAGGGTTAGAATTTCACCACCCCCTTTCTTCCCGTGGGTGTCGTAAAAGTCGACTAAGGGACCAGGGTTGAAGTGTGTTGTGGGCGATGGGCTAGCACCCTATCACATTTTGTCGATCTTTTATACCCACATTTATGCTAAAAGTGGCGCTAGAATATACGTTTCATGTGCTCTGCCTACCCCTTTTGGGAATAAAGGCGTGAATGTATGTATGTATGTATGTAAATTTGACCCGCTTCCCGGTGAGAGATTGAGCTGTAATTTTGCGTATAAGTATAGTTTGGATGACAATTCAATATTATGGTACCATCGAGCTGATCTGATGATGGAGACAGAAGGTGGCCATAGGAATTCAGTACTTAACCGACGTAACCCCGTTGAGTTTGGGCTCATTAGAATCGTCTCAATGAGTAGTTGATGATGGTATACAGAAAAGTACCGTCGGTAATAAAAGCTTGTACCAAAAATGAAATTTTTGACAGAAGTTTGTTTACCACTTCTGCCTGATGGTACGAGTAAGACACCGTAGCCTAAGGATACCTGTGACTCCATAGGAGTCTTCAGCGCGTTGCCGACCTGTTAATATTTTGATTTCTTACCTTCGGAGTCTATCCTCTGCAGACCAGTTCCGATCAGGTCAGGGTCCACCTCTCTCGCCCGCCGGCAGATCTGGTCGGCGAATTCTCGCACCGTCATTCGAGGCACATTGTGACACTGTAAGAATACTTCGATAAGTCTGCAGTAGACTAACTATACTAAAGGTACAGTATGCGACACATTTATATCTTTGGGTCTCTGATGCTAGCTACTAGGAGCGTCAAATGCGTAAAGGTTTCAAAGGGGTCTACGGGAGGCGAGTTGAAGCTTCAGCGACGCAAACTTATGTGGCCCATATCGTAGGTGTACCTATACTTATTAACACATTCAGGGCCAATGACGACACATATGCGTCAGACCGCCGTAGTTGCTTTCCGCTACATACGAGGAAAACCACGGGATCGGCTACGAGCGTAGCGTGTAGCGATTCTTGGCCCTGAATGGGTTAATATTATGTTGTCTATCTCTCACCTCACAGTATGTTATTATTATTATTAATGGAGCCAAACGACACGAGTAGCTATTGAAATTTAATTCCATTAAAATGATGGGGGTACCTATGAGTTATGAAGTATGACTATATACTTGACTAACGAACATTTTCTTATTATTAAGAATCCTTAGGTAGGTATTGTACGCTAGTGAAGGATGCAGGATGTCCCAGGTTTTTTTTTTAACCCCCGACGCAAAGAGCGGTTAACGTGTCTGTGTGTCTGTGTATCTGTTATCTGTCTGTGGTATCGTAGCTCCCAAACGGATGGACCGATTTGAATGCGGTTTTTTTTATTCGAAAGCTGATGTGATCCCGAGTGTACATAGCCCTATTTCATGAAAATCAGTTTAGCCGTTTTTGAGATAGTGGACTTTGAAATGAAAATGTCGGGAGTTTTTCAACTTGTCTAAGTTGTTGTTAACTCTTCATATCGTAACATCAGCTGGTACTAGGGTACGAGTACAGATTTACTGACCTGCTGTGCGTGACACGATTGGTATTTCTTGTCATGCCCGGAACAATAGTTGTTGCCGTTGTCGTGTCTGAAAAAAAGAAAATGTCGATGAGCAGGCAAGCTGAGGCACACTAACTAAACCGACTGGTTATTGCGTCCTCTTCCCACAATATTTATGAACTGAGCTGCTGATGTATACCAGGTAGCATTTCGGTTTTTCTCAGCATTTGTATAATAAACCGCATGGGCATTTTCGCGAGAAGAGATGTGCATCGTTAGTGACGTCACCGCGAGTATAAGTTAAAAATGTTGCATTTTGTAACTAAAATTAACCATACAATTGTATGACAAATAAAAGTTGCATAATAGAACACTAACTTATACTCGGTGATGTCACTAACGATGCGTCTCTTCTCGCGAAAGTGGCCGGATGCGTCCTCGCCTTCTTCAGACTTTCACGCCGGAGGAATGTATCTAGTTATCAGGCTAGTTAGTGCTAAAGTACATAAAGCGATTTGTCGTGCAAAGCTCAGTGGAAGGTAGGTACCAGTGCCAAACACAGACAACCCAAGCGATTGACTGACCGGATCAGAACTGCCGTCGGCAGCCCTATGCATGAAGGCACCAGGCCGACAGCCGACAAAGAGACAAGGTGAAGACATTATAAGGTAAACTTCAACAATTCTAATTTATGTGCCTCTAATGTGATCTAATGTAAAATATGATTTGAACAACTCTGGAACTACTACTACCTGACGAGCACGACCGTTCTGCCAAGAACGTATAGTCTTAGAAGAGAAGAGAAAGTAGCTGAACACCTTGATACTTTGTCGCTTTCACTCGTTTGTCATTTTCGTGTGGCGGTTTAAACATGAAGTTCAAGCCACAGGGTACAAAGGTTCGACCGTACTTGGGTCGTTGACAGCGTCTGTGAGTAGGCAGGCCGACGCACGACTCCGACCAGCCTGATCATCGCGAAGGACCTTTTTTTCATGGTGAAAACCTGCGAACCAGGTTGGGTACCTGGTTCGCAGGGGATCATCGGGGGATGACTGAGTAAAGTATTTCTGTCCACTAAAACTCCACGGTGGCCGGCATCTGCGCTCTCATGCGCCGGATTCCAGGATCTCATTCTGAATGCACTGGAGCCCCCCATCACGAAGGACCCAGTAGTCTTCCCATCTCAAATCTTCCTCGTGTAACCTAGCTGGTGGTAGCCGATTTGCTGTACTATTGAAAAGCGAAAATGTTCTTACCTATGTATGTCATTCCAGTGCTGACACAGAGTCTACATGACGTAGTCTTTTACATTCTTCTGCTGGGAAGTAATTATTGGAACTAGCCATCCAGGGAAGAGTGGAGGAAAGTTGTCGTACCTAGGTCGTTGGCAGCGTCTAGTGGCGACAGCGACGCCAGTGGCCGCGGGTACGTGTGAGTCTTTAAATAAGCATGCCGACGCGCGACTTCGACCAGCCTGACAGACTGACCGCGCCGCTTTTCGAAGGACCCAAGGGCATGGCTTGGACTATACTACTTACCATAGTCCTTCCCATCTATTTCGTATAACAAAGCCCATAACGTATTTTCCGTATTTTTAGCAAACCGTCATATACGGAGCTATACTATACAATGTCAGTCAAGCATTTATATGATGCACAGCACAGTATATGCATGTTAGCCTTCTTCAGTCACGTATGCCGTCGAAACGCTACCGTTGTTGTGCAACTAATCCTACTTAATCTAAGTTGTACCTACCTGGGTCGCTGGCAGCGTCTAGTGGCGACCGCGACGCCGGTGGCCGCGGGCGCGTGCGAGTCGGTGAGCAGGCAGGCCGACGCGCACTCGGCCCAGCCCGCCCAGCGCCCCCACTGCCCGCGCCGCGCCGCGCCCGCCCGCTCCACGCACTCTCCGCCGCGGCAGTACTGGTCATTACAACATTTTCGTAACACAGCAGGGAAAAATAGAGAGATTCAGTATCGTCCTGCCAGAACAGACCATTTACCCTCAGCCTGAATAAGCGGAACTCTAAGTAATCGAACTCCTAGTGGAACTGGATTATTGCTACTGGGTACCGGCGCCATATTTAATGTCAACCAGTCCGTCAAATGTGCTAAGCGCAACCGGGGGATAAATGTGGTCTTGGTCTTACAAAACTACGCTCTGTGAAAGCTATTCACTCACAAACTTTATAATTTAGGATAAAGATATAAGTTTCGTCTTTGACTGTCTTGCGTCAGATCAGTGTGTGTCAACATTAGCTACATCGGGCCCACATTCGTGACAGTCGTAAAGGAAAAAATGATTGCTAGAAACAAATCCCGTCGGCAAGAGAAAGTTTAAGTAACTGTCTTACCATGTCTTCTCCACATTTGGTTCCTTCGAGAGCTGGGTGTGAGGTCCAGGTGTACCGTTCTCTCTGGCAATGCAGGTCTCTGCAGATATCCTCCAAGCTTTGAGCACCAGAGTGCCGGCTGCCGCGACCGTATTTCAACATGCCTGAAAAACGCGATATACCTTTTTAACAATGACAATTCAGTTCACTAGATCCAGGTCAAGCAACAATACTCCTATACTGCACGGCTGCTTCGGGAAATATCTGTGCGGGGTGGGACGGGAATCGATGGCGAAATATCATGAGTGCGGCGACGCCGATGATACGGCGCAGCACACGCTGGTGGCGTGCCCAGCTTGGGCAGCGCAGCGGGCCACGCTCATGGCCGTGGTGGGGCATGACCTCTCCCTGCCCGCCGTGGTAGAAGCCTTGGTGGTTCTGCGGGGACGTGGTGCCGCATTGGAAAGGAAGGAAGGCAGTGGAGTGTGGGAGGGACGACGATCCGGCCTCCCAACCGATGCGCCGCAAACGTGTGGTGCGACGGCGGTTGGCTTACGACCGCCGACTTCCCCATAAAGTATAAGGGTTCTTGTGGGCGACGGATACGGGGACGTCTGTTGCCTACACGAACGCCCCTGAGTGGCGGGCGTGCCGTCTCTCGGTGCGCCGCTTTGTTGAAGTAGGGGAAAATGATTTCCCGGAGATGAGTTTGCAGTCGCTGGCAAGGTTGCGGAAGTGTGCCCAGAGCGTTCCGTGGCCTCACCTCATAGCGCAGATGCAGCACATAGAGGGGTTTTAGTGGGTAAACAATAGGCCTCATTAGCCGTCATGGGATTTACCACCAGGGTCTGTCCCCGCGCCCTGGTAGTATGCGTAACGTATTATCCCACCTTAAAAAAATACATGTCGTCCCCTTCTGTTAAATACACCTTAACCAGTAAAGTTACTATGAGGTGGGCCGTAAGCTTGTTTGCCACCGACGTGGTATATAAAAAAACTGTCATTTACAACTTCAAATACCTACAGTCCAAAGGACCGTTCGAAAAGTTACGTGATGTGTTGCTGATACTAAAATCAGAACTGACAAATTATAGTTTGTCTGGCTAAAAAATACTATAATTAGGTACACTTAGTTATTTAAGTACTTATAGCTTCATTGCTTTGCGTGGCCTTACGTAGCTGGTTAAATTAAATTTGCTCACTTTAATGAATTCGATTGGAAGCGTCCAATTCACGGTTTGATTTATATGATTAGGCAATTATTAAGTAAGGCTGTTGCGTAAGAATGCGACAAATCGGAACGGTACATCCACTAAGTAATATAATTTTGACGTGTACTTAATCGTTATACTCATGATATTCTAACTTTCTTAACTAACTAACACACATCTGAGTCATCACTTGAGGCAGGGAAAAGCTGAAAGCACAAGAGCGCGTCACCCCTTGTTACGTCAGATATGAGTATGACACAGGATGTAATAAGTCCGAAATAAAGATTATATTATACTAGCTTCTGCCCGCGACTCCGCCCGCGTGCAACTCGTTTATATATTAGCTCGATACAAATTTTGATCCCCCATTTCACCCCCTCAGGGGATGATTTCCGGGATAAAAACTATCCTATGTCCTTCCCCGGGATTAAAACTATCTCCATACCAAATTTCATCTCAATCGGTTCAGCGGTTTAAGCGTGAAGAGGTAACAGACAGACAGACAGACAGACAGACACACTTTCGCATTTATAATACGTATTAGTAAGGATTATTATTAATACGTACACTGTTGATCAGCATCGAATCTCTCGCCTGGCAGTATGCCCTCGGCGCTGTGGTCCAGCTGTCCAGCTGAATTACCATGGTCCAAGAGGCAACGGGATTGCACAGTACTGAAATACATATAATTAGGTTAGCGCAGATCTTTTCTGCCCCCTCTTATTTGGGAGAGTATGAGACTAGGTATACTTCCTAAAATCTCGCCGCAAAAAGAGGGGTGCATTATGTTATGTGTGTCTCTGTGTGGTATCGTAGCTCTTAAACGAATGGATCGATTTTAATGCGATTTTTGTCCGGAAGCTGACGTGATCGAGATGGTTCTTAGCTATGTTTCAAATAAAATCTCTCGTCAGCCGGTTTTGAGATATTGAACGCTGAAATGAAAAGAAAAAAAAATCCTAGATAAAATTTTTAATATCTTAATTAGTATTGAGTAGTGATGTCTGATTTTCATTTTTTATTGTGTTCTAGTGCAGCTAGATCCATACATATTTTTGATCCTAAAGACTAATCATAATGACATCATGGACAGTAGTGAATCCTTTCGTTCTGGGTGGGCCAAATTCCTGAAATGGTGCCGACCACAAAAAAGGACTTACTCTAAAAACTTCTGCAGATAGTTTTTGCTGCACTGTGACCAGGTGATCTTGCCACTGCCCAGCGTTGGGCTCATGATGTAGGCGCTGGGATCGCAGCCGTTGTCGGCTAGTGGACCATCATGCCGCATCCCAAGACTGAAAGCATGAAATAAAATATGAATGTGAGAATAACAGCTGTGATAGACGGGCGGACGGTAAGATACTGAGGTGAGGTGAAATTGTTCTGCTTCCGATAATGTTCAAAAACGCTTATATAGGTATATATGTTATATATGTATAGGTATATAAACACATGTTTATTTGTGCCATCTGCGCTGCACTACTAATAAGGTCTAATCCCAATAAGGTCTAGTTTTCCTTCTGGGTTGGAAGGTCAGATGGCAGTCGCTTTCGTAATTAGCCTATGCCAAATCTTGGGATTAGACGTCAAAGCGAACCCCGGCCTCCTTAAGGACACAACCGGGAATAACCCTAGGACGCGGATAATGCACAGTACAGGCCTCATCTCATAGGCGAGAAGGATTAGGCTGCCGTTCCACCGCCAACGACGCAATTAAAGCATTTTTATGTAGGATTCATGTGATTTTAGCTGACAATTCTGTCTTTTTACAAGCTTTTGTTAGTTAATTTGTTAGGGGAAAAATCTTGGAACTGAATGTTGAACCAGTAAACCTCAACCGACTGAGCTAAAATTTATGGTATTTTAGGTATAACTATATTCTTTGGATGGCAATTAAATATTATGGTAGCATCGAGCTGATTTGACGATGGAGACGAGTGGCCATGGGAAGTCAGTACTTAACCGACCCCGTTGAGTTTGGGCTCGCCATAATTGTGTCAATGAGTAGTTGATGACGGTATACAAAGAAGTACAATGAGCAATAAAAGGCTGTACCCAAAACTAAATTTTGGACGAAAACTTATTAAAATTTAAACTGGAGAATTCGTGAGAATTTTAAGGAGTTAGTAAAAAGTTTTGCTTACTTATGTCCAATTTCATGAGCAACGACGTACACGCTCTCAAAGTGCCTTCCCTCATTGACAGTGCAGCTGCTGGTGACTGTGCACATTCCTGCCACTGGAGCCAGACCTTCAGCAAATTACTAAATTATTATCACAAGTAGAGGATGGATGGATTATTGTGACTTAATTGTAAAATACCTACACGTACTACGTACCGTCAAGGTTTTGAAGAGTTTGAAAACTCCAAAATGATTAAACATATTTCGAAGACATTAGTGAACTGATACTGGTTTCTCAGCGATCCTATTGTCATATTGAATGAATTTAAGAGTTTTGACAAAGTTAATTTACTCACCTACAACTTGACTGCTGACTTTCCCGTTCTTACTGACCACATACAGGTCCAACCCAGTCAATATTAACGCATGATCCCAATGCAACGGATCCGTATCTCCCGGAGGATTCTCCAGTCTCTGCCAAGTACAGAAGTTACTCAAAAACCTGTCTATGTCATGTGGCCTCTTCAAATTCGACGGATCCTCATGAAGTATTTCCAGTCTTTTCAATATAAAGTTTACTGGTCTACCCAGTGAAGGGTCGTGGTATAATAGTTGTACAGCATTTATCATAGCTAGTACAAATCTGACTAACTCCCTCTCTGTATCTTTAGGAAAATTCACAGTCATATGCTTATACAAATCTCTATCTATAAAAACGGCAGTTTCTACGAACACTGCTGGTAATACAGCCCTCTTTTGTCTTTCCGTTTTAGGAACAAGTTTGTTAATAAACGCTCCTATAGTTCTGTTTCTATGAATTAAATCTAGTTTGAATTCTTCTAGAGTCTTTCTTGGTGCATCTGCTTCTCTTTTTCTCCTGTGCTTTGTCCATATTCTGGCTGGTTCAGGAGCACCAATAGTGTTGAGACTATCTCTTTCTACGCAGGAGTCTTCTCTGTTTGATTCGTCAGTGCGTTTAACTATGACATGTGCTTTTGAGTCTTCACTGTGGAACCTTTCTGGCAGTGGATGAATTAAATAGTAACTATCGTTGGACTTGACTACACCTCTCTGAAAAAAAGCAACAGTTTAAATGATAAAAAATCATGATTATTAAAATCAAATGGGTTTATTCTGGTCTTCTATTATTTGTCATTATATAAGTCATCATAAAATACGCCCCAAGAATGTGATACCGAGCTTTTACATTTGGCGATGGATTGTTCTATACTTATGTACTGATTATGTTGACAATAATGATGACCTGATCGGTTTCGACCACAACAACTGATACGTGTGTTCTAATAGTTATTAATAAACTTAATAGTTTTAATAGTTATCAACGATTACTAATATGATTGGAGTGATATTTATCTATACCTGGTGCGCTCTCATATAATTTACAGATCTATCTTTCTCACAAAAGTAGCGCACTCAACACTTCATTATACAATCCTCTTGCCACCATCAATGTGCCTGCACTTCTTGAGCCGACTGGGATTTTCAGAGATGATGGCAAAAAACCTGATAGTCTCTTTGGGATGGATGCTGGTGTGGGACGCTACCTGTTTAGACACACTAGCACCGTTTCACCTATAACGGACTACTTCTAAAGCGGATGTAGCAGCAGAAAACGCCGTAAATCTGAAACGTAGTAAATTTAGAGGCCTCGGCAGAGAGTACAACTTTACTCACCCCTTACCCTCTTGGTGCCCTTTGGTGTCAAGACTCTCGGTCCATGGGGTGCCTGTGCGCTTATGATATGTATTTGCGGAAGTCAAGAAACGTCTAGTTGATGTCAAGTGGTACCAAGAACTGGCGGCTTTGTCGCGCAACGCATCGGCATTGCAACTCAGCGAGCCAATGCCGCCAGCATCCTCGGTACAATGCCTCGAGAATCTTTTCTATATTTAGCTTAGTTTTAATTTAATATAGTTAATGTAAATTATCAACTTGTATGTACATTAGAAATAAATATATGATGTAAACATAGTTGTATTGGATTGGTTGCTGAATATTGGCTGATCACCCGACCCTTGATCTTGTCTCGCTTTTTATCGAGCTCGTTACGATGGTCAATTTCAATTTTAACCTGCTCATAGAGAAGACGTCCCGACGTTAGTCCTTCCACGCTAAACCTTGAAACATTTGAATCTTCATCAACATACCAACACTTACCACATCGTCACACATAAACATCGCGGCGCTATCGCTCCTATACAAGCACTCCTCGCCACCATAATCCACCGGCTCCGTGCTGTTGGCCCATCTTCTCATCAGCAAGAACTGAGGGTCCAGGAGGGTGTGCTGTGGAGCTGGCGAGAGCGCCAGGTGCTGGTGGATGGGGGCGGAGCGCGTGTGGTGGTGGTGACCGATCTCGAATTGAGCATCTGGAGAGATAGTAGGTGGAATTGTAATTTTGGTAAAAGGCTGGCAGAATAAGGGGCAATTACATTAAATCGGTCGCCGCATGGAACGTGCGACAAAAATGTAAAGACGACAGTAGTACACATTCGGAGACCACCAAATAGAATTAAAAAAGTAAACAGATTTGTCTGTTTGTCAGAACGGTAAGTAATAATACTGAACTGAGTGCCTGAATCAATTATGATGCGATAATAACTGCACATCATGTGAACTAAATGAAATCAATCTGTGAAATATGTGAAGTCCAACCCGCACTGGGCCAGCGTGGGGACTACTGCCCATTCCCTCTCGCCGAGATGGAATGATACCTACTTATAGACTGATGATGATAACTTCGTGGGACTTTTGGGAACAGTAATTGGTTTAAATAATCTAAGGTCATACCTCAGCAGGCTGAAACAATTCAACATACCATCTCTTTCATCTCGTAGAAAATGTAGTGAATTGGTTACATTATTATACAAAATTGTACACTCACACATTGATTGTCCTTCCCTTCTTTCTCTCTTGAACTTTATTACCAGGTACAAAGCTCGTAGTCCATCACACAGATTATTCCAACTCGAAATTTACAAAAATAACACATCATTTTATAATCCCGTTGTCCGAATGTGCCGTTTGTATAATGATATGGTGGCTGAACATCCTTCTCTGGACATCTTTATACACACCCTACCCTCGTTTAAAAATAAAGTTAAAGATGCATTCAAATTAGGCATTTAAGATTTAATTTAGTTATTAACGCAATATTCTGGTAAATGTCATGTTAATTTTAAGTGTAAATAAAATGTTATGCACATTGCCTATCCTTGTAAGTTGGGCAATACTCATATGTAATTCCATCTAGTGAATAGTTTGTTTAAGTTATTAATCTTTCTGTGCACACACTGTTTAGAATTGTAGTCCAGATCTAGACACTAAGGTTTTAATGTACTCAATGTATGACTGTAATTTGTTGTGTGAGCCTAATAAATAAATCCTACTAATAATATTATAAATGCGAAAGTTTAGATGGATTTTTGGATGTTTGGATGTTTGTTACTCAATCACGCTTAAACGGCTGAACCGATTTGAATGAAATTTTGCACGAAGATAGTTTATAGCCTGGATTAAAATATAGGATAGTTTTTATCCCGGGTCCACGCGGACGAAGTCGCGGGCGGAAGCTATAAATAAATAAATCTGGGATTTCTTACCATTGTGATTGGCACCAAATAGGAATATCTTCTCTGACTCTGTAAGATGCTCCAACAGTTGCCGTGGGTGTTCCTGGAACAAATTAAATTACATTATAACTATCTACTGTGCAAAATGAAGACTATTAAGAATACGGTATTGGGTGTGTCAGAGACCTATAGTATACATACGGAATGTGTTGTATGGAATTACGAATAATAAGAAGAAGCGTTTTTCTGTAGAACCTAGCATAAGTCCAGTAATACAGGGTGTATCAAGAATGGGGTGTCGACCGAGCAAGGGCATGTTCGGTAGCGCATTGCAATTCCAAATATGCATTTGTTTATGTTTTTTATTTTTTGATTATATCTGTTTACGTTGATATTTTTGTTTTTATTTACTTAACAGTTTGTTTTTGTTGACATTGTGTATGACTATGTATACTGCTATGATTAAAAAAGCACTTTAAATGTCCGCGGTTTGTTTTTTAACCGACTTCAAAAAAAAGGAGGAGGTTCTCAATTCGGTTGTATTTTTTTTTTTTTCAATGTTTGTTACCTCAGAAAACTCCGTCATTGATGAGCCGATTCATAACATTTTTTTTTTGTTTGTAAGTATATGATTCCAGATGGGTCCCATTTTTTTGGAAATTCAATTGGATGATGGGATCCATGAGGAATTGAGGGAACTCCTCAATTATATTAGGCACGCGTGTAGTGATTTTGGTATTTTCTATTATAACTCGTGTATTTACATCCGGAAATCATAAATTGGTGGAGTGGAATTGATGATGAAGACCACAGATGACTTATGGAATTCCTCAATTATGTACTTAAAAGTACAAAACTACCTATATCACAGATTCTGATAAGATTCCGTTGAAATAGCAACTAATGAAGTGCCAAGGGTGATCGTTGTGGAATTGACGGAAGTCCTCAAATATTATCGGGTCACATACAGTGATTGGGTTTTTTCTATAATAATCAACGCATTTGCTCTCGGAAATCAGTTCATGAGGTAAATTGGAAAAGAAATGTTCTCGTGGCTTGGCGGAGTACTAAATTGAAGTCGGTTAAAACTTTGTTTTTAAAGTAAATTATTCTTTACAACGTTAACACAACCAAACACCAAGTCCACGCTTATTTTGCGCGTGTATATACATATTGCACTAAACGCTGGTAGTGCGTATCAACAGTGTTTAAAATCGATAGATAAATGTTTTTAGCTTATTTATAACTTTGTGTACCTACCAGTGGCGGCCTTTAACTCAAAAATAGTAAAATGTCATCAGATTCCCAAAAGTAGAGGCCAATTTTTTTATGTCTAAACAACGAAGTTCTTTTGACTGAACAGGTGCATATCGACAAGTAGTATCATTGAATTCAGTGATATCTCCCAAGCATAAAAGTGATATTATCACTCTAATAGACCACCTGGTGATAACCAAGAAGATGCAAGTATATGAAATGGATGGAAGTATATAAATCCAGGAAAACGATATCAGGAAACATTTATTCACTCAAAAACCTTTCCCATTTCCGCTGAAGCTTTGGAAATATGCATATCATCCACCCATAGCGACATCCGCGTATGTGTGAAATTGAAGTTTTCTTAGACTAATTAACCTCGCGTGTCTAATTACCCGCCGACTATTGTTTGATATGAGCGGCCTCGACATAAAATTTTGACAATGGCGGGTTTCGCACGCTTGACGGGCAATCGTTGGTTTTAGGAGATCGATAAACTATTGTTATTTGTTGGGTGATGTTTTGGGGCACTAGGTGTCACTTGAAAGCCTGCTCGTCTTGGCGTTATCCTTAGATTCTAAAGGAGCTCAAGGTCCTCTTGTTATACTGTCCGACTCATAATCTTTTGTGCCATGTCGCAGGGTACAAAAGTGGCTGATTGGCGCTGGCGAACGCTAAAGATGTCAAAACTATGTTTCGCGCTTTTTAACCAAAACGTCTAGATGGAATTGGTATGGGGTATCGTCACATTTGTCTCAGCCGTATTTATACCTCTTTAAACATGTGTCTCAAGTTGGTTTATTTTAGTCGTCAAAAGGACGATTTTCAAACTTGGGTAATACAGTGTATAAAACAAAATTCGTCTCTCCTGTGGTCAATAATTAAGAGCTCACGTGCATATAAACAATGTTTTTATCGCATAGTAATATAGAAGAGGAGACGCCGTTTATGCGGATTAAGAGTCCAACCAAAAATTAGGCTTCGTATAGCCCTTAAGGCGATGCCTTGATTTGAGTCGAACACGCCCCCTAGACAGACACGCGGATGTCTTCCGCGCACGAGGAAAAGAGATGTACGGGAATGGCTTTTTTGGACAAATTTCGATAAATAAGTAACTTAGAGACGTTTTATTTAAATTTCATAAAGTGAGGTTTTAGATGAGATAAAATAATATAGTATTAACTTAATTGTGTCGTAAAATAACGTATCGTTTGAGTAGGCTGAGTAAAAAAAGGAAAATACAGACCCAGCTTTGGATTTTTTTCTATCGAGTAAATTTTAAGCAATCATGTATCGATAAAATCAGATAAACAATCATATAGTCAAGAATCCTATATATCTGAAAATCAGACCTTAAATTGTTTCTTAATCTAGTCAGAACGGCGTTTCAAAGCACGCGATAATTTCCAATGCACAGCCTTGACTTTGATAATGTCCACAGGAATGACGCGAACCTAAATCTGTGTATGACCCACTTAGCGATAAAACTGTCTGGATTCCACAGATTCGGTTTCGACCGCGTCAATCGATCCCATATCTGCATGCGCAATCTCAATATTCCAGCGTTAGAAAACGCCAGCGTGGTTAACTCGGTTTTTTCTCACAGGCTACATCCACTCACTCCACCCACCATAGCAACAGTCAGGTAAAAAAACCTCGTCAGAAACGTCGAATGATGCGGTATAGGTATACTCGACAGTAAATAGAAGCATTGTGTTGTTTTTTAAGGCGTACTTTGAGTAAATTCGTTACCCAATCGTAACAACTCATCATTCAATTATTTATACCCTCGCGTTTATCTCAAGACAGATCAGCCCATAGATCCCTGTGTTGCGCAAGCGCAGACCGAGCGCGGCCGACACTTTCATTGTTCATTATGCACTTTCGCCCGTAATCGGGGCGGAAATTAACCGAAACTAGAATAATTCGGAACGAAAGCTGGATTATGGCGATTAGCGGTAATAGATGTAATAAATGCAGACAATAATTATAAATAATAATGTCTGGAAGAGATCGCTCTTTAGCGATAAGACCGCCTGTTGTTAACCTCAATTTTTTATGTCCTGTATTTGTTTCATGTTTTGAGGTGTGCAATATAGATTTGTATTGTACGTATTATTGTATTGTTGGTGCTCAACACTGGCCTAGGTACAAGGCACTGTCATCATTATCATCATCATATCAGCTGAAAGAAGTCTACTGCTGGACATAGGCCTCGCCCAAAGAGTGCCACAATGACCGGTCCTGCGCCATCCGCATCTAGCGGACTCCCACGTCCTTTACCAGGTCATCAGTCTGCCTTTTGTCTACCTACTCATTCTGCGCCTTCCGGTACGTGGTCGCCACTCGAGAACCTTTCCGCCCGAACGGCCATCGGTTCTACGTGCAGTGTCCCCGCCCACTCCCATTTAATTTTAGGGATTCGGAGGGCTATATCGGTTACCTTGGTTCTGCTTTACCCACTCCGCGTTGGAACTTTCAATCTTACGTCAAAACAATAGAGGTGAACGAGCGGTGTCAGGTATTGAGACGTTTACCTTAGCTGCCTAAGCTGCTCCGCCTGCGTATTGCAAAGAACGCAGGCAATTCCGCAGGATAAAATATAGCCTTTGTCCATCTAGATAGGCTATTCTATACACATGTGAAAGAATTTTTGAAATCGGATAAGTGGATGGTTATTATGTGCCAGGTGGTACATACAAACTTACGAATCTTCTATCTCACAGACATTTTCTCATTATTATTATGATTATTGATGTTTGTCACTCTTTAGTACCACCCAGGGGACACGTGCAGGGTTGTGGTAGGTAGCTCACTGCGGACGCGAGTAACAGTTTCCCCCCCTTTGTTAATTTAGAAGTTCTTAAGCCGCCCGAAGGCCTCTAACTCGGCTTAACGACTACTGTCATAGACTGACCGATGCCATTTTTGCTTAACCTGCGATATCGTTTCCGTTCCGACTCACAGGGGCCGCTAGGCTATGAGCGCTTTAGTATTGATTAGCTCCCGCGTGGGTCGACCCACGTAGTAATAAAAAGGCAAGCGGTGCTGCGTGGTAAGTTATAGCCTAAGGCCATCCCCAAGGTCCATTCTATCTATGTACTGGGAAAGAGTGTTTGACATGAGTAGTAGTAGATAAAACTTACAGAGTCACAAACATTACCTCTTTATAATATTATGTAATAAGTCAACACAAGGCTTCCTTACCCATAAACCAAAAATGATTAACAACAACTGAGACTTTTCAGAAATGGAGGGCAAATTATCTTAAAGCGTTCATAAGGCGTTAAGTAACTTCCAATTGTACATTTTCTAAGCAAGAAATACATCGTAACAGTTTTCGCCATTCTAAATAGACCGTAAGTAGTCAAACATAATTACACTTAATGGCTTTTTAAGAGCTTTTTCTAGAAAGCTTGCTACTTAAGTACTACAAATTCAGAGAAAACCTCTTTATATGTGATATACAATTATGCAGCATGATAAGCATTTTAGCATCAATAGATCGAGAAATGTGGCTTTAATTATTCCTTTATTAGTTCTACAGATTGATATTATCTATAGGTAAGTAATTTACACGCAATTTGTTAGATTAAGTGATCCTTCAAAGCAATCATTATCTTTTACATTAGAAAGTTATATATTAACCCACTTATTCTTAGTATAAACATTACTAGAAACCTACATATCTTTCAGCGCAAGTTCGGCGTTTTGTTTCGTAGAACAGTCTAGACGGGTTTATTTCATGTGGCTAACTTTGTATAAAACTGACATTAGATTTTGAATCTTCTCCCTTGGATAGTACAATTCTTTTTCAATGGACTACTTTGACTTCGGCCAACTCAAATAATCTCATGTATAATCAAGTGCAGTAGTATACATAGTACAGGCCCCGCAACATGGTCGCCTTATCACGCGATAAATGACAAGGTAGAGCGTCAGTTCTCGTTCTATCGAACGGTGTCAGCCAGTGACGAACGCTCTATCTTATCACTTATCACGTGATAAAACCGACCATGATACGGGGCCAGAAGTGTTGGGCGCCCGCCGGCCGGTTGGACAGATGACTTGATTGCTGGTAGTGACTGGATGGCGAAAACGGGAGAGCGGGTCTTGTGGCGTACCTTGAGGGAGGCCTACGTCCAGCAGTGGACTGAAATAGGCAGATGTATGTATGTATAGTCGGCAATAAAAGCTAGTTCCAAAACACACAATCTTAACGGAAACCTAGTTAATCTAAGGTCCTAACTTAACCTTAGTCCAATAGTACATCCGATCGACACAAATCCTCATTGACCCCCGCTCACCTTGGCACCTCGCTGGCACCGCCTATTCACGATTGGTTCCATACTTATATTCACAAAGCTAATTGTCTGTACTCTCTGAACAGCGGGCGTAGTATGATGGTAGCCGTTCTGTGGATATGACGTCCGTCAAGGGCGGATCCAGCATTTTTTTCTGGGGGGGGGGGGGCACAAGGTGCAGGCGGGTAGAAATAATCAACAACTGTTAAAAATCCGCCCTTGACGTCCGTCACGCACGTTCTGAAAAGAATGCGAGTGCGGGAGTGACGGATGTCTTATCCGAAAAAATGGTAAAAGTGATAAAATGGCAACCATGCTATCCAGTAAAACAGCCAGAAAGTACAAACAGTAATAACTTAAGAAAGGAAAGAATACAGCGGATTATCTCACTCATTTGGAGCAGCCTAATAGGGAATGTAGCTCCACCTTACAGAAGTTTACAGCCATAATAACACCACTTATCTTATCTTATCTTATCTTATCTAGATGAGGGCCCTTTCGGATGCACTTCGACCCAGCGGGATCTTTTTGACTCAGGGATGTTGCAGACATTTGCAGCCGCATCCGCAACCGGGGATGTTCCCCATAATTTTCAACATCTGCATCCGCTAAAATCGATACGGAGCTGCGGACCAATGTTGGGTTTATAACAATTGTAAGTCAGTCGCGACATGTTTGAGTACTGCGTGACCATAGACGTTGTTTATTTATGTTTTTGAGTGTTTGGCCCCATAATCCACAACCGGTTCTGCATCCGCGGATGTCTAAAAAAATCGCATCCGCGACATCCCTGGTTTGACTTGATGTGTCTTTTTATAGGTTTACAGAAATGTCGGTTAGAACTGCGACCCTCACTAAAGAGTTTTCAGCGTATTCGCTGTTTTGAGAGTGGGCCCTGCATTTGTTTCTAGCTGTTGACGGAACGAATCCTCAAACCAATAAAAGGACGAAATATATAAAAACACAGCATAGCACTGACACGTGGTCATTTACTATGGGCCTTATAAGAACGTTCAAAGCTACTCGGCGATCAATGGAAAGAAGAAAGAACAAATGGAAAGGGCTATGCTGGGAGCTTTCTCTGCGCGATCGCATCAGAAATGAGGCTATCCGCAGGAGAACCAAGGTCCCTCCGAATCGCTAAACTTGAGTGGCAGTTGGCAGGCACATTGCACGTAGAACCGACGGCCGTTGGGGCGGAGAGGTTCTCGAGTGTCGCCCACTTACTGGAAGGTGCAGCGTCGGTAGACTGATGACCTGGTAAAGGTCGCGGGAGTCCGCTGGATCCGGTCGGCGCAGGATCGGTCACTTTGGCACTCTTTGAAGGATGCCTACGTCCAGCAGTTAACGTGTTTCGGCTGATATGATGATGATGATGACAGCATATCATATCTCCGATCGATATTCACCCTAAGGGTTCCTTTAAAGGTACGGATTTAAAGCAACTATATTTCATTGGAGGTCTGAGTTGTATGGTTGAATTGTTGCTTAGTAAACTCTGTAAATAACGGTTTATAGAGAGGATGTTATGGCACAAGGCTGCTTGGTTTTTAGGAATTGGGACTTCAAGTCACGACGGCGGAGCACACGACGGAATGCCTGACATTTTGATGATGTGTGGTGTGTGGTAATGCAGATTTGTATTATTGTTAGATTGATCGCAAGTATTCATCAAGGAAGTGTGGACTAAAATTCTGTGTGTAATGTTATACAAGACCACACAATGATATATTTCATTAAGTTCGTTAATTTGATTGTTGGGGTCCCTATGTGGTGACAAATTAAATACCAAAGTACTGACTCCATAAAAGGCCACAAATTAAATCACACAAATGAAGATTAGAAACCATGTAACGGTATAGACTTGTATCAATACATGCTAATGTCAACGCGCGCTTTAGGTGACTGGCGGGCCCCCGCTCGGTGTTACTAAACGTACACAAAATTGCTGATGCAAACCTTGCATGGGTCGCTACATGATAAACGTTGTTTTTGTAAAAATCCCTGTATCCATCCGTGGTATTTCTGATAATATGTACCTATTGCGGTGTTAATCATCGAGTGTATATTTATGGAACATAAACTTGCGTTGATAAGCCAAGAGAAGTTTGCGATCATTCTCCGATCAAATCGGAGAAAGGTCAGATTTTAAGAACAGGCCCTCCCCTACCCTAACCCTAAACCTGCAGTTGAGCACAAAGAACATTATGCGATATAGCTAACTTGAAACGTCTACTATTAAAAAAATTCTAACATCCCTATCCTGAGCAGATTCGAGTGGTGCTGCTGTTATTCGTAATGAAACCGACATGATACAATCTTGCTGAATAGTATAAAACATAAAACAAATTTTAATTGGATAAATAATTATTGCGAAGAACGTAAACTACAATGAAGACGCGATTCATAATGCACTTTAAGTGCAGTGTCATATCAGACATCACTGGCGCCTTTGTCTTAGCACAATTAATTGCGTATGCGCCGATGTGAGACCAGAACCAAATAAGGGGGCGTGCACACTGACATGATACAGGTGCAGTGGCGGAGCGACCTTACTAAGCCGATTGCCTAAAATTTCTTGCTTATAAATTTACCAAACTCGTGAATCATCAACAACAGCCATTTTTTGCTCCGGGTTGTCCAGTGAAAATTCTCACGTTTACAAGTTTAATTCTTAGGTTTACACCTTTAAATCGAGATAAATAAAATATATAAAATAATATTTGGGGACAATATTACACGAATCGACCTAGTCCTAAACTAAACAAAGCTTGTACTATGGGTACTAGACGACGATATACATACTTATACAGATAAATAAAGACTTAAATAAATTCATGGAAACATCCATGATTCGGAAATCAGCAAAAAATATTCGTGCTCATTACACAAATAAATGCCCTTACCGGGAATCGAACCCTCCGGCTTTGTAGGCAGGGTCACTACCAACTAGGATACAGAGATAAATGATAAGAATGAGTGATAAATATTAATAATTTTGGCATGGATGTATTCTTAAGACTTGGCAACTATGGATCGAAATACGGGGTCCTGTCTCTTGACCAAACAACTTTTAGCCAAATGTATCATTTGACAAATGTTTCATTTGACCTAATGCATTTTTCGTCAAAACAGTGGTATTTTCGGGTATTCTTTGCATATCGTCAAATAGAAGTCATTAGGTTAGGTTAGGTTTGTTTTATAATAATCCTATAAAGCTTTCTATTTAAGAAAAAAATGCATTAGGTCAAATGAAACTTTTGTCAAACATTTGGCCTAAAGTTGTTTGGTCTAACAACGGAGAACCTCGAAATAAATATCCGCCGAATATTCACCTTACCTATGTAGGAAAATGCTAAACCATATCATGACGTTTTTCATGTTTTTTTTTCAATTTCCAAGGATGTTCTTTTTCTCAGCGACAATTTTTCCGCTTTTACGGTGTAAAGGTAAAACGTTACATAATAAAATTGCCATTCTTCTTTTTTATAAAATAAAGTCTAACTAAAGTTTAGGTAAACCTCTTATTGGCCCACCCTATATGTATTTTTTTAAAATATTTATAGCACAAATGAAGAACTTATCCTACAAAAGGCGGACTTAATGCCGTTAGCATTCTCTACCACCTTTGGGCAAAGCAAACAGATTGTGGTCGGTATTTTTTGATGTCACCAAATATAAGAAGGTTATTTTACCATTTGGCGTACCTTCGGTCCGTAGGGTCCTAGTGCGCAAAAGTTATTTACAGAAATCGCGAAACCTCTCATTGACGTAACTGGTGACCGAAGAGCTGTTAATTTAGTTAATGTTAATTATCATCTTGTATATACTTTAGAAAATTATATATGTATGTATAAAAAAGTATAATCTATAAAAATTTAACCTAACTTTGCTTCCACGCACTGTAAAACCTGCAACACACTGGCCCGCCCTGCGGTGCCGGTCAATAGTAAGCTAATTAAAAGTTTACTATTGACCGCCGCGGCCAGGCCGCGCCAGTCTATGAGAGGCTTTATACTACTTAATAATATTGACATTATATACTCCTCACAACAAAATAAGGGCCGCTTACATTTTTCTATTGTATTGTTGATTATTGGACAGAAACTAATTGATTAGTGGCTAATTAATTAAGCATCCTTCAGAATTCAACCTCTTTCATGCTCGTGTTTAAGTATAATAGCAAAAAAAAATAATTGGTACTTAATATTTTATATAATTTTCCCGGAACGATCTCCATACTTGTGGCCCCTTTTTTCTTTTGAGTAGTATACATAACAACAAATCAGGAAATATATAGGCTACGTCAGATAGCTCTCGGCAAAGTGCAAAATACCGCATACCGATCCCGCCCCACTAAAGCCAGACGTGGCCTTATCCCTACACATAGTACCTTATTTAAATTAACCTGGCACAGGTTGTGGTTTGTGATGTTCTTTATAATACCCACATTTATTTCACTACGGTGAACAAAGAGTATAAGTGAGCGCGAAAGTGAAGTACACCAAAATTACAAAAGCACCAAATGCTACAGCTTTCAAAGGCGCTTTTTGTTATGCCCACATTTATCTCACTACGGTGAACAAAGAGTATAAGTGAGCGCGAAAGTGAAGTACACCAAAATTACAAAAGCACCAAATGCTACAGCTTTCAAAGGCGCTTTTTGTTATGCCCACATTTATCTCACTACGGTGAACAAAGAGTATAAGTGAGCGCGAAAGTGAAGTACACCAAAATTACAAAAGCACCAAATGCTACAGCTTTCAAAGGCGCTTTTTATTATGCCCACATTTATCTCACTACGGTGAACAAAGAGTATAAGTGAGCGCGAAAGTGAAGTACACCAAAATTACAAAAGCACCAAATGCTACAGCTTTCAAAGGCGCTTTTTATTATGCCCACATTTATCTCACTACGGTGAACAAAGAGTATAAGTGAGCGCGAAAGTGAAGTACACCAAAATTACAAAAGCACCAAATGCTACAGCTTTCAAAGGCGCTTTTTATTATGCCCACATTTATCTCACTACGGTGAACAAAGAGTATAAGTGAGCGCGAAAGTGAAGTACACCAAAATTACAAAAGCACCAAATGCTACAGCTTTCAAAGGCGCTTTTTATTCAGCCGGTTCGTCACTGTTGAGGATCACTTTCGTTACTGAGGCTTGGTTGTTTCAAACCGCCGACGACATAAGTTAAAATCTGATTGTATGAGAAGTTTGAAAGTTTTTGATTGGACAGTAGCTGACGCCATATTTGGCTTTTAAATTTGAGATCCTAGAATATAGATGGCGGCCATAGCGGATTTTTTAGTAGTTGGAAATAAAATAATAACCCAAAATATCCCCGAAAAACAGAACGCAAGGCAGGTTTTCCTATAAAAATGCCTTGCACTCACACACGTAAACTCGGTGTTTAAGTAAGAAATGTTATAATTTTGACAGTTAATAATCTGTTTGTATGTCAGTGCACACACATTATAAAGGGCAACTCATCATCATGACCAATGAATGATATCATATCACCATGATCACATCAACCGATAGACGTCCACTGTCGGACATAGGATAAGACTAAACTAGGATAAGTATGTATCAACACCACGGTGGACCCCAGTTGTCTTAAACTAAGGTTTATTATTATTATTATAGGCCTCCACCAGCAAAGAGTGCCAGTGACCGGTCGTGCGCCACCCGCATCCAGCGGACTCCCGCGACCTTAGCAGGTGATCAGTCCAACTATTATTTATTTATTTAAACTTTATTTCACAAAAGAAAACTTATCGTACAAAAGGCGGACTTAATGCCAAATGGCATTAAGTCCAAATGGTATTACATACTACAAACACTCTTACTATTACAACTATTAACAAATACTTTAAAAAAATGTTTTGTATCGCTAATAGTCATATTATTACTCTTACGTTCTCTAAACTAAAGGGATTCCCTAAGATAACGCAATAATCCATACTAATATTATAAATGCGAAAGTGTGTCTGGCTGTCTGTCTGTCTCTCTGTCTGTTACCTCTTCAAGCTTAAACCGCTGAACCGATTTAGATGAATTTTGGTATAGAGATAGTTTGAGTCCCGGAGAAGGACATAGGATAGTTTTTATCCCGGTAATCATCCCCTAAGGGGGTAAAATGGGGGTGAAAGTTTGTATGGAGCTGCGATATAAACGAGTTCCACGCGGACGGAGTCGCGGGCAGAAGCTTATTAATTATTATTTTAATTGCCAGGCACTTTTCGTCCCGACTGTAGTAATTTCGCGATATGCGGACGATATAACCTCGTTGGTAACTACCTCGTGTCATACAATGCATAAATATGGCAATTTGCGCGCTAAATCTTAAGGTCAAAGCGATAAAAACACTAATTGTTTGAAAATCTTGTATGCTTCAAGCAGTTCAGGCTAGACCGAAACTTAATTCCAATACTTAACTGCTTGTTTCAAATAGCTATGAAACAGGACACAACATGAAGGTTCTGCCATGAGATGGAGGAAACAGCAA
The DNA here is from genome assembly GCA_947049275.1 of Epinotia bilunana. Lineage (NCBI taxonomy): Eukaryota > Metazoa > Arthropoda > Insecta > Lepidoptera > Tortricidae > Epinotia > Epinotia bilunana. The sequence continues at coordinate 3,738,122 of OX346269.1, read as the reverse complement.
CATTCTCTGCTCCTGCGGACCACTCATGCAGAAAAGAAGTAGTACCTAGGGCGGCAAATCGTGCATCCAGAAGAGGTACAACAATCACTGCCCAAAGAATGTGGAATTTCCTGGAGGCAATGGGCTTTAACGGTGAACTCTAAAAAAGGGCTGTCACAATAGATCACTTGCTGGTCGAAGCGGCATATTAAGGCCCACATTCAATAATAATAAATAACTGCTTGATTGTAGTAACTGACTGTAAGTCAATTTTTCTTTTTGAAATCGTTATGTTTCTTATGTTTTCATGTAGAGAATACATCGATAGACTACCATTGAAACAAAGATCAAAGAAAATACAAACGCGCACACATACGGAATAGACCGGGAATCGACCCTGGAGTCTGTGGATTGATAATCATGTATTGGGCCGGCAGTCTAAAGACACCGGGTTCGAGTAAAATTAGTTAACATATTTTTTTGGTAAATATTTGCCTGTTGATTAAAAAAATATAAATATGACATCTTTTGATATGCTTCAAAAATAACAAAGCTTTAGATTGATTCTATATGGGTATAGAAAATCCACCCCCCTTAAATAAATGGACTCGCTGTTGTGAATAGCTTAATAACCGATTAAGATAAAAAAAAAAAATATGACGGTGTGTATCGTTTATGTACCTACGTAAGTAAAGTAAGTAAAATCGAGCCGCTGAAATCATATGTAATTATCGACCTCTTAAGCAATTGTTCGGTGCCCGCTATCGCCCCATCTTCAGCCGCTTGTTAGGTGCATTGTTTTGAGGCTTCTTATCTTTAATTATATCGTTATATCGTCCTTGAGTGTTGTATGATCCGCCATCTTCAATGAGGTTTTTATTGCCTTTTTTAGGAATATTTTGGGTAGGTCAAAGTGAACTAAAAATACTAGTTGATCCGTGAGCTGTAGAAAGTGTAGAACTGCCTTTACAGCAAAAAAAAACCTTTTTTGAATTTCGGAAAAGTAAATATGTGGATGCGTATATACAGCGTGGAACGGAACGATGGACTTTCCCGCAAGAGGGGGATTGTTGAGCGCTAGTACGTCACATTTTCCAGATAAACTATTTTTTTTGACGCAATTTTTTTTTTACCTTTGTATGGAGCGTTGGCCGACTGAAGCGACGAGCTCCATATAAATGTTAAAAAAAAAACGCGTAAAAAGAAATAGTTTATCTGGAAAATGTGACGTACTAGCGCTCAATAATCCCCCTCTTGCGGGAAAGTCCATCGTTCCGTTCCACGCAGTATATGCGGGTGCGGATGTGGATATGAGGATGCGTTGTATTGAGAGCGAGGGAATTGGTTCCTTCAGCATATCAAGGGTCGGCAAAGCCCATGTTACTCCTTTGGAGTTGCATGCGTCTAAAGGCTGCGGTATCCGCTTACCATCAGGCGGGGCCGTAAGCTTGTTTGCCACCGCCGTATAAAAATAAATGACAAAAAAGGAGGAGGCCTATGTCCAGCACTCATCACTTCTTGCGGCTGATATGATGACGATGAAATCAAAAAAATACCGTTTTTTGGTAAAGGTACTTAAAGGTTGCGGGAGTCCGCTGGATGCGGGTGGCGCAGGACCGGTCAGTTTGGCACTCTTTGGGGCAGGCCTATGTCCAGCAGTGGACGTCTTTCGACTGATATGATGTTGATTTTGATTTTAAGATTTTTAAATTCATAAAAACTAACAATAAGGACGCTGTTTGATTGTGACGTCATAAGCAAGTAATCCTTACAAAATTCCATACGTACGGAGCGTTTTTGACGTTTTATAAAAAGAAGCTGATTGGACTTTTGTCAAATACCGCATTGAATATTCAATTTGAACATATCATATCAAGCCCCTACGCCACTCATTATCTTCGGGTGAGCTTTTCGTAGGAATTAAAGGCCTAAAGCATGCTTTTAGAGACCGCTACCTAGGCGAGGTCGAGGACCGAAAACCCAAAGGCAAGCCCCCACAGTTACTTACAATCCCTAGGTGTCTTTGCAAGCAAAACCTGTGGCCAAAGTACCGAAGATGAGCGGCGAGGCAAGCGAGCCCTCACGGACACTTACTATCCCGTAGGTGAGTGGCGAGGCAAGCGAGGCCAAATGCCGTGCTTTTCGTTGCAGTGAAAGACTCGAAGCATTCCTTCAAAAACCGCTCTTAATGCGCCCCCATGGAAGGAAACTCATTATCTCCCGGTGTCTTGCAAGTGAAACCTGAGGGCGAGCCCCCACGTACACTTACTATCCCCAGGCACACCTTGCAACACATTGCAAGCGAAATTCCAGGCCAAAGTTCCGAAGGTGAGTGGCGAGGCAAGTAAGGCGTTTTCTTTGGAATGTAAGGCCCAAAGCAACCCTTCTGAGAACGGTCTCAATGCGAGCAATGACCCCTAAGGACAGTCATTATCTTCCGGTGTCTTGCAAGCGAAACTTGAGGGCCAAAACCCCGAAGGTAAACGGGGAGATAAGCGAAAAAAAAGCGAAGCGAAGGCAGAGGTTTTCGTAGGAATGAAAGGCCCAAATAATCCCTTCAGGGGGCGCTCCTTATGCGCTCCCAATAATATTTCAGAAAATCACGGGTTTTCTACATAAAAAAAAATCATACCATAGATACTCAATTCTCCGCGGCATGCCGTTTTGTCCAAATTGTATAGCCACATCCCTTGACGTTGATGAACTATGATAATTCGAGATAAGTATTCAACTCAACCTTCAAACAACTTTAGATGACCTCTGATTTCATAGCAAATATAGGAAGGCAGAGATCAAGGTTGCTGGTTTTTCAATATAAATAGCGACGTCGTCAGTGACTGAAATTCCAATATAATTAGGTCTCTAATAGTTATTATCGGTGGAAGTATCAAGTATCAACCAGTTTTGGTTAATATGTAGTGTTTGGCCACCTACCACTATTTTACATCCCGGGTTTTTTCACGTTTTATCTATATTTTGCTAAAAGTTTGAATAGGGTTCTTTTTAGTTTCTAGTCAAGTGCTTGTGTAATTTTCAAGTCTTTAGCTCATAGATTTAGTTCCCACACAAAGTTCAACCCCATTTTTTAACCCCTTCGCACCATTATCTTTATAATTCTTATACCCTATATATTGACCGGGAATTTTCTCGACAGGTTAGTAAAGTTTTCATCAAAATCCGTTTAGCCGTTTTCACGTGAACCGCGTGCAAATAAACAGACAAACAGACAAAATTTCTAAAAACTTTGGATCGTTGTTCTGTTATCGATTCTAAGTATCCCCAGCAAACTTTTTTTCGAATATCTTCCATGTACAGACTTTCGACTGTCTTTAACTTTATTATATGTATAGATGCGTTCGGTAATTGGGTCCGTTGTCATCAATAACCGAATCCTTCACACCGAAATGTTGACACAACCTGCTACTCCAGTTTGGCTATCTTGCGAGATCTTATCTTGAGATTAATGTCGGCATTGTTGACAGACAGGCATATAATGAATGATCGTATTCGCTTAGGAAATGGACCACGGTTGTTATTCTTTGTGCGGTCATGCGTCTCACCTCACCCGTCACCTGCACTAGACCTCTATCTACGCTATAGTCAAGATATATTCGTGGGTAAGCGTTGAGGTGAGCTTAAAACCAGTTACAGAATAGAGGGCCTGTTGCTGCCCATTCTATAAAAACCTATTCTTTATAGTAGGTTTTGAGTTAGATAGCCATAACTACTTTCCATTCAATCTCGATGCAGCATCTTTGGAGCGGTAGGTACATTCTATATTTAAAAAAATATTAAGTACTTTCAACACGTTACGAATGTTTATGAAATAACCTAAAATGTTCGACACATTGACATGACAGCACGTTGTTCCTCTGTATTTCTACTAACTAACTAACTACTCTGTGAAATGTAGAACACGCAAGCACGTCCTTTTTCAAAAAAAATAAAACAAATTGAAAAAGTGACTCGACAAAAATTTACAAGCATCGGTTGAGAAATACGACCTGTAGAGAAGACCAGCCGGGCAGACACCGGACAGACGACCCATTTTCGGCCCAAGCATGGAACTTCGGTCGCTTCGCTCGCTCGTTAAGGATTGGATTGATTTAAGGTGCTAAAAACCAAGGACTAGTCTCGAGTACCCACATTTACTATAATTGTGGTATAATAAAACACCCATGTTTTCATCACCTAAACCTAACATTCAAACATTACAAAATACCACATAAAGTCCCACGAATCTGAAGCTAACCCAGTTCACGTGGCATACTAGCGCTTATTACTAATTGCATAAGAATGCTATTGCTTTTTGCAGGTTTAATTAGGTGAATGGTGCAAAATCGCACGTGTGTGCGCCATAATTGTACGCATGCCAGAATTAATGGCTTTAGACAAAGAATAGGAAACTTGGCGCCTACTTGCAGTTTATATGAAATGACATAATTTTAATAGAAACTACTTAACTGATTTATTCAGTGGTGTCTATGTTTTATGTTAATTAACTTAGTCAAGTGTCAAGTTTACAATCACGGTGCCTCGGGAGGATCACAAAATTTTGCTTGACCACAAACGCATGAAAACGAAAATAAAAAGTGAGCCTAACTCTGCTTACCTACTATTTAATTTACTCCTTAGGGCCTCAGGAATACATTAATTCTTTGGCATCCTCCCGAGATACCAGCAGGTCGATCGCGTGACGTATTGTACAGTCAGCATCAAAAGTAACTATGCAATCAAATACGTCAAAAGCTCTTATTCCCTTTTAATAAAGACTTTTGACGTCTTCGTTTGCGTAACTACTTTTGATGCTGACTGTACGTACGTTAGGTAGATCTAAATGTCACTTTTTATATGTGAAAATGACAGTTGGACTATCCTAACGCGCGTTGGAAACGTTACGTGATTACCCCTCATGCATAAAGTGGCCATAGAGTCACTCCATATGTCACGAACTGTCAATAAATGCCGAATTTAACTTCAATCAATCATAGTGATTGTCGAAAACGGCATTACTGTGGGATTGATGATTGTCGGCAGATCATAGAAAGAATATTCGAACGATATTCTATGCTTCAGCTTGGGCCGAAAATCGTTTGTATGTCCCACTTTCCCGCTATTCTCCTCTACGGGTCGCGTTTCTCGACCGATTCTCGTGAAATTTTGTGAGCCGGTTCGTTAGTTCGTTTTTTTCGTTGATTTAGTTGGTAATTTAAAAAAAGGATCTTTGAAGAATAGACAGGCTCGCGAGTTTTACGACAGACCCACTAGTTGTAATGTTCTGTGTGGATAATATTCAATGTGTAAATAAATAAAGAACCCATTTTCTATAAAGTTTTTGTGCCTTTACGTCTAAAGTACCTAATTATCAATATTTTTGTCTTGTGAAGTAAATCTCAATTTGCCATACACAGTTGCAATTTTGCATGCGCAGCCCTAGAATTGCAACTTAATATGCACATTTACTCGTGTTTCAAATAAATGCGCTTAAACAAAAGCCTTGCTTCGCATTACAACTAAAGCTTGAATACTGGGAATTTGTAGGCTTTCCTAACTTTCTAAAGAGACTTGGAAAGCTTGACAGAAGTTTCTGCAGATCTGACAGTTAATGCATAATTATATTTTACTAAATAATGCTATATTGGATAGTGCGCAATAGGCGTTCCCAACAGAGAAAATAAACCGGTTTAAGAGAAAATGCCAAGCAATTGAACTGATAAATCTAATGTTGGTACAGTCGGCAGATCTGCAGAAAACTACCTAACGCGTTGGCACCAGTATCAACACGGAACTGTAATCGACACTTTTTTCTTTAACCCTTGAAAATACGGACTGGCACAATTTTTTAAAATGTATCAACACTGGGACCATAGCCAGTGTCTATCTTACTTTCATCCAGTACAATATTAATGAGATCGGTCGTTTTGTTTATAGATGTGATAATGATAAGTGATAACACACTAAATATGGTGATAAAGTGAAGCAAGGTCAGCGCTTTTGTAAAATTCAAGATTCAGCGAATCGTTAAAATAGTTTTACCATAAAACCATAGTTAATTACCATAAAATCTATTTTTATTTTATTTTATAGTTTGCTATAAACATCATTCAAATAATGAGGGAATTGATTGCTGGAGCTTAAGTGTCGATAACTGGAGATTTCATACATTTTCACTTATTCCAATTTTACAATTAATCTGTCTTCAGTTAATGAAAAAAAGCAACTCTTCTTAGAAATTTATGTTATAATTTTCACTCATAATTATTGTTGTTGTTGAAGTGTCGATCATTGGTGCCATCACGTTCCAAAAAAATATTTTCCACGAGTCTTAATCCCTTATCAATAGGGTAGACATCATTGAGCTTTTTGCCTGCGAAACTTGTGTTGCCGACCGTAACTGAACGCGAAAATTACTAGGTATGTTGGGTAGAATATTTCACTGCTATTAGTGTACTAAACACTACCTTATGTTTACTACAACAAACCAAGAGGTATAAACAATGTTGCTGTTAAAGATGTCATACACTGGCTCAAATCTAATAATCTCCAAATTAACCTAGGGAAAACAAAATTTATGATATTTAGATCATACAAGTCTCAGAAGACTCACAATATTACTGTAAAACACGATGAAGAGGTAATTGAAGAAGTAGGTAGCACGGTATTCCTTGGTATGACATTGGATACACATTGCAATTGGAAGGAACATGTAGATACAGTCTGTTAAAAAAATTAATAAGTTTATTTTTGCATCGTGGCGCCTTAAACAGACGGTATCATTCAAAACTGCTTTGCTGGCTTACCACGGTTATATCATGTCTACTCTGAGATATGGTATAATAATCTGGGGAAACTCTGTCGACGCCAACCGTGCTTTTGTCGCTCAAAAAAAGTGCATCAGAACCATTTATGGAGTAAACAAAAGGGAATCTTGCAAGCCTTTATTTATAAAATTTCGTCTGTTTACCCTTCCTTGCCTTTAGAGGTAGCGGTATTTGTAAAACTCCATACGGAACTATTCACATTTGTCGCTGATAAAGAAACAACTAGGCAACATAGACGATATATGTTAGCAATACCAAGTAGCAGCAAACTGGTACTTAGACAGAAAAGTGCTTACAACATGTGTGTTAAAATCTTCAACAAAATACCAGCTGACCTTAAAACATTGCCACTTAATGTATTTAAAAGAAAGTTAAGAATATTATTGGTTGACATTTGTTTTTATAGTATAAATGACTTTTTGACATACAAATTCTAGAAACCTAAATTTAATTGCTTATTCTATGTTAATTTTATTCAGTGTAAATTCTCTTAGTATTTTAATGATCATAATTGTTAATTCTAGTTCTTCTAGTTTTATAATACGAATGTGAAATGGCATGCTTATTACTATTGTTACGACATATTATTTCAAACTATTATTTTACCATATTAAATTACATAATTGTACTTTTAGACATTTTATATTGAGCCACAGTTAACTATCATATTGCTTGCATTTGACGTCACATATAATAAGCATGAATCAAACATAGGTAAGTAATGCAAATTTTCACATGCCTGTCTGGGCTAAACATATTAAGGGACAAGAAAATCACTGTAACACCTATGCTTATACCATATGTTTAATGTGAATAAACGACATTTCATTTCATTTCATTGCATTATTAAAACTTGTAGAATATTAGAGAAATGGATGCAATAGATACATACTACTAATTTGACGACTGCTTATCTTAGTGGGTCGTGACGCTGATGCCTCCGAAGCCGAAGATCCTGGGTTCGAATATTTGTGTGATGACCATGACAAGTTGACTGGTTCTCGAGTGGCGACCACGTACCGGAAGGCGCAGCGTGGATACCTAGACCCAAGGTGGACTGATGACCTGGTAAAGGTTGCGGGATGCGAGTGGCCTATGTCCAGCAGTGGACGTCTAACGGCTGATATGATTCTGATGATGACGATGATGAGAGCGAATGCCCGACATCTTAGATTAGAATCCTGCTCGAAGCAACAATGACAATTGTTTCAATTAATTACTAATTTACACTGGATATAGTTGTTTAGTCGTGTTCTTTATATAATTTACTTTAAAGTTTTAACCGACTTCAATTTAGTACCCCGCCAAGCCACGAGACCATTTCCACATTTCTTTTCCAATTTACCACATGAATTGATTTCCGAGAGCAAATGCGTTGATTATTAGAGAAAAAAACCGAATCGCTATTTGTGGGCCGATAATATTTGAGGACTTCCGTCGATTCCACAAGGATCACCTTTGGCACTTTATTAGTTGCTACTTCAACGGAATCTTATCTATCAGAATCTGTGACTTACTTTTGTACTTTTAAGTACATAATTGAGACATTGACACATTTTAACAAACATTGAAAAAAAAACCGAATAGAGAATCTCCTTCTTTTTTTGAAGTCTGTTAAAAAACTGTGTTTCTAACCACCTACGCTAAAAGAGGGGTGTTATAAATTTGACGGACTGTGTATTTGTGTCGTCTGTGGCATCGTAGCTCCTAAACGAATGGACCGATTTTAATGCTTGGGGTAGCCGTATGTAAGGCAAATAGTCTATTTACTTATTATTATTATTATTTTGGAGGTTTTTTATTTTTATTAATTTATTTATTATTATTATTTGACATTCTTAAATTGTGTAATTATATTGTTATTTAACTTAATTTGCACCTATGGACTCTGTCTGGAATAAATAATTTTCATTTCATTTCATTTCAATTTTCATTTCATTTCAATACGGTTTTTTTTTGTACGAAAGCTGACGTGATCGAGATGGTTCTTAGTTACGTTTCAACAAAATCGGTTCAGCAGGTTTTGAGATATTGAACTATGAAATGAAAATGTCGGTGGTTTTCCAACTTTTCATGGGGACACTGCCAGAAGAGGATCTCCTAGACGAAGTGTTCGTTTTATAATATGCATTTTTAGTTCGTTATTATTTAGTTTAATTTGATTTTCTTATTTTAGTTCTATCATATTTATATGATTTAATTACCTTCTAAAAGTGAGACAAAATATGAATAAATGTAAAATATTATCAAAAACATTTCTAAGTTGTTGTGATATTGAATTTGAATATCAACTGTTTATTAAACTAGTATCAAAATATTATACAACATAGGAACCGCAAATCGTAATTAAGGTCTAGTTTGATTTTATCTGGGTTATCGACAGTGAAGCCGTCATTTCAACTATTCAATTATTGTAGCTGAAGCTATTATCAATGGTTATATTTGACATCCGGTTAGCCCAATGGGTAGGGATGCTGCCCACGAAGCTGAAGGTCCTGGGTTCGAATCAGGGTGAGGGCAAATATTCGTGTGATGAGCATGAACCCGAGTCTTGGATGTTTTCTATGTATTTAAGTATTTATATCTATTAAATATATCATCTAGGCACCCATAACACAAGCCTTATTGGGCTTACTATGGGGCTAGTTCGATTTGTGTAAGATTGTCCCCTAATATTTATTAAGTATTTTATTTATAAACACTGATCTTAATGGGTCACGCATTAACACGCTGCGAGATTCAATAGATATTTCTATGACGTGGCTGTCACATCGACATTTGATACGACAACTATGTCACGACAAACTTGAAAAGTGGACTAGCGGCTTACATTTTCATTCCATATATGGACCACGACACGATAAGCTGCCAAATTGATAGGTACACAATTACCCACTGTATAAATTTGGTAGAGAGCTTGCATTTAAACCTATATAGAACTTGCTTCAAACCCATTCGTTATAGTAAGACCTATATTTGAGGCTCGCCTTTAACGAGTTTGGCGAGTGATAATTACATTTATGTCTGAGTAAGGCATGGCCGGTAATTTCTATCGCATTCCTTAAAGTTATACAACTAGTCAATGATATCGAGTGCATTGATGTACTTATAAGTACTCGTTTTGTGTGCTTTTATAGGTATACCTATATTTTATCTTATAAGATAACCGAACCAGTGTTTGACACTGACCCAGTAATCGACACTTTCAATATCAAATCATAACAATAGAGGTGAACTGGGTGTTTATTAGGAATTAAGGTGTTCAAGTTGTTTGTGTTTTGCTAGTCGCTAACATGGCTTCACGATTTTTGGTTCAGTAAAGAGTTAAATTCTTAGATCGAGCCATTCTTCTTCTTGTTTGACTTTATTTTATGCGGCCAAAGTTAAATAATAAGTACCTATTAAACGACCTTAATGTTAAGGCAATAAAATTGTGTATACATATTTTAAAAGGCAAAAGGAGCGTCGGCCGCCCTCCAGCCCGATGGATGGACGATATTAGGAAAATCGCGAGTCACTTCTGAATAAGATTAGCTAAGGATAGGGACGGGTGCCAACTCCCTTAAACAGGCCTAATAAAAGCATTTTTAAGGGACATTTTATTGATCACTGTGTCAACCATAAAATGTTCTATGGTGTCAATGGATATGTTAACATAACCCTCTTTACTTCACAGTAGGCTTAACAAGAAAGAAAACATGCCGTCACGTTACCAATCACCTAACAATTATAACAGCCCCAGTTACATCCAACTAATACTTCAAAACCGACTTTATTACATGACAAATAAGCTGCAATATAGAATGGCAATCAACGTTGTCAAGGGGCGAAAACGACTGCAATTAACTTCAGAAGTGGTTCGATGTTCAATGACTATTACGACCCGTGTCAGTGTTACAGTTACCAAATATATGTTTACGAAATTGAACTTTATTCCACAGACATAAGATGCAATATATGAGAGGTAAAAGTTTGCGCAAAGTGACGTCGATATGTTTTGTAGTTACATGCTTAATTTACATATAGGTAGGGATATTTTTTCAGATTTATTCAGGCTCATCGCTCGGATATTTGGGGAGCTTAATTTGGTTTATGACAGTTCGTATTAATCAATTTCAAATTAAAGGAATATTTGAAGAACGCGACAATCCGTCTCGGCCACGCCATGTTTCAATCACATCCCTCTTTACAACGCCTTGGGGAGACGTGTAGTGTGTGTGCATAATTTGGAAGCCGAGACGGATTGTTCCGATAGCCAAGCCGGTGGTCGCTGAAACGAAACCAGCTTGGAGCGTTATTTTTGCTTTTAATTTTAAATTTTTAAATTTTGTTAGCTGCTTAATACAAAATAAAGTTCGTATTAAGTCATATATGATTTAACTACGAAAACGCAAGAACAATACCACGTATTTATGAGCAATGAGCCAATACCTAGACCAAAATCGGGTCAGTATACACAATGCATTCATTCATGAATATGCACCGTTCCGTGATGAAAGGCGATTGACAAAAAATTGGTTTGCTAAATCACTCAATAGGCTTTTCGCACTGAAATTGTTTGGTTTATTCCGCAACGCGTTATTACGTATTAAAAACGAATCGTAGTGTAATTAACACTAAGTATTACTTGTTCTGTTGGTAAGCGACGTTTTGTGATCATTATCATAGTGGTGATACCTGTGAGTTAGATTAGATTGGCAGAGCTCCTGTTTTGCTAATCTTGTGTGTAAAATATCAAATTACAAAGCCATGTGACGTATAGGGGTAAGATTATCTTGCATGTTCATGAGGCGTAAGGTGTGAGATAACAGGTGACGTGAGAGTTGCGGTGGCCAGTGAGTTGAAGGCGTACGACACTGTCACTAAACATATAAGTAATTGTTTTAGAGAATGCACTCCAGTGTGCGTTGTGTTGAGTGTGGGACCTAACCTGTGGGTCGCGAGGGTAGAATTAGAATGACCAGTGTCGAGCCGGAGCTCGAAATTGAACAATAAGGTTAACTTTAACTCACCTCATTGTTCAATTTCGAAGTCTGGATTAGACATAGAACTTAATATTTCTAAATATATTCTATGCATTATATTTCCTCCGTTGTCTCTTCTTATTGAGACCTGCAATTAATTTTATCTCTAACTGATGTGATACAATGATAATACATTGCTTCATTGCTGGTAAGTACTTCCTAAATACTTACCAGCAAAACCGACTAATAGTACACTACATTACATACACGACGGAAATGGTAAAGCCATATCCATCATCCAGTTATTTCTGGTGACCATGAAATTGACCGCATTACAGTACAGTGAATAAAAGTAGCTTATTATAATACCGAAATAGGTGCGCTTACTGCCTATTGTCATTGGGCAAAAAGCTATCCATTTGTTCGATATTGTAATATTTTATTTGAGGTGGACGAATTTAGTACCTTGCTGTTCCCAAGGTAAGGTTCAAAATGCAGACTATGCTTAATTCATGTTATAAATGTTATTAAAATGCCTATTTTGTGATACTGGTTTGCCTTTAACAATAGAGTTGTATATGTTCATACTTTTCATATTTTTAATACCCAGCAAAAGTTGTCACTAGGCTCGCAAAAGGGTCGAATAGGTATTGCTGTAGTATTAAGACAGCCGACTAGTTTGTGTAGGCTGAGCTGATCGTAATTGACTTTGTTTAATGAACAATGATAAATTTGTTTCGTAATCTGGTTTAAACGTGTTTAAAGTATCTGTTTAGCTACTCACAACGCTTCACTTCACCTCGGACACCAGTGTGTAAGACAGACCCCCGAATGAATAGCATACTGGTATTTACGACGATTACTGAACATTTGAGGTGAACCAGTGTAAACCTAGACTCAGACTGCGCAGCATTTGTTACGAATATACAGGTCATGATATACTAGAGGTGAACGGAGAGGCGACGTGAAACCTGTGGCGTGGTGATTATAACTGGATTGAATGTCAATAGTAAATAGTTTAACTAAGCACGCGTGACTTGAACGCATAGTTTCTTGACTGGTTAACAAATTGAGTTAATTAATAATTTTGTATTAGACATAAACATAATCGATCTTAGAGGATCGTATACGATACGACTGTATTGACGATTACTGACTGACAGTCGTTTAAATGCACCACCAAAAAATGTCTTACTGAGTGAGTTTTGTATTTGCCGAGTTAAAAAAACGGACTACTTTGATAAACGTAAATTAAAATGTGCTCTAATACAAATAGTGATATCTACGGCTGTCCGGGTATTCTCCTCTACAGGTCGCATTTCCCAACCGATTCCCGGTTGCTTGTGTATGACATCAAAAACGTAGAAGCTGTCACTTGCGTGTCAAAAAACATACACAAAACATTTGTTTTCATGACAGCTGTGCGCGCAGCGGTTGAAAATTCAATGAACCCTCCCACCCTTCACCCTAGCGGGGGAACGTTATTATACATAAGCAATGTCCAACAAAAACAAAGACTGTAATGTAAATGAAAACAAAAATATTAATGTAAACAAAAATAAACAAATGCATCGCTACCGAATATGCCCTTGCTTCACACCCCATTTTTGATACAACCTGTAGTTTTTTCTTACTAAACAGTTTTCGAATAAAAAAAATGATAAAAGGACTGGCTTGTGAGTTCTACTGCTCACAGATCCACCTGTTCCCGTGGAACCATAGAAGTCTAAGTAGCGCCGCAAAATGGTCCCACAGAATGGGTGCCATTGCCATTATGCGGGCCGGGGGCGGGGTGTCAAAACGATGCCAGGCAGCCGTTTAGTTCGAACATGCGCATACCGGGTTTTAGGCACGTGTTTGGGTTGAAAGTAAGGAATTTGCATTCTGGTTTCTTCGTTCGCTGTAGCCGTCTTCATTCTTATGACGCCAGGGGCCTGCTCATCCGTCATGGCACTCCACGCGTCACGCGATGGAAAGAAGTCAGGAATACTGACGTAACTTCAAGTTATTACACTTTATAACATCTAAATTGTCCAACTGACCACCTAAATGCTCATACGCAAGTAATTATGGCCGTCATGATCTCCAATTAACTTCGTGTATCACACGTAATGTCATAATTCGTTATGTTGAAACGAGCAATTATTCGTGGCTTGTTTTAATTGTTCTAACTAATGCAATGGTTAAAAGTATCGCAAAGTGAGTTAGCACTTACATGTATTTCGACCTCCTAGGTACTTGCACGCTCTTTGAATGCACACGGTACATTTCCTGTCACCATTTTGGTTTTTTTGCACTCTATTAGTACCAGCATACGGAGGCTTGAACCAGCGTTTTTATTTTATTTTAAGATTCCGTACGTCAAAAGGGAAAAACGGAACCCTTATTTATCCGATCACTTTGTTGTCCGTCTGTCTGTCTGCCTGGCTGTCAAGACGCTTTATCTCGGGAACACTTAGCACTATCGAGTTGACATTCAAACCATATACTTACTAAAGTTTACAGTCTCTTGAAGCTGTGAAAAAAACAAACTTCTAAGTCAACGTAAAAAAAGATACGGCCGTAGGTACATACACGGTGCCGCAAAAAACGTGTATTTCGACACTCGTAAGAGAATCAAAATTTATTTCTGTTGACCTAGAACTATTCAATTTGCCAAGAAATATATGCACTATTCTGTATTATGGTGCACTATTCTGTATTAGCAGTGTACATATGCCTAGTGCGATATTGTGTGCTAAGTGTGTCAAATATTTTTCTTTTTTCTATTCCATTTCTATCTGTGAGTTCCTTTCATTGGCTTTGTATTACTATGTAAGACTTATATCATGTTTTTGCAGCTTTTGGTACTCCTTAAGTATAAATAAATAAATAAATAAATATCGTCTTATACTAAAAGTATAGGGAAACATCTGAAAACTATACATTTGTACCCTGAACCGGAACCCTCGGTGGGCGAGTCCGACTCGCACTTCGGTTTTTTTATTATTAAATCTTGGTGTTTAAGGTTGTCAAAAATGTGTAGGTACCACGTTATTGATATTAAGTAATGTTCATCTATAGGTAAATACATTTTTGTAATTTATCCCGTCTCGGTATTTTAGAACGCAATTGTAAACGGTATAGTTTCATAGAATATCAATAACAATTCATATACCATGCAGAACTGTCGAAATAAGCAATTATTCGTGAGCACGATTCAATTATTCAATGTTGAAACTAATATATGCCAAAAGGGCGAGGATGTGGCGTGGGCTTTTGTAATTACAGTCTGCTCTATGTATTAGTTCTAGATATTAGGGCCATATTATCCTCGCACATTTTGTCCCTATTTACTTACCTATGTACGATTCCCACCGAACGGACGGGCGCGGCGTGGCGCCGCATTGATTGAAAGTTTGGTCGCAATCATTCTAATTTAATTTCATCACATTGACAATGACATTTGCAATTTGGTTATGCAATTTAAAAGTCGATTCAACTTTATCGATTCAATTCAAATTGGATGTAGGTAGGTCATTTATTTATTTCATAAATCATTTATTTCAGACATTTGGAGTCCATAAAGTGTTAGTGATTGATTGAGATTTACTTAAATGAGTATGTTAGTACCTAAGCTTAAATGTTGAGTGATCCAGTGCCTGATTAGGGCACTGTCCTATCTCTCCGCCACCACGGCCAGGAGACTGTGGCGGCTGGCGCGCGCGCGCACCCTGCGCAGCGTCGCGGCACTGCGTTTGCGGAGCGTCGCATGGAAACCGTCTACGTGCGCGTCCGCAAACATGCCGGACGCACTGCAGTATCGCGGAAGCCGCCACAGTATCCTGAACGCGTCGTTGTTTATAACACTAAATGCTATACCTATTCGATAACTCTATTTCAGCATATTCTCAGTTCATTTTGATTGTTTTTTTTTTACCTGTACGGTGAGCTTCGATATATAAACTAGTACCACGCGGACGGAGTCGCGGGCAGAAGCTTGCTTGTTTAAATATACCTACGTACTTACAAATGTTACATAATCAAAACATTCTGGGCTACCAATTTTACTATTACTGTTCAACATTAACCTCCTATTACACAAACATAATAAAGAAACGTGCACTGTTATTTTTTACCGTTTGCCTTAAGGGCTTGAATTCGTGAATGGCCCAGATCGCAGATGTTTGTGGCCTGAACTGAAGGTGAGGGCCATAAATATGCGATCTGGGCCTTTACGAATTACCGCCAGTGGTAAGTACACAATTTTACGTCATCGTTTTACAGTACGCGCAGCGTGCAGTAAAACTCGCATTATGGCCAGGTGTGACGTAAAAATACTTAACATTACTTTTACCGTTCTAAAAGCCCTTTGATCCCAAATGATCTATCTGTTATCGAGCAAAACCAGTTTTTTGGGTTCTGTAGTCAACAAGGAACCCTTATAGTTTCGCCATGTCTGTCCGTCTGTCCGTCCGTCTGCGGCTTAGCTCAGTGTTTTTACTACGATTGCAAACAAACATGTACTCTGATGGTAAGCAGACAGAGACACCGTAGTTTATGGACACTTGTGGCTCCAGAAGCGTCAGGAGTGCATCAAAACCTCAAACCTCTTCTTCACCTGAAACTGGACCGTGTCGATCCAATTTCAGGTGAAGGGGTTGCCCTTTATTGGTTTGAGGTTTCGATGTGAATTTGAGACAAATGAGGACAACCTCGGGAGCTCTGCCAGCCTTACCAGCGGGTAGAGAATAATTAGTAGTACTACTACGTCTCTGTTAATAAATCCCCTAGCTGTTTAGGTATGCCGAACGCGCCTATACGTGGCCATCCCTTTCTATCGCATGCAACGCGCTGCGACAGAACGCTTGCGCGCCGTAGCAGCGCCAAAATACCGGCGGTACGCTGGCATGTACTTCTAGCGGCGTGACGAAATCACCGAGCGAGCCGCGACTGCCACCGGGCACAACACCACACCTACAGAACAAGTAGCTACTGGTGTCTTCCACGAAGAGGAGGTAGTTCCCCAGTATGGCTGCTCTAAATGAGAGATGAGACTCCGCTGTATACCTCTAAGTTAGAAGCCAATAGTAATATAATAGTACATTGATAATTACATCAGACGCGGAATTATCACGCGAGCCGCAGCGCAGGTGAGCGTGATAAGAGAGCCGAGGAAGTAATTATCAAAGCTCACGCGTTTCATACGACTTTTTTCAACACATTTTGCGAGGAAAAAATCCGTTTCCTTAGGTTGAAAATTTTATAGGCCTCCCAAGTTATTTTCTTTACTTATTTATGGCAACAGGTTTTTACTCACATATTGTACATAGCCAAAAATTTCCAGTGGCATCCATTCTTTTTATCACTTTTCTAGTCACTACGAGTCAACATTTTTGTTAATAACCAAACACGCATTAACAATGTTTGAAATATCTGTGAAATAACCTATAATATTTGCTTTGAACAGCCAATACAAAATAAAATAAATATTTTCGTTTTAAAATGTTACCTTTATTAATTCACTAGCTGCCGCCCGCGATTTCGTCTGCTTGGGCCCGGGATAAAAACTATCCTATATCTTAATCCAGGCTACAAACTATCTTCGTGCAAAATTTCATCCAAATCGGTTAAGCCATTTAGGCATGATTGAGTAACAAACATCCATTTTTCTAGACATCCAAACATCCAAACTTTCGCATTTATAATATTAGTAGGATGTAAAATGTTATCAAAAGTGAATAGTTTTCCTAAATTAAACGCTTCTATATCATATCCAAAAAGAAATAGTCAATTAATTAACAAAAATAATTTAATTTGTTTCGAGTCGAGTAAGAATCCATTTGCCGAGAATTAATAAAAAAGCTGTACATTCTGTACAACCCGGTTAATTTAAGAATGCACCGTGTGCATGCATACATCTTGCTGCAAGGTGCCAAAGTGACTTAATCGGAATATAACCATAACACACAAGTGTCGTAATGTTATAAAACACGCGTGTTTAATATCCAGGAATATGAGCCTAAAAGCGACACAATAAGAGGTACACGTTACGAGCAATTGTGTTGAAATAGTACATTACGTACCTAGGGCGGTGAATTCGTGAATGGCCCAGATCGCAGGTGTTTGCCATAAATATGCGATCTGGGGCTTTACAAATTACCGCCCTTGGTAACTACTCAATTTTACGTCTTCATCTGGCCACAATCAAATCAAACCTGACCATAATGCGAGTTTTACCGTACGCGCAGAGTGCAGTAAAACTCGCATTATGGTCAGGTGTAACGTAAAGTTTGTTAAAGTGTGGAATGGTTTAGATTACCAATGGAATGTTCGTCGTGCAAATGGTCTTGTACGTCTACCATGGAAATGGTTGCAATATCAAATGCCTCAGTCATGATCATGACACTCACGACTTACTATCTGTTTGCTACAGTAGATTTTTATATGTTCAGTGATAAAATATTTCCAGCGGTTCTTTTATAGGTTCAGTGAATATTCTAGCGGTACATTATTAAGACTAAATCTGTGTAAAGCTCGCTAGGTTTCAACTATTTTACAAATCAAATTTGATCCTTTGCCTCTTTTAATCTAATAGAAAATGAGGTAAATCACGGTCGCGATTACATAGACTACAAAGAAAATGTAGATTTTTAATTTTGTATGTAGGGTTAATCTCCAGAACCACATATCCAATGAAATTTCATATGTGTATAAAATTGGCTTTGTAGATGAACAAGCTATATTTTATCCACTTGCGTTTATTGCTATACGCGGGCGGAGGCGTACGGGCGTAACAGGGTAACCCAACAAAGCTATAAAGATAAAATAAAACTTTGTTTTTATCAAAATGGTGTCAGAAACAGACGAGTCTTGTCTTTATCAGAGTGAGCGCTTCTAAGAATTAAGTATGATATAGGTAATTTAAAATTATGTTGCTCGTAGTTTATAAGGTCGTCAATGGCCCTTTGTTGCGTAAAAGTAAACGATATTTGTAACCTACATCGTATCAGCCGAAAGACTGCTGCTGCTGCTGACTCCTGGACATACTCCTGGGGGGGGGCCCCCGCAAAGAGTGCCACAATGACCGGTCCTGCGCCACCCGCATCCAGTGGAATCCCGCGACCTTTACCTGGTCATCAGTCCACCATGTGGGGGCCCTACCCATGCCGCGGCTTCGGCATGGGTAAGCCCCCCACCACACCACCACACCCCAGGGTTCGCCTTCTTTCCGGTACATGGTCGCCACTCGAGAACCTTTCCGCCCCAACGGCCATCGGTTCTACGTGCTACTACCTACATATGAATCAATATCGTTTACTTTTACATTTACGAAAAAGCTTGTACGATGCTGTTCAAGATTCTTCGATAGCACAGCGAAAAGGGGGGTCGGAAAGCTTGAATTCCCCAGAGAAAGTAACCAAGGCGATTACCGATAGAAAGGAGCAACCCACTCACCTTGTGAACCTCAATGGCAGCTGCTCGTGTTATGATGAAAGCCCAGCTCCGTTCTCCTTCTGCTTTGCCTAGGTCTTAGCAGCCTGCAGATCTGGGTTCAGCCCAGGTTAACGAAAAGCACATAGAAATCAGTGAAAGTAGCCACGAAAGCACCGTGGTGAGTCTCTGCGGCTGTAAGGGATGCGCGCGCGACGATAGCCATTTCTCTACTGGTCCGCGAATGTTCGGGACGGAGCTATTCTGAAAGGGCGAGATTCGCTTGGCATTGAAGGAGCCTTCAGTGATGGGCTACTCGAAGCTCCCGACAAAAGCCTGGTTACTAAATCCTAAACAGATGCTTTTTAGCAAAAATATAAGGTATGTATATATTTCAATTTAGGCCTATTAAATACACCTAGGAATGTCAAACGACTGATTGGTATACTTAATACTAATTTACATTGCCAACACTAGATGTGCTGCTTGTCCGTTTTTTTATAAAAGAATGGTCATCAGAATGAAACTAACATTAGTGGCTCTGTGAGCTCTAGAAAACGCGAACTTGTCAATAAAAAACGCATTGTACCGTACTTTAGGTAGATCTAAATGGGTCATACACAGATTTAGACTTTATTTACTTTTAATTACTTTCCTGTGGACATTATTAAAGTTAAGGGCTACTGAAGCTTTATTTTTGTTTGAACTCTTAATCCGCATAAACAGCGTCTCCTCTTCTATATTACTATTCGATGAAAACATTATTTATATGCACGTGAGCCCTTAATTATTGACCAAAGGGGAGACGAATCTGTGTGTTTACCCGTATACAGTGTATAAAACAAAATTCGTCTGTCTGAAAAATATTTTGAGGAAGTGTCTTGACACAAAATAAATATACATTTTACGAACCTGCTCACAAATTTCACGAGAATCGGTTGAGAAACGCGACCCGTAGAGGAGAACAGCCGGACAGCCGGACAGACAAACGGGTTTCGGCCCAACCTGAAGCATAGAACATTCGCTTCGCTCACTCGTTTGACTATGAAAGTCAAGATGAAGATATTTACTTCATATTATGAAAAGCTTCATATTATGAAATATTATAAAAAACTTAGAAAAGTTGGAAAACCCCCGAAATTTTCATTTCAAAGTCTAATATCTCAAAAACGGCTAAACAGATTTTCATGAAACATGGCTAAGAACACTCGGGATAAAATTATCTATGACACAAAAAAAACGCAATCAAATCGGTCTATCCGTTCGGGAGCTACGATAACACAGACAGATACACAGAAACACAGACACGTTAAACTTATAACACCCCTCTCTTTGCGTCGGGGGTTAAAAACAAGACCTACCTTGTCTTTTCAACTTCGCGTAATTCCGGGTGCAGCTTAAGAGCCCGGAGTCCTAGAAAAAATGTGCTTAACCATCTGAGCGTTTCTCAAAAAAAATGCCACTACATTTTTCCGGAGATTTTCTGCAACTTTTATGTTATTTCTACTCAAAATCACGATGTCTTTCCATCCCAATTGGAGAAAAAAAGTGTCCCAAAATGTCCATACATTTTTGAACTTTCCTATTGTGTTACCACCATACAAAGTGTATGGTAAATGGTAACACAATAGGAAAAATATCTTTGGGACAGTTTTTTGTCCTACCAGGGTCGAAAGAGCTCCTGATTCTGAGTGGAAATTGTTAACATAAAATTCCTAGAAGTACAATTAATAATAGTGGCATTTTTTTTGAGAAACGCTCATCTAATAACCATGGCTGCCCTATATGTAGAAGATTATTATAGCATGATATTACTTATTACCTTCAAATATGAATATGAAGAACTACCTTGAAGAAAACAATAAAACATGTATGAAATAGGCTCAACAGCCTGTCGTCACATAAACACCGGCAGAGGTCAAGCTCAGTCAATTAGAACAACTTTAACTGCAGAATTAAAGTGAGCGGTAGGTACTTCGTGCCTTTGATGGGTAATTTATCTCAGTGATTAAACTGAATTATGTTTCGTGTCAATCACTTTTATCGTGGTAAATAGGGTATTCGACAATTGTGTTAAGAAATTGTTTTTTCATCAACAGATAAACATTACGAAAATAATCGGGAAGTATCAATCTTTCATTTATGTTTGCTATTTTAACATTTTTAGGGTTCCGTACCTCAAAAGGAAAAAACGGAACCCTTATCTTTGTTTTCCGTCCGTCCGTCTGTCAAGACCCCTTTTCTCAGGAACACGTGGAGGTATCAAGCTAAAATTTATACCAAATACTCAGGTCTACTGTCCCTTGGAGCTGTGAAAAAAAACAAAGTTTAAGCCAACGCAATCAAAAGATACAGCCGTTTACGCCGCAAATTCTCGAAACTCGCAAGGGAATCAAAACCTACAGGGTACTTCCCGTGAACTCAGAATCTTGAAATTTGGTACCAAGCAATGTCTTATAGCACAGATAAAGGAAAACCGTAAATTTTACGGAACCCTCAGTGCGCGAGTCCGACTCGCACTTGGCCGGTTTTTTAATTCATAAAAACTAACAATAAGGACGTTATTTGATTGTGACGTCACAAGCTAGTACTCCCTACAAACTCCATCATAACGGAGCGTTTTTGATGTTTTGTAAAAATAAGCTGATTTGACTTTAGACTTAGAACGCATTGGATTTGCTACTGACATTCCAGTATTATTGCAGTACTTAAAAAGTTTTTACTTCGATTGATCGGTAACGTTTCTAAAGTAAACAAGATCTATAGTCATGTTGTTATAGAAATTATACAGTAGGTTTTTTTTCTACCCCCGACGCGAACAAGGGTTATTAAAAGTTTAACATATATATCTGTTTATCTGTATGCCTATCTGTCTGTGGCTTTGAAGCTCCAAAACGGGAATAAATATTTGAGGGCGGTTGATAAAATAGAAAGTCTTGGCTATTTTTGTTGTCACGAATTTTTCATATAAAAAAAAATATGTTATATCAATAAATGAGTGTAATCTTTTTCATTTCTTGTCATTGTACTTTAGTGGCTCGGTGACGTGTAGACCCAAGTGCATGTCTTTAAAAAAAAAAGAATTTTGAAAAAGTGGAACAATTTTACCTGTTCACAAAATTTCACTAGAATCGGTTGAGAAACGCGACCTGTACGGAGACCAGTCAGACAGCGGAACAGACACCGGACAGACGAACGATTTTCGGCCCAAGCTGAACCATAGAATTTCGTTCGCTGCGCGCGCTCGTTCGACAACAACATGTCACATCAAAATTCACCACCGCCGCAATCCCTCGATCTACAGCCGCCCGGGCCCATTGTCGGCGCTTGCGCAAGCCCGCGCAACACCGCAAACAAGATCAACACCTATTGTTGTTGCTCTACTATTGTCTGTGCCATCGTTATGTTGAGACGGTTTACCAATTGGCAGTTTTAGGGTACCTAGGGTGATATCACACTGTATCGCGTCGGGGCGCACACTGACGGGTACCACGCCATCATCAGAAGGAAGAGAGTTGCGCCTCTGTTGAGCAGAGTGCGCGGCAGTTGTAATATAATTCTGGGTATGTTTGCTGATACCGTGTAGGCTCTACGGTAATAGTTCTACGGTCTCCCCCGTCTTTCGTAGAAGGCGAGTAAAGGGGGTCATCGGGGTCGCAGTGTTCTGGCGGGGGCTGGGGCACTCGCTTAAGAATCCCAGGGAAGGCGACAACATCTCTTTACCCTAGGACGAGCCAAATGTGGCGAGGCGCGAGGGGGGCTCCAGTGCGTTCAGCATGTGATCCTGGAGTCCCCTGCATAAGAGCGCAGATGCAGGGCACCGTGGAGTTTTTAGTGGATAGAAACACCACATCACCCAGTCATCCCCCGGTGATTGGGTAACCGGTTCGCAGGTTTTCTCCACGATAAAAAAAAAGTTTGTTAGCTGAGCGCCTGGCCTGCCCCATGACACCATGATAAAGCACAGGTTAAAGATAATCACTGGCGAAACAAAGTAATGATCTTTACACAGTGGCGCAAATATGTAATTTCTTCTTCTTCTGCTTATTTAAGAGCTAAGCTCTTGTTGGTGTAGCTCAAAGTAGGCCCTCCATTTACTCCGATCCCAGGCAACCTCTTTGACATCTCTATACGACCTGAGAGTCCAATAAAATATCGGAAAGCGTCCATAAAGCTTAGGCGCGTTACCAAAAGGTAACATTAACTCTTTTTTGCGATGTAGTTAATTCTAGGTCTTACTCTTCCTCGCTTCCCCTCTATCTGATATATGTAATCATTTTTATTTTTACTTAATCAATCATGAGATGAAGTGGAAAGGTTGGTTTATTCACATCTCTTCCATGTGTTTGTATCTCAATTTGATTTAAATGAGTTTCGGTTTGGATATGGGAAAGCAATGCGATCCCGGAAATATTCTGTTTGCATACGGAATATTTCAAGCCTGGAAAAATTCTCCTTTCAAATTGAGAACTTTCTAATTATTTCCGAGATCGTATCTCTGCGTGGACGCGCGAACACATTAAAAACTATAACCAAATTGGATCGCGAAAGGTAGGTATCTACATGTCGATCACGTAACGCATTGTATGCACGTTACGTAGATCTAAATGTCATATTTTATATGGAAAGTTGCAGGGTTCGAGGATATCTATATATATCAATGGATATATATCCGATATATATCCAATGTTTTTTTATGATATATATCAATGCAGAAATAAGTGTAGGTGTAGTGTCACTTGAGGATGTTTTTCTTTGTAAAATAAGTAAAACTATGCTATCTCGAGTTTACCTACGGAATTGCGACAATACGGCATTTAATCAGATATCGTGAGTATGCAATGTATTTGAGACATGCGTGCCGTGGCGGCTGCGTCTGCGCCGGTCCGCTCTTCCGCGCACGGCACGCGCCGAGATAGCGGTCTATTCGCCACTTATGTTACTCATTGCAATTTGGCTTTAATATGTTGTCCTTGTGTGTCGTTGACAGTGAAAATCGATTTAATCAAAATAAATAACAACTTAGAAAGTTGGAAAACGGTTGAAAAAAGTTTAATTTCAAAGTTCAATATTTCAAAACCTGCTCAACCGACTTTGTTGAAACGTAGCTAACAACCATCGATCACGTCAGCTTTCGGACAAAAAACCGCATTAAAATCGGCCCATTCGTTTAGGAGCTACGATGACACAGACAGACACACAGACACGTCACACTTACAACACCCCTCTTTTTGCGGGGGGGTTAAGAATCAAGCTAAAACTTAACTGAAACTATCTGTAAAGATAAACACACAGTACAGTTAGCAGCAAAAGTTGCTACGCGGTTCAAGTGCTCAAAATGACCTACAGACGATTCTAATGTCGAGAGGATAAGGTCTGTCTAGATCA
Organism: Epinotia bilunana; assembly: GCA_947049275.1. Lineage (NCBI taxonomy): Eukaryota > Metazoa > Arthropoda > Insecta > Lepidoptera > Tortricidae > Epinotia > Epinotia bilunana. Next base: position 3,713,557 of record OX346269.1, on the reverse strand, counting down.
TTCTGAGCTTGTTATTTTGTGTAGTTACTTCTGCTGCTGACTGTACGTAAAAAGATCAAAATTTTTACACTGAGGTGGCAAGAGCTCCCGATGATGCCCTGTGTTGAGAATGAGGACCTCTAGCTGTACATACAACGAATCCTCAAATCAATGAGGTCATAGCAACACTGATGGCTTCTCCGGAGTCGCAAGCGTCCATCGGTTACCGTTTGTTTTTACCAACCACCACTTATTTGCCAGCGTCGCAGTATAAAAAAAACCGGCCAAGTGCGTCCCGTGCCATTATCTATAAAACTGTTGTATGGGAGCCCCCTTAAATATTTATTTTATTCTGCCTTTTAGTACTTGTTGTTATAGCGGCAACAGAAATACATCATCTGTGAAAATTTCAACTGTCTAACTATCACGGTTCATGAGATGTCTGGTGACAGACGGACAGGCGGATGGACAGCGGAGTCTTCGTACGAAACCCTAAAAAGTACTTTATATAAAATGGTAGGGACCATTATTAAATACACAGTGTGCGTGTTCGAGCGTGCAGTGCAAAGTGCATCCCAGTGTGACTACGCAACTGTAGGTACCCTTAAAGATGTAACAGACGCAGATGCTTAACAGAGTTGTGTAGATATTATTGTGCTGACAAAGGGGTGTCAGTCGTCGTTCTGGAGGCTTGATTGCAACTGTGCAATGTCGATCGCTACGCCACTGCTTGGTGTGTAAGCTACCCATAGAGGAAGAATAGAATAGAGGGACTGAAGCACACATACACACATTAGTGACAAGGATGTAAGCATAGGACAATTACACAAGTGACGACATCTATTCTATCCTCTATCTACGAAGCTACTAGCTACACGGTGACCCTGCATTTGTTAAATAAGCTCAACATAGGGAATGCCCATATCATGCTTAGTCCCTGTGCGACCGAGCTCGGCTCGGTTGAAAACAGGGAAAATACGAAGAAAACGAATTGTCTCAGACATGAGACCTTTTTAGCTAGATCGATTTTTCGCCCCCATAAACCCCTATATTCCAAAATATCATCGATATCGTTACAGCCGTTTTCGAGAACGTGAATGCAAATGTATATAAAAATATTGCTTGTTTAATAGTATAGGATATCCTAATTGACTCTATTGCAAAGAACGCAGGCAAAATTGTGGGTTAAAATATAGCCTGTAACCATCCAAAATGTCCATTCTACGCGCAGGTGAATGGATTTTTCAAATCGGAGAAGAAGTTCCGGAGATTACCCATAACATACAAACTATAAGGCTACTGCTCGTAACTCACAGACACATCGTCTTTATAATATTAGGTATAGATTTAAGGGCACAGCAACGGTGATTTATTAGTTTTATTACACATTTAGAGTTGCAAGTACATCCACAAACCTAACATCAGGACAAACGCTTTTTTGCCGCCCTAATCCCAAATCTAAAGCTTCTGACCTCGGGTCAAAGTTAACATTTATTTTCTAAAGTATATACAAGATGATAATTAACATTAACTAAATGAAGTTTAATCTAAATAAGTTTCTGTCAAAAATTTAATTTTTGGTACAAGCTTTTATTGCCGACTGTACTTTTCTGTATACCATCATCAACTACTCATTGAAACTATTCTAACGAGTCTAAACTCGATGGGGTTATGTGGTTTTATTACGGAGTTCCTATGGCCACCTTCCAGCTCCATCATCAGATCAGCTCCACGTCATCATAATATAGCATTGTCACGCGATTTGCATAATCGTGCAAAATTTCAACTCAATCGGAAACCGGGAAGTGGATCAGATTTAACTTGCAAGATTTGATTACAGACAGACAGACAGACAGACAGACAAACAGACAACGGGACAGGTGAAACTAAATAAAAGCTTGTAAAAAGGCCCTCGGGGCACCGTACCGAGGATGCTGGCGGGATTTCCTCGCTGAATTGCAATGCTCTTCGGTCACCAGTTACATCAACCCGATGTTCGACGATTTACGCAAATAACTTATGCGCACTGGGACCCCACGGACCGAGGGTCTGGTTGCCAAAAGGTATAATTTTATACTCTCTGTCGAGGCCTCTATAATAAATATAAAGGCCGCGTTTCAGATTTATTCGGGTCTACTTTGCAATTAAATCTCAAGACCACGACACAATTTTTAACTGTAATGTGATCTTCCAACGTGTGGATTTACTTGCTACCACCATGGTTACTAAAAAGGAAAACTTGAAATATTCATCAGCATTGTAAACAAATGGCCGCCATTAAAGAAAGTCAGTTATGATCCAACCGCGCAAAAAAATACTTCCGACGCACCGGTGCATTCATCCGGTAACACCGAGCTGCGATCATCTTACTGGGTTCCGACGGTGGCAACGATGTTTGTGACTTTGGAACTGACACTTCAAAATATCATCCTACTAATCCTACTCATACTAGAGCCTCTGTGAGCTGTTGAACTAGCGAGCATGTGTTTTAAGAATATAAAATATATTTTCGAAAAGTTGACTCGACAAAAAAATGCTCACTAAATTTCTCGAGAATCGGTTGAGAAATGCGACCTGTAGAGGAGAACACCTGGACAGACACCGGACACCCAACAGACAAACGTTCTTCGGGCCAAGCTGAAACATAGAACTTCGTTCTCTTCGCTCGCTCGAAAGTTTGGTCGTTTGGATGATTGTTACTAAATCACGCAAAAACGGCTGAACCGATCAAGTTGATTTTTTAGTATACAAATAGAGTACCTATAGCCTGGTGTAACATGTAGAATCACCCGATACCCCTTGTTAAGGTACCCGAGGTTTTCATCGATTTTTGACAAGTTTTGAATCGTATCTCCTACTTTTGCAATACAGATGGAATTATAAATCAAACGGTTATCGGTTATTCGGTTATCTTTTGTCTCCATTTTGGTCCACCGATTTTTGAAACAAATGAATACTTAATTTTGTATGTTTTTTTTTAACATTGTCTAAAAAAACACTTATTTCGTATCTTTTTTTACGTGAAAGATCTAACATATACGAATTCGACATATTTGGGTTCGTCTGTGACGTCTTTAAAAACTGGTCCAGGTTTTTCCTTTTTAAACTAATTAACACAAAAGCTATGGTAAGAAAACCAGTTTTTTGGCCTAAAATTGTTCAACTTTGATGCCAAATATCTCGAAAACAATGAACTTTGAAGTAAATATGGGATACTATATTGCTTAAAGCCGTTGTTGTTAATATAATAAGCTACAAAAAACATTAGAAATCTAAAGGATTCAGATCGAAGGTTATTGGCGTATGGGAGCCCTTTAAGCGTCGTGACATTGCTGATGATACTTGTTAAATATAATAAGAAGCAATGTTGACTGTCCTAATTTACCTGGTAAAATTTCTTTCAGTACTCCCATAAGAAGTTTCCGCCATTTTCGTCCTATGTTCCATATTTCCAATAAATATAGAAAGAATTTTATAGTTTTTTGTGCAGAGCAGGCAGGACTTTAAACAAAGTTGTAGTTAATTTAGATATAGACATATTTGTGATAGCATACAAGCAATAAAATTATAAACCGACAAGATTCTTTATGTGTGACAGATACTTAAGGTGTAGGCTCGGGTTACTAGAGTTTATTTACCTTGTACTTGTATATTCCCATTGCCATGCTAGCTATTAGTGTGCGATTGGTTACTGTGCGTAATGTACGCTAAGTTTAAGTTGGCTATCGATTTCTGTGTTAGTTTATTCCTATAAGTGAGAACCTGTAATTGGCTATATGGTTTTATTATTGAGTCTAAATATGTTGCGCTGTTGGTTTTCCATGTATCAATAAATAAATAAATACTTTTTATCCGAGCAAAAGTCCAACAAAACGAAGTCAACGCGAACGACTCGGTCATTGTGTCTCGGTCTATGTCCAACACTGGACCGTCTTTTGGCTAATATGATGATGATTGATGATTTTTTTTCAATTTGGTCATATTTTAGTAAGCGAGCTTGAGACAGATCGCGAGTGTAGAGCAAAGTATTCCCTTGCAATTTTCGTCGATGCAATAAAACAAAAGGTGAACTGCTGATGACCTGGTGGTCGCGGGAGACCGCTGGATGCGGGTGGCACAGGACCGGTCACTTTGGCACTCTTTGGGGGAGGACTATATCCAGCAGTGGACGTCTTTCGGCTGATATGATGATCGATATTTCAATTAAAGATACACGTAATACGGGCATCATGAAGTTTATTCATCGTTAATAATCACGCTTGATTTTCAAAACAACATGATTGATTATGAAATGTTTATTTACATCTTTTGCACATTAGTATTGATCACAAATTGGCAATTAATTCTAAATTACGCATATTATCTTGAGGAACTCCAAGTTAAAACGCCAAGCGAAAAGTATAGCCACTGTTGTAAGTGATTATTGCATGTATAATTTAGCAATGAAAACCATTTATGGCGTTTGAAATTGGCCAATGTTCATTTTCATTTCCATTTGTGAATGCTTTATTGTTTTACATAATTTACATGCGTGAAGTGATCGGTCAGTTACTTCATTTTTTTTGTTCTTTATTGTGTTTTTCGTGCTCATGATTAAGGGTCTCCAGAAAACTCGACACAAATCGGCTCCATACAAACGTAGAATATTATGAAACGTTGTACCTACACAGTTGGATCCGCCAAATCTAGATCGAAAACTAGTTTCTGGTGCTGTTTGTATGGAGAGTCAAGCTTCCTGGGGATTCTTAAGGAGAATGTAACCCTCAAATCTTTGTCTCGCTCACTCGCTTATATTAGCTTGATATGCTCTGCTCTTAGAACGAGCGGGATTATAACGTTTAGGAAAACCAGCAATTTTACCGTTAAAAATGACCTATTACATAATTCATTTCTAATTGTTATTAGACAGGAAAACGTAACACAGTTGAAACCTTAGATACTGGGCTATTACGCGTATTATTTAATCGGAATATGGCTAACGTGATGTTATATAACGTAATAATAAGTTTCATTTCCTTAATTTTCATTCAAATTACATGAAAAACTCCATCAGTGCTCTTAACTTTCTAACGGCTCTCGCCAAGGAAGTCCATGCAAATCGTAATCTCATCTGAGAGAGTCTATTTGACTGAACGTATTAAATTTAAATCAAATTGATATTGAATGTGCCCGCATGCGTCAGCGGTTGCCAAGCCTAGCCAAGGAAACCGGTCTAATCCCAATAAGGTCTAGTTTCCTCTCCCTCCCTCCCTCCCTCTGGGTTGGAAGGTCAGATGGCAGTCGCTTTCGTGAAAACTAGTGCCTATGCCAAATCTAGGGATTAGGTCTCAAAGCGGACCCCGGCCTCCTTTAGGGCACAACCGGGAATAACGCTAGGATGATATTGAATGTGCGCACTAGCGTCAACGATTGCCAAGCCGCTAGGGATTCACTAGATTTCCCGCAAACCGTGTGCCCAGAAATGTCAAACGAAGTTGCGCCCTTCGTTCGACATTTCTGGGCATACGGGTTGCGGCAAATTTCGCTTAACATGTGTGGCTATATGCGACACGAGATTTTATAGTTTCGCGGTTCACATCATCAACTGTCGCATGATGGGATTTTTTAAAAGGTGAATCCAGTTACATATTGCCCCAGCAATGTACGATGAATTGTCGTCAGGTGACAATTGTCCAGTTGGTGAAATAGAGGCCTGGCGAACAAAGCACGCAACAATTACAATTACAATGTTATTTCAACTAAGACATTTGCTGAATTGACTCCCAGTTAGCGTTGTGTGTCGGGAGAATGTTGTAAGTGTAGGTAATTAGTCCATTTAATTTATAGTTGTTAAGATCGACACTAAGATACTGCGAAAAAGTTGCAACTGAAATTCTTCCATTTACAAGTCGGCTGCAAACTTCAACCTATCAACCCTTTCAAGGGGACCTCAGGTTTAATCACGTAACGTTCCGAACGTGCGTTAGGACAATTTAACTCTAATTTTTCCATATAAAAGTGACATTTAATTAGCTCTACCTGACGCGCTTAAAATGCGTTACGTGATCGACCTGCTCAAGTAACTGGTAAAATAGGTGTTATACGCCAAGATTTTACATGTGCATATAAACATAACTTATTTAAATCTGTAAGCTGAAAGTTAGTTTGCCAGACAGTGTTGCCCGACTACGGCAAAGCTATGATTTTAGCAGTATATTTGTATTTTCGTGTGTTCCACCGAAGCGTTTAAGATACTGAACTGATTTTGATAAATGAGGTGTTAATCGATTCAAAATTATGCTCCCGGTGAGAAATAGGTACCTACCATACTTATGTATAAAAAAAACACATTGTTCTTTCAGTTACTATTTCGTAGTCGGGTTATATCAAACATAAGTATTCATCCCTACTAGCAAGTATTTTAGTGCGAGACGGACGAATGCTTGACTTCCGACATAAATATCTTTTGTGTCGGGGGTTAAAAATGAATCGCACGGTAAAAGATAAAAAGTGGCATTAGGAAATGAATAGTGTTACTTCTCAGTGGTTAAGAGTCCGCAGTAAGCTCGGCCGAATTTCACCTTCCCATACAAACGTAGTTAAGCTCTCATTTTAAAACTACTTGTTGGATTGTGACGAAACTTTGCATATGCAATGACATGAGGTATATCTATCTCTGTAATTAGTTTTTATGGTTCCAGTTTATAAAACAAACGAAATACCGCAAAAGCAAGTTTAGTATGAAAAACTAAATTCGCTGTATTTTTTTACTCTGTTATCTGAAGCTACATAAGCTAATTACAGACAGATATACCTCATGTCATTGTACATGCAAAGTTTCGTTACAATCCAACTCGTAGTTTTAAAATGAGAGCGCAACTACGTTTGTATGGAGAATCGAGCTTACTGCGGTCTCTTAAGTCAGCCGTAAACAAAGAATACTTACATGTATTTCCAAACATATTAAATTAACTAAAAAGAGAAGGAAATAAAATAAAAATCATACATTCTGTTTTGTTCATGATTTCTTTTTTCGCTTTGCAAAGATTACAAAATGCGTAGGATAATTTTTGCACTCGTAATCTATTGATATACACAGAGGTACAGAGAAATCCATAGGTATGACAGTAATTAATATACTTCGTTTAACAAAAGCCTCTGCCACCATAAACAATGTCACTCTTCCTTATACTTAGCCGTCACGCAATAGAATAAGATCTAGAAACCTGCGCCTGCGCCGGCGCTGGAAAAGAATCACGCGCGGAGCTAGCGATAATCGCACTTTGTGTCAAGTGTCAACGCCCGCGCGTTGCGAATTGAGACTTTCTGAATAAGGGTATTTTGTTCACGCTCCTTGAAAGTATTTATAATCATATAATATACTAGCTTCTGCCCGCGACTTCGTCCGCGTGGAACTCTTTTATATCGTAGCTCCATAAATACAAACTTGCGCCCCCTATTTCGCCCCGTTAGACGATGATTCCCGGAATAAAATGTATCATATACTCATAATATATATTTATATATATATATATATATATATACTATGACCGGTTAGCCTGGTGGGTAGTGATAGTGACGCTGCCTATGAAGCTTAAGGTCCTGGTTTCGAATCCCGGTAAGGGCAAATACTTATGTGATGAGCAATAAATTTGCTTCTTGAGTCTTGGATATTTTTAAGTATTTAGGTATTATATTATATATATCGTCGTCTAGAACCCATCACACAAGCCTTATTGAGGTTACTTTTAATATTTATTTATTATAGGTACACGTATTAGTTAAAGCAGTTAAGTTTTTAATAATTAAGTGATCCGACAACATAATAGGTTTTAATTATGCGTTTCGCTATGTACATTCCTTAGTTTCACTTACGGAACTTCACGCAATATCATTATTGTATTGACTGTACTTACACGATTTGCGTATTTGTTTTTTTACATTTATTGATTTTATTTACGTATCGTTTTGCGGGGATATCCTAAGCGACCGATACAATATGATGATCTTCAAGAAAGGAGTGTATACTTTTTAAAGGTTCGGCTACGGGAATGTGTCGCCCTTGGAGTTGCAAGCGTCCATAGGCTATGTAGACCGCTTACTATTATAGGTAAGCTTGTTGGCCACAAACGAGGTATTATTAAAGTATCAAATTTCAACCCCTTTCCTATAAGATTGTCTTCATAATATGATGAATTACTAGTCAGAGTAGTACAGAACTGCCTGCCTGTTTGATCAACTACCTATCATTTAACAAAGTATCAGAATTCACTAAGAATCCCAGGCCTTTAACGAAAAAAACTCAATATTGCATTGCTGCAAGAGTGTTCAATCCCGTAGTCCAAGATTAAGTTAAATTGCTTCAACTGAGCAATCTCGCGGAACCAATCGATGATAAATGCGATCAGTAAATGACATAAACGTGAGTGATGCCCGTATTTCTTTCATTCACTTCAAGATTTACGTTCATTGCGTAGATGGATAGAGAAAACGTACAAAAGTGACCGAAAGAGTAATGCTTTTATATTAATGTGCAACTGAACGCGACCGCAAGGACGTTAAAAGAGTCAATATTATTTTCACTGTGTTGTAAAAGTGCGGTGCACGCGCTAGACCATTTTGTCCGCGGGTGAAAAGTTTGCTTAAGAGTAAACGCTAGTAAATTGTATCTTAACACGTTTGCTGACAGTACGTCGCTAGGCGGGAAATTCAAAAGCAGCGATATGATAGTACGTCGAAGAACGTACCTACTTTTTTAAGATTATGGGCAGTACGTCGACCTACGATAGTTTTTCATATAAACATTAACAAAAATAGTGTTCACTGTCATATTGTAAGCAATCTTGTAATTCCTACTGCCGTATCAATAGTATTTTAATATCCCTTATCCCTGTCCCTCACACACGTGAACTGCTCGCACTTGAGGACCACGTGGAACGTCGTGAGCGCACGCTTCGTTTTTTAAACAATAAGTCCAATCAGTGTCATTTTGAGAACTACTACGGAGGTTTGTCGCAAAAGTCGTGAGTAAAATTTACAAAATAGTTATTTTGCTTGCTTATTACAGGAGTGGACACAATAAATTGACTAAGAATCTTTGTTTAACTTAATTTTCTCAGAACATGAAATTTGGTACGAAGATAGTTTAAATCCCGGGGAACGACGTAAGAGTTTTTATCCCGGATATCTTCCCCTAAGGGGTTGGAATGGGGGTGTAAGTTTGTATGCCGGTACGGTATAATTGAATTCCACGCGGACGAAGTCGCGGGCAAAGCTATCTAAATCTTGAATGCTTGGTTACCCAACTGTATTCAGTGTTCGCGCCGTGAGATAACAGTTATCTTCCACGATTACAGTCGCATTTTCTTTTCCAAACGCAATTTGGGACAATCATGTTGACATTTCTTGTAACATTTTTTGGTTGGGTGACTGCAAAGTTGCATTTCCCACTCGTTAATCGACGTTTCTATGGAAATGTTGGCGAGTTTGTATGAGTTGATTTGCAGATGAACAGAAGTTGTAAGTTTGTAATTTGTATATTGTTGTGAACTTTAAGTTTCCGCCAGGCAGAATAGATTAAAATTGACTTAATGCTCATATTACAACTGTAAAGACACACAATAGTCACTAACTAGAGAAACTTGCCGAGGAGATTGAGGAATTATTTTTAAATATACTTAGCGCATCGTTGATTTACCCCTAGAAACATACATACATACATTACATACATACATTCACGCCTTTATCCCTAAAAGGGGTAAGCAGAGCCCATGAAACTTGTGTTCCAGTACTAGAAACATACATAAAGATAAATTCGGGCATGTACTTCAAAAAGGGGTCAGAAGTGCACAAAAGCTTAATTATCTTGTAATTTTTTGTTAGGTTTAAATATGGAGAAAGTGACAAAGATATTGTAATATTTGGAATGATAGGATGCTAGCGTCTGTCGGGTCGGACTTGGCAAAGTTTGAATTGTAAAGTATTATTATTAATTACCGCCATTATAATTAATAATTACAGCCCATCATCCGTTTTATTTAACCCTCAGTGAAAACTGATCTAGTCTTGTCTATTTAGTAGATATGTTTATCCTGTCGGAGGTCTTTCGAAGGCTTTTTAGTTTTTTCACAGCAATCGCGGCTCGGAAAGATAACGCGGAGCGTCTTTTTAGAGATATACCTAACTGTGAGTCAGCAGTTTTATGAATACTTGAATGTTAGTTAGTTTAGTATAACATTTTCATTAATTATTATTTAATCATTTTTGCCCTGCTTCATTAAAAATAATAGGTTAGTATAGGAAAGTAATTTACAATTAAATATTAGTTTTTTAGTTTCTAAGTTTAGTTTTAAGGTTTTGTATATATATTAATTTAAGTCGTTTTTTAATTTGTTTTTGTTTTCATATTCATTGTTTGATGTTAATTATTTTTTTATGAAATATAGGGAAATTAATTTAATATTTTAAAAGATCAAGTTCACCACTTTACCTCCTATTTAAATTGCGCCTGCGTCGCCTAATTACATAAAAAGAACAAACCGACTGAGTTGTGACCGTGCGCAGGTTGCGTGACAATTTGGTATGCCTTCTTGTTTTAGAAGCGGAGTATAGTAACCGTCGATACAATTCATACGGATCATATCCTTTTTCATTTGGAACATTTCGAAAGTAGGCAGTTTTAGCGGGGTTTGATTATTTATAACCGATTTCAGACATAGCAAAGAATTGTTTTTACAGACATAACTTGTGTGTAAAAACAGTTCTTGATATCTGACAAGGATCGTTATTAACTTGCAATGTTATCACATGTACATCAAATTCCGTTTAAAATTTTGCATACATTTTTTCTATGATTTGCGACCTTATGACGTAGAGGCGATATTTGGCATATTTATGTGAGTTCGGTTAGAATAGTTTTGATGAGTCTACTACAGTCAGCAATAAAAGCTTGTCTCAAAAAATATTTGCGCTACCATTCTAATGATTAAACTTCTTAACCATTTGTCACGTTATAGGTATATAATAATAATACCGACGGAAAAAATTCAAGAAAATCCTGCCAATTCGTTTTTATTTCACTGTGTTCACTTTTTATCTGACAACCTGAAGTTTCAACACCAGATTTTCACTTTAGTGGTTTCACGCCACTAAGGTTATAATTAAGGCAAGGACGCTCTTCAATCTAGATTGGAGTTTCACCAGGCAATGTTCACTCAGATGAGAAATCATAGCTTATTCTTCATTCAGATAATTTCGGAAAAGTACACGTTCCCTAATCCTTCATACCTATTGAGTTTTGTTTGTATTTCTGCACTAGCCTAAGTAGGCGTTAAACGATTCACTTTTTTATTGTTTGATCTGTGTATTCTTCTGTACCTGCGTAATCTGTGTGAGGTGTGCAATAAACCTCGCGTTGTTTTTTTTATATAACCTAAATGTTTACCCAACACTACCAGCAGGTCGAGCGTAACGTTTCGTACGTACGTTAAGTAGATCCAAATGTAATTTATGTTTGGAAAAATGACAGTTGAGTTGTCCTAAGGCTCGTCCGAAATACGCAATTACCCCGTTTATTTTCACTTTGATCGCGCCACTAAAGTTATAATTAAGGCAAGGTTGGCTTCAATCTAGATCGTTTCACCACTCCTGCTCAGTCAGATGGGGTTCTATAGCTAGTTGCTTCATATTCGGTGGCATGGAAACGATTTGTACATGCTGCCGAAGGTTTCACACGCGCCGAAAAGTTGCTTTCGCAGAGTACCTACTGTAGGTACTGTTTTTTTTATATACTTTGTCATTAACAGAAAACAGTTCATGCGAAAGATACTGAACTGTTTGAGATGTGGAGAATGGAGAAAATTTGCCGGAGAGAGTAACCAATGAAGAACTGTTGAATAGAGTGGGGCAAACCAGGCTGTGTGGGAAAATTAGAGAATATAAGAGGGAAGATGGGGGCACCTCATACGACATGACAACTTCATACTTAACATAATTGAAGGGAATATAGAAGGGAAGCAAAGAAGAAGAAGACCTAAAATTAACTACATCTAGCAAGTCAAAAAGAGAGTTGATGTTAGGTTGTACCAAGATGTCAAAGAGATTGCTTGGGTTCGGAGTAGATGGAGGGCCTACTTTGAGATACACCGAGAAGAGGTTAGCTCTTAAATTAGAGAAGAAGATAAGTACTATCTTTTCTTATTAATTTTGATTGCATTGGCAGGATGAATTATCCACTAGAAGTGCGCGATGTGTTTTTATATATTTGACACCATATATATGCTTGATAGCTGTGCTGTCATATACCTAGTGATTCATATGAATTGTGAAACAGCTTCCACTATCTCCTAGAATTACCAGGATTAATGTTATGCTGCTTGGATTAATGTCAGTCTATCACACAAATTATTCTTTTTACTGCCTCCGTATACGCGGGAAGCCGCAGTGATTTCCTATGTTATCTGCGGAGAGACAAATAACGGGTAAGAATTTGATTTACCATCGCAATAATGTTTTGGGGACAGCAAACGACTAAAAACAAGCATCAAGGGATATCAAATGTCATTTTAAAAATGGCAGTTGATATATTCTAACGCGCATTCGAAAAGTACTGCGATATTACACATACCTACTTATACAGCGTGTATATCCAATACGAGCAAAGAATTAAACCAGAGGCAGAGTTTAGTAGCGTAATCATTAATTAAATGAACTTTTTAAGTTAAACTTAATTGAGCGCCTGTAATATTTTTTTGAAAAATTACCGAGCAGCAATGTAACGTAAACATGTAATCCACGTAGCTGTCCAAAAATAAATCTTGGTGTGTACTGATATTAATTATTTAGATACTGTTAGCTAACTGCTTTGTTGATAAAGACTGATATGCACCAGTGTGGGGGTGGTGGGAGACTGGTCAAGACCGGGATACATTGAAACGTAAGGAGACCTTTGCCCAGCAGTGGTATCCCACTGACCCTTAAATAAGAAAATCAATACTTAACTGCACAAAAAAATATGGTTCATAACGTTGTGTGGTTATTTTTAGTAGACTACACCACTAGATATGTAAGTTATTGAATTATTAAATACTTAAGTATTTGTTTATCAACAACCAATTGACATTATTTTGTGCCATTTTAATCAGTCACGATCAGTCACGATAAAAATTAGTTGACAGCGTCGTTGATATTAAAATAAAATTACCACGACGCGCAATGACACCTTTTTTAGAAAATCATTCTATTTAATTTAAATAGGTAACTAAGTAATCTTCTTTGTAAATTATTTACCAACAAGATTGCACTCATAATAGTTATTTAATTTGATAACTGAATTTAAATTCGATTTACAATTATTAACTGAACTCTACAAAGTTTGATAGTTACCTACATACAAGGTTGTAAATTGTACCGAACTGTTTGGTAAGTTTTCGCGTATTTTATTTCAACTATGATTTGACAATGTCAGTCACAATTCAGTCATTAAATTAAAATGCCCCGTCAAACCAATTTTAGTGCTCCGGAATTAATGGACATGATTTTAATGTATGTTGAAGCACATCAAAATGACAGAAGAGCATTAGAAATATACAGAGAGCGATTTCCAAATCGTAGAGTGCCAAGTAGCGCTCGAGTGATCGTCAACGCGTTACAGCGAGCTCGTGAAGGTTTGCCAGTCACAGGGAGGGTGGAGGGAGCAGCTGTTAACTGAGCTTCCAGTCTCATTAGAAGACCGGATCCTTCGCCATTTTTCAGCTGACCCAGAGAGTAGTACGAGAATAGCTGGAAGACGGTTTAATAAGAGTCATATGACGGTACACAAAATACTCAAACATGACAAGCAACATCCTTATACATTTTTAAAGGTACATGCTTTGCTGCCGAGAGACTTAATACCACGTTTAACGTTTTCGGAGTGGTTACTCAGTCGTCATCAAGAAAACGGTGATTTCATGTCCAAAATTATCTGGACAGATGAAAGCACATTCACCAGGAATGGGGTTTGGAATCAACGTAATTGCCATTACTGGTCACGCGTAAATAACCATGACATGAGAGAGACCGGACACCAGTATCGTTGGGCCGTAAACGTGTGGGCCGCAATACACGGCAACCGGATCATAGGACCCATTTTCATCGACGGTAACCTGAATGCGGACAAATTCATCCAGCTTATCAACGGGCCATTAGCAGAATACGTGAACATGCTGCCTGAAGAAGATCGCCGGGAAACATGGTTGCAGTTGGATGGTGCCCCGGCTCACGCGGCGGTTGGTGTCCGAAACGTGCTAAACGACATGTTCGAGAACAGATGGATCGGGCGATTTGGTCCACGCTCGATTTTTTTCTGTGGGGGGCAGTAAAAAACGAGTTGTACTCACAACCTAGGACATCCGTGGAACAACTGAAAAACAAGATAACCGAAGTTTTTCAAAAACTCAGGGACAATACTGATCTTTACCACGTTAGGGAGTCCATTAAACGACGCTGCGAAACTTGCGTTCGATTGCACGGGAGCCACGTGGAGAATCGATACCTGAGGCGGAGACACAGGCGTGATTAAAACTTTTAACTGTGTTTCTGACCGGTATGTAAATAAATAGTTACTTGTAGCCTATTTTTTGTTTTACTTGATGAACATCTACAGTTCTACACCATAAGGTAGTTTGAAAAAACACTCATCTCATAACATCTTTGGCTATAAGTTTATACCTAACTCAATTGCCAAGGACATTACCGAGATACGACATAGCTTTATTAAATTTTGGTTTTAGACATTTCGGAAGTGGATACTTAGACAGCTGACAACTGTCAAACGAGCCTTAACTTGAACATGTTGCGTTACATTGCGGGCTGAATTATTTTGTATGGTTAATTTTTTCGTTGCAATTTTAGACAAAAGTTATCTTAATACACTTATTAGGTCCTGTACTAACCACCATTTAAAGATTTGCTCGTATTGGATATACACGCTGTATATACACCATGAAATAAAAGAAAGATAAAAAGTGTGACATTAAATAGTTGGTAATAAATTATTTTTTCATTTGTAAGAACTTACTTTCTTTTATTGTGTTCTTTTAAGTGTGTTCAAAAAAAGTAGTTATGCATCATTATAAAATGCATTATATGTAAATTTATTTTAGCAGCAGTAAAATTATTAACTTTACTTGTGCCAAACTAATTTCACATGTCCTTTCACCTCGAATACATTACATTAACATACTGTTTAATTTAATATTTGATACAAATGAAAGGTGATCATTTCCTACAACTTGGAAAATAAATTAAAATAAAAGCTTCGTTAATATTTCGGACGTCTTTTTCGATCTACTCATTTCTTTCAACCCTTAATATAGTTAATATACTATGCCCTTTATTGAGAAGAATCCATACTTCCATACCAATATTAAAAATGCGAGAGTGTGTCTGTCTGTCTGTCTGGTACCTCTTCACGCTCAATAAGCTATACCTATTTAGATGAAATTTGGTAAAGAGATAGTTTGAGTCCCGGGGAAGGACATAGGATAGTTTTTATCCCGGAAACCATCTGCTAAGGGGGTGAAACGGGGGTGAAAATTTGTATGACGGAGTCGCGGGCAGAAACTAGTTGAATATAAAAACGATCTGATCAAAATAACATACGAATAGATACATTATCTAAAAACCATTGAAAAACGTCAAAATACCCATAAAGTACAATACGGGTTGTTATAGTCACGGCATGTTAAACAATCTTCATTCATGACAGCAACCAAATTACGAACAATTTTACGAGCCTCATTATTATAATAGTTATATGCAAAAACTGAATAGTTAAAGCAATGACGCGAAGTTGCAATATCCTAGAGGCAACCGGATAGCTCGCGGTATTTGAGCTCCCGCAGTGTTTTGGAACCGCCCTGTGAAACCCGAACTGAGCCTGGCCAAAGATTATTGAGATATAATCTTTGGCATGGCCTAGGGCGAAAATTGGGGATTAGGTGAAAAAATAATTGTCGCAAGGCGGCTGCCTTCGGCTGCAATCGGCTGATTGAAACAACATTTCATTATATAAACAGCGGTACACACTTTCAGGCAACCGCTGTTGCGGTTGAATAGAAGCGAAGGACCAAGGCTGGGGAACCATTGACTAATAATCAAATGAAATTGGACTCGGATTAGAATTTTGCACTTACTATAATATCTTGGTATCTAAAGTCGTGTTGTAACGTTATATACTGCGTGGAACGGAACGATGGACTTTCCCGCAAGAGGGGGATTATTGAGCGCTAGTACGTCACATTTTCCAGATAAACTATTTTTTTTGACGCGATTTTTTTTAACCTTTGTATGGAGCGTTGGCCGACTGGAGCGACGAGCTCCATTGTACAAATGTAAAAAAAAAATCGCGTCAAAAAATAGTTTATCCGGAAAATGTGACGTACTAGCGCTCAATAATCCCCCTCTTGCGGGAAAGTCCATCGTTCCGTTCCACGCAGTATAATTCTGTACAAAGGGCCAGATTGCATCCATGGATTCCAATCTAGGGTCACCGAGCCACAAGGAGCTGTTTCCTGCTTTTGCCTCATAAGTCGTGGATAGACTTTCGGCGTGGGTGCAGCGGTGGGTGTTGTGTGTCAGTAAACGGTTAAATCAAATACGTAGGTATTAAAGTAGGCACAAAAGTTATGTGAAGATAGAACGCCCCCTACACAACAAACCTAGGTAATCATCTCGACAGAGTATACTGATAAAAATCCTCATTGAAAAAGTGGTTAAAATAAGATTTTTTTGGAGTATACTTAATATAAGAAACAGTCAGTCGAGAGATCGATAAGTTTTTGTTTGGGAGGAACGACTCGTTCACTTTTCTATAAAAACTTTGGAAGTAGCTAGCTTGGGAAACGTTTGAAATATGACAGTGTATACGAAAGCCCAAGCTTTTTCTCGGTTATTGTTTAGTTTAATTAGAATATAAACGGCTTGGCAGGCCAAGAAGGAGTTGGCGGGACCCTGGACGTATTTCGCAACTATTGGCCAGAGATTTCTCAGAGCAGGGGCGAGTGGATTTCGGGAGGGCAGGTCTTTGCCCAGCAGCATTACCATTAAGTACCTATTTCTTTTTGCGGGCAACAGAAGGAAAATTTAAAAGTTATTGCTCCTGGGAATAGACATTTTGCTAACAGCACATTGACTTACTCCGCGTTGAGTTTGGGATTAGAATACCTGTCATCCATACTAATATTTTAAATGCGAAAGTGTGGCAGTCTGTCTATCTGTCGGTTTCTTTGTTACCTCTTCACGCTTAAACCGCTTAACCGATTTAGATGAAATTTGGTATAGAGATAGATTGAATCCTGGAAAAGGACAAAGGATAGTTTTTATCCCGGAAATCATCCCCTAAGGGGATGAAATGGGGGCTAAAAGTTTGTCCATATGTGTAACTCATTTATATCGTAGCTCGAGTTTCACACGGAGTCACGGGCAGAAGCTAGTTTCATTTATAAACTTTGACGTATTTATATGGCAAAACTGTCATCTTCAATCGAATTCTAATCGCGGTCTGTACGGCTACCATGAGTTTGACATTGTCATTTTTCTTTAATGAGTCTATCTGTGCATCTCTACTGCACTTTGACAGTACGAGCGGGATGCACAGATAGAAAACTCGATTCTTGTTAGCGTAAGCCGTCATTGTCAAACTCATGGTAAGCGTACTGGTATAGAACGGCACAGTTCAATATTTTTAGATACTTACTAAGTTTTTTTCAAACCGCGACTTTTATGACTTTTTAACGATATTGTTCACACCACTTTTTTTGTTTTTTTTAGTCAACGGATCTAGACTGTCGTAATACTTGAAAGGCATTACATTGTTAAGTCTTTTGCGGTTAGTTGTGATTTCTATTTCGTGTAATTTTGGATAAATATTACGCTTTATACGCGTTTTCATGGCGTGGAGTAAGTAATGTTTATAATTATTTACTACAAATGACATATTTTTTTATTTTGTACGCCATAGCCAGCCTAAAGCCAGACTAATTTCATATTATATTTTTTACTTTGTACTGCTAATGTCATAAAAATATATTATGACATTAGTAGTACAAAATAAAAAATATATATGGCATTAGTAGTAAATAATTATGAGTAGGCAATGTTTATAATTATTTAATACTAATATCATTATTTTATTTTTATTTTTAACGCCATGAAGAAAACAGTTTGCGTTACTCCATTTTTGGTATTCTATATGCGTTACTAATGTATTATACACATGGGAAAGAGAACGCTAGAAATTTAAGATATCCGTCATTTCAGGCCAAGACGATGGCTATAATAAATATTTAAATAATACACAAACACAACAAAAACAATCTTACACAAATCGAGCTAGCCCCATAGTAAGCTCAATAAGGCTTGTGTTATGGGTACTAGACGACGATATATTTAATAGGTATAAATACTTAAATACATAGAAAACATCCAAGACTCAGAAACAAATAATCATGCTCATCACACA
This sequence comes from Epinotia bilunana, assembly GCA_947049275.1. Classification (NCBI taxonomy): domain Eukaryota; kingdom Metazoa; phylum Arthropoda; class Insecta; order Lepidoptera; family Tortricidae; genus Epinotia; species Epinotia bilunana. The sequence goes on along the minus strand of OX346269.1, from coordinate 3,695,097 downwards.
AATATTTGCCCTTACCGGGATTCGAACCCAGGACCTTCAGCTTCGTAGGCAGCGTCACTACCCACCAGGCTAACCGGTCGTCGAAATAATCTATCTATTGTTTATTTATTTATTTAGTAACCAAAGATATAAAAATAAAATCTTCCCCTACAAACTTCTAATAAATTTCCCTACACAACTGTTTAAACAGTGCCTTCAGGTATGCGATCAGACCTCACAATACTTATACGGACTGGCCATTTTGGCCAAATGGCTCCGTAGTAAGGAGACATACGAGTATTATAAGGAGTCCTTACCACCAACCAAACGGTTCGTAGCTTACTAAATTGGTAGTAGAATCCTTTTAGTAGGTAAATAAATGGAATTTAATTAAGCTATGTTAGTATTTATAGCTAGCGCCATACCCATTTCGTGTCTACCTAGGTCATCCAGTCACGAATCATAGCAACATGCGTGTCAAGACCCACTGTAAGTACCTAATATTAATCTATCCATTCTCTAATGTCGACTTATTTGGTCCAATCCTGAAAATTTATTAAAGTAAGGCTTTAAAAAAACCACTTACACTATCACCAAACAACTGTTCACTGTGGACATCCAAAACCGAAGACAGGACCGCTGCCAAAAACACTCTCTTCCAACACACCATATTTACAAAAAAGAAATTTGTTTATTAAGTAAAAAACACCTCACATTTTGTCCTAACCATTCCTAACGTTAGCGTTCTGATTTTAAAATTCGGAAAACGCTTCATCGGCTTTGCCGCGCATTTTTGACAGTTTGTTTTTTTAACGCGTGGACTAAGGCCCGCGCGACTGTTCGCAATTCGCCGGCACGACTGCGGTTTGTTGCAGCTGATTTGTATCGCGGATTAGAATGGATAGGGGGGTCGTACTGTCGATAAAAAGCGGTGAGATACTATCGTGGTCCAGCTAGACCCATGCGGTTGCGGTATTTGTGGTAGACATTTCAAATTCTGAGGAAACCTCAAGGTTCACTAGGTAATATGCCTATACTTATTCGATATTTTTCTGTAACGTAATATATATTATTCAGTAAAGTAAAAAGTTTTCTATAATCTCAAATAATATTGAGATTGCGAAAAAATACACGTAAAATCCCATTTCTTTCGTGATCTTATTATACTTATTATAATTATTATATCAAATTTAACTGAATGAATGCCTCGTCTTGCTGAAATTATTTAAGATGAAAATTGCCCATTCGAATATTTACCTAATGATATCGGAACGCAATATATTTCAAATGTTTTTATAAGATTAATAAAAAATTAAATCACAATGTAAGTTTATTTTACTTACATAATACATATGGTTAAAAAAACTCGATTTATAATCTTTAATTTTATCGTATTTTTCATCGACACATAATCGCAACACTACAACTTTCGCACCGCAGCATTGCCTCTATCAGTTACTGGTATAGCTCCTTCAAAAGCTGTTAAAATTCAACGCTTTACTTACCGAAGCTTTCGGAATAATTTACTGAATACAAGAAAGTATTGTGTTGCCTTTTGACTTGTTACTTGGGTATTTGGCAAGTTTTATTTGGTTGAGCGCAATTTTGCTAATCATCAATCAATGTTTTAGGGGTTTGGATAATTAAAGTTATGTACAGTCAGCGTCATATAGTTAGTAACAGCCAAGGTAGCCAAATATTTCGGTACACGTCTTTATTACTGTGAGAATAAGGGTGTGTTACGAAATATTTGGCTACCTTGGCTGCTACTAACTATATGATGCTGACTGTACCTACCAAATGAACCCAGTAGTAATAATAATAATATATATTAGGGGACAATCTTGACTTGAGCTCCATGATAAGCTCAATAAGGCTTGTGTTATGGTACTGATGACAATATACTTATTTAATAGATACAAATACTTAAATAGATAGAAAACATGCAAGACCCAGAAATTAATATTCATGCTCATCACACAAATATTTGCCCTCACCGGGATTCGAACCCAGGACGTTCAGCGTATCTACCCACTGGGCTTACCGGTCGTCACTAGCTAGCTGACAATAATTTATGCAACGTTTGTTCCTGATTCGTCATATTGCTTATCCGACACTTTCCTAACTGGCCATATTCCTAACTCGCCATATTCCTGATTCGTCACATTCCTTACTCGTTGTACAGTCAAATGCAATCGGATTCCCAATTCTAAGGCAGGTCCGTGTAGGTACGACGATGAGCGAAGCGAGGAGGAGTGTTAGGTGTAATGCGACCCGAACCGATTTCAATAATGACAAATGACATTAGCTTCATGATAGACAAGTAACACTCATCTATCAATTCTCTATAGCGTTCTTATCATTTATCACAAAGGATTTATATAATAAGTTTGTGCAGGCAAATGTAAATGGTATGGCGAGTTAGGAATATGACCAATCAGGAATACGACGAATCAGGAACAAATCGCAATGAATAAGAAATACCCCTGTCGCCGCCGCGCCGCCGTCGCTTGAAGTCGTGGCCGGGCCGATAAGCGTTGTTCTTTAAAATCTGAATGCATGGAAAGTTTGACAAGTTTCTATGGAATGACAGCTGCCGGCGCCATGTTTAACGTCTGTAATCGTACAGTACGATTACTGTTAGTTAAGACCTGACAGATGGATTGCCTTCATTTAATTTTCAACTTTAATTTCATATAGATAAAGCATTTTTCAGAATACTGTTACTCACATCTACCGATTTAGTAATAACTATTTTATTTGTATATGATTAAAGTTGAAAATTAAATGAAGGCAATCCATCTGTCAGGTCTTAACTAACAGTAATCGTACTATAAGTCGGTGCAACTCGCCCTTAGTGTACGGTACTGGTCGGAACAGTACCGAGCACGGGTCGCTAGTAATACAGTATGTAAAACACAGTGCACAGTTTCAGCGTGTCGGTTTCCTCGTGTAATGGCGATGCTAATGAGCGCGGTGAAAATGCGCGAGAGATCCGCTTCGATTGAGCTCTCTCGGATAAAGACAGCGGAGGCGTGGAGTCGCGTATGTGCTCTTAATCTACTCAACAGACGCAGGCAGTCAGGATTTAATTAAGTTTATTTACGAATAAAATACCTATAGTATTCAAACATTTGTTATGTCTGTGAAAATATCAACTATCTTACTATCACAGTTCATGAGATACAGCCTGGTGAAAGACGGACAGACAGACAGACAGAAATATAGCGGAGCCTTAGTAATAGAATAGGGTCCCGTTTTTACCCTTTGGGTACGGAACGCTAAAAAAACAACATGACCTTACGGCGATAGACAACAATAGTTAGTGGTAGTTTTATAGTTGGCGGTCAATTCAATTATATTTAGTGTCAAGATATCCACTATTTTACTCTACATACCTACCCCTCGGGGATATACAATAAACGCTTGATTGATTGATTGATTGATACCTCCTTGCCACTTCAGGAATTATAAAAAAAACTCAGGCGAGGCGGCGCGGAGCTCGCCTGCGCATATAATCACTGCCATCTCTTTCTCGGCATATGCCCGCATAGATGCGCCCAGATGTAACCTAGAGCTGAACTCTGCGCCTGCCAGTCAATCACTCAATACAACATCATGTAATTCATGTAACATATCGAGCGATATTCGAGCTTTATAACGTTAGGTACCGTTCCATTATAATCTTATATGACTGACACTCCAGGCAGCTTTCTGTATAAAATAATTGTAACTTATTGATGCCAATAAAAATAGTTTTATCAGAAGGCTGCAGAGCATAAATAATCCCTCCTACGTCGCATCAATACAATATAATTGTCAAAGTACTGGAGTCTCCAGACCTTCCCCTGTTCCCAGTACAGTTCAGATCTGTTTCGATATGTCACTTGGCGCGCTGTGTGGCTGTGCATTGTGCCTTTCCCTGCTACAGATGGCCTGTCAGGCATTGTTGCAAAATGCGGAAAGAAAGGGTCAATTATATGTATTTGGACCATTGATACAAAGAACAAACGAAACATCAATTGCGGTGCTTATGGCTGCTTTTACAACGATGGCCGAGGTCCATAGTCATTTTGATAAAATTGTAAGACTACAAAGGTACATACATGCGCTTTACTTTGAGGCTAGGGCTTTGGGGCTTGAGACCCCCGTTAATTCATCAAAGAAATTTAGTAGTTTTCATTTCGACAATCGTCCTCGGTTTATTGAGGCTAGCTTTCCAGGTGCAGATATGGGAAAGTTTGATTCCTGTGTAACATTTTTGATATTGAATAACTTGAAAAATGTTAATACAGAATTAATTATCCATTTTTAAAGAAAGGTCTGTAAAAATACAAAACCCGACACCTCATCCTCATTAAAACTTTTATACACTCGAAACTCATACCTACTCATGCATACTGAACTTACCTATCATTTTGATATGCATTTTTATAATCTTACTAATTAACACAAAAGTTATGGCCAGAAAACCAGTTTTTTGGCCTAAAATTGTTCAGCTTTGATGCCAAATATCTCGAAAACGGTGAACTCTGAAGTAAATATGGGATACTATATTGCTTAAAGCCGTTGTTGTTAATATAATAAGCTACAAAAAACATTAGAAAACTAAGGGATTCAGATCGAAGGTTATTGGCGTATGGGAGCCCCTTAAGAACCTGCCTGGGAAGGAAATACAGTGTACCAAAAATGGGGTGAGAAACCGAACAAGGGCATAACAGGTATCATGTTCTGATAAGAAAAAACTATGAGATTTTTTATTTACGCGATTTTTTTTTACATTTGTATGGACCTGCTCCATAGTTTAAAAAAAAATCGCGTCGAAAATTTTCTTTTAGCTTTTTCGTATCAGAACACGATACCTGTTATGCCCTTGATCGGTATCGGTTTACACCCCATTTTTGGTACGGGTTCCCTCTATTTGGCATAACTTTGACTGTCCGAAACGTTTTTTGCATAACAGACTTGGCATATTCTGTTTTCGCCGAATGTTAATGTGGCAGAAACCTTACTTAATCGAATTTCTAAAATTCCGAAAATGTGTTTGGCCGAATCTAAATTTGATATAACAACAATATAAGTATATGATTTCGAAAAGGATTATAATATAGCAGATTAGGTTAGGGCACCCAGAAGAAAGAGGGGCTCGGGGGGCGAAGCCCCCCGCAGCAACAAAAACACCAGGCAATCGTAAAAATGATATTATTAGTAGGTTAGGTTAGGGTTCGCTTGTGTCCCTTAGATCGGAAATAGGCACACCGCGAAGCGGGGTGACGTCGACACGCTGGCTGTTAGGTTAGGTTTAGGTTAGGTTAAAATTGGCAGAGCTTGCTAACTAAAATAAGTGCTTTGTGCAATACATTTAGTTAGTGCTAATTTTTATGTAAGTTATTAAATAAATAAATAAATAAATAAAATAAGGAGTTTATTTTTCAAACAGTTCACAGCATTCAAGCGGCGCCTATAGATAATTACTGAGCAAAACCAAACATTACATCGTTATTGCTTCTATAATTTACAAGGTACTTGTGAATACATTTGTGTGATTAATAAATTATGTTAAGTAATAGTATGCCAATATATATTTCTGTGAAAATAGCATTCGACAAAAAAAAAAACATATATCTTATGCCTGATCATGATTCGGAGCATCAAAATTATGCACAAATCATATTCTGACTATTGAAATTCGGCTTTATCGAACTATGCGAATCTCGATTCTGCCAAAACAGTTTATGCGCAAAGTCAATTATGCCTACATAGATTATGCCAAATAGAATTCTTAAAAAATAATATGCCAAAACAGGGGGAACTTTTTTGGTACACCCTGTAGTATAGTTTTTATCCCGGAAATAACCTAAGGATATGACATGGGGGAACAGAAGCTTCTAAGAAGGTATGGTATAAAAGAGTTCCACGCGGGCGAAGTTGGGGGCAAGGGCTAGTCTTAAATTACTCCAAACCTTATGATAATATGCTAATTAAATAAGTAAATTAGTGGCAGCACGACAGCTCGAAACGAAGACGTGGCACCTCGTCGGCGATGACTAAACTCCTTTACATTTTAAAAGAATGGCCAGGGACTGCTAAGAATCGGGGGGGGGGGGGGGGGGGGGAGAATATTATAACAACATAACATTCAAAAAGTACCCAATCCCATAAATCCATGTTCACACTGGCGGAGTCATGGGACCGTGGCTGTTAACCGTTGCGCCTTTGTTCCGTGTAATAATTAAAAATAAAAGTCATTCATTAATTTGTAGGTGACCGTGTTGATCGGTCAGTAGGATTTAATAGATGAAAGTGACAGGGAATCAAAAGCTCAGTTAAATTTAAATTGTATGGCAGATTTGTGGCTACTTGCTCTGTCTGTGGCGGCGCGTTTTGCGATGGGCAAACCAGAACAAAAAGTTAAGAAATAGTTTAGTCTATGTAACTATTGACTTGCATAAAAATAAAATTTTAGGCAAGCCGATGGGAATTGGTTTGTATGGGCGCTCCGCCACCGGTATCTGGGCGCTATTCGCTACGCGCTAATGCGGCTCACCCCGCCGGTCACCCGTCACGAAACTAGACCCTAATCTAAACTATGCTTAGTTACTACTCATCGCAGTCTCAAGATATATTTGTGGGTGAGCGTTGCGTTAAGGTGAGCTTAAAACAAGTAATGCTACCACCTCAAACTCACCGAGTGGCGGCGAGCCGAGTGTGAAGAAGGCCCAGTCGGGTAGACTCGTGCGCGCTCGCCTCGGCTCGTCGCCGCTCGCTTCCTTGTCGGTATTTTGAACAAAGATCAAAGTGGCGAGCGCGAGCGCATGCTTCCACACACTCGTGTATATTTGAATTTTCTATTTTTGTGCACACTAAGTATCCACCATCTCCTTTTCTTAAAAGGTTTACGAAGTTTTTTGTTGCAATAAGTACGCACATAATTATAATGGGTAAGCGCACATAAAGCTGTCGCAGCAGCTAGCTTTGACATGTCAACATCCATCTTCGATGGTTCGGCGACGACTGAGCTACACGAGTGTGTGGAGGGGTATACCACTCGCTGTAGTAGCACTCGCCGAGCGCCTCGCCCGAGTGTGAAGTGGTAGCATTACAGAATAGGGGGGCTGGGGCTGGTGTTGTGTTCCTGGTGGTGGTAAGGTCGCCACAGCTCCTGAACATACACTGCGTTAGGAGCGAGGGATCTGAATTTGTTTCTAGCTATGGACATGGACACTATGGAACAGAATAAATAATAGTACCACGTACAGAAGGTTCTCGGTTAACAGATCCCCTGTTTACGTAAGCCGAACGAGCCTAAACGTGGCTATCCTTTTTTATCATTATGCAACGCGCTGCGATAGAACGCGTGTCGTAGCAACTTAGCAAGCGCTAACATCCCTAGCGCCCATTGGTGCCGGTAGGCCGCGGCATGTACTAAATTTCAATTCTCGCCTCGCCTCATCTCATCTCACCCCTCCGGTGGAAAATCAGCTTAAGCCGCCCCTGACTATGGACGAATTCTCAAATGAATAGCTAACGAGCTCGCCAATTTTTGCAGTTTGTTGCTCGTCTGGAGTAGCAAGAATCCATAGGCTACCGATATCTGCTTACCATCAGTTAGGCTGTATGCTGGTTTGCCACAGTTAGGCTGTATGCTGGTTTGCCACAGTTAGGCTGTATGCTGGTTTGCCACTGTTGTCGTATAAAAAACGAGATTTCTTAAGATTGACTAAAATGTAGATTAAATGAGGTCCTCTACAAACGTATCTTTGAAATATCTGCAAGTAGAAGTCAGCCGACACCTTTTCTTTTTACCCGATTGCGCGACGCCAAGAAGGGTAAATGTGTTTACCAGTCTATATGTAGGTAAGTTTTCTTCCTTTGTGGCACTCCAGAGATCAAACGCGTGGGTCGATTGTCACTGACGACAAGACTAACCAAAATTCAAAATAGCGGCCGCCAGACGTACAATTTTCTATGAGGGTAAGTCATTATTAGATTTCTTAAAATAATTTTTAGTTTAAATAACCGTTTAGGATTTATAACGATTTACAACAACTTTCGCTCAAATATCCAAAACCTTACTTATATTCTAAACAGCTTGACGGATTTTGGTATAGGTATATGTGATATCGTTGGATTCCTTATAATCATGACTAAGACGTGACTAGGTATATGATAGGGTTTAGTATTTGAAAAATGCAGTAGGGTTTTTTGAAAAGTGTTTTGATTTCACTTGTAAATATGAGAAAATATAAAATGTCTAACTGTCGGGGATAGAAAACGGAACGCTATAAAATCCTAACGGACAATATTATAGTATTTTTTATACCTACTCGTCGATCTTAATGTTTGAATTAAGACTTCGTACACCAAATACTTAAATCACACACTTTTTACTATGGAGCTCCCAACTCAACATTTCATAACTGTTGACACAACTAAAATGAAATGGACCAATTACGTGGTGCCTTTACTGAACTATAATGTATTTGACCAATAGGACGCCGTTATGAGAAAGTCAAAAGGTAAATAGACATCAACGCACAAAAAAGAAAAAGCCGTTGGTTGCACTTCGTTTTCAATACATATAATTTTGTTTAATTAGTTCAGTTGACTCGTAGAAAATGTATTGTATACAATAGTTATATAATTAGCTTTTTAAGTCTCGTACCTTAATTTCGCTCAAGCTTCGTGGCCTAAACGCGGTACTCGACTGAAAAAGCATACATTATATAACGATTGCATAAAATACTATTATTCAACATACATAATAAGTATCATCAGTATCATTCTATCACCGCACCACATTTCATCTAAAACGTGAAAACACAGACAGACTGACAAATAACCACTTCTTTTAAAATATTAGAATGGATACCTGTGTTCCAATTACTTCATCTTTACAAGATCACTTTCATGTTTGGAAAATACTTTCCCTGTTCGGGCAACTTTCCGTGCTGTACCGCGAATACTAATATGGCGATTTGGTTGCCTTGATTCACAACAATCACAACGCCGCGCGCATCCCAAAACCAATGTAATTCTGGCCTCCACTTACACAGCTGTTTGTTACGAATATTCATTACGTATGGAATGTAGAAGAATATCTTAGTTAATAATTACACGGTTCAACTCACGTATTAAATGTCACTACGGGCCACATGTTTCGAACTCTTCAGGGGTTCTTCTTCAGGATGATTGTTTTCGCGGCGGTGTCGCTTGAATCACTGCCCGCGCCCGCTCCTATCGCCGCGCGGGCCGTGACGCTTTCGCCGACAGGGCAGGGGGAGGGGGGCAGTTTTGCGCTGGACAAAATGTCTTTCAAAAGTTTTAATTCGTATATCTTAGTTTCAATTAATGGCCCTTTTTTCTGTGGACAAAACCTGCGAACCCGGCAGGTAATACCCAGCTCTCGGAGGAAATCTGGGTTATGTCGTATTTATACCCACTAAAAACTCCACGTCAGCCGCCATTTGCTCTAACTAACCTTATCAATATAGGTAAGTCATTCGGAGGACTGGCTTTGCTCCTGCAGACTCGTTCTGGGCATCTTCGCCTTCTCTGGGGACCCATACCTTAAAGCAATATTAATACAACTTTACCCGATATTTATCGATATTTCCCCAAAAAAGATTTCGAAAGAGCGTTGCATGAAGATGTCACAAAAGATGCGAGAGAAGTCTCGGAAGGCATAGATGTACGTAAGAACGCCGCGAAGACGTTTACGAGAATCTAGGAAGCCTCATGTTCTGACACGAAACCTGGTTAAATCATCGCCGGGGCACTGGTGGCTTCGCCTCCGGTAGCAGAGAATAAATAATAGTACTACCAGCGTTGCCAGATGGTTACATTTCTTACATTTTTCGTAACTTTTGACCAGCTTTCGTAACATGCAAGTAACATTTATTATTCAGGGAAATTTCTAGGACTGACACCTTACTTATGTTAGTAAAAAAAAACCTACTCATACCAAAGTATTTCGTGGTCGGGACAGTATACGACGATTTATCTTATTATTTTTGAACGTATTGACATAGGTGACATAAGGGACATGCAGGAGTTTCATTGATGTCATTTTTGACACTGACAGAAGTGACAGTGATAGCAAAAGAGATATTTAATTTCAAACACGAACCGAACGTTCGTTAACATCTCGATCTCTGTCACTCGACTCGCGCAAACTAAGACAATTTTAAGACGTGGGAATGAAAAACGTAACTTTTGCAGCAAAAATGTAACATTTCAAGAAACGAAAAACAGAATGTTCTCTGTTAACAAATCCTCTGTGTAGGTATTCCGAACGAGCCTATACGTGGCCATCCCTTTCTATCGCATGCAACTCGCTGCGATAAAATGTATACAGCAGTAGCGCTAACATACCGGCCGGGGCCGGTAGCCCGGAATGTACTTGTAGCGGTGCGACGAAATCACGGAGTGAACCGCCCCTGTCGGTAGTTTCTCTATCTAATACTTGAGTATAGAGGTCAGTTTATACTGGACATGCTTTCACACGATTGCAATGTGCTTAGCGAATGTATATTGTAATGAATTTGTTACGGTTACGCTATATATTGTTTATTCCGGGGCGCATGCGCCGTGTCGTGTGAAAGTGTTTTATTATTATCATTCAAACTATACAATTTGCGGACTCTCGATAAAAAGTTGGATTTTAGACTTTACCTGGCTATAAATAAGGTTCGAAATAGCATGGTTTATAGTTGAGATTCTAATGAACCAAGGTATTGAGATATCCTAACGTAGTCTTGCAAAATAATCTTTTTAGGGTTCCGTGCCCAAAGGGTAAAAACGAGACTCTATTACTAAGGCTCCGCTGTCCGTCCGTCCGTCCGTCTGTCTGTCCGTCTGTCACCAGGCTGTATCTCATGAACCATGACAGTTAGCCACTTTAAATTTTCACAGATGATGTATTTCAGTTGCCGCTATAACAACAAATACTAAAAACAGAATAAAATAAATATTTAAGGGGGCTTTCATTACGACAAAAGTGATTTTTTTGCGGTTTTCATAGATAATGGTACGGAACGGAAGCCTCCGTGCGCGAGTCCAACACGCAATTCGCCGGTATTTTCACTACGACGGTGGTAAACAAGTCTACCGTCTGCCTGATGGTACCTAAGCAGATCCCGTGGACCACGGACGCTTGTGATTCCAGAATCACAAGCGGGTTGCCGACCCCTACTTGATTTGAGGATTCCTTGTGTTGATTAGCTAGATACGAACGCGGTCCCTCACTCTCAACAAATATCTCCTCAAGAGCTCTGATGGCCTTATTCACCAGAAACACAATACTTATCACCACACAGAGCTGTAGAACAAAAGCGATATCCTAGGAGTATACAGACCCTTCAGCAATAGGGGTGTAGACTCAAAATGTATCATCACTTGAAATGAAAGAAGGCAAAAAAAAGCCTAATAATGAAAATCCCATTCAAATATCTCAATAAATTACGAAGCTACAACTGTTTTAATGTTCAGATCGTTACGTCTTGATCCTTGAGCATCATAGTAAATGTAAATGGCAATCGTTTTGTGAACGTGCGTTTTGCGGAAAAGGGACAGAACACACCCCCTCCTAAAATACACACAACAGACACTTATAACTTTGTGGTTTTTTTACAACGACGGTGGTAAACAAGCGTATGGCCCGCCTGATGGTAAGCGGACACCGCAGCCTATAGACGCATGCAACTCCAAAGGAGTAACATGGGCGTTGCCGACCCTTGATATGTTTCAGGATTCGCCGTGTCGACAGCTGAAGGAACAAATTCCCTCGCTCTCAACACAGCGCATTCTCGGGAGCTCTGGCGACCTTGCTCACCACCAGGAACCTCGTTCGTTACTTTTTTCCCCATTTCACTACATTTTAAATCATTTTTCGAGAAAATAAATTTATTTTATTTAGCGTCTAAACCCCTATTAAGACAAAAGGAATCGTGGCCCTGTTAAAATCGAGGAACACGCTTTTATACTTTTGACCATTTAATCTTATGAATTCATATGTTTGTTTGTGGTTTTAAATTCCGCTTAGAGGTAAAAAAGTGTTTCCAACTGTAGGCACTTCAGGGGTTCTATTCGAAATGGTTTTCCCAGCTTGTGACATTACCATGATTATCACTAAAGTAGGCCATAAAATAACCCTCCTCTCCTTCGGCAGTCGGGTAATAATAATAAGTCGTCTTACCTTTTCTATAACGCGCCTAATGCATTTAGAATAGCAACATTTTACAGTTCAAAGTCAACGTTGCTACATTTCAAATAGTGATCGTAATTATATGGCGGTCATGTCATTTAGCCTTCATTAGAACTAGTTTAATAGAATAGAATAGAAAACAGTTTATATTCAGTTAAAACACACACTTCAAAAAAACGTGGCTGCCTGTTTTTATATTTTGTTGCTGTATCTGGTAGGTATGTTGTGTGTGGCAATAAACTACTATTCTATAAAATGCCAACCATGCTACGCCCGCTGCAGGGTTAGCATAAAATGCACGCGAGCTCTCTCGCGGCGAGAGAGACTATCCGTCTTTTTCTAAGTGTTCAAATTAGCAAGAGACAGACAGTTAATTAAGACAGAGAAAGCTCGCACGCTGTCTTTCTAACCGTGCTGTGTGTAAATTCGGCCTTAGTGTACTTACCTAAATGTTTGCAATGTGACATTGTAATAATTGTAATGTTTGTTTGTTTCGTTTTAATTACTTCGTTACGTGTTTTAGTAGGGAACATAGCAATGATTTGTATTTTTGTTTTCCCTAATAAGTAATTTGCCATACACTCATTATCAAGCATCTTTTTAAAACTTTTGAATATAGGTAGCGCCATATTTAGGACTTATGATTTACTTAAACTATGAAGTTTACAGCTTATAATAGTAGGTACATTGTGATACAAGTAAGCTATGTTGATAATCACACCAGAGGCAGGATTGTTCACGCGAGCGTGATAAAGGGGCCGAAGATGTAATTATCAAAGCTCACGCGTTTCATACGACGTTTTTCAACATATTTGCGAGGAAAAAATCATTTTCATTAGGTAAAGGTACATTTTTTTTATAGGCTTCCTGAGTTTTTTTCTTAAGTTATTGATGGCAACAGGTTTTTATTCGCACATAGTAAATTGCCAAGAATTTCGGCGTCCTTTCTATATATCACTTTTCTATTCACAACGAGTCAACATTTTTGATAAAACCAAAACGCGCATTAACAATGTTTACAAATATTTGTGAACTTACCTAGGGCAACAATTTGTTTCGTGACGTTTGCGCAGTGCGTGCGCAGGTGTTCAAGCCAAACTTAGATGAAATCTCTTAACAGCCAAAACAAACGAAATTAAAATTATCGTTTCAAAATGTTATCTTTATTAATTTATGTCAAATGTAAGCGAATGTGAATGGTTTTACTAAATTAATTTAGAATAGAATAGAATAGAAATTAATTTATTGCCAGCCAAAATAACACCACATCACAATTTCGTTCTTAATTAGAAAACACAATATATAAAAAGAAACTTAATAAATACCAGCTTAAATTAAAAATAACGTGTACGTAAGGAAGACTGGTGGTGCTGCTATAGTGGCCGCAAGTGGACACCACTCAGCATATACATTACCGCCCGTGGTGAGTACACAATTTTACGTCTTCATCTGGCCACAATGCGAGTTTTACCGTACGCGCAGCGTGCAGTAAAACTCGCATTATGGGCAGGTGGGACGTAATAGTACATTGTGATACAAGTGAGGTATGTTGATAATTACATCAGAGGCGGAATTATCACGCGAGCTGCAGGTGAGCGTGATAAGAGAGCCGAGGATGTAATTATTAAAGCTCACGCGTTTAATACGACGTTTTTCAACACATTTTGCGAGGAACAAATCCTTTTCTTAAGATGAAAATGTTATAGGCCTGCCAAGTTATTTTCTTTACTTATTTATGGCAACAGCTTTTTACTCACATTTTGTATACATCGCCAAGAATTTCCAGTGGCGTCCATTCTTTTTATCACTTTTCTAGTTGCCACGAGTCAATATTTTTTTAATAACCAAACATGCATTAGCAATGTTTACAAATATCTGTGAAACGTGCTGTGAAATAACTTATAATGGCGCGCAACAGTTATTTTCCTAAAGTTTGTGCAGTGCGCGCGCATGTGTTCAGCCAGACTTAGATGAAATCTCTAAACAGCCAATACGAAATAAAATAAATATTTTCGTTTTAAAATGTTATCTTAATTAATTCATGTAAAATGCTATCAAAAGTGAATAGTTTTACTAAAGTAATCGTTTCTATATCATATCCAAAAAGAAATAGTCAATTAATTAACAAAAAGGATTTAAGATGTTTAGTCGAGTAAGAATCCATTGTTCATTCAAATATAAGCTGTACATTCTGTACAACCCGGTTAATTTAAGAATGCACCTTGTGCATGCATACATCTTGCTGCAAGGTGCCAACGTGACTTAATCGGGATATAACTATAACACACAAGTGTCGTAATGTTATAAAACACGCGTTTAATATCCAGGATTATGAGCCTAAAACTGACACAATAAGAGGTACGTTACGAGCAATTGTGTTGAAAAATTAATTTATTTAATCGTATGGCATTAATTTTTTGGCCTCTAAAATTTGTCACTCTTTTAGTACCACACCACCCAAATGACACTGTACGTGCAGGGTTGTGGTAGGTAGCTCCTGCGGACGCGAGTAATAGTTGTCCCCCCTTTGTCAAGTGAGTAGGCAACTCGACTGTTAGAAGTTCTTAAGCCGCCCGGAATCGTATTTTGCAAAATGCTTCCTTTTTCATTCTAGATTACGACGTAACTACTTATTAGTATCTATTCAAAAACTGATAACGTACTTAAATAATCATTTCTTAACCTGTTAATCATTTCTTAAATAAAAATTTCGGCGCGCGGCTTCGGTGCAGCGTGATATATACGTCTTTCAAAAAAATATAAATTTACGGCAACGTAGGTCCTATACTCGTAGTTACGTCTCGTTATTAGTTTTTTATGGGTTAACATTAAGTTATAATTTGCTATAAAATTATTTTTAGGGCAAAATTTAAGTACAATTTGCGGTAAAAAAATATAATGTAATCCTGTTTTCACCAAAAACATTAAAAAAACCCGGAAGGTGTTTTATAATTCTTATAAACGAATCTTGATTTTCAATCATGCCAGCCCCTCGTAAAAGGTTTGATGTGAATTGTAACCATTCATGTGCCAAATGATTCTTGTTTACTGCAAAATTGAGAACCAAAACGACACTCACTGCAAAATTTGAAAATGACTCCCAAGAAAACTCATTTATTTTAGGTTTAGAAAGAGAAAATTAAAATTTGAACTGTGTTACCCCTAGTTTAAGAAACGGCGGCGGGCAACAGCTAGTAAGTAATATTTATTTACTAGTGCCTCTGAGAGCTGTAGAAGTCGTGATAAAAAAAGCAGCCAAGTGCGTGTCGGACCACGCACAACGAAGGGTTCCGTGCCTATTAAAAAGGTAGTATCGTTACTGAAATCTTATGGCACTTACGTCCTTTTCTTAAAGGAAGGCAGTTTTTTAGAAATATCTCGAAAACCTTTGAATCGATCTTGTTTAAAACAATTTCCGCTTGAAGAATTTAATAAGCCCTATGTCTATGACATTTTTCATATTTTTAAAATACACGGTTCAAAAATTAGAGGGAGGGGGCACAATTTTAGTGACTTTCGCGGCGATTATCTCCGATTCTATTCACTTAATCTGAAAAATTGCTGAAAAACCTTATATTTATTTTGAAAGGCATATCAATTGATGTGCCACACGTGGGCTTGCAATGTTTTTTTTTTTTTCACTTTCAGTTTTATGTATGGATGGAGTGCCCCTAAAAAAATTTTTTTTATGTAAGTTAATTACAAAACTATGTAGCGGCTAACAAAATACACCTATCCTCAAAATTGTATATTGACTCAGAAAGCCTTATAGATTACTATATGGCAATTAAAATCTTTTAGTTTTAGTTTTAAGATAGTTTATAAATATTGTGATGCCCTTACAGGGTGCATGTTTGAGTCTGTTATAGCATTTGTCACCTGCTTTTGTAACAACATGTATGCAATAAAATATTTGATTTGATTTGATTTGATTTATTCAAATACACCTTATAGTTTTCGAATAAAATGCCTGTGACATACGGTCGGAAAGGCAGACAGACAGACATGACTGTTCCGTTTTTTGCCATTTGGCTACGAAACCCTAAAAAGAGCTGATATGAATGTATCCGCACAGAACGCGAGTAGGTGTGGTAGGGCACAGCGAAATGTCATCCCGCTCGAATGTGGAGCAGCCCAACTGGGGAAGTACCTCCGCCTTGCAGAAGACCACAGCCATAATAACACTACTACTTGCTCTGTAGTAGTGTTGTGTTCCTGGAGGCGAGCAAGGTCGCCAGAGCTCCCGAGGATGCGTTGTGTTGAGAGCGAGGGAATTTGTTCCTTCAGCTGTCAACACGGCGAATCCTCAAACATATCAAGGGTCGGCAACGCCCATGTTACTCTAACTTTGGAGTTGCATGCGTCTATAGGCTGCGGTGTCCGCTTACCATCAGGCGGGCCGTACGCTTGTTTGCCACCGTCGTTGTATAAAATAATAATTTAAAAAAAACGCTTTTTTCCCGGCCGGTATTCTGTGCGGGCCACCTAGTTCGCACATTACAGCCGGTACCGCCTATAAGTCGACACACGTAAAAAGAGCTCTGCGCGCCATATTAAATGTAGCCGGAGCTCTTTTTACGTGTGTCAACCCGTACACGCCGCGCCGCGCCGCTCTCCGAAACGCTCTTATTTATCATCACTACAAATTCGCATCCCGCTGTCTGTCCCTATCTATGCTTAGATCTTTAAAACTACGCAACGGATTTTGATGCGGTTTTTAATAGATAGAGTGATTCAGGAGGGAGGTTTTATATGTATAACAGTATAATATAGTGCCCGTGCGAAGCCGGGGTGGGTCGCTAGTGTTTAATAAACTACAACACATTTTCATTTTGAAGTCCAATATCTCAAAAACGGCTAAACAGATTTTCATGAAACATGGCTAAAACGCTCGGGATCACATCAGCTTTCGAATAAAAAAAAAACCGCATTCAAATCGGTCCATTCGTTTGGGAGCTACGATACCGCAGACAGATACACAGATACACATACACGTTAAAACTTATAACACCCCTCTCTTTGCGTAGGGGGTTAAAAACAACACAGACTCGCGAGTTGTACAGTTCACAAAGCCACTACGAGTACAGTCGAGATCAAAGATATGTTTACACTTTTGCACCTTACTGCCTTGTAATAAGGTGCAAAAGTGTAAACGTATCTTTGACCTCGACTGTACATATGAGTATGTAGATTTGAGTCGGACTAGGTACAGTCAAGGTCACTAATATGTATATACCAAAAGTTGCAAAAATATGTATACAACAACCTTATTTCCGCAGCAATAAGGTTTGTATAAATATTACTCAAGTTTGTGGTCAACCGCTTAGTTGGTGGCCCTGCCTACGAAGCAAGAGGTCCTGGGTTCGAATCCCGGTAAGGGCATTTATTTGTGGGATGAGCACGAATAATGTTCCTGAGTCATGGATGTTTTCTATGTATTTAAGTATTTATTTATT
The DNA here is from genome assembly GCA_947049275.1 of Epinotia bilunana. Lineage (NCBI taxonomy): Eukaryota > Metazoa > Arthropoda > Insecta > Lepidoptera > Tortricidae > Epinotia > Epinotia bilunana. The sequence continues at coordinate 3,677,457 of OX346269.1, read as the reverse complement.
TATATAAGTATGTATATCGTCGTCTAGTACCCATAGTACAAGCTTTGCTTAGTTTGGGACTAGGTCGATTTGTGTAAGATTGTCCCCTAATATTTATTTATTTATTTATTTATTATTTCTACCAAACATGTATTTTTTTGGTACTAGCTTTACATTACCAGCAGTACATAGTAGCATTAGCAGTACTGTACTCTTTTGCGCAATCATCAACTCATTGAGAGGAGGTTTGGTCGGTCATCACTATCACACGCTGCGGCGTGCGGAGCACCGCTTCGCAACGTTGTATTGTATGCCATATTGGGTTGGCCCGGATAACGATGAATGCCAGTAAATCACAATATTAATTTAATCTTTCAACATTGTTTTACAATTTATACTTGTCCATATTTACGTCATCGTTTTTGTCGATTTTTGACCCTTGAATGGAGGTCCATTAAAATGACTAGCGTCAACCAATGGTCGGACCCATCAGAGTTATGATTTTAATGTCACTTCGATACCTGCAGCGTTCCCGAGATAAAGAGTCTTGGCAGACAGACAGACGGACAACAAAGTGATCCTTAAAGGGTTCCGTTTTTTACAAGCTTTTATTTAGTTTCACCTGTCCCGTTTGTGACGATCCCGTCATCAAAATGTGACGATCCTACCTAATGTCTATGATCTATATTACCTATTCTGAATTTAACCTAAAGCCTAGCTGAAATGGTAACCTACCTGTAGGTGTAGCTAAAGGTAAATAATTAAACAAGTAATGAGGGGAAACAAATCATTATTTATTGATCATTAAACATTGAACGTAGTATTTTATGTTGAAGCTAAAGAAACTTTGATTATTTGATCCAATGAAATCCAGCTAGATCTCATAGGATATTCGCTTTGGTTCCTAGACAATACTAACCCAATAACAAAGCGAATAAAACAATAGGGTTAGTCCCGGCCGAATATATTAGTAACTTTGATAATTTAAGACCCTAATCTAAGTCGAACTATCCTAAGCTACAGAAACTTTTGTTATTTATCCCAACAAATTCAAGCTAGAATTCATTAGGGAATCCACTTTGTCTCCTAGGAATGCTAGTCCAAAAGCAAAGCGGATTAAACGAAAATGGCTAGCTCCGTACCTACTAAAGACGAAAACACTAACTAAACCATAAAGTAGACTTGAAGAATGTTCTCTGGAACCTAGTCTAAAGTATCCTAACTAAACCTGCCGATAGAATAAAGTCGTGGCTTGCTCTGAAGTGGTGGCCAAGATGTGATCGCAAATCTAGCGGAAGAACCCGACGCTGTGTGATGGTAGTCCCAGGTGCTTTTCGACAAGGTGAGAGGGAGACGCACTATGAGAGAAAAGTTTACACATTAATAAAAACATACCATAAATTTATTTTCATACCTACAGCTTAACTTACTTGCTTCTTCAAACCAACGAAATACATAACTTATTAAATAAATTATTTGACTAAATATGATATATATAAATAAAATTCACATCGTTAGATTTTTGTCACTCCTTCGAAGAAGTTCGTTCAATGATGTACATCTTAAAATATTAAGATTTTGATGATGATGATGATTTTGAATGATGACGTTGGGATACAGAATGAAATGCTTAATAGTTGAATAATGTTTTGACCTAATTATTGCGTATTGCTTATACTACAAATAATTTTCTAATATTCACATTAGAGTGATTAATAATGAAGATTAAATTAAATCGCCTAAAATTTACAGAAAGATTTTTACTATAGAGATATTTCAAAGGTTGTAGTGTGACTAGACTAGCGAACAATCCCAGCTTTGCAGGACCCAAAGGCACCTTTATAGTCGAGAAATTGATAGATATACGACGATGCGCAGTTGAGCCTGACAACCGGCAATTAACCGCCATTCCAATCACACCATATTTATTGAAAATTCCATAACAAAAATTCCTCGGTACGTTTGTTAACTTGAACTACTGATATTTAACTTTCATAAATATTAAAGAAAAGTATGCATCCTTTGTAAAATCGATAACAAATCTTCTGTTACAGAAGATTTGTTATCGATTTTACAAAGGATGCATACTTTTCTTTAATATTTATGAAAGTTAAATATCAGTAGTTCAAGTTAACAAACGTACCGAGGAATTTTTGTTATGGAATTTTCAATAAATATGGTGTGATTGGAATGGCGGTTAATTGCCGGTTGTCAGGCTCAACTGCGCATCGTCGTATATCTATCAATTTCTCGACTATAAAGGTGCCTTTGGGTCCTGCAAAGCTGGGATTGTTCGCTAGTCTAGTCACACTACAACCTTTGAAATATCTCTATAGTAAAAATCTTTCTGTAAATTTTAGGCGATTTAATTTAATCTTCATTATTAATCACTCTAATGTGAATATTAGAAAATTATTTGTAGTATAAGCAATACGCAATAATTAGGTCAAAACATTATTCAACTATTAAGCATTTCATTCTGTATCCCAACGTCATCATTCAAAATCATCATCATCATCAAAATCTTAATATTTTAAGATGTACATCATTGAACGAACTTCTTCGAAGGAGTGACAAAAATCTAACGATGTGAATTTTATTTATATATATCATATTTAGTCAAATAATTTATTTAATAAGTTATGTATTTCGTTGGTTTGAAGAAGCAAGTAAGTTAAGCTGTAGGTATGAAAATAAATTTATGGTATGTTTTTATTAATGTGTAAACTTTTCTCTCATAGTGCGTCTCCCTCTCACCTTGTCGAAAAGCACCTGGGACTACCATCACACAGCGTCGGGTTCTTCCGCTAGATTTGCGATCACATCTTGGCCACCACTTCAGAGCAAGCCACGACTTTATTCTATCGGCAGGTTTAGTTAGGATACTTTAGACTAGGTTCCAGAGAACATTCTTCAAGTCTACTTTATGGTTTAGTTAGTGTTTTCGTCTTTAGTAGGTACGGAGCTAGCCATTTTCGTTTAATCCGCTTTGCTTTTGGACTAGCATTCCTAGGAGACAAAGTGGATTCCCTAATGAATTCTAGCTTGAATTTGTTGGGATAAATAACAAAAGTTTCTGTAGCTTAGGATAGTTCGACTTAGATTAGGGTCTTAAATTATCAAAGTTACTAATATATTCGGCCGGGACTAACCCTATTGTTTTATTCGCTTTGTTATTGGGTTAGTATTGTCTAGGAACCAAAGCGAATATCCTATGAGATCTAGCTGGATTTCATTGGATCAAATAATCAAAGTTTCTTTAGCTTCAACATAAAATACTACGTTCAATGTTTAATGATCAATAAATAATGATTTGTTTCCCCTCATTACTTGTTTAATTATTTACCTTTAGCTACACCTACAGGTAGGTTACCATTTCAGCTAGGCTTTAGGTTAAATTCAGAATAGGTAATATAGATCATAGACATTAGGTAGGATCGTCACATTTTGATGACGGGATCGTCACATTTTGTTGGCCGTGACCAGGACATCACTTTTTGGATGGCCATTACCAGGATCAGTCACCTTTTGAAGCTGACTGTAGGATCAGTGAATTTAGGGTTAAATTCATCTTTTAGTCGTGGCTTGCTCTGTGCTAGGGTTAATGTTTTATTTTTTACCATCACCCGTGCTGTGTGAGGGTTAACTAATTGTTTTATTGCAGCTTGTTCTGTAGTGGGTCGCTAGACCCACATTTTGTTGCCGCTAAATGGGTAGAAAGGTGAGAGGATATGCGTGATTTTGTTTTTGTTGATAATTATATTGTTTTCAGGGATATTTTGCTTGCATTGTTTTTGCGCGAAGGGTAGGCTAGACGGTTAAATTTTGCTTTGTTATTGTCGAATACGTCTCGTTATAATTATGCATAGGATCGTTATTGATTTGGGTATAAAAGCTGGGGTTGTTAGTTTTATAAAGGCAAAATTAGTTCTGACGTAAAACTTGTAGAACTGGGGGGCAGATCGGGTTCTTCTGAGCCGGGGAGGACGTGTTTCACTCGTTTAGCGGTGACCACGTGTGTAATTGCGTAAAGGGTTAGATAAAATTAGTGCCTACGCCAAATGTATGAGGTTGGGGGGCAGATAGTCTATCCTTGCCGTGGGGGGGCCTGTGGCCGCTCGCGCCGTCGCGCCGCGTGCGTGTTCGCGATAATTTTTAGGTATACACTTTGTTTACATTTTAGGTACCTAAATACTTTAATAACCATCTATGTCGCATCTAGTTAATATTTAATTATTTATGCGTCCTTTATTTATTTAGTTACGCTTATCATTAATTGAAATCACTTATTTAAATTTGTAACGCAAAGCTTTACCATTTGCATCAGAGATCGTCAACCTTTTCGTTAAGGTTTAGGGTTATTCTTGGTAGTTAGTAGTTGAATATCTTCCATCTTTAAGAAACATTATCTAGAATTAATTTAGGACTAAAACTTGCTATTAGGTCTTTACAACATTGCTATGAGCCGTAATTTTATGCGAAAATAAACTAGAAGTAGTTTTATAGTAAGATGTTTACCTAAAGAAGATTAGATAAACTAACCTAGAGTTTGGTCTATCATGCTAGGTATGTGGTTCTTAGTTAATGAGTAGGGGTAGCTTTCTTAGCATTGTACGATTTGCTAGATTTTGGAATTTTTGAGATAAATAGTATCAATTTGAAGTAATTTTAGTAAGACTCGTCTCCGGTTACATAATAAGGATAGTTATTCTTTTATATATATGAAATTAGGAAATCTTTCACTCTAACATTATTATTAGCGTACCGATATATCGTTTTCCTCGTAATTTAAGGTCTTAAATGAGGCGCGCCATTTACCCGCGAGGACTAGTTGCATACCTCTGCTACAAGTAGAACGTACATTAGGTATTTTTACATCACGTTTCCGTTTAAATTCAAGTATCGTTGCAAGTTCTGTATTAGGTTGTTTATCTGTTTTCTTTAATCGACACATTATTGTAAAACTAAGGTTCGGTGTGCATTTGTTTACTTTGAATGAGATTTTGGTTAAGAAATGCCTAGATGGTCGTTAGGAAACGGTATTGCGGGGTTTTCGAGAAAACTGTAACTACATTTCGTTCATTCGAGAGTTGTAGGGATTGATAGTAGAATATAGATATTCTTTTAGCCAGACATTAGCTAGCTGAGAGGTAGTTACGCATACATCGGATTCGTAATTATCGTTGTTTGTGTTTTAGTACAACATACAATGAGGTATGTACTAGTATAATTAGGTTAAATATCTATTTAGTAAGTAAGTAGGCCTATTTCATCAGGGTCAATGCACTTTGAGGCATAAGGATTTAGTGTAGATTTGGTTAGGCCGCGAACGTCTAGTTAGAGAGCAAGTCAATTAGGTAAAACTACGAGTCGTATAGATATGGTACGAGTAAGTTATAGATATCGGAAGGTATCGAAGGGATTTACGTCATAATGTAACGTGTAAGTTGTGTAACTTGTAACGGTGCAAGGAGTTTCTATTGTTAGATACCTACCTATAGGTTATTTAAAGCTAGAAATAGTGTCAAGGAAGTCATCGGTGAGGGACAATACCTGTTTATCGGTGCCGAATCGGATATTCGCTTCCAATTCCCAATCCAAAATGCAATCCTTTTACGTAGGTATGAAAACTTCACTTATTCCATACACATAACTTTCACTAATTCACTAGGTATAGTTTCAAACATTAACAGGTAGTTGAATAGTCAAAGAACAACGAAATAACTTCATTTAAAAGCCAAATTCTAGCAGATAATAGTTCGCGCGCAACGTATCATAATAAACTGGGGGAAATCGTGATAAATTTAAGATGCTTTTTATAGAAGTTGAATGATAGTAAAATGTAACTATTTAATTTAGTCGCATAAAACTTCAAAATGGCGAACGCAATGCCTTCGGTTCGGTCGTCTTCGGCGCCTGATAGTCGGTTGAGGGGAGAGAAAGAGAAGGAAGATTTTCGCATTCGAAACGCGGGAGTTTAGGGGTCAAAGTTTGAACGTGGAACTATACAATCATGATGATTGTGAATAGTTACAGGTGGTAGTAGATAAGTATGTATGTGTGTTCGTTATTTATACTAGTAATTTTGAAGTTTATAGGTAACTAGGTATGATAGGATTATTTAATGTGGCCGGCTATTATAAAATTGACATAGGATTTTGAATCCTGTGATTTGAGTGATAGAGTTGCTTTTGAATGGGAAATTTTGACGTAAACCGGCCTACTCAAATAATTTCAAGTATGGTATTTAGCAGTGCTTGGGGAAAGTGATTATAGTATTAATAACTGATTATAGTGATTATTTATGTAGGTGTACGCCATTTTCTTGCAATTTGGTGTAATAATTATGAATAAAAGGGTTTATTGCGTATTTGAGGTATTGGAAAAGGCTTAGGTAATGTGTTTAGTTGAGGGGTATGAAGAATACGCCATTTCAGGATCCAGTATAGGTATTTGCGTAGCATTTCCTCGTTTTAGACCAAATTTTGCATCAATGGTTATAAACATAGGGAGTATTATTAATTTTATGCGACTTCGTAGGGAAAATGTAAATACCGGTAGTTATCTAAGATTTGACATGGTCATAACGGATGTTAGGTACTTACCTATCCATTTTATGTGGCAGCGAATTAAAGAAACGATAGTAAAAATGGGTTGGTTGTGTTGACATAATGAGACTTGGTTAAATCGATTTTTCTGTTGCGAAGACCGCTGTATTGCAGATTTCATCGAAATCGTTAAAGCTTTTTCCGGGAACGTGTAAACAATATCTATTCAAAGGGATATCCCTTGCGATATCGCTTGTACGAAGGTAAATGAAATATTGTAGGAAATTGAATTGGCTTCAGGATGAAAGAGTTAGTGAATGGTGAGCTAGGCAGGCCGATGGGTTGTTTGCCACCATTGTGGTTTAAAAGCTGTTTGCAGATAATTTTAAGAAGTTGGTTCCATGAACATTTTGTGACAGTGTGATTTAGGTATTTTAGTTTTAGTTTAGTGCTTGTAGGATTTATAATACTTACGAAGAGTACTTGAACAAGCGAGCAAAGCGAACAAAGTTTTCTGACTTGGCTTAGCCAAAGATTATATTGTATATAGTGTACCCGTCCGTCCGTCCGTCCGACTGAATTGAACAAGTGAGCGGAGTGAACGAAGTTCTCTGATTTGGCTTGGTCAAAGATTATATCGTGTGTTCGGGTGTTCGCCTGTACGACTGTTCTTCTCTGCAAGACGCGGTTCTCATCGTGAAATTTTATGAGCAGGGTTTAGGTGCTTTAATGATGCAGGTCCTTAAATAAGAAGGTTTGTCCAAAGACTTGTTCGCGTATTCTACAGCTCACAAAGGCATTAATTATAAGATAATGATATCGGATTAGATCATTAAATATCTTAGTGTTAGGATACTTATCATAATTATTCAAGTTGGGTTTTAGTTCACTTACCGGGGGGCAGCCTGATTGGAATCGTAGATAACCTATGTTTGATTTGAGGTCTCGCTAGAGTGATGCAGTTAAGTATAAGTATCTACCTAAGTATTTTACTTACCTATGTAATTCAGGCAATTACTAGGAATGTGTTTAATAATTTTCGATATAGGGTTTATGACTTTAGGTCGTAACACAGAATAAGAAATAGTAATAGGATACAGCTCTATTCTGCAAATTGATTTAGGTTCGTCTCAGTGTTCACGCACCAGTATGTCTTGACACCGCGATGCGTAGTAATTAAGTGTAGGTAGAGGTCTAGTTTCGCGACAGGTGGCCGACGGGGTGAGCCGCATTAGCGCATAGCGAATAAAAGGTACAGTACAGGATAATCTACTTCGTACGTAACCACGTAGCTGTTAAATTTACGACATAAATAATATCTTTCGTTTTGTCACAATCAAAATAAATAACTGCCGTAGTAACTAGATGCTTTTGTTCTACATATGGGAGGTTACCATAGATAGTTTATGTCGCGCCAAAGTAGGAGTGTAACAGAGACAGGGTTTGCACTAGGTATAACAATGGGAAATAAAAGGGACAGATTTTTAGGTCACGACTTTAGGTACTCATAACTTATAATATATACCTATGGTATAATTGCTATAAATGATAAGGTTAGTGTATTTATGTGTGTATTGACACTGTAGAATTTGAGTGACCTTATTCCATTTTTATGCTTGATGAGTGCCTCACAAATATTGAGAATACCCTATTAATCGAATATTTTAGGTTAACTATTTGAATAAAGTGTGTTTAGGGGCAAAATTAATTCTGGGCATTCGATTCGAGATATTGATTCGAATTAACTTATTCATGTACAACAACCAGGAGTTCTAGTTTGGGTGAGTTATATGAGTGTCCCCTTTTGTCGTATACGTAAAATTAAAGGGGTGTTCAGCTTGGGGTCATGAAATCAGATCAATGGTGGAAGGTGTTTAGAAGTAGTTATTGTGGTCCCACATAATATGAACAAAATAGATGCAAATTCTTCTCGGGGTTAATAGGTTGAAGGAGGGTTTATTAAGGGGTAAATTTAATACCATTCATCTTTCAAGATATTACGAGAAAAAGGGAGGGGCTGACTCAGGGTTCTTGCTTAACAGCTGGGTGTTTGAGTTTGAGTGTGAACGTGTTTAAAATGCACAGAAAACTCGAGAGTTTGTTCATGGTTTGACAACTTATTACAGAGGGAAAATATAGATTGTTTAATGTAAGAATTGAGCAGGTTAATCTTGTTTAATTTAAATTTAAAAAATCGTAAGGTTTTCCAATTTAGAATGAAAGGGGAAGTTGTGATTTATGTTTTGTTGTTGTTTTATATATTTAGTACGAATTTTAATTATTGTGTAGAGAAGCAAGTACGTAGTACGCTGTTGAAGTGTTATGATTTTATTCTACTTACGGTTGATTAAATTTATGACAGAAAAGCGGGTTTCCATTTTTTTTTTAAATATCCTAATTTATTAAAAAAAGGGTGGTTAACAAAAGGAAAAATCGTTAAAAAAATAATAATAATAAATCAGCGATGAAATTCGAAATCTGAAACAAGAAAATTAGAAGGAGTAAGATGGATCCGTCTAGGTTATTCTGTTAGATATTTAGACAATACTAGATCAGAGATTTATAATGCTTTCTTAAAAGTGGAGGAGCTTCCATTGACAAACCACCACAGCTTAGCGTTTAGTGAGGGTTAAAATTAATGTCCAAGTTTGATTTGGGGGTCATTTCTTTAGGGTTGTATATACAATTGGAAACGACTAGATACGAATAGTAAATGGTAATAAATAATTTAAGTGGGGTTTAGAGAATTAAAACGCAATTTGTGTTGGTAAATTACGATTACGATAATAAATGCACTGGAAAATACGCGGTTTTCTTCTATCGGAGGTGGGGGTGCCAGAAGTTCGGAAGGGGGGGTGGTAGGCTGGACGATTGCAATTTGACGGATACGGGGGGCAGAAAACATGAAGAGGTAGGGATCACTTTGGGTGCCGATGGTTCTGTGTGTGGGGGAGGAGAGCTCTGGTGCGGGATCTTGTTCGGTCTGGAAAATAAATTCAGTAAAGAATGATTTGTGACAGGGATTAGTTTTGGAATTTAATCATTTCGTTGAGGAAATTTAGACATTGGATGAGTTCGGGAAAGGTTAGAGTAGCGGGTGAATCTCCTATTCAACGTACATATTAGTTATTACCGTATGTACTAATGTCAGAGTATGCGAAGTTTATTATATTAATTGTAGGAGTCATAGATTACAACAAAATTTTAGTGCAAATTATTGGGGTACAATGTATTTCGGAATTCAAGCTTTAGTGGCGTACATTTATTTGTAATATTGACTTACCTCATCTTGTGCACGATTCATTTTCGACAGGCAAAAATTAACAATTTATCGGCGGGTGAGTAATTATGTACGAGTAGGTTGCGTAATGTTTAAATGTTTTTTTTTGTCAGCCAAAGGACTTAGGTAGTGAGTTCGGAGGTTTGTGTTGTTTAAAAAAAAAGGGAATAACGTGTTGTCTCGCTCGTCCATTGTTATTCGTCACCTGTTGTTGTGTTACTTTAAAAGTATTATTTTAAGTAATTAAAATACAGTTAGGTTAGGTAGTATAAAGTTGTAAGTGGATTAAGGAACGTTATTTAGATAGATGCTCACATGTGATAAGTGTATAGTGGCATATAAAGAACCAAGTAATTTTGGAAAATGGACGAGTTGCTAGTTATGCGATTTTTTTAGTGTTAAGGAGTAACATTGGGGAAATCCAATGCTAGTTGAACCATGGATATTTATTGACTTGGGGAATTTAGGGGTCAGGTTAGACTGGCGTTTGGAGGTGAGTTAAATTGGGATATATTTGTGAATTGTATAACGAAGATTTGACGCGCGCGGGTTTTGTTGTTTGTCAGTAGGAAAGTATGATAGATTAAATAGTAATATGAAATTCAGTAGGTATCTTTGTTTATCACCTTTTATAATTACTATAATTAGGGGCGTCAGAAGTTATTAGGAGCGTCGAGGAAATTGATTGTCATACTACTCTAAGTTTAACGGAGTTATTCGTATTTCGGGATATTATAAATATTCGAGAAGGCGGAATCAGTTTTGGAATGTTTCATGGTATTTGAAATTTGACTAATTTGTGGGTTTTGACCAAATCTGAGTCAAACTTCAGACCAAATCTGATTCAAAGGCAGCGGCGTCACATTGTAATACTAGTGGTTGCTAGGAATGGGGTTAGGTTTTCTATCGCTTTATCGTCCACTGTAGGGATGTATAGGTATTTTATTATGTTGGCCGTGATCGTCTAGTGGTTAGGACCCTACGAAAATCCTTAATGAAGAAAAGAAGAGGGAAATCGAGACAGGAGAATGAAGAAGGAAACAGGTTATAGTTAAATTACTATTTAATGTTTTTTTTATTGTATATTTACAGATATTTACTAGATAAGAGGTGTCACGTCAAAGGGGCGTGGGTTACTGTTAAATATTTGCAGGTTATGTTAAGAAGGTAAAATGAGATTGACTTGCTGTCCTTTTATAATTTACAAGCGGATGAGGGCCGAGTTGGTTCGCTATGTGTGTAGGGTTTTACGAGTCAGATTAAAAGTGATCTTGGCTCTATTAATAAAATAAGTAGTAGTTTTTAGCATGATATGAAATTCGTGATGGTAAAACATCAAAATTTTCGTATGAAAATTAGGGTAAAATATATTTTGCATCGTATCATATGACTTATCTTTCCTCATAATCATTTTGTTTCAAAAAGTATAATATTGATTACAGATAATGTGTTCGAAATATATATGTCGATTCACTTAGTGTATTAACTTGGAAAAAGCATTAATGTTAATGTGATTGTACTGTCGAGTTCGATTAATTGGGTTAAGTCGAGCGGAAGGAAATGGTTACTAGGTTTATGGTTAGGTTTAGAACCATTTATTTGAAGTGTGATTAGTGTGTACAGGTGTGAAAGTGATGTATGCGACCGCATGGTAGACAGCGCTGAGAGGGATCATGTTGTGTGAAGAATGGACTTCGCCCAGTTGGTCGAAATTCAAGGTACAATCTAGATTTATTGGTATTTGGTCTCTTCAAAAATATTTACACCAGTGTTTCCACGGTTATAGTTGGTTAGGTTACAGTCAATTTTTTGACAAGGTCCATGTGTGACTGATCGTGGTAACATTATACTCCACAAGAAGCTAAGCTTACCATTCATCTTCCGACACATCTCTTCTTGGGAAAGGTACTTCCGACACCAATTTCGTCAGAATGATTTGTCAACGAACAGTCATTTTGAAATGTTTTAATATATCTGATATATTTTAATTATTTTAAGCCACTTGGGGGGCTTCTAATTGGTTCCTATTTCAAACGCAAATCAGGGTTGCAACCCTGTGGAAAGTTCTATGAACTTTGGTTATTTAATATATTTTAGTAAGGCTGTTAATTATGCGAGTTGGCAGGGTGTAGCGATTTTTATCTGTGAAATAGTTCCGAATGTATAAAGTAGACATGGCATTTTTACAGTATTGCTGGACGGGACTTGACGTGCGTTGTTGGATTCTCTAAGGATATCATGGCATATCCCAGGCCTAGAGGAGGTTGGTGAATGCAGCTATGCGCGGCTGGGTCACGTTTGGTTGCTAGACAGGGTGTTGACGCGTGTAGTCGGATTCCCCAAGGATGTCACGGCATATCTAAGACCTTGAGGAGGTTAAGGAATGTGACTGTACGCGACTGGGCCATGTTTGGTGTAGTTTGCAAAAACGCGTTCAACAATTGTTATAGTTAATTTTGGTTGATGTTCTGACGGTATTATCACTATCATTGTCAACAATGGTTTGGTGGTATAGTCGGGACATTAAAAGGGGTTAATTTTAAGTAACCCAGTAGTTATGGACATCTTGCCATCTGTATGAAAGCAGACTGAAGTCGGATATCTCAGTCAAGTTGAAACATTCTCCATGAAATTGTTTGATATTGTGATTAATAACGTAAACCAGAGGCTTTCTGTTCGTTGGGGGAGGTATTGCGGTATCATCGACCGAGATATGTGGTCTAACCTGGGTCGACAATAGCCAGAAGGAATTTGGAGGCACAGGGTGATATTGTAGCATCGGATCGCGTGTGTCTATCGGATTCACAACCCGGTACTCTTGGCGAGTAGAGGCGGCCTGGAGAGACGTTTTCATGTTAAGTGGGAAGGTTTTGCATATTATCGACCGAGATATGTGGTCTAACTTGAATCAACGAATGCCTGAAGGATTTCGGGGGTTTGAGGTAATATATAGAATCATTGTATGTAGTTGGGAGGGTTTTGTGTATCATCGACCGAGATATGTGGTCTAACTTGCGTTGAGGGTTGCCAGAAGGTATCCTGAAATTCAAGGTGATACTTTTTTTTTTTTGCTCAATCACTGTCAAACGATGTTATGGTTAAACACACACCACACCTTAATATGCACTTGTTGGAGAGATTGATATATCAATAAATTGAAACTTTCCAAGTTAAGGGGTTGAATTCTGTCAGTTTTCCACTGAGGGGTTAAGTAATTAACATAGCGAATGGACTTGGTCTTCAATTAGGTTTTTTTGTTAAAAATACTATGGGAGGACGGCAGGTTAAGTTATATGTAAGTTTTTTTTGTGAAATACAGTTTTGCACAAAAGGTCGCAATTTCTAGTCGACTGTTATGTGGTATATTAATGTTGTGATAATGCTTCGTTTGAAATCGTAGATTTCTCGCTGTGCATTATCATGGGGCAGAATGAGACAGTTCTGAGCGCCTGCCTCAATTTTAGAGTAGAAATTGCTCGTTTTAAAGAAGTAGCCGTTTGTCATTAGGCCTTTGTTGAAGGCTTAACGGAAGTTGTTATATTATGGGAGTAATGTTAAAATTGGAATTTAATGATTTAGAATAATACGTAGTAAAAAGGTACACCTGTGGGTTCCATATATTTGGATTGTTTAGGTCAAGATCAATTGGTTCTAGTAAATGCTAGTTATCACTAAAATAGAGCAAATATAATTCTTTATAATATTTGTTTTTATGTAAAGTAACGATGTTGGTTGAGATAATAGAAAATGTAAATTATTAGGATATGAATTATTATTATTTTGCACTTTCAAAATAGGTTAGTCTAGGTAAACGCTATAAATTAAGGATATCTTGAATATCTGAGGGATTTACACCATTAAGTAGGCCTTGTTTAACTGTATTTTGTGTTAATTATATTTTACAATAGATGAAAACATTATGTTCCTTCGACTAAGGATAGGATATAAAGTTAATCTATGTTTTCCATTATATGAAGTTTGTCGTTAGTTAGTTACCTAGCTCAATGCTAGGTTCGTTGATAATTAGCTATTGTTTATAAATTAACGCAGGTTTAGATGACATTAGGAGGAATCTGAAATAAACATTGTTTGAACTCAGAAATCAACCTTAGGGTGAATTTAAATGTATTCTAATGGAATTACGAGGTGGCTTTGGCTGTTGTGTGGTAATTTTCCTTGAGATTTTAGGGTTTATAACTCAATTATTTTGTAATGTTTGAGGTTAATTTTGGTATTGAATATCAACATACAGCGGTAGCTAGGAATTGTGTTTCGACTGGTTTCGACTTGTGTGGCGTGGGGCCGACATAGTGGCGCCAACAGTACCCGCAGAATAGCGAGAAATATGTATGATGGCGACGACGTCGTAGGGGGGGGGCGCATGCGTTTAGATACGCTATAGCAAAAATCATAAGGACTTTTATCGGTTGGGAGTCCATGTTACAGTGGTTCTGGTGTCGGCGAGGGTTTTTAAGGCGGTGCGACGGGGAAGCGTTCACTTTTCACGGGACACGGACGAAGCAACACCTCTCTTTTCACGGACCCGCGGGGCGACACTTCACTTCTCTCCGACGACTACGAGGCAGCGACGGGGCCAGTGGAGATCTTCAGGCAGAGGCTAGCAGTGTATGGCGGTGCTGCGAGGCCTACCGTCGAGCAGCATCTTCAGCTGTAGTGGTAAATTGGGAGGACCCAGCGAGCCCAATTCCTAGCTACCGCTGTATGTTGATATTCAATACCAAAATTAACCTCAAACATTACAAAATAATTGAGTTATAAACCCTAAAATCTCAAGGAAAATTACCACACAACAGCCAAAGCCACCTCGTAATTCCATTAGAATACATTTAAATTCACCCTAAGGTTGATTTCTGAGTTCAAACAATGTTTATTTCAGATTCCTCCTAATGTCATCTAAACCTGCGTTAATTTATAAACAATAGCTAATTATCAACGAACCTAGCATTGAGCTAGGTAACTAACTAACGACAAACTTCATATAATGGAAAACATAGATTAACTTTATATCCTATCCTTAGTCGAAGGAACATAATGTTTTCATCTATTGTAAAATATAATTAACACAAAATACAGTTAAACAAGGCCTACTTAATGGTGTAAATCCCTCAGATATTCAAGATATCCTTAATTTATAGCGTTTACCTAGACTAACCTATTTTGAAAGTGCAAAATAATAATAATTCATATCCTAATAATTTACATTTTCTATTATCTCAACCAACATCGTTACTTTACATAAAAACAAATATTATAAAGAATTATATTTGCTCTATTTTAGTGATAACTAGCATTTACTAGAACCAATTGATCTTGACCTAAACAATCCAAATATATGGAACCCACAGGTGTACCTTTTTACTACGTATTATTCTAAATCATTAAATTCCAATTTTAACATTACTCCCATAATATAACAACTTCCGTTAAGCCTTCAACAAAGGCCTAATGACAAACGGCTACTTCTTTAAAACGAGCAATTTCTACTCTAAAATTGAGGCAGGCGCTCAGAACTGTCTCACGTTGTCTGTCTGTCTGTCTGTAATCAAATCTTGCAAGTTAAATTTGACCCAATTCCTGGCGACCGATTGAGCTGAAATTTTGGGTATAAGTATAGTTTGGATGATAATTCAATATTATGGTACCATCGAGCTGATCTGATGATGGAGACGGAAGGTGGCCATGGGAATTCAGTACTTAACCGACGTAACCCCGTTGAGTTTGGGCTCGTTAGAATCGTCTCAATGAGTAATTGATGATGGTATACAGAAAAGTACAGTTGGCAATAAAAGCTTGTACCAAAAATGAATTTTTTGTCAGAAACTTGTTCCTTTTGAGGTACGGAGCCCTAAAAATGGAAGACAAGGACAACGAATGATATATCCCATTCTGTCACACATTGAGCTTAAAAATGTGTTCGTCATAAATAATGTGTTTATGTGTAGGTACCATTAATACTCTGTTCAGAAAGTTTGGATGTTTAGATGATTGGATGTTTGTTACTCAATCACCCCAAACGGCTCAATCGATATGGATGACATATTGCACGAAGATAGTATATAGCCTGGATTAAAATATAGGATAGTTTTTATCCCGGTTCCGCGCAAACGGAGTCGCGGGCGGCAGCTAGTAGATTTATATAAAGTCGCCCACATTAAATAATCTCAAGCAAATCTCTATTTTGATGTGCTATCACATGTTGAATTGAATCTAGGTAGAACTCCGTTTATATTTATTTGACAAACACCATGACTTCTCCTTATTCCTGTAACAAACGATATACATAATGTCAAAATTCACAAATAGTACAGACGATATTGTCTTATCTCGAAATCCCGGGGTTTGACCTGTTTTCGTCTCCCAAAAGTCCCCGGGTCAATACCTGGTAGAACGGCCGCTATCTTGGAAAATGTACTCCATTCCTAAGAAATTAAGGTGTTCTAAAACTACGTGCTCTATGAAAACATGGTCGACAGCAACATTAAAGCTGAATAAATTCTGCACAAGCCTACACACAGTACACAACCTTGATGAGAAAACGTGTCTTCATGTAGAAAAATGCAACCCCATGTGAGATTCTGACTAGAGACGAATTATAGCTCGGGAGAATCTCAAATCCATTTTGATTTATAGGTCCTGACCCGGGAACTTTTGGGAGACGAAAACAGGGCTTCCAACGAACATTCGTACGATATTGTCCAACTTCGAAATCCTGGGGGATTGATGAAATTTGATCAATCTCCCCAGAGGGGCTGCGCGAAGTGAAAACGAACTTCGTTCGAGTATCTCCATCTCTGTCGCTCGAACTAGCAAGTGTAACAGAGAGGGAGATACACGAACGAAATTCGTTTTCGTTTCGCGGTAGGGCCTCAGGATTTCGAAGTAGGACAATATCGACTGTATTACATTTTTTATCTTTCAATTACTAATTTAAGTCAAAATGTTTACAATATTAACATAGAGTATTAGATAAGTCCACCTTGCGGGGGGCCTACCCACGCCGCGCCTTCCGGTTCGTGGTCGCCACTCGAGAACCTTTCCGCCCCAACTGCCATCGGTTCTACGTGCCCCCCGCAAGGTGGACTGATGACCTGGTAAAGGTTGCTGGAGTCCGCTGGATGCGGGTGGCGCAGGACCGGTCACTTTGGCACTCTTTGGTCCCCCAAGACGTCCACTGCTAGACATAGGCCTCCCGGCCTATGTCCAGCAGTGGACGTCTTTCGGCTGATATGATGATCAGATAAGTGTGTAAGGGTTAATATTCAGAACCACTTTTAATTAACCATTACTAATTTACCTTAAGAACTCCTCCAGATGAGTTCTGCTGCAAGCAGACCAGTTCGGTGGGACATGTTCTCGACTGTACTGAGGAGCCATGATGTACCAGCCTTTACAGCTGTTGTTCGTTCCATCGTGGTACACTCCCAAACTAGAAGGAAATATTCAAATTTTAGTTCATCGTATCAGCCGAAAGACTGTTGGACATAGGCCTTCCCCAAAGGGTGCCAAAATTACCGGTTTTTCGTCACCCGCATCCAGCGGACTCCCGCGACCTTTTATCAGGTCATAAGTCTACCTTGTGGGGGTCTACCCAAATGTTAATTGAAAACTCTGATAACTATATGCTTTGGGCTTACAACTACAAAATTGCATTTTACCTCTTTATCAATATTCCCAGATCTCAAAACTTCTTAGTCTCAAAATACCTAAATTGCAGAATGCCTAATTTTTTTTCGTAAAACACCGGAATCTTAATATGGCCAAATTTCAAAATAGCTTAGTGTCATAATGCCTAAACTCAAAACACTTTCATGGCAAAACAACATATGCTTAAACAGGCACTATACTAAAGTCATAATAAGTATCAATATCAAATCATTCACTCAAATAACCACTCGTGAAAAAAAATAGGCATTTTGCCATTTAGGTGACTCAAACTGAAAACAGTTTGAGTTATTTTAATATTTAGTCATTTCTATCATTCGGTATTTGCAGGAATTGTGCATTTCAATTTTTAGGTATTTAGAGAATATGTCGGTACGTTTTAGGTCAAAGTCATAATGAATTTCGTTCATTTTAAGAATAAGACAATTTGAAATTTTACGTATTATGAGCCCATGGTAATTTGAAAATTAGGGGTATTATTAGTGAATTATGAAATTTACTGGTTTTAAGCCCAAAGCAATATATATGTAGAAGTATTCATGGATAATCAAGTGTGTACGAGGTCGTGGGCTCAATTGGAGATTCAAAATATAACCTCTTTCTCTGTTAGACTGTCAAATTGCATTGCACAAACTACCTACCCTAGTACTTAATAAAAACTAAACCTAGCATTTACTAAACGAGCCGCCAGCCATGCTAGACATATCTATAGTCACTAGCGACACTACACGGGAGGCAGTTAGCAACACTAAGGCCCTCACTAACTTTTTAGAGAAGCTGGGGTGGTTAGAGTACCCCGCCTTTTTTCGCAAAATCGGCAAACTGGAGGTCGATTTGCGAAAAAACGCCCAGTATAACTAACTAACTGCACGAGCCTCCCAGTCCGGCTCGCAATGGGTTCGTCGACTCGCCCGCAAGCAAGTGGCATGCGAGCCGTTGCCGAGCGTATAAACGTGGATATTTCTATCGACTTGTCCAGCGAAAAGGGCGGCTATTCTTCAGTTCTATTGTAAAAGAATTATTTATTCTGTAAGTAGATGGGTAGTGATGCGATGATGACACTGACCTGTGTGCTATTTCATGCGCCAGCAGATGTACCAGGTCTTTTGGGTGCCACTGCACCACAGTACAGCTTTTGTCCATGCTGCACATCTTACCCATGAAGCCACGACCTGGAAATTAATAAAAATCGGTTTTAAAATTAAAAACTGATTAGTATGAGGGCGCATCGTTACTAACCATATCGCAATGTAATCTACGATGTTGGTTTTTAAACTAGGCGTTGTAAGAGGGAACTGACTGAAATTTCGTCATAAGTTAATTGGTTCTGGTAGCTCACGGTGGTGGGCTGGTGACAAAGCAACAGGCCGCGTATGCCAGGAGGTCGCAAGTTCGAATCTTGCTCATGGCAACCCGTTTCTCCCTTTAATTTGAAAAGTAATATAAATCGAACTGGGAGCCACAGTTGCAAGATCTTCCAGATTATAAAAGTATGTTCAGCGGAATAAAGATTCATCATATCAGCCGAAAGACGTCCACCGTCCACTGCTGGACATAGGCCTCCCCCAAAGAGTGCCAAAGTAGCCGGTCCCGCGATACCCACATGGTCTACCCACGCTGCGCCTTCTGGTACGTGGTCCCCACTCGGGTCCTTTCCGCCCCAATGATAACAAAGATTATGGATATTGGTATACCTGTGCTTTCCCTAACTTTTCGCCCATTCTTGGCTATATAGTACACATCCAGACCAGTCAGCAACACCGAGAAGTACGGATACCCCTTCAAGACCTTCAAGGTTTTCTGCCACCTGCAGTAATTTCTCAAATATTTACTAACATTGTCATCTGCGTCAAAAGTTTTATTGTTCACTATTTTAACATTAACTAATTCAAACTTCACTCTTTGGTTTAGACTTTTGGCGTTGTATAGTTTTTCGACTTCACTCAAAATGGTTTTGGGTGAGAAGTTTGGTCTCTTTTTCCCTTCTTTTGTTTTCTTGTACCCGTCTATTTTGACCATTTTGTAGGCCATTGCCGTATCCAAGTGTATCATTACGGGGATCACTATTTCTTGCTTAGGGCCAGTGTACCGTGCATATTTTATAGCTCTGGCCTTAGTGTGTATCTGAAAAAGATGGAAAAGTTCATTTATAATATAGTAATCTTGTTAAATTGACCTGCAGAGAAGGAGTTACTTTTTCCCATTGACGAATAAATTCAAATAAAGCTTTAAAAGTTAAAAGTTTATTTTGCGGACATTCTCACACGAATCGGCCTAAAATCGACGATGAATATACCGATTCTCTTATAATAATAATAATAATAATAAATACTCTTTATTGCACCACAACAGGAGAGAAACATCTTACAAAAAAAATATTGCTTAATAAATAATGGTAACAACAGGCGGTCTTATCGCTTTAAAGCGATCTCTTCCAGACAACCTTTGTATAGCAGGAAACATTTAAATTAGAATTTTAAACAGGTAGTGCAGGAACTCATCAAGAAGAGCATACTATTAACACATCATTCTTTCAAATATTAGTAAACAGGAAACTTTAAAATATCACTAAACAGGACACATTAAAATACATACCTAATAAATAAATAAAAAAATACGCAGACATATATACAATCATACATAGATATATACATACAATACAGAAGGCAACTTAAGAGAGAGACAGGTAATATTGTTTCAAGAGATTTTTGAAAATAGGAAGAGATTTTGCACACCTTATATGCAACGGCAAAGCATTCCACAACCGAACAGCCCGAAAGGTAAATGAGCTATTATAAAATTTGGTAGATGAAGTTGGTGGGGCGAGAAGATGCTCTTATGTAGTGTACCTACACCTAACTGTTGTGTATTTTAAGAGTTCAGTGAAAATAATATAAAAGCAACTGTAGCCTACTGGTTCAAGCATGCGGCTGTCAATCCCGGCTCGTACGAATGAGTTTTTCGGGGACTTATACGGAATATTTACCGTTAGCTTTTCGGTGAAGGAAAACATCGCGAGGAAACCGGTCTAAAACCAATACGGTCTAGTTTTTCCTCTGGGTTGGAAGTTCAGATGGCAGTCGCTTTCGCCAAAACTATTGCCTATGCCAAATCTTGGGATTAGGACAACCGGGAATAACGCTAGAAGGATGAAGATGAGTGATGCCATAATAATATTGCATTTTCGCCTAGCTTGCACTGTAGTAAGTTATGTAAACAAGTATGATTGAAATTTCAGCTCAATCATTGATGCGACAAGTGGTTGAAAATATAGTTTTCATGAAGGACAACCTTACTTACACGTTTTAACACGGAAAGTACTAGAAACAAGCTTGAAGAGAGTGGTAATTATGATTGGTACCCGCCCGTCGAAACATACACGCGAAACACATTGATATGCGAATTGTAAGCGCAAAATTGATCCCCTCCGCCGTGCGCAGTCTCGGTCAAGGGTTTTGATTTGATCAATCATTTATTCAATCAATTCTGCAGTCATACTGACAGGCATCTATTGTTATTGGTACAATCAAAGGTTCAGTGTTTGAGTTTCACGAAACAACTCGCGTTAAAATAAAGAAATGTTAAGAGGTTAATTTTATAACAACACAAATCTAATATGGGTCTATTTGTCATGAAATGTTTATTCTCGTAAGGAAGCATTTCCAAGAAAATTATGACAAATGTTAATTTAAAAATATATTTGCTTCAGTGGAAAACACCGCAGGACGTACATTGACATAGTGGTTGATATTTGCAACAATGACGCATTATGGCGTCATAGTTTTGAATAGGCTAAAGAATAATTTCCAAGACCAAGACCTTAAGTATCGGGACCGAAGGAACATTTGGCCTCTATAAACGGTGTATGATGTAAGCGCAATAATTTATTTAAGGTGTAATATTTGGGGGCAATTTACACAAATTGACATAGTCCCAAACTAAGCAAAGCTTGTACTATGGGTAGTAGACGACGATAAACATACTTATCCTATTAATATTACAAATGCGAAAGTTTAGATGTTTGGATGTTTGTTACTCAATCACGCTTAAACGGCTGAACCGATTTGAATGAAATTTTGCACGAAGATAGTTTATAGCCTGGATTAAAATATAGGATAGATTTTATCCCAGGTCCACGCGGACGAAGTCGCGGGTGGAAGCTAGTCACAGATATATCTGCGATACTTATATAGATAAACAAGCTTCTGCCCGCGACTGCCTCTGCGTGGAACTCTGTCCGGCGATGCGGAGCAGTGTGACGACCGCCTAATACTCAAACTATATCTATGTATACCCACATCTCATCTACATCGGTTCAGCGGTTTAATCGTGAAGAGGGAACAAACAGACAGAGAGACAGACAGATAGACAGATATACACACTTTCGCATTTATAGTATTAGTACAGATAAGTACTTAAAATGTTCGTGCTCATCACACAAATTCCATTCCGTGCCCATTTCGTGATACTGCACAGATTTATTTCTTCTTTTGTCTTTGTCTTGTAATACTGTGTTTTGTTGTGTTGCGTTATGAATAAGAAAGAAAGAAGAAAGAAAACATTTATTCGTGGACAAAACAATGGGTATACAAAACAAAACACAGTAAAGAAAAAGTAGCAGGGTCCACGAAAAGGCCCCGACTCAGCATGGTGCTAACCAGCGCTGGTCTTCCGTCGGAACCTTTACATGAGTTACCTCCTGGAAGGCAACACAAAACAAATACCTACGCTAAAACATATTTTAAAGAATACATAGGTATCTTAAGTAAAAATAAGCAGTATGTAAGTGCGATAGAGATAGAGATATCCGAACTTCGACATTCGAAGTTCGTGGTTATAGCTCAGAGTGGCACGGCAGATTGCAGCGTGTGAACGCGTCGCCAAACTGTGTGTCACTGTCACTGTCACTGTCAACTTGACAGACCGAAACGCAACTTTTATATTTTATATAAATATATTTGATTTGATTTTGATTTGACAAATAATGCCCTTGCCGGGATTCGCACTCAGGATCTCTTGCTTCGGAGGCAGGGTCACTACCAACAGGCTAGACCGGTCGTCAATATGTCGCATTTTTTTTTGTACGAGCTTTTATTACCGACTCTACTTTTCAACCGACTTCAAAAAAAAGGAGGAGGTTCTCAATTCAGTTGTATGTTTTTTTTCAATGTTTGTTACCTCAGAACTCCGTCATTGATGAGCCGATTCGTATATTTTTTTTGTTTTTAAGTATATGCTTCCAGGTGGGTCCCATTTTTTTGAAAATTCAATTGGATGATGGGATCCATGAGGAATTGAGGGAACTCCTCAATTATATTAGGCACGCGTGTAGTGATTTTGGTATTTTCTATTATAACTCGTGTATTTACATCCGGAAATCATAAATTGGTGGAGTGGAATTGATGATGAAGACCACAGAATGACTTATGGAATTCTTCAATTATGTACTTAAAAGTACAAAAGTATATCACAGATTCTGATAAGATTCCGTTGAAATAGCAACTAATGAAGTGCCAAGGGTGATCCTTGTGGAATCGACGGAAGTCCTCAAATATTATCGGGTCACATACAGCGATTGGGTTTTTTTCTCTAATAATCAACGCATTTGCTCTCGGAAATCAGTTCATGTGGTAAATTGGAAAAGAAATGTGGAAATTGTTCCCGTGGCTTGGTGGAGTACTAAATTGAAGTCAGTTAAAACTTTGTTTTTAAAGTAAATTATGTGTACAGTTATCAACTACTCGTCGAGGGGTTTCCGTTAAGCCCAAGCAATGGGTTTATTTTGTGAAGTTTAGGAGTTGCTTTGACCACTTTATGTTTCCAGCTCGGTGCTATAATTAATTGAACCCGCGAACGAAGCGAACGAACTTCTCTACTTCAGCTTGGGCCAAAATTATTTCGTATGTCCGGCTGTCCAGCTGTTCTCCTCTTCAGGTCGCATTTCTCAATCGATTCTCGTGAACTTTTGTGAGCAGGTTCGATAGAAATATTAATAATATACCTATATCTTTTTTGTTGATTCTGTGTCGTGCCTTGAAAAAGAAAACAGACTAGAAAACAAATAGTTCTACAGATCACAGAACCACTAGTATTACGTTGTCACCGAACTTGTATAAGTTTACATTGTCACCGAACTTGTATAAGTTTACATTGTCACCGAACTTGTATAAGTTTACGTTGTCACCGAACTTGCATAAGTTTACATTGTCACCGAACTTGTATAAGTTTACGTTGTCACCGAACTTGCATAAGTTTACATTGTCACCGAACTTGCATAAGTTTACATTGTCACCGAACTTGTATAAGTTTACGTTGTCACCGAACTTGCATAAGTTTACATTGTCACCGAACTTGCATAAGTTTACATTGTCACCGAACTTGCATAAGTTTACATTGTCACCGAACTTGCATAAGTTTACATTGTCACCGAACTTGTATAAGTTTACGTTGTCACCGAACTTGCATAAGTTTACATTGTCACCGAACTTGTATAAGTTTACGTTGTCACCGAACTTGCATAAGTTGTTAAGTTATGCCCAATTTCAGCTCAATCGGATAGCTGGCTGAAAGATGGTTTGCAAATTTTGATGAGCAACTATTTCATTTCAGAAAAATCCAGCATTAATCGGCGAAAATCATTACTATTGTTATGTTTGAAGAGCACTTAATGATCGAAATAAGTACAACTAATACAATATTCCCCTTTAATATCCAGTCCCTGGGCGACCGAGATCTGCTCGGGTGAAAATAGAGAAAATGCGGAGAAAAAGAATTTTCCCAGACATGAGATTTAGCCCCAGTAAAACCCTATATTCCAAATTTCATTGAAATCGTTAGAGCCGTTTTCGAGAACGTGATTTCAAATATATATACAAATATTGCTCGTTTAATAGTATAGGATATCAATGCGAAAGTGTATCTGTGACACGCAAGCACGCACGTCGGTCTGTCTGTCTGTTACCTCTTCACGCTCCGCTGAACCGATTGAGATGAAATTAGGTATGGAGATAATCTGAATCCCGGGGAAGGACATAGGATAGTTTTCATCCCGGGAATCATTCCCTAAGAAAAAAATTAATGCCCCTAAGGAAAAAAAAGCTATGATATAAACGATTTCCATGGGGGCGGAGTCGCGGGCAGAAGCTTTTATTAGGGTTCCGTAGCCAAATGGCAAAAAACGGAAACCTTATGGATTCGTCATGTCTGTCTGTCTTTCTGTCCGTCGGTATGTCACAGCCACTTTTTTCCGAAACTATAAGAACAATACTGTTGAAACTTGGTAAGTAGATGTATTCTGTGAACCGCATAAGGATCTTCACACAAAAATAGAAAAAAAAAAACAATAAATCTTGGGGGTTCCTTCCCCATATTTAGAACTGACTCAACATTTTTTTTAAAGAAACCCATACGTGTGGGGTGTGGGTAGGATAGGGCTTCAAAAATTCATTTTTTTCTAAACTGAATAGTTTGCGCGAGAGACACTTCCAAAGTGGTAAAATGTGTCCCCCCCCCCGTAACTTCTAAAATAAGAGAATGATAAAACTAAAAATATATACATATGACTAGCTTCCACCCGCGACTTCGTCCGCGTGGACCCGGGATAAAAACTATCCTATATTTTAATCCAGGCTATAAACTATCTTCGTGCAAAATTTCATTCAAATCGGTTCAGCCGTTTAAGCGTGATTGAGTAACAAACATCCAAACATCTAAACTTTCGCATTTATAATATTAGTAGGATGTACATTACCATGCAAACTTCCACCGGAAATTGGTTTGAACGAGATCTAGTAAGTAGTTTTTTTAATACGTCATAAATCGTAGACCGCAATTTACATTTCATTCAATCGACTCAAATATAAATTATGTTATTATACTATGTTACTTGCTGCTACGGAACCCTTCATGGGCGAGTCCGACTCGCACATGGCCGCTTTTTATTATGGAGTTTGTAAAAAATAACATTCCGTCCGTTGAAGGCATTTTCCTTAATTTTGTTGCGCTTAGGTGTAGAATTAATCTATTATCTCCTATATTCAACTTCCGTCTTAATTTATAATTATTATATTATACTGCACTAATAAATGATTGACTGTCGGCAAGGCGCATATAACATCAAAGTATGTTTCGTTTCAATAGGGCATTGTAAAATCAGGAGATGACGTCACATTCCCTGGAACCAACTGAACGATTCAACATTGTATTTAGTGTGATGTATGTACCCATAAAAATAATCTTACTAATATTATAAATGCGAAAGTTTGGATGTTGGGATGTTTGGATTTTTGTTACTCAATGACGCTTAACCGGCTCAATCGATTTGAATGAAATTTTGCACAAAGATAGATTATACTCGTAGCCTGGATTCAAATGTAGGATTGTTTTTATCCCGGGTCCACGCAGACGAAGTCGCGGGCGGAAGCTAGTAATTTAATAACCTATTTCACAAACTGGTGACCTGAATATTTTATTAATGGTAGTCACAAGCTATAAAACCTGTCATGCAATTTTATTACTTTTGACACCCCAATACGTAGTTTAACTTTATTTATTCAGTAATTGGATAGTTGGGTTTTATCTTAATCAGTCATGTTAATTCTGTTAAAGGAAGAATTCACACTACATTTGAGACCTTAATGCCGTTCGCCTCCAGGGCTTTAAATCCCAATATTACTCAAATGGACCACTAAGTTAAAAAATGGTTCTAAAAACTTATATTTTTGAATAAGCTATCCAACGATACACCATGGGTTTAACGAGAAAAAAATGACATCCCCTACTATAGGGGAAGAAGTGTACATATAAAAACTAGGTATGTACCATTTTGTCGGCGTGATTGATAAAAAATACCCATGCCGAATTACAGCTTTCTAAAATCTAATTGTAAGGGTCACTGAGCTAAGCCGCAGACGTAGACGGACAGACGGACAGGGCGAAACTATAAGGGTTTCGTTTTTTCCATTTTGGATCCGGAACCCTAAAATCGAACAATCAGAACGTTCTTTGATTGTGACGTCATAAGCCAGTGATCCGTACGAATTCCATATTTTTGACGTTTCATAAAAAGAAGCTAATTTGACTTTTGTCAAATACATTAAATTACAATATTTGGTTGACGGTCAAAAAGTGAAACGTCCAAAAAGTGTGAAGTTTTAGTATTTACGTTAGTTTAGTTTGTTAGACCTTCGAACCTAATACAAAATATTGTATTAATTATTTATCTGTTTAAACTCGCGAGCCGGTCTTTTTTTTCAATATATATTTTTTAATTTCGAAAATATGAATCAACAAAATCTTTATAGTTAATTATTGCACCTGCTCACACAATTTGACTAAAATCGGTTGAGAAAATGCGACCCGTACAAACGACAACACTGTTAAGTGACCATCCTGTGTTTATATAGAACCTTATTACAATGCAATTAAGGTGCACCGATGGACAGTTAGCTGTGTTGTCGATAGTACCTAGAGGGGAACGGCCGGACGGACCGAAGCCGGACATACTTAGACAAATATTATTTGCCTAAGCTGAAACGTCAGTTAGGTATTGACATTTAATAATTAAATTCTTCGGTTTAAAAAACTGAAATGACTTCGTTCGTTTCGCTGGCTCGTTCAAAAATACTGTGTAAATAATTTTGAAGTCAGCTTCCAAGCAGAGATAATAATATATACGAAAGAATACCTATAGTTTTTAGGGTTCCGTACCCAAAGGGTCCGCTATTACTAAGGCTTTTCTGTCTGTCTGTCTGTTCGTCTTGGCCGGTTTTTTATTTCATATTCACAGAATAAAATTATGATTATTTTGTTTAGTGCTGCCTGCTACTTTGGGATTGGGACTAGTCAATTTAGTGTAAGCCTCTCCCCTTGTATAACAACTAAATAATAGAAACAACACTCACCTTACAAGACCCCTCACCATACAAACTCACTAAAATAAGAACGAAATATATGTAAAACGCCACATCCATTTTCAGCCTCCCTGGACCGTTCCAAAAGCTCGACTAAATTCGCGTAGTTATACGAGTATTATTCACCACCATGAACATCGGCTAATTTAAACAGCACGTCTATCATGAGACGGCCGCGACATACTCTCGATTTTTCTCGCACTATAACCTCTTGTTCTAAGTGTTCTAATAAGAGAGAGACGGATAGTGCGAGAAAAATCGAGAGTTCGCGCGCCGTTTGTACATTCTTGTTACCTTTTTCTTCTGAGTAGCATTCTAGAAACATAGACTAGTATTACGTTTTGAACGTTTTTGCAATGATTTAAGGTCTATTAAACTATGGCTATTTCGGACAATTAGAGCGTATTATCCATAGATTTCATTGGCGCATACGACTCTTTTCATATAAGGCGGTTTATGAAACATTCAAAGCCGTTAACTGTACTCGTAATACTGTATGAGTCTTAAGTAGAGGATTTAATGTAAAGGGAATAATGCTTATTATTGCTCGGCTTTGGGCCTTTATATTTGCTTCGCTTTTATTGACACAGTCGCATCGTGTCGCGCGAAATTGTCATGTACAGTCGAGGTCAAAGATATGTTTACACCTTTGCACCTTATTGCCTTGTAATAAGGTGCAAAAGTGTAAACATATTTTTGACCTCGACCGTACGAGGGCTGCTACTTATGTATCCGGAATAGAAAAAATAATCAAATTTACATTACTAAATATAATTTTATTGTTTTTCAAAATATTCTCCGTGATGATCGATACACTTTTGCATACGTGTAAACCAATTTTTAAAGTACTTTTGCCACTCTGATTGAGGTATCTCCAAAACGTGTTGTTTGAACGCGTCGACCGCATCTTCACGGGTCGAAAATCGTTGACCACGTAATTTATTCTTTACATTTGGAAATAAATAAAAATCATTGGGTGCCAAATCAGGGCTGTACGGTGGGTGACCCGTTAATTCTATATTTTGACTTTCCAAAAATCGAGCTGTTTCGCGTGATGTGACAGCTGGCGTTGTCATGGTGAAGAATGATTCTGCGTCGCTGGTTGTCTTTACGTATTTCTTCAAACACTTCTGGCAAAC
Source organism: Epinotia bilunana (assembly GCA_947049275.1). Classification (NCBI taxonomy): domain Eukaryota; kingdom Metazoa; phylum Arthropoda; class Insecta; order Lepidoptera; family Tortricidae; genus Epinotia; species Epinotia bilunana. The sequence continues at coordinate 3,648,917 of OX346269.1, read as the reverse complement.
AAATGGTCGTGTACCACTCCGTATTAACCGTTTTACGATTTTCTAGTGGCACTGTAGCCAAATGGCCATTCATACCAAAAAAGCAGGCGACCATTTGCTTCAAGGTGCTTTTTGCACGAGTAACTTTCGTAGGGTTCGGCTCATTTTGAAACACCCACACTGTTGATTGCTGTTTAGTTTCGGGATCATACGCATATATCCAAGATTCGTCACCTGTGACAGCTTTTGAGTCACCACGGTTATATTTTTTCAACATTTTTTTGCACCATTCGACGCGAGCCTCTTTTTGATCCTTAGTTAAATTGTGCGGTATCCAACACGAACAAATTTTTTTTACAGCTAAATGTTCATGTCATATCTTATTAATGCTCGTCATAGATATCCCCAGAATTGCCTCTATCTCGCGATAACGTAACATGACGGTCATGCATTATAAGTTTCCGCACTGCTTCAATATTTTGTGGTACAACGGCCGATTTCGGGCAACCTTCCTTAACTTCGTCCGTAAGCATACTACGTCCACGATTGAACTCACTAAACCAGTGATACACAGTAGTTTTTGATGGAGCTTCATCACCAAAAGTCAAAGTTAATTGATCTATGCATTGTTGTTGCGTTAAGCCACGCCGAAAATCGTAATAAATCATAGCACGAATATTTTCACGAGTAAGTTCCATTCTTGCAACGAGATAACAATTTAAACCCGCCAAAAACAAAAGACTCAAGAAAAAAAAATATTTAGCGGCCAGTATTAAAAGAAAGTTCCAATTTTACCATGAAGGTCAAAAATTGTGTTTAAGAAAGTTGGAATCCTGGATTCCGGATACATAAGTCTATGTACAATTATGAAACGCCTTCAAAAAAGGAGGTTCTCAATTCGGTTCTTTTTTTGTCTTTTTTTAAATGTTTGTTACCTCAGCCTTTCTTTGATTTTTAATAAAAAGAATAGTTAAATAGGTCAAGTTTTGGAGAAGAAATCAGGGGACTACGAAACGTTGATTGTATGTACTTTTAATAGGTATTTTCGGTCCAAGCTGCAGTTGTCTCTATCGCTGCTCTGCGGGGGGAGGCTTGAGGTTGGCGCGACAGCAATACATTCTACAAATACCTATTTCTCAATCATCTCAACCTTAGTGTTTCCTCTTAACATCTGCATCCTTATCCGCAAAAATCGATGCGGAGTTTTTGCGGATGCGGATGTAATACAAGTCGCGTGCCGTACGCGTGTTTGGTGTTTTCGTCATAGTCAATAAGAATCTTCATTTCGTTTCGGTAATCTGATGATTCTCCGCATTTGCTCAGGTGATGCGGGAGGTTTGCAACACTTGTAAACCAATTATGTTCGTTAAATCAGTTATCAATATGGACACTAATTATTTATGTTTTTGAGTGTTTGACCCCAAAATCCGCATTCCGGATGTGAGACTCGAAAAATTCCCATCCGTGGATGACGAAAAAAATCCCATCCGCGACATCCTTGCTCTGTAGACATGTGGTGTTGTGATTCAGGTGGTGAGGAAGGTCGTTAGTTTCCGTGCTGGACCGCTGCAACTGCCGTGAGCTAGGGACCTGCAACTGTCTCTAGCTGTTAACACAGTGATTCTTATCCTCTTCCAATCAATGAAGCGGCGTTTGTGATTCTTCTGGTGTCCAAGCTACGGTATGCTTTCGACCAGGCCCCTATTTCACCAACTTGACAATTGTCACCTGACACTGACAATTCGACATACGTTGCTTGTTCTAGAAGTTAAGAGACCGCAGTAAGCTCGGCCGAATTCACCTTCCCATGCAAACGTAGTTACGCTCTCATTTTAAAACTACGTGTTGGATTGTGGCGAAACTTTGCATATACAATGACATGAGGTATATCTATGTCTGTAATTAGTTTATATGGTTCCAGTTTATAAAACAAACGAAATAAAGCAAAAACAAGTTTTGTATGAAAAACTTAAATTCGCTGTTTTTTAACCGACTTCAAAAAAAAGGAGGAGGTTCTCAATTCGGTTGTTTTTTTTTTTTCTTTCAATGTTTGTTACCTCAGAACTCCGTCATTGATGAGCCGATTCGTAAAATCTTTTTTTTGTTCGTAAGTATATGCTTCCACGTGGGTTCCATTTTTTTGGAAATTCAATTGGATGATGGGATCCATGAGGAATTGAGGGAACTCCTCAATTATATTAGGCACGCGTGTAGTGATTTTGGTATTTTCTATTATAACTCGTGTATTTACATCCGGAAATCATAAATTGGTGGAGTGGAATTGATGATGAAGACCACAGATGACTTATGGAATTCCTCATTTATGTACTTAAAAGTACAAAAGTACCTATATCACAGATTCTGATAAGATTCCGTTGAAATAGCAACTAATGAAGTACCAAGGGTGATCCTTGTGGAATCGACGGAAGTCCTCAAATATTATCGGGTCACATACAGCGATTGGGGTTTTTTCTCTAATAATCAATGCATTTGCTCTCGGAAATCAGTTCATGTGGTAAATGGGAAAACAAATGTGGAAATGTTCTCGTGGCTTGGCGGAGTACTAAATTGAAGTCGGTTAAAACTTTGTTTTTAAAGTAAATTATCTTATTTACTATGGTATTCAGATACCATAGTTAAAAAAACAGCTACATAAACTAATTACAGATATAGATATACCTCATGTCATTGTATTATGCAAAGTTTCGTTACAATCCAACAAGTAGTTTTAAAATGAGAGCGTAACTACGTTTGTATGGAGAATCGAGCTTACTGCGGACTCTTAAGGTGGTCGCTAGGGTACTTGTGGCTCCAGCAATGTACGGAGAATTGTCGTTGTCAGATGACAATTGAGGTGGTGAAATAGGGGCCAGGATGAAGGCTTATTCTATTTGCCACCATTGTTCTACAAAAAAATTTTTCTTCGAGTATTGTTTGTCAAACATATCCATAGGTTCCGTGCCTAAAACTGATTTTTCGAGAAATATGACTTCGGAATTATACAGTGCACCCACTCTTGGCTTCAAATGACTAAGATTGTTCTGAGCACGACAATGTCATGCATGACTCACAGTTTTAGTCATAATTTACCGGTTGACTGCTCACAATCGAGACGAATCTCTAAATGTCAACCTTGTATGTAGAGTAATAATTAAAGTTGCTACTTAATTGTATGTCAGTTTTCTCACCGTAGGCTCAATGTAGCATTATGTAAATGTGGCCAGTGTGTGTTGCCAGTGATGAAGTATGGCACCGAAACGTGGTCGCTTACTATGGGCCTCAAAAGAAGGCTCAAAGTCACCCAAAGTGGAATGGAGAGAGCTATGATGCTGGGAGTTTATCTGCGTGAGAAGAGTCTAGTATGGACTGCGGTGACCGCTTAGCGCCAGTGTGGATAAAAACACGTGTTTGAAGTTCCATTTAAAGCGGGTTGCTCGGCTACCCTAAGCTAAAATCAAATATCTCAAAATTTTGCCAATTTTTTTAAATTTACTTTTTGAATCACCACATCGAAAGGCATCTTTTACAAAAGGAATTTACTGAAAATAACAAATACTTTTCAAATTATAGGCTATTATTTAATCCAAGTATCTTTTTTCAAAGAAGTGAACTACGCTTAAATCAAGTATGTTCCTTGCGTCAAATTTGAAAACAAGTATCTTGAACTGAGTACTTGCAATTCATTTAGATTACTGAGATACTTGTTTTAAGCGTAGATGTTAACTTCAGGAAATAAATCTATCACGCACATAAACGCAAGTATCTCATAATATTTTTTTTAATTCTCAGGTAGAATGTTTGTTATTCATATTTAAACTACCCTTTTTTGATCAATATTTTAACAAGTAACAGCATTAGTGAATATCGGGCAGTCAACATCGAATTACAAGCGGTGTGTGAAGTATTTTATCTTAAGTGGACAGGAGTATTAATTGATTTATTTGTACTACAATTATATAATAATGAAAAGGCGTAAAAAACATTGGAATTGTGCAGACGCTCGCCATAGGGCAAAACGAATTGTTTCGATGTGTTTGAATAAGGATAATAACGGGCGAGTGTTTTTGGGATTCTATAGGTACTAATCTTAAGTTACTACCTTAAATATTAGATATTATATTTACATTTTTTATTTAACATTTATTATAAAATATCTGTTTTCTGTTACTTGGAGTAATTATTTAGATTTATAATCCAACAATTTTAACAATCTTTTCGTCTTTTTAATTCATAGAATTAATTTGTTTGAGCCTGAAAACCTAATACAACCAGAAGATATTGTGGAACAGAAAACCTCGTCAATTGATATCACAGATAATCTATGAAATTTAGATGAACTGTCTAATGAAATTCCAAATTCTTTGACTAACGGTAGCGACACCAGCTTTATTGAGAGTAGTAGCATTGGAAATACAGATCATAGCCTAACAGAATTAGTGCCTATGCTTCCAGAAAATGATTTCTTTGGTCTTCTGGATAGAAGTCAAGTTCATAAAGGATCTGAAATATATTGTGATGAAAGTAGCAGTTTATCAAGCAACTCTTCAACAATTGTAAACAACAATCAGCCGCATTTACCTATTACTATACCCGAGACTCCTAATAATTCTGCAACGGGCACAAGCTCTACTTCATTAGATAACCATATAAGCGTCGAAAGAACAAGGAAAAGCTCGGTTAAATATCCCAAATTGACAAACACTGAAAAAATTGAGCATAACAAAAAAAATATCCCATTAAGTTAACTAAATGCAAATCGAGTTGTCGCCGAAGTTGCTATCAATTTTCAGATTCGGAACGCAAAGTAATATGGGAAAGTTATTGGCATTCATCAAAAGATGCCCGCTTACAATGGTTAGCACGCAACATACATTTGCAGCCAGGTTCCCAACGAACGACTAATAGTGATAGTAAGAAAAACACAACTCGACTTTTATTTATGGAGAATAAGCATGGCCATTCTTTAAGAGTTTGCAAAGCATTCTTTTTAAACACGTTAGGTATGAAAAATGATTCTATAATTACAACCGTTTCAAAAAAGATTGAAAAATGCCCGTTAGATATTTCTGATAAACGAGGTCGCAACGTGAAACAAAAAGTTGATACAACATTAATTAAAGAGCATATTATGCTTTACAAACCCTGGGTTGCCCATTACCGTCGGCATAATTCTCCTATGCGACGATATCTTAATCAAGATATTAATCTTGTACAACTTTATAAAGACTATACAGAAAACTATCCCTCAAAATGTTGCTTAGAAATATACCGAAGAACTTTGAAGGAAATGAACATATCTCTTCATAGGCCTCAAAGCGACAAATGTTTTGATTGTGAGATGTTCCAAAATGAAACAAATAAAGCTAAAGAAGCGAAGACTGTTTTATCTCTATAAAAAATGTGTCAAAGTATTGTTCACAAAAATAAAGCAAAAGAGGCAAATTTAAACTACAAAGAAGATGGAGAGAAAGAATCACAAGTAAATACTAAAATCTACTCCATGGACCTGGAAAAATCTCTGCTTATACCCATTATACCAGATGTAAAGGACTGTTTTTTCACAAGTCGGCTAGTAGTCTTCAACCTTACATTTGCAAGTTTGAAAAAGAATGATTCTAAAACGCCTGCTAAATGTATTGTTTGGCATGAAGCAACTTCGGGAACAGACGCAAAAATATTGCAGATGCTATTTACAAGTTATTACTTTCAGAAAGGGATGTAAAGCACTTTATATTTTGAGCTGATAACTGTACATCTCAAAATAAAAATTGGTTTCTATTTACAGCTCTCGTTACTATTGTTAATAGTCTTGAAATAGACTCAGTAACAATTAAATACCTCACAAAAGGACACACACACATGACAGCAGACGGAGTACATGGAAATATAGAAAAAAACATAAAAAAACAAAAGTACATATAAGACTAAAACCTGTGTAAATACGAGCCGAAAAGACACAGAAGTAACGACGGAAGATGTTTTTGACTGGATTAAAAAGAAAAGAAATATAAGACACAAGGATAAAAATGACAGCTTACGATTTTTCTTATTGAAAGACTTGGTTGAAGTAAAATTTGTTAAAGGAGAGAGAACATTGCTTTATAAAAAGAAATTTCAAGACGAGTATAAAGTTTTAGCCTTCTTACAAAAAAAATACTCAGTGTAAGAATTACCGAAAAAAACCAATCTTTCGGGTGGAAGAGGCAAAAAAGAAAGAAATAATGGATAAATTAGTCCCACTAATGCCGAAATATCGACAACAGTTTTGGATGCAATTAACGGAAAACTTAAATTCACTAGACTTAATTGAACACGGGGAAGTTGTTAATTCAGATACCTAACTTGTATATTTAGTGACCTGTTGTACGCAAAATTAAATTAAAAAGTAACGTTGAATGCATCACACAATGTTATTACTTTTCTATTAAAAATATCGAGTTTCACTCCAAAGTAGTTGTTTACTTACTTGTATTTTTTAACCTATCGAGATTAACTTACTAAACCTGGAATCAATCATCTCGAGTTACTTGTTTTTCCATAGAAGGTTACCTTACATTAGCAACATTAGTTCAAAGAAGAAAACATTTTTTGATCTTTAAAACGAAAATAAACGTTATATTGAAAAAAAGATCTCGTTATGAAACTAATTATTTCTTACTAGATGTAATTGTATAATTTTTTCAAACTTTGTCAGCGTATTATTTGTAGAAATGAAAAAAGTACGTTTTTTTGCTCTCCTGTAAAATTTGCCGTAACTGAGTTACTTGATTATTGCTTAGGGCAGCCGTGCTTATTTCAATAAAACAAGTAAATTTTCTAGGTATTTACACATATATTATAAAATCAACATTAACAACTAAAGAACACATACTGGCCATTAAGCACAGTCAACCACAAAACTCAGTATAAAAGTACAAAAAACGTATAAAACTAAACAAACATGCTTTTGCTCTTGACTGTACATTAACAATTTAGTAAAGTAGGTATATATTTACGGCCGTATTCATAAACGTACTACAAGCCTGTTTTAACTAAAATGGCGTTAAAATTCGTTTGTCCTTATCTGTCACTTTGACATTTGTGTTCGTAAGAAAGGGACACAGCACATTTTATTTAGCAAAGGCATTTTAAGTTTTATGAATAAGGGGGATAATGTATTTTTGTGTATTAGTACCCAGTCTTGTCGGCGTCGTAACTGCTCCTCTGGCTTTCGTAGTGAGCTGGAAATAGAAATAAAAAATGTTAACGCCTGTGCGTTTTGCCTTAGCAAATCTCTGCGAAGCATTCTGCTCTAATTAAATGAAAAGGCCCTAAGAAGCCGGCTATTGCGGTAGGTTATTAACTTATTACATTTATTTTTCATAAGTTTCATAACGCGCGACATACAGAACTACAGAGCCTATTCTACGCGTAATGGTTTTTCTTAAATTTTATCCGTCACTCCTGCGAAAGTTATAAGGCAAGGTTTTGAACTCAAATATGGTGGTTAAAAACCCATGTATAAATAATTCTATACATAACAACATTTACAAAACATGTTTACCTAAAATATTTAAAGATTTTAAAATTAAAATGTAGTAATTTGGTGCCTGCATAAAATGTTTTTAAGAAAGATTAACATATTATAATATCAAGTGTAGTGATTGCGGCATTTTCTATTATAACTCGTGTACCCCATTATTTATATAAATTTCCTCAAGTGGAATTGATGATGAAGGCCACGGCAGACTTATGGAATTCCTCAATTATGTACTAAAATTATAAAAGTACGTCACAGACTCTGATATGATTCCGTTGAAATAGCAGTGCCGAAGGTGATCCTTGAGGAATCAGAAGTCCTCAAATACCTATTATCGGCTCACGTACAGCGATTTGTTTTTTTTCTCTATTCTTCAGGATCGCTTCTGGCGGCAGGGGTGTCGGGCGATGGTCTCCCTCCGCATGGTACCCGTTCACGTCAGCCGTGTACGTCAGCGAGTATTTCTTACCTTCATCACCCACATACGAGCAGTCAGAGACCTGTCGTATTTCTAATACTAAAGAAGATTTAAATGTATACCTCCGTTTCCAGCTGTAAGCTGCAAGCTCTTGAGGATCGCCTCTGGGATCGGCGGCGGTGTCGGGAGGTGGTCGCCCTCCGCGTGGTACCCGTTCTCGTCAGCCGTGTACGTCACCGAGTATGTCTGTCCATCGTCACCCACGTAGGAATATGAGCCGGAGACCTGGAGAGAGCCTTCTTCGGGCTTCTCGCCTGGGATTACGCGACCTGGGGAAACATATTCTGGATTAAAAGATGAGAATGGACGATGAATTATCACGTTATAGGAAAGGAATATATTGTCCAAACGGGTAGTTCTCAATGTGTATAACATGTTATATGTATGTTTTCAAGAGTCTGGACTGGAGAAGGCTAGGTATCAACATCAACGGCGAGTACATCATTCACCTTCGGTTTGCTGACGATATAGTTGTCTTGGCTGAGACCATGGAAGACTTAAGTACGATGCTCGATGACCTCAGTAAAGCTTCCGAGCGAGTTGGTCTAAGAATGAACATGGATAAGACAAAGATTATGTCAAATGCCCATGTAGTACCAACTCCCATTACAATCGGACACCTTACGCTCGAAGTTGCAGACGATTATGTATCGCAGCAGAACCAAGGTAACCGATATAGCCATCCGAATCGCTAAACTTAAGTGGCAGTGGGCGGGGCACATAGCACGTAGAACCGATGGCCGTTGGGGCGGAAAGGTTCTCGAGTGGCGACCACGTACCGGAAGGCGCGGCGTGGGTAGGCCCCCCGCAAGGTGGACTGATGACCTGGTAAAGGTTGCGGGAGTCCGCTGGATGCGGGTGGCGCAGGACCGGTCACTTTGGCACTCTTTGGGGAAGGCCTATGTCCAGCAGTGGACGTCTTTCGGCTGATATGATGATGATGATGTTATATGACTATGCTTGTAACGCGGGCTACTAACGACGAAATACTCGTATAGGTGTATAGCGACAGTTTGCCTACTCGGCTCAAACGCTCATAAGTGCCCGCATGTGGGCCAACGCGACCGGACCAGTGGGTCCGCGCTGTGTCGCGTTGGCAATGCAGTTGCAACTAGTCGCTATAGCGACTAGTTGCTATAGCGACTAGTTGCTACTTGGGTGTCACAGTGTAAGCTCATAACGTGTTTTGTTAATATTTTATTATTCTTAAATATTTTAACTTAACCCTAAAGGACAATCTGTCGTTTACACCCCTGTAGTGAACTCTAACGCTGAGTGGACGCAAAAAAGGATTTTGAGGCAACATTAGGTTCAGGTTTCTTGATTCCCTGTGTAATATATATTCTTGCTGTTGTCACAAAATATATTTATTCTATTCTATTTTACCATGGAAGTGATGGAAGACGTTCCTTTTCTGAATCAATACATCGCAAGAAAACCGGTCTAACTCCAACAAGGTCTGGCTTTCCGTCTCGCTTGGAAGGCCAGATGGCAGTCGCTTTCGTTAGGCACTATCTGACGTTAAATCTTGAGATTGGGTGCCAAATCGGACCCAGGGCTCCTGGAAAGACGCTAGGATAAAGGGGATATTCTAACACGGAGGAATGAACCAACCTTGCTGCTCAGCTTTGGTGCCGTCGCTGGTCTCATACGCGTATTTGAAGCCGTCCTCGCTGATCTCGTTGTCAAACCTCAGGATCTCAGCCTGACTGCTGGCCGAAGCGCTGGCTGAGGCACTGGAGTAGCTTTGAGCCTGAGCGTTGAAGCCTGGAAGACATAGTTACGTATGTAAACATTTCCACACCCAAAAGTTGCGTGGAAGAGATTGCTAATTAGCGATAAGTCCGTCTGTTGCCTACCGTTTTATCGCTTTTGTGTTGTATTTTTCGTGAACAATAAATAATGTTTGTATATGTAAACCTACAACAGTCAATTTCAGTGATCCAGTTTTAATTGTAGATCAGATGACCAGCTTATTGGAGTGATCTCCACAAAAGTTGACCGAAGTTAGTAAAATTTATGTGCGTGTGATTAAATGACTGGTACCAAAAAGGAACAGTTTAGGCCGAAAGGAGTCAAATGCTATTCCGTTAATACCGGAACTACAAAGGAAGTCTTGGTTGAAGGGAGTCAAGTTCCGGTGTTGCCGCCGCCATTCGGCTTCAATACTGTAATATCCGCTTCCTTTCTTCCCACACTAGCGGATCCAGAGGGAGCTAGAAGCTAAGGGGCTCCTGCCCTTACCAAAATCTAACCTCAGCGGGTTCAAAATCTTGGAACCGCCTCTGTCTTCTCATAAGTATTTCGGGTGCATTAGGAAAAATGCTTTCTCGCAACTCACCTCCGTGGCCTTGTTGGGCTCCCTGGAAGGCTGAGCCTCCTTTAGGGGTCTGCAGACCAGCACTTAATCTGCTAGAGGACTTGGCGTTGGGAGGGAGGTAGACGTTGTCCAAGCGCGCCGCGGAGGCCACGGAAGCCAGAGCTAGTACGACGAACTGAAACAAACAATAATTATAAAAGATCAGGTGATGGTGGGCGTGAGTAAAATGAATATAAACAACAGTATTTGTCCTGCTTCCACTCCATAGCTGGAGAACAGAGAGTTATGTTATTCTGCCATCTCCGACTAAATCTGTCTGCATCGTCCATCTTTCGTAAACCACCTATTCGTCTGCAAGCAGAATCTAACCTATTCGGAAAATTCATAATTCGTATCACGTATTAAATTATCAAATAATAGAACAAGGAAACATTAAAACGTAATTCCAAAAATTTACATACATACACTTGAAGGCTTTATTTAAAGGTGCATTTAACAATAGTGTGTAGGTATTATAAAAAAAACTTTTAATGCTCACAGAAAGAAACCAATTAGGTATATCCCGCTGAATCCGAAAACGAGGTCGACCTCTAAATGTCGCAGCTAACGAAATTGTACAGATTTTTTTTATAGTTGCTGAATATATAAAATGCAAGTATGTATCTAGACACGCGGCAGTGTGTCCTGCCAAGTTCAAAGCCAAAAGGAACTGGCGAAGCAGCAGCTGTGTGTTATATTACACGGACCATTTGGAGCCATATGATATGACATTATCTGGCATTGCCTTAAAAATCAAATTCTCTTCCATGTTTAAGAGTCCGCAGTAAGCTCAGCCGAATTTCACCTTCCCACACAAACGTAGTTACGCTCTCATTTTAAAACTACGTGTTGGATTGTGACGAAACTTTGCATATACAATGACATGAAGTATATCTATGTCTGTGATTAGTTTATATGATTCCAGTTTATAAAACAAACGAAATACAGCAAAAACAAGTTTTGTATGAAAAACAAATTCACTCAATTTTTTACTATGATATCTGAAGCTACATAAACTCATTACAGACATAGATATACCTCATGTCATTGTATATGCAAAGTTTCGTTACAATCCAACACGTAGTTTTAAAATGAGAGCGTAACTACGTTTGTATGGAGAATCGAGCTTACTGCGGACTCTTAAGTCATTATTATTTAAATACAGGGTGTGTGAGGAGGCCTAGAATTTACTAATCAGTAATCACAGTAATCACATTACTTAACACCTGTTGAATTCAAATCCGAGAATTTAAATGTTTACAAAAAACATCCACGTTAAATTGGCTAAGTGGCTGATGGACGATAAATACACGCATATTTATTTGGTTAATCCGCTATTACTCAAATGGTTATCAATAAGTAAGAGGCTTCTTTGATTGACGAGTGGCAGCGAGTGGTTTATGGTCCCTTTCACATTTTATTAAATAAAACTTTTTTTATCACTATCATTATAAGCGCACCATACTCGAGGGACTCTCACACACATATATGACAAGGAAGTAAGCATAGACAATACCACAAGCGGAACGAGATACAATGTCAAACCTCCTGTCCTGAGGGACTAATCTACTGTCCTCAGCGCGTATAGGCTTTTTGTGTTTATCACCAGGGGGCCGATTTTTGACTTTCGGGCGCTCGTAAATTAAATAAAAGTAAATGCTAATGTAGTGTCATAATCACAGGCACTTACTTTCTACCGATAGAATTGAATAGGAGTGGTCATTACCGCAGGTTTTTCAAATTTTCTATCGTCATTTCAAAATAGTATTTCATAATTTTTGACAGTTTTCGAGTGAAAGAGTCGAGCGCTCGAAAATCTAAAATCGATCCCCTGCTTGTTTGTCACCTGTCAAAATGTTGTACAGAAACTAACATGTTCGATAAAACACGAATAAATTATAAACGACATTAGACCTCAAGAATATATTTAGCCTATTGATAGTTCTCAATTTAATGTAATTTATTTACTAAAGAATATATAAAAGATGATTAACTAGATTACATTAAAACTAAGTTAAATCGTAAAATACCGGCCAAGTGCGAGTCGGACTCGGAACTCGGAACAAAGAGTTCCGTTGAATGAAAGGTAAATTATGGTTTACGATTTATGACGTATTAAAAAAACCTACTTACTAGATCTCGTTCAAACCAATTTTTAGTGGAAGTTTGCATAGTAATGTATATCACATATTTTTTTAGTTTTATCATTCTCTTATTTTAGAAGTTACAAATTTTGAGAGTTATACAATGACTTGAGGTATATCTATGTCTGTAATTAGTTTATATGGTTCCAGTTTATAAAAGAAACTAAATACAGCAAAAACAAGTTTTGTATGAAAACTTAGATTCGCTGTATTTTTTTACTGTGGTATCTGAAGCTACCTAAACTAATTACAGACATAGACATACCTTATGTCATTGTATATGCAAAGTTTCGTTACAATCCAACACGTAGTTTTAAAATGAGAGCGTTTACGTTTATATGGAGAATCGAGCTTACTGCGGACTCTTAATTTATTTTTATAAATAATAAAAATAAATGGCGTGTCCTACCGAATGGCCGAGAGGGACGTTGGTGGGCCATTTTACGGAAAGTTGTACACTGGACTTTTAGGGCACAACCTAGATGATGATAATGACTCACATATTGTTTTTGGACCAAAATTAGAAAAGTAAAACTGATTTATACTTGATTTTCACAGTCAGTACCTAAGTACAAATACCTAAAGATTTGTGAGACTAAACACGGCAATTGGCTTCACATTTATTCCCTTTACTCCAAAGAATAGGGTGTTAACCGGTTTAGACTAAACAGGTTAATTTAATATACAAAGAACATTCGAAAATTATATTTTTTTTTATTTTATTAAATCAGTAGGTATCTATAATTTACAAAATGAATGCTATTCTTAGCCATCATCGGAAACCTTGGTAGGTTTATATGATAAACGTGACTGTTTCAAGATTACTTGGTTTTTTTTAAAACACGTGATTATTTTCGCGTTTTAAAATAATGTGTGACAGTTGTGAAAGTTAAAACCTAAGAATACAGTAAATGTGTCCCTCAAAATGCAATAGCAAGGTATACCAATAGAACAATACAACGCTCCGGTTACTCTACTAAGACAATTCACTGTTCACTAGGAAGAACTTAACTCGAAAGGTTTTGAGACTAACTATTCGCACAAGGGGTGTTTCGTACACATCTATATATCTACGATAAAATTGAAAAACATCTGTTTCCAGAGGCATCGTCTAAAAGCACAAGCTTTCAGTTTGGACAGTAACTAGTTTAAAAAAAAATGTGTAAAGTTTTGAACTAAAGAATGTTTAAAAAAAGGGTAAGCACTTATCATTTACTTTTTAACCGACTTCAAAAGGAGGAGGTTCTCAATTCGCTTTTATTTTTTTTTATCATTTTCTTTGCAATTTTTGTTACCTCAGAACTCCGTCATTGATGAGCCGATTCGTGAATATTTTTTTTGTTTGTAAGTATATGCTTCCAGGTGGGTCCCATTTTTTTCAAAAATTCAATTGGATGATGGGATCCATGAGGAATTGAGGAAACTCCTCAATTATATTAGGCACACGTGTAGTGATTTTGGTATTTTCTATTATAACTCGTGTATTTACACCCGAAAATCATAAATTTGGTGGAGTGAAATTGATGATGAAGACCACAGATGACTTATGGAATTCCTCAATTATGTACTTAAAAGTACAAAAGTATATCACAGATTCTGATAAGATTCCTTTGAAATAGCAACTAATGAAGTGCCAACGGTGATCCTTGTGGAATCGACGGAAGTCCTCAAATATTATCGGGTCACATACAATGATTGGGTTTTTTTGCTCTAATAATCAACGCATTTGCTTTCGAAAATCAGTTCATGTAGTAAATTGGAAAAGAAATGTGGAAATGTTCTCGTGGCTTGGCGGAGTACTAAGTTGAAGTCGGTTAAAACTTTGTTTTTAAAGTAAATTTTCTTAAAAAATGGGAAAATCAGTGTCAAAGAAAAAGGTTGTTCCCATTTTTTTTTCAAGTTAGTACATCTAGTCAGTCCATTAGTAGTCAGGACATGAACGGAAAAAATCTTGAACGTGAGAAACAAGTTACATGAATGAATTAGAAATAAAGAGATTTTATTATGATAAATAAGTAGCATTTACCTGATTTTGGATTATGAATAAGTTTCTGTCAAAAAATACATTTTTGGTACAAGCTTTTATTGCCGACTGTACTTTTCTTTATACCGTCATCAACTACTCATTGAGCCGATTCTAACGCTAGCCCAAACACGATGGGGTTGTGTGGTTCTATTACAGAGTTCCTATGGCCACCTTCCAGCTCCACGTCATCATAATATTGCATTGTCACGCGATTTGCATATTCGTGCAAAATTTCAGCTCAATCGGAAACCGGGAAGTGGATCAAATTTAACTTGCAAGATTTGATTACAGACAGACAGACAGACAACGGGACAGGTGAAAGTAAATAAAAGCTTGTAAAAAGAGATACATTATTGTAAATGTCCTGACCAATATTGTTTTGAGAGAGAACGTAGCAACAGCACTGTTGGTCATTGTTGACTGATAGGCGTCAGCAACTTTTTACCGAAACGTCTCAGACGCTATTTTAGTGTGAAGTTTGTAGCGAAATATATTATTCATTTTTTGAGTTTTATGTATCGTCAGAGGTATAGTTTTTAGGCAATATTTCTTTTTTTTAATCATCGTCAAATACCGATTTTCACTGTATTGTGATAATTTTATATTATAATGGACTAGGTAACCTCATACAGCGATACTGATATACTTTTTTGCCCCAAATGTCAGGCAAATTCAAATCAAATCAAAGAGAAGTCAGAGCCGGATAAAATGAAGTAAAAGATGTCGTGATAATATAGAGATGTTACAATCTGAACCGCACCCCTGACACAAGATTTGCCAACCACTTCACTTAAAACCTAAACATGTCAATTCACTGAAAACACTCACGACACGAATAGAAAGGCAAATGAACAAATTACTAACATATTTCATGATGTGTGCTCGAAGGGAGATGACACTAAAATGTGTCTATACTGAATTCTCTCGGCATATTTATACTAGCCACTGTTCGATATTCCAATGATATAGGATCGGTTCGATCTGGTACTTCCACAACATCGCATCTTTTCACATGTTTTATCGCAAAAACACTCTTGGCACTAAAGAAATAGAGTTCAAGTTTTGCGCAACTGTAAATGATGTACGAGGTTAAGTGAGTTGGAGGATGGAATTGTACGTTCAAATTTTACTGTTCCTTTTACTAACAAGGTCTTTATCTGGGTGGTAATAAAGGTGATTATTGCTTGTTGGTTTTAATGAGAACCTACTCGTTATTAATGTGAGTGTAATTATTTCATCTTATTTTTAATTGGATGTTTGTAACGAAAATAATCTTAATGGAATGCTAATTTGTTGTGCATGTAAAATATCTACATTTAGGAGGTCTATCTATCTGCTTTATCAATTTTATTTCAGTTTCAAAAAGCCAAAGAACGAACCAGTTACGAGCTTAATTCTACTTGCTTTGCTAGACAGTTAACGACACGGCTCATTTTCAAAAAGCAGTGTTAAGATGGCATCGAATTGTCTGATGTTTGAATGTATGTGTTTCTTTTTGATTTTCATTGTTGTCTCCCCTGCGGGAAAAGTGCTGCCCGCACGCCTCCTCGCCGCACCTCGGCATGCGGCTATTAACGACATAATTCGAAGGGCCTAAATGAGTGTCAAAGTGCCCGCTCTCCTCGAACCTATTGGACTCTCGAGGGATGACGGCAAGAGGCCCGATGGCTTGACGCTGGTGCACTGGAAGATGGGTCGACCCTTGGTATGCGCACGCTGGCGCAAACTCATCTTCCAGGCATACAGACAGAATCAATGCCGGTTCGGCAACATCCTCTGCCGAAGACCTCAAGCGACGCAAATATGCCTTCCTAGGCAGTGGATATTTATTTGCGGCGTTTGGGGTCGAAAGTCTTGGACCACGGGCGCTCCGACTAAGGATGTGTGTGACCAGAAGGCTGGCCTATATTTCACTCAAAGAGTTTTC
The DNA here is from genome assembly GCA_947049275.1 of Epinotia bilunana. Lineage (NCBI taxonomy): Eukaryota > Metazoa > Arthropoda > Insecta > Lepidoptera > Tortricidae > Epinotia > Epinotia bilunana. Next base: position 3,632,485 of record OX346269.1, on the reverse strand, counting down.
ATTGTCACCCAGCGTGGCAATTTCCTTCAGCCTTCTTAGTTTTGTTTAGGTTAAGTTGAAGCATTATTGTTTGTGTTAACTTGTTAAAATAAATAAAAAACCATTTTCAAATTGACATTATTTAGATTCGATCAATAATTTCCAGCTGAATATTTTCCATTTGTGCTGAAGGTGGAATCAGACGGTTCACTTTTCTTTCATTTTCTTGTTTCATTTGGCATCTTTCACTCAAAGTGACAAGTGAACGAAAAGTGAAACAAAACATGAAAGAAAAATTAAGCATTCACTCGACTCGAGTAAACATTAATTCAAGTGAACCGTCTGATTCCACCTTAAATAATGTGGGAAATACCGATGGAATGTTTTCAAAAAATCACAATGTTAGCAATATAAAACAACGTTGGTTTTGGTCGCTATTCAAAGATATTAATTTACCTCTGGTGTTGCTGGTGTCCATGGGCGGTGGTAATCGCTTACCATCAGGTGACCCGTCTGCTCATTAGCCTCCTATAACATAAAAATAAATAAATAATAATAATAATTTTAACATAAAATGTGGAATTTAATTTTCAGCACAATCCTTAAAACAAAAGCTACCAGAACGCGTGTCATTGTTGTCAATGCGATTGCAATTTGAGGTTTAACTGCAAGTACCATTAGCCATTTAAGAGTTCCAACTTGTGGCTCTATCATCATTCCGACCTAGATATAGCGGACACAGTTAAAACATTTTTTTATTATCTTTACTTTAGTAAGTTCTCTTTAACTACGTAACACAACAAACGTTCTTTCGGAACGTCCAATTCATTTCCCAAAAATACCAGTTCCTAAAATCCCAAAAGCTACCTATCGGAAATAATTTATTTTCCTTTAAAACTGAAAAGACAAGATTTTTTGCAGATATCGTTTACTCGATCGATATGCTAGCTGCTTTGACAGACGACATACTTTGAAAGGATACACATGGCTTTTTCTAAGTCTCAGGACGTGATTAAATGTATAAGTTTATAAAAGTAATCGGTTATGTATCGAGCGTGCCTCGTTAAGGCTCGACGTCTGAAGATGTACAAGGTTTGACGCCTCATTGACTATGGATGAAGCTCGTCTAAAACTGGCCATTCATGACCGCTTCAACAAGCTAATTGTAGTAGCGCTGGGCCGAAATCAGTCCATGAATGTCAGAACTGTCGCGTAAAGATATATTTTCCCCGTTGGATATCCAAACGGACAGAAAGCCATTGCGGCGCGTCAACGTGCTTTCTGAATGGACCGATCGTGAATGACAATATTCAAAGTTGAAACAATGTTCATTTCATCCATTTGGACGAATTGATACGTCCAAATGGATGTCGCCGAAACAAATGGCGAGCTAGTGAAAGTCGAAACAGTACACACGACCGACGTGGCGTGCCCGGGAAACATCCTCATCATATCAGGCGAAAGACATCCCCTGCAGGACATACGCCTCCCCCAAAGAGTGCCACAATGACCGGTCCTGCCGGAACCAGGGGTGGTGTCCGCCCGTGAATGTAGGTAATCCAAATATTACGTTGTTCCATTTGGCGCCGAGACAGGCTAGTTTTTGGTCTGTATGGTACTCCACCTAAGTTTATATATAAGCATGCGCCTTGTACCTAGTTTCAATAATATATCTTCTAGTATATTCGTGGATTATTTTTCTAATTACAATTCCCTGTTAATTGCCTAATTGACAAGTAACATGTTAACTGCCATGATAGTGAGTCAGCGATGTATAATAATAAATTAAGAATAATTTTATACCAGACTATCATTAATCACATACCTAATACGAATAATATTGGTTTATATGAGTTTTTACGGATTGGTAATCATTCCTTTTAAAGTACATACGTTTTACAGTACTAACAAAACGCCGGACTGACCTTTAGTTAAATCTAGTCCAAGTGATTTACAATCTAGACCAGAGAAGATTCTAGTCACAGTGACAAATTAAATATCAGTAAAGCAAACCACTGCAAATATTTTGCGCATTTGAATTGAATAAATGCATACATCTATATCAATGTGCACCAGGTTAATAAATAAAAGACCTAGAGAAACCCAATAAAAGATGAATTAAAAAAATGTACTAAGTCAACAAATATAACTTGTCAACAATTTCATTTAATCCAACCCAAAATTGTAGCCAGGACGTTGCAGAACGGCCACCATCATGAAAAATGGTGGCTGTTTTGTGCGAAACTGGGTTGGTACTACTCTATGGAAATAATTTTTGGGCAATATTGAAGCTTAATAAATTCTGCACAAGCCTATAGCACACAAGTCACACAGCGTTGACAGGGGACGTTTAGGAGACGAAAACAGGGACTCCGATGAACATTCGTTGAACTCCTCGTGATTTAGAGGATTGACAATTCCGACTCGAAAGTTACAACTTTTGTAAGGCGGCGTGAAGCCACGTTAGTGGGATTATTAGGCGTAGAAAGACTAGGCGTAAGCACTAGTTTTACAAAAGCTCCTGCTACGAGTATCTGACCTTCCAACACCAAGGGAAGATTAGACCGGTTTCCCCATGATGTGTTCCTTCACCGAAAAGCTACTGTTAAATATCAAATGATATTTCGTAGGTAAGTACATAAGATTTTTTTTTAAACCCCGGCGTACGAGCTAGGTTTCGAATCCAGGGCCTCCAGATTTAAAGTCGTGCCTTACCGCTGTAAATGAAAATTTACCATAAAAATTATCATCGTCTTATCTGAAGGTCGCGCGCTGCGCTTACTGTTTCTAACTGTCTACTGTTAGGCTGCACCTGTGCCGATGTCCACTAAACTAAATAAACCTTACCTAACTTAAAACTACTTTTACTTGCGACTTTGTCTACGTGAACTCCTGTATCCTTTTTGGGGAAATTTTTGGGGATGAAAACTAAACGTAACTAAAGGAATGTCCCTTAAAAAATATGCGTTCTTTATATTTTATATACGGGACTTAATCGTGTATAACCACTCACTTGCTTGTGGCAACTACAGTTGCCAATTTCGCACCCCCCTAAACTGATGGTGGCAACTGTGGTTTTATACGGAGTATGGACTTCTTTGACAAAGAAAAATAGAAAGCAATTTAGACTACCTTTTTTAAAATCCGAAATCAAGTGAGTGGATAATTAAACTAATGAATATTAAGTTTGAATTGTAAGTCGTAATGCCGGTGTGACACATACAGCACCTGACTCGCCTATGTATACGCGATTCGCGACGTTCTCGCGGTCGGTTACCTACCTGACACCACGAATTATGTGTTTTGTATTTATTAATAAGTTTATATTGATATGTACTAACAAGTCTTTAAGGTATCTGTAAAATGGTACTTGCTGCCTGCTAAAAAAAAAAAAAAAAATTACCCGCAGTCCAGAATCAACCGGCTCGCTGTGCCACACTGAATCTTCCGCGGCTTGCGCTTTCTTTTCGTCGATCTGAATTTGTGATGCGAAACCCTTCTCAAGTTGGCTCAGTTCGGGTTGCACAGGGCGGTTCCACAACACTTCAGGAGTTCAAATACCGCGAGCCATCCGGTTGCCTCTTGGACACTGCAACTACGCGTCAGTTGCTCTGAATAAGCCACTAGTAGCGAGCGCGAGCCACCCCCGCAGATTGTGGCTCGGACACGGCCACTAAACGCCTGGCCCCTATTTCACCAAATCGACAATTGTCTCCTGACAATGACCATTCGCTTTACATGGCTGCTTCGACAGGTTAAGTTGGTTGGTGGACAGCTTATTGACCCAGCAATGTACGTGGAATTGTCATTGTCAGGTGACAACTGTCAAGGTGGTGAAATAGGGCCCTGATGCTGTAATATACAAATGGCTCAGTATACAGCGGCTCTTAAAACATCAAACGAATGCGTTACGTGATCGACCTGCAGAACCAACCGGCTCTGCTATGCCACACTGACTCTCGGCTTGCGTTTTCCTGACGCCAATCTGAATGTGTGATGCGAAACCCTCCTTATACACATGCAAGGGGTTCAGAGGGGGTAACATAGAGAAAAAGCGAAGAGAACTAGAACGCCCGCACATGTATCTGAGTTTAAAGTACTTGGTTGCAAATAAATCTTATCTTATCTTATCACATTACAGCCACTAGTGGCCGCCACAAAACGCAACTACTGCTGGACTAAGTACGTAGTAAAGCGGTTCACCCCGTCGTTCACCCGGCACGAAACTAGACCTCTACGTACGCTTAGGCACAAATATATCTTGACACCTCAATGCGTACTAACGCATTGAGGTGTCAAGATATATTTGTGGGTGAGGTTTGAGGTGAGCCTAAAACAAGTTACAGAATAGGGGGGCTGGTGTGCGCCGATGCTGTATAATACATATTATATAACTCGTCCACAGTTTGTAGCTCAATATACAGCGGCTCTTAAAACATCAAATGATAGTGGGAATGCCATTTTTACCAGCTGTTTCGGTTATCATTGTCACTGGTCATAAAAAAAAGAAAAACGCTCCATTTGATTAAAAAAACACAATAGACTGCGGTCGCCTTTTTGCAGGTTGGAGGTAAAATTGTTTAGCAAATCTCTGGTTCCGAAACACTAACCTATTGCGATGCACGAATGAAATGTCACCACACGTGGTGTTGGATCTGAAAAGTCTAGATGCGGCAAAAAGGTCCTTGGAGACATTTTCAATTTTTAATTACTATATGCCTGAAGTAGGAAAAAAGAAGAATTAATAAATTGCGATATAATATGTATTTTTACTTGATTAAATATTTTATTATTACAAATTAAAGGAAAAATTTAAAATTTAATGCTCCGAGCCGAATTCAAACCTATGTTTAGTAGCGACGGGCCATGTATTTCTGATGTTCACTGAGCATCGGAACAATCTGTCTCGGTCACTAATTATTTCAATCAGTTCCCGAGTCATGTAGCGACATATCTACCTAGAAGACTTAGGCATCTTAACGGCACCAATGTCTCAAATTATATTGAGAAATCGTCAGTAACCATGCGCCCCCCTTACTAAATTATAAATTTCGTTAGCGGCGTTACTGCTTAATACAAAATAAAAAATATTTTATAGTTTGTTACGAGCCAACGTAATACGATTGTTTAAAAACGTGCTCAAACGCAGCTGCGTGAAATTCTTCACAAAAATTGCTCGCTATTCAGTACAAAATACTTTGAATATTTCAGTACATTCGTTATTCAGTAAAGAATGAAGCCTTCAAAAGAATGACGAGTGTGCTGAAATGATAGTACCCCACTTTGTGTAGAATTGCGAATAAGAAAAATAACTTCTGTGTTAAAATGAAGACTGCAAATATTAGCGAATGGTATTATAGAATACAATATATATATATGAGATGAATAACATTTATTCATGACAACAACACATACATGCACATAAATCAAAATACAAAATAGACGACAACATTGCCACGAAACGGTGCGTCGCGCGGTCGGTTGCGGAATTATCTTACTTTGGCACTTCATTATTGCTATTTCAACTGAACTTTATCAAAATCTGTGCCGTATATTTATAGTTTTAAATAGGTACGATTTCAGAAAAGCTCGGAGTTCTCTAGGAGTTCCATAAGTCATCTTTGTGGTCTCCATCATCAGTTCGACATCACCAAATTTGGGATTTCCGGGGACACTAATACACGATTTATGATAGAAAATACCGAAAAAAAAGCAATCGAATTGAGAACCTCCGCCTTTTCATTGAAGTCAGTAAAACAGTTTAAAAGGTGACTTATGATGAACCATGACAACTGGTGACAGAAAATTGATTGACCCAATTATCACGACCTTTCGTAAAACTATTGCCTACGTCCCCCCACAAGGTGGACTGGTGACCTGGTAAAGGTTTTTCACTTCACTTTGGCACTCTTTGGGGGAGCCCTATGTCCAGCAGTGGATTCGGCTGATATGATGATGATGACGTCAAATCTGATCATGCTGAGTTGGGAACATTTCGTGGCGTGTTTTTTTTGTATTTTTATTCAATGTTTTTCTTTCTTTTTTTATTTCAAATCTTGGGATTCGGTGCCAACCCCAGACTAGTTTCTTAAGGGCACTACTGGAAAAAAATGAAGGACGATGATGATCAGGATGATGATCAGGACCTATTGAAAACTTCGTGATTCGGTCCCTAGCTGTTCTAAATCACAACTATTGAATGTTGTATTACGCTTTGGCCAACTTTGAGAGCATCTTGACCTCGGATAATTAGCAACGGTTAGTAGTCCAACTGCCACTTAATCACGTTCGTATTACGAGTGCATTACAGCAATGCAAACATCGTGGTGAGCTATCGGCAATGTCACAATCGCAAGAAGCTTAGTGGTTCCAGATTCATACTTGCCTGATGCTCTTTGATTCGCTTCGACGCCTGACAAACCGGTGTGAAATATAAAAAACCGGCCAAGTGCGAGTCGGACTCGCGTTGCAAGGGTTCCGTACATCACAAGATTTTAAACATTTTTTTTTACTAACTGAGCGTTTTTGACGTTTAATAAAAATAAGCTGATTTGATTTTTGTCAAATACCGTATTAAGTCCGACTCACGCTTGACTGCACATTTCTAATAGGTTTCCTGTCATCTGTAGGTAAAGATTTTGTGTATTTTTTTCAAAATTTTAGACTCGGTAGTTTCGGAGATGAAGGGGGGGGGGGGATGGTAATTTTTTGGCTATTTTCTTAAAGTTCTTAACTAATTATTTTAAAATTACAAGAAAAAAATATTTTAAATGCACACAATGAGCTCTTTAATTTGATTTGCAACACGATAGTATATGCAAAACTTTATTTTTTAATTTACTTCTTTCCCCCCCCCAAAAGTGGCCCCCATGTTAAAAATTCATTTGTTTGCGTTACATGTTCCTCTTTGGGTCACAAACTTACATATGTGTACCAAACTTCAACGTAATTGGTTCAGTAGTTTCGGAGAAAATAGGCTGTGAAGGACGGACAGACAGACGCACGAGTGATCCTATAAGGGTTCCGTTTTTTGCTTTTGAGGTACGGAATCTCAAAAACCCACAGTTTCTCTAACGAAAGACATACTGTATACCACAAAGGTGGCCTAAAATAGCTACAGAGTGGGTGCCAAACGATGGGCACCGGCGCCGTGGTCGGCCGAAGGGTAGACGGCGGTTTTCAAAGCGACTGGCCAGAATTGGCAATAGATCGGGATAGTTGGAGATCTAGGGGAGTTCTTTGCCTAGCGGTGGGACTCAACATAGGCTCAGAAAAAAAAGTCAAGATATTGGCTGTCTCAAGAGAGGTGAGGCGTGAGGTAACAGGTGAGGTGAGAGTTGAGGTGATCGGCGTCACGCGTGACGTAATTGTTCTACAGAATTGCACACACAGCCGTCACATCAGCCCCGCTATTCAGTTACTTGTTTTAACCCCACCTCCCCCCTTACCCACTATTATATCTTGACGCCGCGATTCGTGGTAACTAAGTGTAAATCAGAGGTCTAGTTTCGTAAGGCGTGACGGATACGTGTTCAGTATAACTGAGCGCATCAGAATGAGAATCTAACTGTAATACGAGTAAATCCATCAAACCCACATCAAACCGATATTGATCGCATCACTATACGACACGTCAGATTAGTATGAATCGGGCTTTAATACTCTTTTTTTTTCAAAAAACATTTTTTTTTTTAATATTGAAAATGTGAATTGTTAAACAATACTATACGTAATTAACGAAACTGCTCACAAAATTTCACGAGAATCGGTTGAGAAATGCAACCTGTATTTAGAGGAGAACAGCTGGAAAGCGAGACATCTGGACATACAAACTATTTTTGGCCCAAGTTGAAGCATAATGAACTCGTTCGCACCACTAACTCTTTAAAAAAAAATACTTAGGCAGGTACCTACTTAAATTGTTTGTAAAAAATATAATAACATGCCAGTTTTTTTGATTATTAGATAAATAATGATTAAATTTCGGTACATCAAAGTTATCGTAGAAGAGTAACAAAGTCCCAAACAAACCTCATAAACTGTCGTGTTGGCAATCTATTAGATATTGAATGCTTATGAGCAAGTGCTAAAATAATAAGCCGCATCTACTCTTTCACACATCTATTCATCAAAATAACGATTTCGGTGCCAAAAAGCGCACGTTTCAGTTGTTAACAATTACCATTTCTTATTATCCTTATTACTCCTGCATTCCAATTTTAACCTTAACACAACGGCTTCAATACCTATTTCGTCTGCATCTTTCATCCTTGACGAATAATTTTGAAGCGTTTGAAAAGGAACTTCAAGGCGTTGTAATAGGAATGTTTTTTTGTGTGAGTGCGTTTTTAGATGATCTTTGAGATAGGATGTAGAGCACATGCCTGAGCCAAGTCCGGAACAACGGATAATAAGTCTTAAACTGATGCAATTGCCAGCATTGTCCTAAATAATTTGCTTTTGACATCATTATGAGGCTATCTAGACTAGTTCAGATGGGTTTGGGAGATGACCCAGTTTCTTTTGGATTAGTGGGACAGGTGAAAAGGACAGTGACTCCATAAAAACCTACGTCTACGCTTTTTAGGGTTCCGTACCTCAAAAGGAAAAAAGCAGAACCCTTATAGGATCACTTCGTTGGCCGTCGTCTGTCTGTTAAGGCCCTCGGAAACGCGTGAAAGTATCGAGTTGAATTTAACACCATTTACTCAGGTCTACAACGCCTTGAAGCTGTGAAGAAATCAAACTCGATCGATGCGGGTGGCACAGGATCGGTCACTTTGGCCCTCTTTGGGGGAGGCCTATGTCCAGCAATGGACGTCTTCCGGCTGATTCGATGGTGATGACATCGCTCAGTCGTCATCGTTCATGTAGGTATTGATTCGAGTGACAGAAAAGGAGATACATGAACGAACTTCGATTTCTTATCGCGTTAGCCGACGTGGTCGATACTCATCCTTAATGTGCTTTTCTACCAACGAGGCTAAAAATTAAGTTTATAAGCCACTATTTAATTACCAATAGTGCTGTCGGTGGTACCCTAAGTTCATTGTCATTAAAGTTGTTAAAGTAGATCATTTAGTAAATACTGTAAATAGCTATTAGGTACATCGCAACCATGTTTAAAGTTAAGATAATTTATTTTAAAAACAAAGTTTTAACCGACTTCAATTTAGTACTCCGCCAAGCCACGAGAACATTTCCACATTTCTTTTCCAATTTACCACATGAACTGATTTCCGAGAGCAAATGCGTTGATTATTAGACAAAAAAACCCAATCGCTGTATGTGGGCCGATAATATTTGAGGACTTCCGTCGATTCCACAAGGATCACCTTTGGCACTTCATTAGTTGCTATTTCAACGGAATCTTATCAGAATCTGTGATATACTTTTGTACTTCTATGTACATAATTGAGAAATTCCATAAGTCATCTGTGGTCTTCATCATCAATTCCACTCCACCAAATTTATGATTTCCGGGTGTAAATACACGAGTTATAATAGAAAATACCAAAATCACTACACGCGTGCCTAATATAATTGAGGAGTTCCCTCAATTCCTCATGGATCCCATCATCCAATTGAATTTTTGAATTGTCTCTCTGGTGGAGATCTACCGTTAAAATAAACAGTGGACAAACTTACTTAAGTCGATCTGGCCCCATAAAAAAAATATTTACAGACTAGCTTCCGCCCGCGACTTCGTCTGCGTGGACCCGGGATAAAAACTATCCTATATTTGAATCCCGGTTATAAACTATCTTCGTGCAAAATTTCATCTAAATCGGTTGAGCCGTTTAAGCGTGATTGAGTAACAAACATCCAAACATCTAAACATCTAAACATCCAAACATCTAAACATCCAAACTTTCACATTTATAATATTATTAGCATGTTTTTGATAGATATAAATACGGTTGTATCCAAGACTCAGACGAAAAACTCATGCTCATCACACAAATAATACCCTCACTGGGATTTGAACCCCGGACCATCAGAATGTCAGAATAGTTCTAGGTAACCCAGTAGGCTAAACGGTCGACCAAACCATTTTACACGCTTATGAAAGATTTGTTCAAGCTAAGGTAGCCTAGAGGTTCAGGCATGCGGCGGTCGTGGGTTCGAATCCCGGCTCGTACCAATGAGTTTTTCGGAACTTATGTACGGAATATTTACCGTTAGCTTTCCGGTGAAGGAAAACATCGCGAGGAAACCGGCCTTATCCCAATAAGGTCTAGTTTTCCCTCTGGATTGGAAGGTCAGATGGCAGTCGCTTTCGTAAAACTATTCTATTCCAGATCTTGGGATTAGTTGTCAAAGCGGACCCCGCGCTCCTTTAGGCCACAACCGGGAATGACGCTAGGAGGATGATGATGGAATATTTGTTCCAAATAATGTTACAGTAGTTACACAAGTGTAAATTATATCGTCACGACCTGGCAGAGGTCGGGACCTTAATGAGGTCGTTGTTTATTGAAATTAATCGCCATTGCTGGTACACTGGTGTATTGGCTATTGGAATCAAAATGACCGGTGCGTGGTACAAGTGTTAAGAGTCCTCAGTAAGCTCGATTCTCCATACAAACGAAGTTATGCTCTCATTTTAAAACTACGTGTTGGATTGTAACTCAACTTTGCATGTACAATGACATGAGGTATATCTATGTCTGTAATTAGTTTATATAGCTTCAGATACCATAGTAAAAAAAATACAGTTAATTTAAGTTTTTCATACAAAATTTGTTTTTGCTGTATTTCGTTTGTCTTATAAACTAGAATCATATAAACTAATTACAGACATATATATACCTCATGTCATGTATATGCAAAGTTTCGTCATAATCCAAGAGGTAGTTTTAAAATGAGAGCGTAACTACATTTGTATGGGAAGGTGAAATTCGGCCAAGCTTACTGCGGACTCTTAAGATTTATTATAAAAAAATGGGTAATATGGTTTACGTCACTCTGGGCGGTAAGTGAGATTTATCGCCCACGGGCGCAGCGCCAAATCACACTTCACACCCAGGAGGAGACGTAAATTTGTGTACGAACCACAGGCGGTAATGTACTATTGATTGAAGCACGCAAATTAAAGATATTGTTACTTTGTCCATTCTATTGAACTAGTCTTTTATAAAAATGAACTTTTATTTTTCATTATTTTAAAATAAGAATAAAGATTAGTACTTATGTTTACATAAAATGTGCAGTGGTAAAGTCTCAGAATTTGGACATTTTCAGAATCGAAAACTCTATGCAAAGAATAAGTGCTAGGTATATTTATATATATATATATATATATATATATATATATATATATATATATGTCGTAGAGACAAAGGGCGTGCCAGTGAATGTCGAATTATCACAACCACAAAGTGACAGCTACGTGTGGCGCGCCCGTGAAATATAACAAGTACATGCCCGGCCTACCGGTTTCAGCCGAAATGTTAGCGTTGCTACGGCAAGCACGCGTTCTATCGCAGCGCGTTTTATGCGATAGAAAGGGATGGCCACGTTTAGGCTCGTTCACCATACCTAAACAGGGTATTTGTTAACAGAGAACCATCTGTACGTAGTACCATTATTTATTCTGTGAAATTAAATTACAGCGACACAAAGCGAAGTTCGTTCGTGTAGGTATCTCCCTTTCTGTTACACATGCTGATTCGAGTGACAGAAAAGGAGATACATGAACGAACTTCGATTTCGTATCGCGGTAGCCGATCTGGTCGACACTCATCCTTAATGTGCTTTTCTACCAACGAGGCCAGAAATGAACTTTATAGGGATTTGTTAACAGAGAACCAGCTGTCCGTAGTACTTTATTTATTCTGTGAAATTACATCACCCTTTTGGATGAATCCATTTCTCGCAGAGACAAACGGTACGGCACTTAGGTGAATGCCCATTTTCACCTTTACCTCTGACCATAACTAAAGCTCTGACATAACAAGAAAATCTCCATAGTCTCATACCTTACACTCTAGGTCCCTGCCAGCCTGCCACACTCATTACCGCGCTCTTAATCACGCTGATCGATGAGGTAACCGCCATGTTTTTATTTTTGACAGTTATGTGCTAATCACGGATCGGGACACTTAGGTTAGGTACAGCTGTCTCAGTGTGAATAAACGTTCACTAAGAAAGAACTTCACTTATTGAGATTTTTTGAAACCGTTAGTATGTCAAATAAGGCACAGTTTTAATTTTTCTAATTTGTTACTAAAATTATTTGTACCTAATTGCATTATGAGCTTTGTTACCATTTGTGATAAAGAAGGCTCTGTTTGTTATCCATACTTTCTTAATTATAAAGAATCTCAAAATGTAGTGTTAGAATTTTAAATAAAATTGGTTACAATATATAAAAAAGCATGTCTATTATATACGGCTATTTTCTAACATCGTGTTAATAAAAGAATTGCTTCCGGATTCCAGATTTGACACAAGCTCTGAAAATTTGAAAAGTTATGTAGGCAAACAAGCTTGCGTACTGTGTGATGATAAACATACACTGTAGCCTATGGAAGTTTGTTATACCAGAGCAGTCACGTACACGTTACTCATCTGTAATTACATTTAGAAGTCACTGTGTTGACTGTACTTTTTTTATTGGTTGGAGTAACTGCGTTCGGAACCAAGCAGCGGAATTCGGTGGGGGTTGGCTACTTCACATATTTATTTCACGGTTCCATTCCAACTGTTTTCTGAGCGTATCAAAAGTTTTTATGCACCCTACAATTAGCGCACGTAAAAAGACAAAAAAGAGGACCAAAGGCCTAATCCTCACTGGCGACAGCTGAAGCGGCTTATACAAATTTACATAGTATTATGACGTCACAGCTTTGTCTTCGTAGTTAACCGTTGTAGGGCAAATCACCTAAATTGCTGTTTTGGTCGTGAAATACTGCGTTGAGGTACATAGTAGTAAAGTGTCAGGATTCTATTGGTATCTGTAAAATTTCTCATGGCCAAAAAATAATAATTTATTTCCTTTTTGTGACTAGATTTTTTATTTAGGTAGACTTAATTGTAATTAGCAACAGTATATTATACATTTTAACATGAGCAACCAAATCAGTGGATATCAGCCTGTATGTGGCAAGGCTTACAGTGCAGCAGCTGTTTGAACCAGTCTGTGTGAACAGTACGAAGTGTTAATTTGGCAACTTGATGGCTCTTTCTTTTTGTAATACCTAACTATATGTACCAATCCGATAAATGGACATTACTATTTTTAGCCTAGTGGTTTATGCATACGGCTGTCAAGCGGCGGTCGTGGGTTCGAATCCCGGCGCGTACCATCGCCAACTTGTACTATTATCTATTCTGTGACACAAGCCTTGATTCGAGTCGACCACGCCGCCTTGACAGAGACATGCATGCTTATGCCTTCCGCGCACGAGAAATTCAATAAATACCTAACTTAGTGAAGGTGTATTTAAATTTTATTTAGTGAGATCTTAAATGAGATAAAATACTATAGTTATTAACTTGATTCTGTCGTAAAATAATGTATTGTTTGAGTAGGCTGAGTAAAAAAAGTTAAAGACCCAACTTTGGATTTTTTTTCTATCGAGGAAATTTTAGGCAATCACGTATCGATTAAATCAGATAAACAATCATAAGTCAAGAATCATATATATCTGAAAATCAGACCTTATTGTTTCTTAATCTAGTCCGACCCCGTATCATGGTCGGCCTTATCACGCGATAAGTGACAAGATAGAGCGTCCGTCTCGTTCTATTGAACGGTGTCAGCCAGTGACGGACGCTCTATCTTGTCACTTATCGCGTGATGAGGCCGTGCATGCTACGGGGTCAGAACGGCGTTTCAAAGCACGCGATGATTTCCAATGCACCCCCTTAAGGGCACAACCGGGAATAAAGCTAGGATGATGACGATGATGAACTTTACTATTTATATAACTACTAGCTTCTGCCCGCGACTCCGTCCGCGTGGAACTCGTTCATATCGTAGCTCCATACAAACTTTCACCCAACCACTTCATCCCCTTGGGGGGTGATTTCTGGGATAAAAACTATCGTATGTCCTTCCCCAGGACTCAAACTATCTCTATACCAAATTTCATCCAAATCGGTTTAGCGGTTTAAGCGTAAAGAGGTAACAGACAGACAGACAGACAGACACACTTTCGCATTTATAATATTCGTATGGATGCTAACTATGCTATAAAAAAAAGTATGATTGTGGAACAATAAATACCTAAATAATAAGAATAGTGCGCAAGTTGGTGTCAGAGGGCACTATTACACTTAAATATAACATTTTGGTAACTGTTTTTTCCCGCTTTCATCCAGTCATAAATATTGAACTGAAGTGAACTGACACCGTAAAACGAATGAAAGGAATTTCACTAATATTAGTCGCAAACTTGATTTGGATAATTTGGTACAACACGTCAAAATTCCAGACCCGAGTTCCAAATCACACTTTCCTTTAAGGCTGTACAGTAAATCGACACTGGAAGTTTTTAAATACTTTCGCACGAGAATGATATTTAATGTGTTCTTGCATCTTGAAATAACGCGCGGGTTAAGGTCATAGCTAAGTGATATTGATCGTTATATAGGGTGGGCATATTTTTGTTTATAAATAGTTTTCAAGCGAACTTTTTTTTTTTTTTATCGATGGTTCAGATGTACCTAATGGCTAAATATATTAGTGGGGACATAACGTTGGTTTGAGAGGCATTTTATACTTAATTATAATAATAAATTAGACTGTACACGTCCCACTGCACAGGCCTCCCCTCCTGGATGAGAGGGAACGGGCAGTAGTCCCCACGCTGGCCCAGTGCGGGTTGGGGACTTCACATACACTGTTGAATTTCCTCGCAGATTTCCTCGCGATGTTATTCCTTCACTGAAAAGCTACCGGTAACTATCAAATGGCATTCGTATATAAGTTCCGAAAAACTCATTGATACTATCGACAACACAGCTAACTGACCATCGATGCACCTTAACCCCCTTATTCATAAAACTTAAAATGCCTCCGCTAAATAAAATATGCGTTGTCCCTTTCTGACGAACACAAATGTCATCGTGTCAAATAAAGACAAACGAGTTTTAACGCCATTTTAGTTAAAATAGGCTTTTAGAACGTTTATGAATACGGCCCTAAGTGTATTGTAATAAGGTTCTATATAAACACAGGATGGTCAGTTAACATTATTGTCGTTTGTGCGAGCCGGGATTCAAACCCACGACCGCCGCTTGACAGCCGCATGCCTGAACCACTAGGCTACCCGTAGCTTCGTATTCACTTCGTATTTTATACTAAAGGCGGTAAGAACAACTGGAGACGAATGTTCAATTTAAAACGACTTAATTGATTGTACCTGGTATTTCTTTGCCGATGTCCATAATACATTACGAGAACAATATTCCTTTTTTAGCGGAAGATCAAATAAACATTGGTCTCATAACAATAAGACTAGTACTTGGTTAACAAATAGATTACGATACAATACAGATACTCTATATTGCTCACCAAAATAATGCATTTAAAGAAAAACAACATACGATTGCCTACTTAAACAATACTAACGTGCAGTCTAATCGATCCGGTAATTTTAAAATTATTACCTACGTACAAAAACTCACAAGATTTCGCAAGCACTCACCTGTACCTCGCCTGTCGCGTGCCTACAATTATCTCGTTACAGAACAGGAAAATATCGATATTTTTTGTGATTCTCATAACAGCTTCAAATGCAAAATCAGGGATCTGTTGTTGAACCTTGAACCATAGTCTGACTGATTTAGTTTTAAGCCTAGATAGTTTAGTGCAGTAACGCAAAAATTGTAACGCATGCCGTTGTTGCCTATTATTAGGGTTACAATTAGACATACATAAGTACTTGATGTTCCACATAAAATGTAACATTGTTAACTCCGTTGGCAATCCTTAAATAAATAAATAAATAAATAAATAAATAAACTCTACAGGCTCTCAATTTTTTACCCCCGACGCAAAAAGAGGGGTGTTATAAGTTTAACGTGTCTGTATATCTGTGTATCTGTCTGTGGTATCGTAGCTCCGATGGAGCTCGGATGGACCGATTTGAATGCAGTTTTTTTGTGTCATAGATAAGTTTATCTCTAGTGTTCTTAGCCATGTTTCATGAAAATCTGTTCAGCCGTTTTTGAGATATGGGACTTTGAAATAAAAATGTCGGGGTTTTTCGACTTTTCTAATTTGTTATCGCATAGTAGTTACTTTAAAAAAAAAACTAATTAAGAGCGCTGCGTCCATGTCCACCAAATTTACTTATTTTATTTATTTGAACTAGGTACTGCGCATTCCTACCATTCGTCAAATAAAGCATCGTGTATGGTGGCTGCACTTTTAAATTGAAGATGTGTAAAATTGAACAACCTTTATCAGCAGATCAGCACGCGCTCTAGATAAAGGTTGAGTTGACTTGCGTCTCAATGTCAGTGGATGCACCCATTGTCGTGATGGGTGGTGAGATTAGGGCGTACACGCTTCTCACACCTTGACAATTTATTGTTATTCAGATAGCCAATGTAGCCAAACGATATGGCACGTAACTTTTAAACTGGACGTCATAGGTTCGAACCACTAAGAAATGTTATCGTATCAGCAGGCGCTCTAGATAAAGGTTGAGTTGCGCTTGCGTCTCAATGTCAGTTAATGCACCCATTGTCGTGATGGGTGGTGAGATTGGGGCGTACACGCCTCTCACACCTTGACAATTTATTGTTATTCATATAGCCAATGTAGCCAAACGATAAGGCACGCAACTTTCAAAATGGAGGTCGTAGGTTTCGAACCACTAAGAAAAGTTATGGTATCGGCAGGCGCTCTAGATAAAGATTGAGTTGCACTAGCATCTCAATGTCAGTGGATGCACCCATTGTCGTGATGGGTGGTGAGATTAGGGCGTACACGCTTCTCACACCTTGACAATTTATTGTTATTCAGATAGCCAATTTAGCCAAACGGGAAGGCGCGTAACTTTCAATATGGAGGTCGTATAGGTTCTAACCACTTAAAAAAGTTACGCGCTCTTGATAAAGGTTGAGTTGCACTTGCGTCTCAATGTCAGTGTCACTCATTGTCGTGATGGGTGGTGCATAGATGCTCGCACCTCGACAATTTATTGTTATTCATATAATATAGCCACAGTAGCCGAGCGGTAAGGCGCGCAACTTTAAAATCTTTCAATATGGAGGTCGTGGGTTCGATCACTAGCCCGTACCACAGGTTTATTAAAAAAAAAGTTATTGTATCAGCAGGCCCTCTAGCCTCCTGTGACCCAGGGTAGGCTTTAGTGCTTTTGAATTAGGAACTTTTTGATATTCAGTAAAAGTTTTAAAGTCAATTTGAAATTTGTACAAAATATTGTACGCGGGGTCTTAGAAAGCTAGATAAAGGTTGAGTTGCACTTGACTGTCAATGTCAGTGTCACTCATTGTCGTGATGGTGGTTAGATTAGGGTGTAGATAGGTATCTTCTCACACCTTGACAATTTATTATTCATATAGCCACAGCACTTGTTTTTCAATCCAGAGCTCGTTGAATGGTCGAAAAGCCTATAAGAGTCAGATAAATAAGTTAATTATACGCGTTTAGTCAAAATAGCTAGTGGCTCTGTAGGCTGTAAAACAGGCGACCGTCTGTTCTCAAAGAAAAAAAAACCGGCCAAGTGCGAGTCGGACTCGCGCACGAAGGGTTCCGTACCGTTGTATGGGAGCCCCACTCTGACTAGCACTTGGCCGGTTTTTTAGTATTTGTAGTTATAACGGCAACAGAAATACATCATCTGTGAAAATTTCAGCTGTCTAGCTATCGCGGTTCTTGAGATACAGCCTGGTGACAGACAGACGGACGGACAGACGGACGGGCAGACGGACAGACAGCGAAGTCTTAGTAATAGGGTCCCGTTTTTACCCTTTGGGTACGGAATCCTGAAAACGAACAGGTGACTCGACAATAAAATACTATATTATAACTATCGAACGTGCTCACAGAATTCCACGAGAATCGGTTGAGCAATGCGACCTGTAGAGGGGAACAGCCGGACAGCGGGACAGCGGGACAGCGGGACGGACACCGGACAAACGATTTTCGGTCCAAGCTCAAGCCTAGAACCACAGATTGGTTTATTTTTATTTTTGGGGCTCTCACTGAAAACCAGCGTTACGGTCCCCATGAAAACATGCTGAGTGAGGCTCCCATTTGGCACATTATTTATGATTTTTCCGTGTTTTGTATGCTAAATAAATAAATTCTTATTCTTATTCTTAAATTCTTAGATTACATAATATGATAAAACTTCGTTCGCTTCGCTCGCTCGTTCGTTTATCCCATAGATATCTAGGAGAAATTAACTCTCTATTCTCGTGAGTTATGCAAAATATGTCCGTTTGAAAAAGATTCATCGAAAATAAATCTAGGTACCTCTATCACTTTCTCCTTCATCAAAACTGAAAGTGACAGCACAATTTAAAAGTTTAAACTAAGCCTTTACCGTCCGATCCCACCACGTGTCAACATTAATCCTAATTTAATAAACAGCCGGACAATTCGACCTTTTGTACATGAAACTTGTAAAGTTACGTCACCGTTATGAAATAACCTTTTGACCTTTTCGATTGTATAATAAGTTCACGTATGCGTTAATCCTAATCTTGATAATCGGACGGTGAAGTTTTATATAGTAGGTTGCGAGAGATGGATTGTATACAATTTATGACTAGGGACCTTGAAGACCAAACCACTCAGCACATTGTGGAGCGCTGCCCTAAGCGACGTTATAAAGGCGACTTAGAGGACCTCTACACTAACTTAACATCTGACGCGATCGACTGGCTGTGCGACCTGGCCCCCTATTTCACCAACTTGACAATTGTCACCTGATACTGACAATTCGCCATACATTGCTAGTTCTAGAAGTTAAGGTGGTCGCTAGGATACTTGTGGATCCAGCATTGTATCGACGGTTGTCGTTGTCAGGTGACAATTGTCAAGTTGGTAAAATATGGGCCTGGATGTCGATTTATCTATATACGAGTATATAAACTTAAAAGTCCTGACTGACTGACTGACTGACTGACTGACTGACTGACTGACTGACTTAAATCAACGCCCAGCCCAAACCTACTTGAACCTAGAAAGCTGCTTTTTTCACAATAGGTAGTTTATATAATGTTAACACCCACTAAGAAGGGACTTTTAAAATTCCACCCTCAAGGGGGTAAAAAGGGGGGTTGAAAGTTTGTATGAGGATGGAGTAAAATTTTAAGTGAGAGACTTGTAACTTTGTGTATGTACTCCTTATTACGATACAAGAAAAGTGATTTTAGGGTTTTGGAAAAGCGGGTTAAATAAGGGTGAAAAGTTTGTACGGGTGAAATTTGGTATAGAGATAGTTTGAGTCCCGAGAAACGCCATAGATTCGTTTTTATCCCGGAAATTAGGGACTGATCCCTAAGGGGGTGAAATGGGGGGTGAAAATTTGTATGGAGCTACGAAAAAAACGAGTTCCACGCGGACGGAGTCGCGGGCAGAAGATAGTAGTATATAAGCATACAATGTATACGCCATACGATTCAATAATAAAATAGGGACCAGTGGAGGAGCGCCCATACAAGCCGATTGCCATCGGATTCCTTTTTGTTTTTTGATCCCCGACAGTTGCTATTATAGACCGCACCCAATACTGCGGTCATATTGCGTGGTTGGAGGGCAGCCTGGGGAAAATGCAGGGGAAAACTCCGGCACGACCACGCGGGGCAGTTTAAACACTGGAATACTTTACGAATCTACGCTCCAGTGAGATTGGTTCAACAGTATTAATCGAATCTGGGGTGTTAGGGTATCGAGCTACTGGGAGTTTTATCGCTGGTTCGCTAAAACTTAGCCTAGCTGAAAAGAGTCCAGCAAGAAACTCAGCTAGGCCCGACTGGAGTCGGACTGACCCTACCCGGTACGCGGCGGTACTGGGACGAATAGGGACTATATGCGTGTCTATGTTGTCGCGATCTTGCGGGAACGCCGAAGCCACCGGCGTGCCTATAAGTTCTTGCTATCAAACTCATCAAAAAACAGTCCTTTTTTGCTCCGGTGAAAATTCTCACGCGCCTCCACTGCTAAGGGACCCATCGTATGGCGCAGCCAGCCGTGGCGGACTGCAAATATTATACTGCAAGCTGTAAAGCTGCTACGAATTTTCTGCTTGGTAGTACTATTATTAGGTTGAATCGGCCAGCGGACCCATCACGACCAGTGCCAATGTTCCCGCAACTCTGGAGCCCCAGATCGTGCGGAGCGATGGTAAGCGCCCCGACGGGATGTCGTTGATTCCGTGGAAGATGGGACGTGCGCTGGTGTGGGACGCCACTTGCGCTGACACCTTGGCTGCGTCCTATCTTCTTTCAACTAGCAGACGTGCTGGCGCGGCGGCAGATACGCGGGAACGAGCAAAGGCGGTGAAGTACAGTTGTCTCGGCACCCTGTACGAGTTCGTTCCGTTTGGTGTCGAGACTCTTGGCTCGTGGGGTAAAGGCGCGCGTGGGCTTCACGGGGCGCTCAGCAAACGCCTGAAGGAGGCTATAGGCGACCCTCGCGCGGGCAGCTTTCTCGCGCAGAGACTTGCAATCGCAATTCAGCGCGGGAATGCTGCCTGCGTGATGGGTACCCTGCCAAAGGGTCCAAATTTAGGAATTATTTAGTTTTTGTTATGTCGTTTTTAAGTTAGAGTTAGTTTTAATTTTAAATCTAGTTTTAATGTACTTTTGTATTTTATATATCTTAAGTTATTATGTTAGTAATTATGAATAGTTTTAATATTTTGTTCACTTGTTTTTAGGAAAATTTCGAAATTGCAGACGTGGTTTAAACCATGTATGGCGTCAATACTACGTCTGTCATACTCATATGATAGGTGTGCAGGCCGCCATACACACTATACAGAGCCGTAGATAGTACATGTACACGTGATAATTCACTCACGACCTTCTGAAGTTCGCTACTCTTCAATTTTACATTTCTGAATGAAAATTACAATTTAGGGAGAAATAAAACCATGTGTCCCTTTAAAAAAAATCTAGCGAACTATGTCGTTAAAATGGCCCACTTTTGAACAATTTCAATGTCGTCAAGGTATATATTCCAACATTTACAATCGTCTCGGTCGGCTAGCGCGTTGTTGGCGTCGAATTGGATTTCAATTCGTTTTGATATCCAACGGGCCGCGCCTGTTCTGAAATCGGGCCTTAAAGTGAAATAATTCCGTAATACTTATTTATTCCTAGCCTGAATTTAGTTCCCAGACTTGGATTGCGTTTTAAACTAGAATATAATAATTAACAATATCGTGAAGTAGGAGCATTACTACAACTTGGGCCAAAAAGACGTACAATACACGTAAAACGTGTGACATACGTCCTTAGGGCGGGGACGGACTAGTGTTGTAATAATCGTGTCGATAATCCCGATCCGTGTGACGGCTAAATCGATATATATATCCGTAATCGAGGTAGGGATGGGGGAGTTTTCGTTTATCGATTTTAAAACTACCGCATTCTTTAAATGTCGTGTTACGGCCAGTGGACTCTAAGATATGCTCCGCACATAGTGATGTGCCGGGGAATATTCCCGTATGGGAATTTCCCGGGAATATTCCCTTGTTCCTGGGAGTATTCCCCAAAACTGAGAACATTGAAATACAAATTCGGCAAATTAAAATAGTAATAAAGGTCAGTTAAATAGAATAGTGTCCCGACAAATGAAATTCCTTTCGCCAAAAACTGCATTTATGTATTCATACCGACTTCACCTTTTAACATTTAATATGTGAATATTTTCATATTTTGTATTTATATTTCTTTTGTGATTTTTTTATTAACTTGTCATAATTTGTATCGTGTTTTGTTCGTATTTTCGATTATTCTCGGAATATTTGGGAATATTCTTGGAAGTTAGGGCACGACGGTAGTTAGTAGGTACTAATCGTTTGTTAATTTTCACTCCTATTAAAGTATCTCATCAATTCATCATCCTCTTAGCGTTTTTCCCGGTTGTGCCCAAAACGAGCCCTGGGTCCGCTTTGACACCTAATCCCAATATTTGGCATAGGCACTACCCAGAGAGAAAAGTAGACCTTATTAGGATTTGGCTACTAAATTCACCGGTGGCTAGCTTATCCTTATCTATTTTTATCGATATACCGTTCTATCACATCTCTATAGCCTGACCTTTCACATGCAGGGGTCGAGAACCTTTTAATATAATTATTTATTTTATGCACACTATTAAAGGACCATAAAACAAACATAAACTGCATACAATTGTTGGTTAATGGGACCACAAAATGACCAATTAGTTTATTTAAGTTACGTTGGAATTTGACCTGCAGAAGACCTTACGTGTATCTTCATGTTACCCGCTTAGACTTTATTTAATGTTTTTGTTGATGATTTAATGTTGAACAATGATATTTTTTTCATGATGCCTGCCTCAGACGAAGAGAAAAGATAGACAGAGCATTACGAATAACTCAGTGAATCCGGTTTTCAACCAAGCCAAATAAGTTTAGCAGACGCTCACGCACACATATACAAACAAAATTGCACAAAACTCTTCAGCTCGTGTCGCAATGCTATCAAGATCATCTATTTCGAGTTTTGTACGATTGAATTTGTTTATGTGAGCGTGAGCGTGTGATAAACTTATTTGGCTTGGCTGAAAACCAGCTTCACTAGGTTGTTCGTCATGCTCACAGTCTATCTTTTTTTGTCGGTCAACCTAAACTACATCAAGTTTATAGAAATAATATACCAATTTCCCCCAGTTTGAACATCGCGTGAAGGTTTGGCGCTGTACCTAATAATCTTTATTTTTTCTTCTATAACTATACTCGAAAATTACATCTAACTGCTGCAAAAATAGTGAATTTTCTTGTTACTGACACGCAAATATTATAAGTAGATTTTTGTTTTCTTTTTAATTTTAATTTTTCGTCAGATTAGTGGGAATGTTGGGAGACCTGCTGAATAAAAGTAAGTCAAATCCTAGTTGACCACGTATGGGTTTCATGTAGGTACACTTATTACGTCACCCCAGACCGTAAAGCTGCAATTACATTTCACTACCCGAGGTTGGATTTTTAGACTCAGACACGTACATTCATGCTCATCACACAAGTATTTGCCCCTACCGGGATTCAAACCCAGGACATTCAGCTTCGTAGGCAACGTCACTACCCACTAGGCCAACCGGTCGCCTTGATGCATAAAACACTAACTTTGACACGGGAAACTGTAGTTCTTTTATTATAAATGTAATGTAATTTTATAATTATACTGAATGGTAAGGTCACGGTCAACACCTATGACTTGTTGAGAACAAAGAATCTTGTGTCCTCGTGGGTCTGCATTTTTTTGATGCAGGAAGGAGGTTTTAATCAAACAAAACTATATTCCCATTACCCAAGCAATCAAACAGATGAATAATTTAATTCTTTAAGCAATCATTTAAATAAAAGTTTTTTAATAATGAGGTCGTTACTCTCTATTTTTCTAAACTTGGGCACTTGTTACATGAAAACCATAATAGAAGGGAAGTTAGAGTGAAAGAGAAAAAGAGGGAAGACCAAGAAGATCGTTTTACGAACCAAATCAAAGAAAAAGTAAACAGCGTGTCGTATCAGGATGTCAAGAAGTAAGCTGAGAATACAGAGGAATGTAAATTGCTCCACCGACAAGAGCTTAGCTCTTAAATATATGAAAACTTGGGTAAATAACATTTTATTGGTATAAATTACAGTTATAAAAAAAGAAAGTTTTAGAAATAAATAAAGCTATTCAAATTTCACATGGTGGGCGCCCACACTGCCCTTTAGATTATCAACTGTTGTTTGCAACATTCCGGGCATACTGCTGCTATCACTTATCACTGCAACTTTAATATTTTTTATAATATGTAAAATAGTTGTCGACCTCTGACCGTAGGCCAGGTGTGCGCAACATTTGGGGCACGAGTTCAAGTGTTACGCTAAGCACTTACTATCACTTCACACAACCATCTGTTATTACAGAACGTTGCTAAAACAACCTATTATCGGCCTAACAGAAAAATGCCTCATTATGTATACCTACTTGCTGCCTGCGACTCCGCGTGGTACGCGTTTATATCTTAGAGTGATTTCCGGAATAAAAAATTATGCTGTCCTTCCCGTGACTCAATCTTCAACAGCCAGAGTCGCCAAATATATCACTCTTATTCTTACAGTAATAAAGACGTGTACCGAAATATTTATTTATTTACCATACATACATTATGCGAATACATTTGACTTAATGGCATTATTACATGCGAAGGAAAACGACAGCACTGACGGTATCCGTTAGTCCCAAACTAGACACAGCCTGCAGCTTGGGCACCAGTGGTACAGATTTAACAGTTAATTTTTACATTTAAACAATAACTTAAAAGTTAACAAAGAGGCAATGTACAAACGACAACACTGTTAACTGACCATCCTGTGTTTATATAGAACCTTGTTACAATGCACTTAAGGTGCACCGATGGTCAGTTAGCTGTGTTGTCGATAGTATACTACTCAAAAGAAAATAGGGGCCACAAGTATGGTGATCGTTACGAGAAAATTATATTAAACAGTAATTTATTTTTTTTCTAGCTTTTAGACTTGAACTCCAGCGTGAAAGAGGTTAGATTCTGCCTTCAGAATACATTCGTATCCTTATACGGGAGTTCAATAATTAGCCACTTATCAATTAGTTTATGTCCAATAATTACAAGGCCCTTATTTTGTTTTGAGCAGTATATATGTCTTAACAACTACGAATTGTATTTTCATGTGTATATATTATGTGAGATTGATTGTGTTTGTTTGTGTATGTGATGTGCGTGGGAGTGCGTGCGTGCGTTTGTGTTTGTTTGTGTATGTGATGTGCGTGGGAGTGCGTGCGTGCGTTTGTGTTTGTGTGTGTATGTCTACGTTAGGTGCGTTTATGTTTGTATGAAATATTTGGCTACTTTGGCTGCTACTAACTATACGATGCCGACTTGTTTTTGGTGTACGCGCACTTTGCGTTATTCCCAGTTGTGTTGTTGACCCCGGGGTCCGCTTTACACCTAAATCCCAAGATTTGGCATAGGCACTAGTTTTACGAAACCGACTGCCATCTGACCTTCCAACCCAGAGGGAAAACTAGACCTTATTGGGATTAGACCGGGTTCCTTACGATGTTTTACTTACATAAGTTCCGAAACACTCATTGGTACGAGCCGGGATTGGAACCCACGACCGCCGCTTGACAGCCGCATGCCTGAACCACTAGGCTACCGTAGCTGCCACACAATGCTGCACAGAATGACAGATAAATAACAGATAAATAAAATTCGCTACAAAAGAAACTGAAGTACCTAACCTGCTGTAGGTGTCTGACACCTCGGCATAATGCTGAGTCAGCGACCGAAACACTGCCGCAACGACACACAATATGTATCAATTGTATTGTAAGTCCACTCCATTTGTCTCTGTGTGTCTTTTGTGTAATAACTAAATGTCTTCTTTCTTTATTTCGCTTATTATTTTTGGTTTGTTGCGGGCCTTTTTAAGCCGTTTCGATTATGAATTGTGGTGTAAATCGTAAACTTAACGTTATATAGGCTATATTATATTAGTATTATCAAATCCCACATTGTAATAAAGCTATTGTTTGCCAAGTGTTGCAATCTTCTTGTTATTTTTTCATGTAATTCGACTTGCTAATGACAACTCATAGTATATTATCGCAGACATGATATATATATGTTTAAAGAATATCTGCCTTTATTGATTGCTCTCTGTGAGGTTGTGATGCAAAATAAATTGAATTTTAGGTACGTGAGTTTTTTCATTGACGAGATACTACTGTCAAAAAATTAGAATGGTGGCAAGTATTATTTAATGCATTTCATCACATAAAGGCCGTTTTTAGGGTTCCGTAACTCAAAAGGAAAAAACGGAACCCTTATAGCATCACTGTCAAAACCTTTTATCTCGAGAACGCATGGAGGTATCGAGTTAAATTAAAACCATAGACTTAGGTCTACAGTCTCTTGAAGTTGTGAGAAAAACAGACTTCTAAGTTAACGTAAAATAAAGATACGGCCGTTTATGCCCCAAAAAGCGTATATTTCGACATTCAATGGCATCACAATTTAAATAGGGTACCTTTACCTAGGTACTTTCCGTTGACCTGGAACTATGAAATTTGGCAAGTAATATTTATACCACAATGTTTACTACAATATAATATAATTTATTCCCATAATCATCCATTGTAGACGGTACCTAATAGGTACTGCTTGTACGGAGAGATCCTTTTCAAAAAACTTGCCTTAGCAACAATAGGGAAGATGCAATATTTTCAATTTTGCTTCCATTTGAAAGAATCGCTTGTAGAATAGAACACGAAAGTATTAAAAAACCGGCCAAGTGCGAGTCGGACTCGCGTTGCATGGTTCCGTACATCACAAGATTTTAAACATTTTTTTTACTAACGGAGCGTTTTTTTACAAGTTGCGCAATTGCAAATCTGTGGCGAGTTGCGTTTCCGACGGTTCGAAGGTGCTGTGCTGGTGGGTTAAAGCAATGTCGTCAGCGTAGACAAATTTTCTGGACGCCGTCTCTGGAAGGTCGTGGGTGTACAGATTAAACAGCAGTGGTGCCAGTGTGGATCCTTGTGGAAGGCCGTTCTGTAGTTTTCTAGGACGACTCTGCTTATCTCCTAGATGGAGGACAAACTCCCTATTACACAGCATATTTATTATTAGGCTAGTGATTCTTCGGCAGGGTACAGCTTTCATTAATTTATAATGTAGTCCATGCCGCCATACCGTGTCGTAGGCTGCAGATAAGTCCACGAAGACAGCTACTGTTTTTAGTTGTTTTTGGAATCCTGTCTCAATATGCGTCGTGAGGGACAGTACCTGATCTGTACGACCCTTCCTGAATCCCGCCTGCTCCACGGGAACGACTCTTAATGCGGTGCACAGAATATATCTACATGCCAAGTTTCACCAGTATAGTTCTTATAGTTTCGGAAATAAGTGGCTGTGACATACGGACGGACAGACAGACATGACGAATCCATAAGGGTTCCGTTTTTTGCCATTTGGCTACTGAACCCTAAAAACCCCTAATCTCTTGTAGTTTCAGATGTTCCTTCACTGCCCCGTTTGAATAATACAGCCTGTACCTATATAGTATAGTGTAATGAAACGCGTTTCCAACGCGTAGGTATAAAAGGTTTAAAGCTACTAACTAATGTCGATTCTTTGACGAAAATTACTGAAGGTTAACATTTTTAAGGTCAACTCAGAGGCGGCTCCATTCGAAACACGCTACACACGTATTGACATCAGATACGAACCGTATTTAATGGTTTGCTTTCACTCCCACACATTAGGTTGTGCGTTAGGGCAAGCGAGAGCGTACGACTCAATACGATTTCAATACAATCACAATACATCAGAAGACTATGCCAGAATTGATCTCATGAGATGTTACGTATGAGAATGCGGGCTATTAGAAAACAATCAAATTGTTTTACTCTTGGTATGACAAGGTCACGAATGTAAATGCTGTGTAACAAGACATTATTTTTAATTTCAACTGGCTCAAAAAGACCTTTTTCATTGGTTGATTATTATATTAAAACTAGCTTCTGCCCGCGACTCCGCGTGGGACTCATTTGTATCGTAGCTCCATACAAACTTTCACCCCCATTTCACCCCCTTAGGGACTGATTTCTGGGTAAAAACTATTCTATGGCCTTTCCCGGGACTCAATACTTACCAAATTTCACCCGTACAAACTTTGCTCCCCAATTAAGCCGCTTAGGGGTGGGTTTATACAAAACCCTTAAATTACTATGGCTTCTGGGGTTCCGTAGTCAACAAGGAACCCTTATAATTTCGCCATGTCCGTCCGTCTTCGGCTTAGCTCAGTAATCATTACTACTAGAAAACTGAAATTCGGCATGGGTATATAAATCAATCACGTTGACAAGACAGTAGAATAAAATCTTGAAAAAAAAGGTCTAGGGTACCTCCCCTACACCCAAAGAGGGGATGTATTTTTGCTCTCGTTAACTTCACAGAGTGGGGTATCGTTGGATAGTTTGTTCAATCAAAAATATGTTAGGTTTATAAAACCATTTTTCAACTTAGTGGTTCGTTTGCGAGACATTGGGTTTTAAAACCCTAATTGTTGCTCGAGTCATGCCCCCCCCCTGCCAGCTAAATGGCTAGTAGACAATAACAAGTTACCGAGGAATAGTCGACCAATTTAAAATATACTTACTTGAAAAGGCCAACTTTCGTACAAATTCGGCCGACGCAACCGCACTAGTTACTTGTCGCGTGTCATTTTCTGTAACAAATACAGACAGGCAACTACGGAACCCTACACTGCGCGTGGCCCGACACGCACTTGGCCGGTTTTAATTATACTACGATGATGGCAAGCTAGCATACATACAGCCTGCTAGATAAATGAACTAAAAAATGCAAAAATGTTACCTAGTTCATTGAGCATTTATTCATATTAGCTGTAAGTATTCTACAAAAAAAAAGAACAACCGAATTGAGAACCTCCTCCTTTTTTTGAAGTCGTTTAAAAACAAGGAATAACATCAAACACATCTTGACATCTGAGATAATTAAAATGGGTAAAATAATAAATCAAACCTTACTTACCTTAATAACATCGAATCGCAATTATGAAATACGTACAAAAAATGCTACATTTCCGCCAGTCTCTTTGAAGATACAAATACAAGTCGACCTTTATTCCGCCTAAGAGTCCATTACAAGATTGAACAATTTTTTTATTTTGTATCTAGTACCGATCTTTGTAAACAACATAATTTGTATTAGATGCCGACGAGTATTGGTAACGAGCGGTAAAGTGCGACTCTGAATGCGTGCTAAGGGTTTTCTAGAGCGAATACGTTTTTCTAAAATACGTAATAGTAGATATCTTAGCGTTACCCTCATTAGATTCCGTAGGAACCTGGAGGGGGTATTGGTAAAGGCACGTGGAAGAAGTAGATAGAGCCTTATGACTGTAAATGTAAAGTGTTTTAGAGAAATAAACAGTTTTTTTAAGTCAAGGACAGGTGCTAGTTATAACGATATACTTTTTTTATTTTATTTTTTTATACAACGACGGTGGCAAACAAGCGTACGGCCCGCCTGATGGTAAGCGGACACCGCAGCCTATAGACGCATGCATCTCCCGCCGACCTTGGACGTGTTTGAGGATTCGCCATGTCGACAGTTGAAGGAACAAATTCCCTCGCTCTCAACACAATGCATCCTCGGGAGCTCTGGTGACCTTGCTCACCACCAGGAACACAACACTACTACAGAGCACTTGCTACTACTTAGTAGTGTTATTATGGCTGTGGTCTTCTGCAAGGCGGAGGTACTTCCCCAGTTGGGCTGCTCCAAGTTCGAGCGGGATGACATTTCGCTGTGCCCTACCTCACCAAGTACTTGCATATAAATATTGTGTCAGAATTGCCGCCCATGCGAATCCGCCCTCGTAATTATTACAAACTAGTTCTGCCCGTGACTCCGTCCGCGTGGAACTCTTTTACATCGTACCTCCATACAAACTTCCGCCTCCAGTTTCAATTCCTTTGGGGATGATTTTCAAAATAGAAACTATAATATGTCTTTTCCCGGGGCTCAATCTCTATGCCCAATTTCATCTGAATCGGTTCAGCCGTTTAAGCGTGAAGAGGTAACAGACGACAGACAGAACGACACGCTTTCGCATTTATAATATTAGTATGGATAGCGCAGGCGAACCACGGAATCATTATCGTCCTTCCAGATAAAGATAGGCATTTTTTTTTATAAACCTTCAGGTTGATTTTATATACCTAAACCTACTGGTAAAAGGTAAAAACACATTAAGGGTCTTCATTATATGACTAGCTGCCCGCGCAGCTTCGCCCGCATCTTGCAAAGCACATACAAACCCGCAGGATAAAATATAGCCTATGTCCGTCCAGAAAATCTGAGATTACGCCTTACGAACTATGTACAATCTGACAGACTTTGATTCTTCTAAAACTTTTCGTGATTTCAAACTATAAATTGAATAGATTAAATAATGTATTAAATCATTAAATGCATTTTTCTAATTTGGGCCAAATTTATTGCCGGTGAGTATATATTGGCACCCATCGTCATCATATCAGCCGACACACGTCCACTGCTGGACATAGGCCTCCCCCAAAGAGTGCCAGTGACCGGTCGTGCGCCATTCCGATGTAGATTTTTTCGATTAATTCAAGGAACCCTGTAATCTTAACTTGTCATTGACATTGTACTGGTTGGTTGTGAATGGCATCATTCAAGTGATTTGCTCCAAATAGTCTGTCATTAAGCAGAAATTATTATTGAATTTGATTTTAATTTATAGTTACTCGAATACATCGGATTCCTACGTTTGATGTTCTAGGCTGAAGAACAGGTAATTGTGCAGGTTGGGTGCGTAGCGAAGAGAGTTAGCGGGAGCGGAAAGCGGAAACATAATAATGTATAGAAGGTATTATGACCACTTGAAGGTTAGCTATTGGTAGGCGAAATGGCTGAAAAAATACATAAATATAATGTAGGTAGTGTGTAGCGTGGTGGCAAATTTCACATAGATAGTAATGGAGTCGTTGTTCTTTACTAACTTTGTACGACTAAATGAATAAATTATTTATTTCATTTATATTTTTAGAGGAATGATTACAGGAACACCATCAATTATTACGTTGTTAAATGTATGGTATATTTTATTATACAAACTATATTAAGAATTTTAATTATCTTTTTTGCAATTTATGATAGGTACACGAAACATTTGATAATGCGGTCATTCCCATGCCATATTTTTTTAGCGCACAAAGTCGTAAATGTAGTTCGCAAATTATGCGAACACAATGGCATCTCTGGTAGACGAAGCTTGAAGTTTTTGTGGGAAGATAACTTGACATTTCGCAAACTTGTATGAAAAAAACATTTTTAAGTTACTCCACACTCAAGAGTTTGCCTCTTAAATATAACATAACGATGATGATGCCCATTTATATGCGCAACGACATTAAAAGTCAAAGGGGTACAAAGTTCGCCTTTGTACTAAACTTCTCGCTTTTGTCTTCGTTCTTTGACGACCGGTTTAGCCTATTTGGTAGTGACCCTGCCTACGAAGCTCCTGGGAGAGCTTACAGGGATTCGAACCCAGGACCTCTAAGGCGAGGTACTGGTTTCGAATCCCGGTAAGGGCATTTATTTGTGTGATGAGCACGAAGGTTTGTGCCTGAATCATGGATGGTGTCTTTGTTTTTATGTATTTATTTACTATCATATCATATTGTTTATTCAGTAATAATCATACATTGTCATTTTCATTGGTTTATATAAGTATTTTTATCGTCGTCTAGTACAGTCGGCCTCATAAGTTGCTGAAAACCTAAATGTTTTGACAACTTCATATGGCAGTTTAACATGACGTTTAATGCGACACGGTACAAAGGTGTTAAGCCCCTTATCGAGTCTGACCGTACTGATAGTACAATTGGGACTAGGTCAATTTGTGTGGGATTGTCCACATTTTTTTCTAGTTTTATTTTGTACAATAAAGATTTATTTTTACTGCTACTAAAAGTGTGTACCTACTTCCAAAATGGACCAAGTTTGTTTCCCCGCTCCGCTCATCAGTGCGCGCTGCCCGCACGCATGCAACTGGAGCGCCGACCATCTCCGCTAAATGTCACAGCCTTGCGCGCGCGCAGCACGAAAGCTTAGAACATCTTCTAAAACATCCGTTTATTTTATGGAATTTCATATTTGCTCTAATATAAGATAGGTACCTATATATGATTTATTGCTGCCCCATTCGAAAAGCTAAATGATGTGATGAAAACTTGATTGATTAAAAACTTAAGTTGGCGCTCACATTCATTCGTTTCAAATCAAAATACAAGACGAGGATGACGAGGACAGTTTGAACTAAATAGATCTCGCGAAACTGGCTTTGTGCTTTCGCGAGATCTGGCCTAGGTCTGAAGTTTCGCGAGACTGCGTTCCGCAGAGGTGAGCGTAAACCGAGTTTACTGCACCAGTAAGAAGAACAGAGGCTCTAGTATAAGTTTTACCGAAACAAAACGTTACGACCGCGTTTGCGTTTAGCTGTCAAATCCCATACAAATTGAGGGTAAAACGCAAACGCGATCGTAACGTTTTGTTTCGGTAAAACTTATACTAGAGCATCTGGTCCCACTGCATAACAACTTGTAACTTTTGAGCAGGCTTGTTCACGAAAGTAGCCACTGTTGTATAATTCAGGTTTTCAATATGATTTTTTTTTTATGAATTACATTTTAAAGAAGGACTTTCCTTTCGTGTTGAGTGGCTTTATAGATATTTATGTCAGCTGCTATTGATTTTTGGGATTACTTTCGAAATTTCCAGATTTTAATCTTAGATTTTGTAATTTTTACGTTTGCGTCATAGAGGTTATTGATTTTTCTTTACTCATCTCATATACAATATCGACGCTACAATGTTCCGCAAATCTCTGCCCAGCCTATTAATTACCGAATGCAGGTCATAAATGCTTTTAAATCGTGCTAGAAGTACACACATGTCTATGTAATCATTTTAGTTTTAAACCTTAACTGGCATTATGTACACTAGTAAAACCTGTACGTGCTGCGCCCGGCGTGATGGATAAAAGACGAGTTTGTTGTGACGTCACGGGTAGCCGGGAACGTTCTGGGATGGCAGGGGCTCACAACATCGTCGCAGCACTCCCAGCTCCTGCTCTCGGTGGTGGTACCAAATCCCCCTGGAAATTTCCGTTTTGGTCGTTTAGACAGGCAGTAACACAAAATCAGACTTTCCGATTTTGTGTTACTGCCTGTAACATTGGGCGCCGCGAAGAGAAAGCGTAGATAGGAAGCGCTAATAGCAAGAAGGGCTAACCCAAAAGCATTAAATAGTGATCGTTGATGTGGAAGCAGCATACAAAATCAGCTTAATGTAGCAAGTAAGTACTGTGCGATTAAAATGTAAAATTACTTATTTTCCGCAATTCGGAAATTATTACAAAAGGTGTAGAAACGTGTCTCAGAACAGCTCAGTATACTAATTTATGATTAACTTTATATATTCTTTATTATAACGAAATTACTGATCATGGTTTTACTTTTTAGGCAAGTGGGTAATTTTTCATTACGCTACAACGGACAAAGGAAGTCTTATGTTTGCAGTACGCAGCTACAATAATGGATTATAACTAAAGGTAAGCATTATTAGATGTTAGGCATGAAAATCTATCTACTGATTGACATTAATATTTGTTATAAGTACATAAATAATGTGCAACACTCACCTAGTCGGGGAAACACTCACAATTTTTAATTATAAATACATAGTAATAAACGCTCATGTCCATGGCAAAGTGTTGGATTTTATATCTGGCCAGTGGGATAGCGACCACTCAGTTACACGGCCGTATGTTCAAATGCCAGGGCCGGCACTCTCCTCTGCGCTCCCCACTCCCGCGCATGTGACGTATACCAGTGACTCTCTGATTATCACCTAATAAGACTCCTATGTTTTTTTAATAGCAAGGAAACTACTTGACGCGTTTAGGTTGCATCAAGTGTTAAGGAACCTTAGTTTTTAATGATATTCCAATATAGTTATAGGTTTGTAAATAGCTAAGTTAATATTAGGTTCTCTATATATTTAGGTATTTAAGGTGATAAGAATGATTGCTCATATAGCGGTATCGCTACATCACGTAATGTTTTGAACACAATTAGGACAACTCAACGTCAACAGTCATTTTCCCATACAAAAACGACTCCTAATGATGAAATCTACCTGACGCACGCGCACGTACAATGCGTTACGTGATCGACCTGAAGCTCTGTGTTTTTTAACATTGTCACCAAAAAACTTGGTCAAGTCGGAACTCTCAGTGGTCACCCCGATAATCTTCGCAAGTTGATACATTTATAATACCGACGCACACGGATACAGTTTTTGTTGGTACCCGTATAAAGTTCAAACGAACATCTAAACTGTTTATGGGACAAACTACTTTAACTACATGCCATAAGGTTGGTTAAGCATATGAGGGGTTTCCAAAGTTCAGGGCTTGCATTCTTTTGTTTATTTTTCTGTGATTTCCAGAGAAGTATGACCATGTTGACAAATGAAAAGTGACATTATAGTTCGTAAAACACAAGGTTTAAAATTGAATGATGTAGATGCCTGATAAGGGCAAAGTTAAGAGGTTGCTACGAAACAATCTCGGCTGACTCTCTCCGGGGATAGTATGGGACTTCTCGCTACGCCTCCCCTCTCCTCACTGGTGGAAAACTGTCACTAACCACATGAACCAATACATCATAACACAACGACAGTTATTTGTAGATCTTCAAGAGTTCAAGGTATTTAATAGGGGGATACCTTGGTGTTATGACTTCTTAAGTCTACTCTATAGCGTATGCACCTTTAACCAAGCATGCAAACTACAAAATACAACATACACGCACTCAAATCCATCATCATCATATCAGCCGAAAGACGTCCAGGACAGAGGCGTCCCCAAAGAGTGCCACAATGACCAGTGGCGGCGAACATTGCCGGTTGAAACCGATGGCCGTTGCGGCGGAAAGACTCGAGTGTCCAGTCAAATTCGAAATACAAATATTATCAGAACTCAAAAATGGACCTCTTGCCACTAAAGAGCGATCTCTTCCAGACAACCTTCACTTTACCGGAAGCACAACCAGCAGTGGTAAATCTCCTATTAACGTCGACTTCGTGCTCTACTGCCCTGATATTCTGTAACCTGTACCGGAAGGCGCGGCGTGGGTAGGCCCCCCACAAGGTGGACTGGATGACCTGGTAAAGGTTGCTGGAGTCCGCTGGATGCGGGTGGCGCTGGACCGGTCACTGGCACTCTTTGGGGGAAACCTATGTCCAGCAGTGGACGTCTTTCGGCTGATATGATGAAGCGTAATCAGTCATTATTTTGTCAAATTAAAAACATGTAGCGTATGTGACCCCCATGAGGCGTGAGGTGACCGGTGAGGTGAGAGTTGAGGTGACCAGTGAGTTGAAGGTGTGTGGCCGTCACAAAGTTTTAGAGAATTGCACTCCAGAGGTCTAGTCTCGTTAGGCGTTACTGGTGAGGTGAGGCACATTAACGCGTTCCAAATCATCATATCATCATATCAGGCGAAAGACGTCCACTGCTGGACATAGGCCTCCCCCAAAGAGTGCCACAATGACCGTTCCTGCGCCACCCGCATCCAGCGGACTCCCGCGACCAAATAACAGCCCTGTGCTATGGTTCCGCCACCTGACTATGCGTGATATAATTTTGTTATGCAGCATTAAGTAACTGTATAATTGAAAGTCAGAGGGTCATTAGCCCTCGTGAACTTGCACGCAATTCTAGAACATAAAACGATTGTGATAAGGACTGCTATTGTGTGTAAAAATACAAGCCTGTTTGTTGACTGGAGCCACTGTGTATAGAAATTATTATAACAATTGTTTCAAAACGTAATCATTTATAGTGTTTATGGTGAGGTGAAAATGGTATTTTTTAGCGTATTCATATGAGAGGTAAGTAGTTCTTTTTGCATTGTAGCGTATGTTAATGTAATTTTGGACTCGCTTGGCTTATTTGGCTAAGTGGCAACTCGGAAGTGGTCGAGATGGTTTGCTGAGACGGAAAATGGGATGTTATGCTTTATTCATGTCAGGTTTGTAGGTAATCAATGGTGTGTATGTATTTTAATGTTTTATGTGTAGGTGTGGAGCGAAAGCAGTTCTGTGCTCAAGCTTGGGCCGTAAATCGTTGGTATGTCCAGATGTCCCGCTTTCCGGCTGTTTTCCTCTACCGTTCGCATTTTTCAACCGATTCTCGTGAAATTTTGTGAGCAGGTTCGTTAATTATATACCTGTAATTATATTACCCATACTTATATCATCATATCAGCCGAAAGAAATCCACTGCTGGACATAGGCCTCCCCCAAAGAGTGCCAAAGTGACCGGTCCTGCGCCACCCGCATCCAGCTGACTCCAGCAACCTTTACCAGGTCATCAGTCCACCTTGCGGGGGGCCTACCCACGCCGCGCCTTCCGGTTCGTGGTCGCCACTACTAGGTATACATATATACCTATAACTATAAACATATAATTATTTGCCAAAGTCACTTTCAATTATTATTTTTAACTCATGTTCGCGAGTTCTGCAGCTCACAGAACCACTAGTTTTATAGCTGCCCGCGTAGAGGACCCAGGCAGAGCCGCGCGATCTGATCAGTCTATGTAGTGGTGACAGAACTTTTGGAATCCGATGAATGATTCCGGAGATAATACAGTCGCAGACAACATTACAAACTTACATGCTTTTTTCTGCTACGACGGTGGTAAAACACGCATACCCTAGTAGCATTTTCGTTGGCATTTCGTTGGGCCAACTCGGTGATCAATGGCCCAACGTGGTGCCAACTTAAAATGCTACTAGGGTACGGACTGTCAGAACGGTAAGCAGACACCGTCGCGTTTGGACGATTGGGACACCAGAAGGATAACAAGCGTGCTGCCGACTCTTCATCGATTTGAGGAGTAGTTGTTCTCTTTATAATATTAATAGATATAGATTTAAGAGAGAAATATGTATAGGTAACCTGTGTTTAGCAAACAATTGAATACTTTGATTTTGACCTACCTACTTCCCGAGGATGCGTTGTGTTGAGAGCGAGGGAATTTGTTCCTTCAGCTGTCAACACGGCGAATCCTCAAACATATCAAGGGTCGGCAACGCCCATGTTACTCCTTTGGAGTTACATGCGTCTATAGGCTGCGGTGTCCGCTTACCATCAGGCGGGCCGTACGCATGTTTGCCAATGTTGTTGTATAAAAAAAAAACTACCTACTTACTAAAATAGATGTAATCAAATCCATACTGATATTATAAATGCGAAAGTGTCTGTCTATTACCTCTTCACGCTTAAACCGCTGAACTGATTGAGACGAAATTTGGTATCGAGTTAGTTTGAATCCCGGGGAAGCCCATAGGATTGTTTTTATCCCGGAAATCATCCCTTAAGGAGGTGAAATGGGGGTGAAAGTTTGTTTTGCGATATAAACGAGAACGCGGACGCGGGACGCTCTAGAAAATCAATTATTTCGCCAAGTAAGGCATGATTCATAATAATTATATTTGATATTATTTAATGAGGCCGCGTTTTTATAAAACTCTCATTGGAATTTGAAACTTTTACCCTCGACGTTAGAGTTCCTTTTTGAATGGGCTGCTTTAACACAACTCAGCCAAGCTACATAATCTCAAATATACTGATAGCTATTTGTGAGAAATGCCCTCGGTTGACCATCATTTCATAAAAAACGTTTCATAAATGATCATTTTATAAACAACGATTCACAAACTATTCATTTCACAAACCCATCATTACTTAGAATGCTTATACTTTAAATAATTATTTGACAAATATTCATTTAGCAAATGTTATACTTTATAAAAACATTGAATGTTAAATGTCATTTTAAAAATGATCATTTACCAAATAAATCGTTTATAAAATAGGTCATTTTACAAATCGTCGATTGATAAATGCTTGTTTCATAAAAGTAAATATCTGTCATGCCACGGTATCTAGCGGACTGGCCAAAAAACATTTCTGTAATAAATTCATAAAAAAGTATAGTATTTAAACATAAATCGGTTTTGGCGCTTCGCTCGCTTCGCTCGCTCGGCTCGCGCACTGTATGGTCGCAGTTTTTCCTAACACTCCTCCTCGTTTCGCTCGTCGTCGTACCTACACTGACCTGCCTTAAAGTAGAATACATAGGTAATCCACCTGTTATGTCAGTACATTTTAAGACCTAAAAGTTTTTTAGGCTAGGAATGATAACTTACTTGCTAAACACTTTTAGACTTATCCGGACTGCGGATGCAGACTTATACAATGCCTGTATAGAATTATACAACTTGTGGTTTAAAACTTTATCAAGACGATCAATGATTTATTATTTAAATAAGGTATTTACGAAACAATGCATTTTCTTTAACGTTATTTTACCAAACGTTACTTTGCCAATTGTCACGGATAATAAATGAGTAATTTGTCAAATAATTATTTGTAATATGATGTTTTTTTCAATTAAATGATTTGTCTAATGAACTCTTTTTGTAAAACAATATTTTAGGAAACGACTAATTTGTTAATTGTTAGTTTGCCAAACGTTGTTTATAAAATGAATATTTGTGAAACGTTTTTTATGAAATGATTGGATACGATGCCCCCATCTACGTGCAAGCGTTAAACATGGGTCAAGTTTGAATCAACAATTACGTCAAATTAATTTTGTAAGTAGTAAGCAATAACATCTGATTTATATGATTTCTATGCGCAGGTCCCTGATGCAGGTATATTCCACGATAGCTTAGGTGTTTTCGTGAGGCGTGTTGGGCGGTATCATGACAGTTGCAGTGCAAAATAAATTAATTTGAATTTTTGACTTAAGATTGAAGTATTAAAGTTGATATTTGAAGAATGATTTTTTTTCTGCGTTACGCAATGAGCTAATGAGTGTTAAATTATTTATAATTTACCGTGTCTTATGCCTTTCTATATTATTGTGTAATGTAATTAAGAGTCCGCAGTAAGCTCGATTCTCCATACAAACGTAGTTACGCTCTCATTTTAAAACTACGTGTTGGATTGTAACGAAACTTTGCATATACAATGACATGAGGTATATCTATGTCTATAATTAGTTTATGTAGCTTCAGATACCATAGTAAAAAAAATACAGCGAATTTATGTTTTTCATACATAACTTGTTTTTGCTGTATTTCATTGGTTTTATAAACTGGAACCATACAAACTAATTACAGACATAGATATACCTCATGTCATTGTCTATGCAAAGTTTCGTCACAATCCAACACGTAGTTTTAAAATGAGAGCGTAACTACGTTTGTATGGGACGGTGAAATTCGGCCGAGCTAACTGCGGACTCTTAATGTATGACTTTTTGGGGTTATACGCGGATTGCCTAGAACGCAAAATGACTAGTGTGTTGTTTTGCCCACATTTCAGTTTGACCACCGAGCATTGTGCCTAAAACGCAAAATGCCTACATCATTTTCGTCGTTTTATCTTTACGTTAGCGATGTCGACGGGGCTCCTATTTCTGGTCTGTTTGCCCTTCGAGCACCTGAAGAAACCTAACGAACCTAACCTACCTATGAGTGGTCATTTTGCGTTTTAGGCACAATGCTCGGTGGTCAAACTGCTATGTAGGCAAAACAACACACTAGTCATTTCGCGTTCTAGGCAATCCGAGACCATCCGACTTTTTGTAATATGTAAGTGTTTTGGTCTTGCACTGTAAACTTGCATATGTTTGGAATAAATAAATAACTAAATCTGCTAAAGAAAATAAATACCAACATTTCTTTTGACATTTATTTTCTTCTTCTCATGATAAAATTTATTTTCATACAGGATTAGAACTTCCTACCTTCTGGCACACGGCTTTGAGAGCGCGTCTCAACTAACAGCTATCAGAACGATCTGCTCGGTCAACAAATTTTTCGACCAATTCTCTAGCATCGGTTAAGCAAAGAATTTAGCCGAATTGCATTAGAGTGGTTCAGTCAAAAAGCAGCTCAATCATCTAAGGTAAAATTAACTTTAAAAACAATTTTTTTACCGAATTCAAATCAGTACCCAAATCGCTTCAAGTGTGTCTATTATATTTGAAGAGTTCCTTCGATTTCTCCGGGATCCCATCATCAAATCCTGACCTGATGACCATGGGACCACCTAGGATATCCGTTCTATAAAAAAAAACGATTTTTCCAAATCGGTCCAGGCGTTTTTGAGTAATCTGGGAACATACATAAAAAGTATCCGACGAATTAAGAGTCCGCAGTAAGCTCGATTCTCCATACAAACGTAGTATACGCTCTCATTTAAAAAATACTTGTTGGATTGTAACGAAACCTTGCATGTACAATGATATGAGGTGTATCCAGCGTCTGTTATTAGTTTATGTAGCTTCAGATATCGTAGTTAAAAAAATACAGCGAATTTAAGTATTTCATACAAAACTTGTGTTTGCTGTATTTAGTTTGTTTTATAAACTGGAACCATATAAACTAATTACAGACATAGATATACCTCATGTCATTGTATATGCAAAGTTTCGTTACAATCCAAAACGTAGTTTTAAAATGAGAACGAAACTCCGTTTGTATGGGAGGGTGAAATTCGGCCGAGCTTACTGCGGACTCTTAAGAATCTCCTGCTTATTAAAGTTTACAAAGATTCCAATTAAAATGACAGTTTTATAAAAAGTCGGCCACGTTCTATAATCTCAGCCAATACCTGTCTTCATCCGACGCTGTTTCTAAGTTATGGTATTACCAGCAAAATTGACACAACCGGGAACCAAACTCCAACAACACGCGCACCGAACAATTATTTATGATGGCATACATTTGAGTCATCTCCACCCATCCCATGCAAACGTGATTTAATTTCCACACACCCATAGAACCACAACGGCATATCCGACTATGAAGCATTAACACAATAAAAATTAAACGGTTAAGTGTCTTAAGTTATCTAACATCCATAAGCTCTTTCATGTACAATTGCATTTCTTTTCAAATCCGGAATCATCGTAACTCACACAAACGTCTACGCGATTTTAGAACATACTTTTGAAACAATAAGGATTAAAGTGGCGTGTAAAATAAAAGGGACTTATTTCATGCTATCATGTATAGACCATCAGTCTCATACGATGTTGTAGATTTGATTAAAGCAAATCCACACCAGCCTCCACACGCATTGTTTTCTTCCTTCCTATTAATATAGACGGACAAATTACACCTGTCTGTGTATTAACCATGTTTTGCATTAATCCGTTTCTTGTCTAGTATATTTTGAGCCCAGAATTCGTAACAACTATGCGTGATAAAAAGTAATACTTAAACTAGTTCGCTTGTGGCGATTCGATTGGTAGGAGTTTGAGAATATAATAATACATGTTCAATATGACAGACATGATGGATATGATTTGGTATTCAATAAGGGGTAATTATCTTGTTTATGTTAATTTTATATCGTGTATTCATTGACATTGCAGTAGCTAAGTAGGTAATTGTTATTGAATAATGTAATTATTTAATTCATTTTATCTTATGTGAGATATGGCAACCGAATCTATATTGGCAAATGAAGGGAGGGTTCAAATTCGGACATATAATTTATTTTTTCCATTTCAGCATTCAGTGGCGATAAAACATTTGTCCACATTTACTGCCAACCTGCAGGTCGATCACGTAACGCATTGTACGCGCGTCAGGTTAATCTAAATGTCAATTTTTATATAGAAAAATGACAGTTGGATCTACCTCGTCGACCATGTAACGCACTATAGCGCGTCGGGTTAATCTAAATGTCAATTTTTATATAGAAAAATGACAGTTGGATCTACCTCGTCGACCATGTAACGCACTATAGCCCGTCAGGTTAATCTAAATGTCAATTTTTGTATGGGAAAATGACAGTTGAGTTGTACTAACGTGCGTTCGAAACGTTACAATGTTACACTACATGATCCCCCTGGTAAAGGTCGCGGGAGTCTGCTGGATGCGGGCGGCGCAGAACCTGTCATGTTGGCGGTCTTTGGGGGATGTCAAGATATATTTGTGGTTTGTGGGTGAGCGTTGAGGCCTAGTCGCCCTTCAATCAAATTCTTTCCGTCATTTGTTGATTCTTTTCCACGATTTTGTCTGTCTTGACAATAGATCAATAGATGAACGGAACTGAAGCCTGACTGATTGCCCTAGTTTTGATCATTCATAGTTTACTGCATTGAATTAGGTATTCTTCAACAAAGGGTATTACAAATCGGTCATCTTAAAATACAAAGTAGTGGATCTTTGTTACATCGATTATGTAAAGTGTTATAATAAAAATAGGCTTACCCGGTGACGTACAACGGCTTTTAATACCTACTACAAATCGGCTAGCAACGAAGTAATGACGGTGGATACATTTTATCCGACTTCCAAAAAGGAGCAGGTCCTATGTTCCACTGTAGGTATGTATTTTTTTTAAATGTATGTTCATAGATTTCTCCGTCAATGGTAAACCGTTTTTTTTTTATTCGATATACCTATACTCCTGAGATGGTCCCATTGTCACCAAGTCAGAATCTGATTATGAGAGCCCGTGGAAATCCAGGGCAACCCTCAAATTTCTATTATAACTCGTGTATTTAGATTTACTCTCGGAAATCGAGGGTTTGGTGAGCTAGAACTGATGATGAAGCCCACAGGATAACTTAAGGAACTACTCAATTATGTAAAGTACGTCCAGGATTCTGATATGATTCAGTTGAGGTAATAACTAATGAATGAAACGCCAAAGGTGATTCTGAGGTCCTCATTCCCAATGTTCCCTTCATTGGTATTTCTATTAACTAATTTCACCTTTGTTTATATTTAAGCTCACAAGCTTTTTTAATAATATGCACACCCAATCAAGAGTCATAATATTGTGTATATTGTGTTGTTTTGGCTTTCAATGCCGAAAATATGCATTTCTATTCAGTGTGTAACAATAGTTAATTATAGCGTAGTATGCGCCGGCGCAAGGATGCATGAATCATTGGATCATGGGTGGTACAATCAGCGGCAGAAGTAACTATGCGGCCCTAGGTTTCAAAATGATTACACCATATGTTACTCCATCTAGACGAAGAATATAATATATACACACATACACACGAGTCATAGACGACATGAAAAAAAAACGCGAAGTTATCAAAAATATCACTAAGAAGGCACGTATTAAATATAGATATAAATAAATAAACAATATATAACATACATATATTGAAAATGTTTAGATAGACCAACAACATACAAACACTTAACATTATCGCACTCCTTAGTGCAAAATCTTAAAATGTAAAGATTACTTTAACTAAGCAAGTTTGTAAACACTTATTGTTTTTTTTCTGAACGTAAACAGTTTAAAAAAAAAACAAAAAACACACATAAGTAAAACGTCCTAAACGTCGTGTGACATGAGCACTTTATGTCAACGCAATATGGGAATTTTCTTCATTCGAATTTAACCCATGTCACTTTGACATAAAGCGCCCATCTCCCATCGTCGGAATAGGAAGTTTGACCTTATCAGGCCAAAAATGTACCTAGATTATACAGTCAATGTAGATATTATTGCCAATTCACTAAAAAAAAGCATACGCCTTGTATGCCTATACGAACCTTTTCTCAAAATCACAAAGCAGTGCCAAGGAAGAATTAGGCGAGATCACAATTACGAGTAACTACATACTTATTTAGCTACATTATGCAGTCACCTACACCCAGCCCCCCTATTCTGTAACTTGTTTTAAGCTCACCTCAACGCTCACCCACAAATATATCTTGACAGCGCGATGCGTAGTAACCAAGCGTAGGTAGAGGTCTAGTTTCGTGACGGGTGAACGGCGGGGTGAGCCG
This sequence comes from Epinotia bilunana, assembly GCA_947049275.1. Classification (NCBI taxonomy): domain Eukaryota; kingdom Metazoa; phylum Arthropoda; class Insecta; order Lepidoptera; family Tortricidae; genus Epinotia; species Epinotia bilunana. Next base: position 3,588,820 of record OX346269.1, on the reverse strand, counting down.
CATTAACGCTTAGCGAATAACAGCCCTGTATACCTCCGCATTTCACTAGGTTTTGTTTGCCATTTACATGAATCATTTTTGTTTTTTTTTTTAATTTATTTAGAAAACGAATGGTTGTTAACAGGATTATATTAGCTTATAAGATATACGATTAAACCTATAGTTCCATTAAATATAGGTACAGGCAAAAAGTATTTTACATGTGTCGAAACAGAGTGGGTAAGTATACCGGCATGCCTATTTCGCAGTTATGTAAGTTGTTTCATATTATAAATATTATGAAATGCTACATTAACCATGGTTTAGTTATACAAATAAAGGTTATTATTTAACTTGATTGTTTCTAATTCATGCACTACAATCAGGAGTTATTAAACTATTCAGTGTAGATCAGGCTACGCAGAGCGCTGCGGTATTGACCAAATGATAGAGAAAAAATATCTAAACTAATAAAGTTGGCGTTATAATATTGACATGCTCGTGTAAAGAATGTGTTTTTGGCAAACTTGGTACGGCAGTCTGATGTGGAATGTTAATTTTGACAATGATTGAGTAATCGAATCTCTCGGTGCATGCCCTCAGGATGGTATAAACAACATTTCGCCGGGTCAAAGGCAAAACCGACTATTTTGTCCACAAAAGTCACTATACGTTTTGGAGAAAACCCGTTTGGAAAGTCTGGAATTGAAATAAGGACCTAATTAATGATAAAATCTCAGTTATGTGAGCAACAGATTATACTATACTTATCTATGTACCAAATAATTACATGAACAATGCAATTGATAACCATCATTAGTCCAAAAAAAATGAAATAAAATATGAACTCCATCTTTTAGTTGTTTTTGCCTCTGTATTACAAAACAAGCTTTATCTGCAAAAGTAATTGTTATGATTAGAAGAGATTTTATAAAAAAAATGTTTAAATAGATATTTGAAATTTGACTTGTAAGGCTATTTTCCAAGACATCAGTTTTCATATATATTTTAAAAAAAACTGAAAAATAGTTGGTTTTGCCATTCTATTTAAATATGCTATGAATTTAAATATTGAAAGGAAAACTGTAATAACCTTATAAATAACCGGATTGTATTACCTAAAATCGTTTACACTGTGTATAATATCCGATCTGTACAACAAAATAAATAAACGAAAACAAAAGAAACTAACAGATATCAAGAATTAGCATTTTTTTATTATTTTAAATGAACACAAATTAAACAAGATCCTTAAAAAAAAATTTGACTGTTACAAATAGAATTTCGTGAATCAGAATACCATTATTTCAATCAGTATCGGTGCCAGGTTCTTCTGGGAGCCAAGACAAGGTTACAATCGACGAGCGCTAACGCCAATAGAAAACTAATAAAATGTATGGGAATGACAGATGTTATCGAAAAGTGTTTCGTCGGCATCTGTCATTCCCATACATTGTATTAGTTTTCTATTGGCGTTAGCGCTTGTCGATTGTTACCTTGTCTACGGCCCCTGATTCGTCAGAAACTGTAACATTAGGCACTCGATCTACTTTTTTGCCATCACCTGCCAAACTTTGAAACCAGCCATGATATTAATCGGGAATGACTCCTTTTTCACAAAGTTTCAATAGATCTGCTTTTTTGGCTGTTGAAATGCACAAAGGCTCTTTATACAATGGGTGCAGCATCTGTGGAAAACATGGGCCATATTTTGTTGCTGTTAGCGGCGGTTCATTGTTAACTTTCTTGACTCGCTTAACTTGCTTAGACCAAAGCCGTGTACTATAGCGATGATTTTGGTTTTGTTCTTGCTGGTGATGGTGACTCCAAAGAAGGTTCAATGTTCGGTTCGACGATACTTACCGAGATCAATGTAAAATAAGTTTTCAGTCATGTCGTAGTTAAAAAATATTTATGTTTCACCATTGATGTAACGCATTCTCTTTATTTTTAGCCACTTGACACGTTGAACATTACTGGTTTTTCCTTTAGTTATCATCAAACTTTTGGACAATTCCTTAAGATTTTTGAAGTCATTGTACTTCATTTCTTTTACATGATAGGGTTTTTTAGTTTGACCCTTATTTTTTTCCTTGCACTGAAGTGAAGATCGGGACCGTTGAAAAATGTTCAACCACTCTGTAATTGAATATATGCCTGAGTGTTTTTGGGCCGATTCTATGCTGCTGTGCATCGAGTCCACCTCCATGTATGAGTGACCAGATTCTAAAAATGTATGTTCAATCATTTTTAGGCTATCAATTTTATGGACAGCCCATAACAAAACTGCGGCCACGTTTTGGTTCCTGTTTTATCCACCACATGTATCTGAAAATAATGAAACCTCGTCGATGTGACTTGGAATTTCACTCAAGAAATGTAAAATTATCGATCCGTCTCACAGCTTCATTTCCTGCTATTAATTTCCGTCCATGCAAAACAAAATGCTTCATTGGGAAGAGCGCTTTCATAAGTTGTCAGATTGTAAAGAGTAAGTTTTCTGCAATAATATAAAAGACCTACATCTCCACTAGGGATTTGTAATATTGCCTGCAAGTCAAAGGAGGCCGAAATAGACTTCTTTTCTTTTTCTGCTTTCTCCTTGTCCCTTTGTTTTTCGCTATTGCATGCATCTTTTCTTAGAATGTGCTGTGTATACTCTTCTTCTATTTCAGCCTTCTCTTCGGTATTTAAACGATGATACTTGGTGCACAAGAGACATTGGTCTTTTTTAGGGATGAAAAACCCTAGGTTAAATTCGGTGCCAAATATGTTCCGATATACAGCTTCTGACACCGGATTAATGCCCTTATTTTCACACTCCTCTACATACAATCTATATATTTTTGTAATTGACAGGCTGCAATCTAGATACTGACGTTTGATATCTTTGCGCACAAAATGACTTTCCATCTTAGGGAAAGAATTTATGTGTGATTACCTAAACAACTACAGTGTTTACGAATAGGTAGGGGGTAAGTACGTAACTTTGTGCCTAACAGGCATACATAAATGCGTGATTGTTTCCGTAATTACAGAGGTAGATAGATACTACACCATGCAAGGTACCAAAGCCGTATTTCATGGCTCACACTTTGCTTTCGAAGGGAATAGGATGACCTGTCGCGTGAACCACATTACTGCAATTATTAACCTCATAGGTACCTACCTAAAGCGCCTGCTAATAGGACTGACTGCTCGGTCACACAATCATGTAACTTGTAGTTTTATAGTCGAATCGTTTTATCTAATTGCCACTTTATTAATTAAGTAATTCGAAACTTAGTTTACCACACCGCTGTAATCTAACCTCAAAACTATTTAATACTAAGTATTTACTAAGTAAGTACTAAGGTACCCCCCATGTTTTAAAGATATCTTTGTTTCTGGCTCATTCGAAATCATTTTCCTTGGTCATAACTTACAAACCACACAGAAAAACTTATTAAATCGTATTAATACACCTTTTTCAACCTCACCGCTCGCTGCGCAAGATTCGACTAACGGTCGGTAAGGCGGGAGGGGGACACCGACAGCGTAGAGAAGTACCGACTTTAACAATTTAATCGGTTTTGCTTCTAAACTGTTTGCTCAAAAGATACAGTTCCCGGCAAAAAACTTGAAAATGCGGGACGAAGTGGGGGGGCAGCTCGCACATACAATTCGCCTTTGTATAGGCAAGGTCATTTGCTCAAATTGTTTGCCGGGAATTATCGATATACTCGATTCCAAAACCGATATTCACATATTCACATAGTATGTTATTACTTTGAACATTTTCACTATTTCACTACAATATTCAAGATCAAAAAAATTATAAATATAGATATTTTTTTTTTCCATTAGTAATTATATCTTTTTTTACATTAATATGTAAAACTAAAACTAACTAAAACGAAATGGTTTTTTTTGCATATATATTTCCAAATATTGCACACAAATTATTAGGATTTATACGTTTTTGATTCTCGAACTATTAGATGAAATATATTTTTCTCGAACTATTTGCTTCTTAATTTAACCAAATAACGAAATAATCGGTTTATGCATTCAATAAGTCGGTAATGGTGAGTCCTACGACATAGTGGGTTTTACCACTATATAAAAAAGTAAATTTTGAGTCGAATGGTATATAAAAGTCGAAAACTGTAAATTTGAGCAGATAGTTGGTTTTGCCTTTGACCCGGCGATTTGTTCTTGTTATATTTAAAAACTACCCGTTCGTTACCAGGCCATCTAGTGAGATAGGAAGTAGGGACTTATCATCATCGGCCGAAACTCTATATTAGTAAGTAGATCCTGAAATGGCAATGGTAGACAACCTTTTAATATCATCCTTTGTGTGTGTAACTGTCAATTACTGTTCAATTTCGGTGCATCACACACTCAAAGGTCAGGTTCCGTATACGGTATTGTGTTTTGTACGGCGTGTAAGGAACGGTTGGTGTCAATGCCACAGCGTAAACTTATGTCTAGCATAGAAGTCACCTTTACCACCTGCATACATTACGGCACCTGCTAATGCTAATGCCACATAGGTACATATAGTGTTCTGATAAGAAAAAACAGAAAAAAAACTGACGCGATTTTTTTTACCTTAGTATGGAGCGTTGGCCAACTGGGGCAACAAGCTCCATAGAAAAGTAAAAGCGTCACAAAAATATTTTTTCTGTTCTTTAGCCCATCGCCCACAACACACTTCAACCCTGTTCCCCACAGGAAGAAAGGGGGTGGTCAGGGTGGTGCTGTTCTAACCCGATACCACACGGGTATCACGTATAATGCCACAGCCTGAAATACATACATACCAAAGAGATAAAAATGCGTCGTACACGTACTCGTATAGTTTGTTTTAGTTCGGATGACGAAAAGTACTTAAAACGAACCATTACCGACATCTTTTGTTTTTTTTTTATCTTCAAGTAGGGTCCCAAAACAATTACGCATAAACCGCAGAACAAACAGTAGGTACCCTAGTACATTTGCCCCTACCCGGTTATTTTTATGACGTCTCTTTGTTATACATAGCAACAAAAGAAGTTGTAAAATTAGTGCATTTTCGTAATTTTTACTAAACCAAACCATATATGTTTTAATGTCAAATCTAAGCCGAATGTTTATCCTTGTTATCCTGCAGGGTATGGGTACGCAGCTGCACGTAACCTCTGTAATTTTCAACTTTAAGAAATTACTGTTGATATATCCTAACGCGCGTTCGAAAAGTTACGTTGTTACCCTGCTGCAGACAAATACTGTATAGTCGAATTTAAAAATTAGTGAACACGACTATTGTTCAGGGCATAAGGCCGCTCAGATATTTTAGAACTTTTGCTAACGTACTATCGAACCAACTGAATCATGACCCACCATAGAACCTTGTTACAATTAACGAACATACGTACGATCATATGACGTTAATATGTCAGTTAATTGTAACAAGGTTCCATGGTGGGTCAGGATTCAATTTTGTCGATAGTACATATATTCATGAACTCGACTGCACTGTACCACAATTCTACTTGTCAACGAATTTATGTACCTAATTATAGGTAGGCTGCTTAATTCAGCTGTCGCCTGCGCGGCGCTCGGGTGGAGGGCTATGACGATAAAGGGGCGCGTGCGACGTGCGGGAGGCGAGGCCCGGCGTCCGCACACCGCCCGCGCCCCGCTATCGTCTACCTAGAGGTATAGCTTCATCATAATTATAGTTGGTAAGGGAAACGTCTACCTCACTACGAGTCCCGGTACGGACAGTTACCGGGACAAACCACCCCGACAGACACGCGCCCGCGCGCCTCGAGTGCTCGCGCCTTAAATTTCGGCAGTCGGGTAGCCCCGTAGTGGCGTCTACCCACAAGCCAGCCACGATCCGCAGCGAAAGCCCCTCAGGCTGCTGTAAAAAAACCGGGTCAAAAAAAAAAAAAGGTAAACGTCCTAGTCCTCGGCATTGTACGGTCGAGGTCTTTAATTTATGACCCTTTTTGCTAAAATATTATTTGTACTCCTATCCCAAATTAAAGTTCGTGACTGTACCAGTGTATGACATAGCCACGGTACTTTATGACAAAGCAATATGGGTTATGGCTAACAAATATATGTATAAATAAAATAAAATAAAAAAATCACATAAACAACCCTTGGTTTTAAAATATTTCTTCTGCCAAACTGCAGGACACTTTGTTGGCAGTGGGACTCCCTAACATAAAATAGATGGTTAGGTTTAGCTATAAGCTAATTACTCTAGTTACAAACTTATTATAATCAACGGTGGTTCACTGTAATTTACTCAGTGTTTTGTATTAAATATTTGGTACCTATGGATATTTATTCATTCAAAATTAAACCATGTCACTTCGACATAAAGTTTTCATGTCACACACTAGTGCACCATTGAAGACTAGCAGATAATATATGTTGTGGAACTATAAATAAACTACATTTTAACTAAATTAGAACATACAAATTTTCACCCCCTATTTTATCCCCTTAGGGGAGGATGTCTGGGATGAAATCTATCCTATGTCCTTCCCGGGACTCAAAATATGTCTATACCAAATTTCAGCGGTTCAGCGGTTTAAGCGTGAAGAGGCAACAGACAGACACTTTCGCATTTATATAATATTAGTATGGATATATAGCACCAAGTTAGTTAAGTCTACAAACAGCAATATCGTTAAAACAGCAAGCAAATTCAGTTATTAAAAGTGGGTCAAAATCAATTTGCAAGATTGAATTGCTGAATAGTGTAACTAAATAAATGGTTGTAATAATTATGTCTATCGACATTCTATATTACGTTACAGACTCTTGGGGCTGCTAGGTTGAAATGTTTATGATTTCGGAGTTCTATCAAATAAAACTTTCAGCATATATCTTTGCAAACCGAAACTAGGTACAGTCTGCGTCTTATAGTTAGTAGCAGCCAGAGTAGCCAAATATTTCGTAACAAACCCTTATTCTTACAGTAATAAAGACGTGTATCGAAATATTTGTCTACCTTGGCTGCTACTAACTATATGACGCTGACTATACCTATGAGGTGTTTCACTTATGAAAATCTTGATAATTTACTGTCACGATTCTTAACATAATATATGCTAAACTAGCTTCTGCTCGCGGCTCCATCCGTGTGTTGTGGCTCCATACAAACGTTCATACCCCGATTTACGTGATAGACACTGTCCTATGTCCTTCCCCGGGACTCAAACTATCTCTATACCAAACTTCATCCAGTTAGTTTCAGCGGTTTAAGCGTAAAGAGGTAACAGACAAACTAAGAGACAAAGAAAGACAGACCGACCGACTGATACACTTTCGCATTTATAATATGAGTAAGGATGAAACCTTTTAAGGATATTTATTAAGAGGGTGATCTCCGAAACCCGTTATCCGATTTTGCAAAATCATTAACCTGTGTTTATAAGGAATGGACTTTCTGGATGGAAAAGGCCATATTTTATCCCGTGGTTTTGCCTGAGTCCCTTGCTATACGCGGGCGGCTCTTCTTCTTTTCCTACCTAGCGTTATCCCGGCCTTTGCCAGGGTCCGTTTTCCTACTCGGTTCCCTCCACTTTGCTCGATCCTAGGCGTTTTCTATTGAGACCCCGTTTTTTTCCTTTGAAAAATTATCATTTTTCACTGAATTTGCAATAATCCATAGTCTACGGTGATGGCTTACGCTTGTTTGCTAAAATCGATATATAAAAAATAGTCGCTCCTTATGATGTCTTTAGCCATAAATTGAAAGCCGGCTAATTTCCCCTGTTCCCATGAAAAGTAAAAGCCCGCCTAAACCCGGCTTCCGTGCATCCCACGCCGCGACCTTGGCATTGCGCCTGCGCCGGCTCACCACCCGATATATAAGCCCCGCCCGCGAACTCTGGCGCATTCCTCCTTCGACGCCCAACCCGATAACACCATGAAATCGGTAAACATCCTTTATGTAACAAAATCGATAGTAAGATTTTATTTATCTTGAAGAAACGACTTTTTGTGATTTTTCGCGGGTGTTTCGTTGTTTAATTTCATTTCATTTATTCAGTCACATAATAAACTTACAGTGCGGTCACCAAGACGTTTACATGCAAATGTTGGGCAATTGGTTTTGTTTCCTGTAAAGGATAAAAAAATGTACTTTATAATTTTATTTATTTTATAAAAAAAATTTATCATAAATAATTAACACTTAGACAAAATAAAGATTTGGACCAAAAAATAGAAGCTTCATACTTCTTCGTCAAATAAAACGTTTCTTTTTTATAATTTTCAAAATGAATTGCTTGAACTTAGATTCACTGCTAACTGCATTTCTGCATTTGCGTTCTTCGATGAATTTCGCTGTTTAGAAAATTAATTGGTATAACTATAAAACATTCCCTTACATTAAAATTGCTACCTACTACTTTACATCCTTCAGGAACCATTGACAAACATTATTTATTCATTCGATTGCCCAAGCAACACGGAAGTGTTTGTCGGTTCCAAATTGAACCTTATCCATCAACACCTGAAATCCCAATTACAGTAACTCATATTAATCTCTTCCAGATAATCCTAGCAGCAGTCCTCTCCGTGGCAGTGGCGCAAGGCCCCTACCGGCAGCCTGGCTATCAGGCCTACCAGCCGCAGGCTTATCAGCCAAGACCTCGCTCGTTCGAGGGAAACGCCGCCATATTGAGGGCTGATGCTGAAGTCAACGACAGGGGATTCCATTACGCATTTGAAACTGATAATGGTGAGTGTTTGTCATAAATAAGCTATGAAACGTAGCGATTTGTGATTGGTTATAAATTTTGATCTGTTTAACGAGTCATGCAGTAGTGAAATATTGAAAGCCATATTCTAAATTTACGATTTCTTATTATAAAAAAAAAAACTATGTTCAAATAACATTTGGTTTCACATATGGATGTAAAGATATTATTATTATTTAATATGTAGATGTTCTTGTATTTTTCATTACTTGAAACGTTTTTAATTTATGAAACAGTACTGAAATAATTATTTAAAGAAATAATAATATAAAATAATTGTACATTGGCATGAAACAAACAAAACAAAACTTATATGAAACGCAATTGCCCGCCCTCGACACATCCCAATGTTGCCCGGGGCATCGTGCCCAAGACGCCACCGCTTTTCCCAGTTGGATGGCCAAGCCTTTGGGTGAAGTATGAGCCCGCCCTGAGATCGCCTGTGGCCCCGATCAATTTGGTACTGAAATTAAAATGACATCAAAATTCACTTATGGACACATATGTAGTGCACATTTATAAGAAAGTAAATCAATCTTGTTAAATTATCCCTAAAGTCGTAATTCATATAAATAAATCGATTCAGACTGAGTATTTACAATAATTGGTTTACAAGCAATCAATTATTTTAATTACCCGCCTATAAATTGTGGCCCAAGGCAGTACTAGATTCATTCCATGCGATGCCTCACATAACTCATCATTCATCAACCAACATGATATGTGGTCTCATTCTTACAAAGTTGCTTTAGCCCACAACCTACCTATTCCTACATAATATTTGAGTCCTTTTTTTTGTATGAGTTAGTGTTTAGTGTTCAGTGTCTCTTGTGGACATACTTAACAAGTTTTACTAATTTGGCGCTGGATCCATAGCTGTGAAAAGCGTCTTTGCGGCTGATGATTGTAAGGTTTAAGATCATTTAATCTCATAAAGAATTGTACAATTCACTTACATGAGATAAACACATATACTCCAGGAAAAATACGGTTTTGAAAAACATTAATTTATAATAGCGTTTTTTTTTGTTGATTTCATTTTAAAATATTATTCTAAGATGCTTTATTCAAGAATCCGACAAACTTTCCACCCGGAAGTAATTAAGTATATAGATTTAAATTAAGCATGCATTGCCTTTTTTTGTTTGATTTATCTTGAATATTATAGAGCAAATGTAAATGAACCAAAATAAAGACAAAAATATTTATTAATATTTTTTCTGACTTTTCAGAAGCTAGCTAATATATCACTTTTTTGTTCTCGGAAATTTTGTCGGATTCTGTCGCTGGGTAACAAATAAAACACCGTTACACATAAAAAATAAGCTATTATAAATTATTTCCAAATTTGATTTTTTTTCCATACAAGTTGTCAATTCATTGACTGAACTAATAATTAAAAACAAAAAAATTGTATGATAGGTATTAGGTTTATTTATGTACCCTAAATCGTTTATTGTATTTTGTACAGGAAAGAAGTTTAGTTTTTGTTCCTGCAGGTCGATTTAGCGGATTGTAAGTACGTAGGAGGTAGATCTTCATGTCACTTATAGCGGAGAAATTACGTGGTGTAGTACCTCTGATCCTACCCGGTTACTAGATCCTACTAAATAGTTGCATGTGAATAATACGCATTACTGATATCTACACCTAATTTACCTTTACCACACCTGTTTTGGTGAGTGATATTAAAAATGTATCGTGGTTAAGGCGCACTTACACGTACACTTTGGTGTCAGGATTTTTTTTGATCGGTGACATGCCGGTTTATACTCAAGTACGAATCAATCGGTCGGGCATTTAGGAACTTGAGTTATTCATTGTTACCTCACCAAAAAAAGCAACAAGAGACGTTTAAATCCTGATTCAGACTGTCGACTAACCAATCCATCCTTATTTTCAGGGATCCAAGCGGAAGAATCAGGCCAAGAAGCCAACGGCATCCAAGCGCAAGGCAGCTACTCGTACACCGGCGACGACGGCCAAGTGTACCAAGTGAGGTACACGGCTGGCGCCAACGGCTTCGAAGCACAGGGCGCCCACCTGCCAACTCCACCACCAGTGCCGGAAGCTATCGCGAGGGCGCTGGCGGAGAACGCGAGGGACGAGGCCAATGGGATTTTCGATGATGGTAAGTCTCTCTAAAGGATTCCATAATCTTCAGGAGTATTTTCTTGTGAAGGAATCTCCAAATTCCTTTGCCATGAGCTCAGCGTTTTACATCGTGCCACCGCTTGCATATTTCTACAAAGGCAATACGACGAGCTTGTTATTAAAAATCCTTCGATTTATAGAAGTGGGACGAGTGTCTATTGATTCATAATCTTTGAACAAATACCAATAGTAAGTGTACACGGCGGGCGCCAACAGCTTCGAAGCGCAAGGCGCCCATCTGCTCACTCCACCACCAGTGCCAGAAGCTAACGCGAAGGCGCTAGCGGTGAACGCGAGGGATGAAACTAATGGGATAGTTGATGATGATAAGTCTACCCCAAGAGTAGTTCTTGCCCCGACGCATGCTGAGTGGACTCCTTTTTGAGACCATTCAATCAAATATCGGTAACGCTTTTAAGATTATTCAATCCAATTCCGAACAAAAGCGACTTTTCGGGATTTTATTACTACGACGACGGTGGCCAACAAATGCGACCTACCTGATATCAAGCAGATACTATGGTAACTGGACCAATGGGACTCTAGAAACATCCCAAGTGCGGTACTGCGTTATTGTTTTCTTCCCCACATTCACACCATGCAAAAATGCCCGATAATGTAACAATTTTTGTAATATTTTTCCATTGCAGGCAGCTACCACGAGAGCAACTCCGTCGTCGCCGCCCGCACCTTCCCCGCCCCACGCTACACCCCCCCGCAGACCCGCCGCTACTTCTAACCCTACACACACACACACACACACATGTGCCATAATGCGTAGTCTTAGTTCTAGTTTTGTACACAGTGAAGCAATTAAAGTCATCAAATGTTGGTTGAGTTTGATTTTGTGACGAACATTAGATCTACCTGACTTTGAACCAGTACGTTTTCCGAGATTACTAAACGACCCAATAAATATACCCTTAGCTGAGACCATCAGCTCCGTAGGGAAAGTCATAATCAATGAGGTAAGAGTGGTAGTCAAAGAGTGTTTAAGTAAGTATAAATCAAAGTAAAGGTATAATTTGGAACCCGACCGCAGACAGATCGCAGCGACGCTACTGGCTTCTATGTAATTCTCTGACGGCGACGTGTCGCTAGCTACGAAAGGTATCCCATAGAAATACATAGAAACCAGGAATGTCGCCGTGACACGTCTGCGGCTACGGCTGCGGTCGCGTCTCCACTTGTTGGAGTGTAACGAAACTTTGCATGTACAATGACATTAGGTATATCTATATCTGTAATTAGTTTATGTAGCTTCAGAATTCAGAAAAAAATACAGCGAATTTATGTTTTTCATACAAAACTAGTTTTTGCTGTATTTCGTTTGTTTTATAAACTGGAACCATATAAATAATAATACTAATTACAGACATAGATATACCTCATGTCATTGTATATGCAAAGTTTCATCACAATCCAACACGTAGTTTTAAAATGAGAGCGTAACTACGTTTGTATGGGAAGGTGAAATTCGGCCGAGCTTACTGCGGTCTCTTAATTTTCCTATACATTATCAAATACGCTCCTATTTTTCTTAATACATAAGGGCAAAGAAAACGGGCACATGTTGTATACAAATTATAAGTAAATTAAATGCAGCGTGCGCAAGTTTTCATTGATGTTCAGTGAATGAATCAGTGAGTGTGCCTTTCACTGAAGCACAGAATAAATAAAAGTATGCGCAGAAGGTTCTCTGTTAACAAATCCCCTGTTTAGGTATGCCGAACGAGCTTAAACGTGGCCATCCCTTTCTATCGCATGCAACACGCTGCGATAGAACGCGTGCGTGCCGTAGCAGCACTAAGATGCCGGCTGCACTTTACTTTTCGCGGCGCGACGTAATCACGGAGTCCCTGACAGAAGTGGCAATTAATATTTTCACAAACGGCCATTCTTATGAAAAATGTAGAAATATTTGCAGCATCTATCCTAATTCAAGAGGCCATTGTTAACTTAATCTCATTTCGTTTATTAGGGTTCCGTGATGTATACGCTTTATTATTTTGTACTATAGTACCAACTATCTCGTCTAAGTACAAGGCGTAGCTAGTTTAACAAGCGCTTTATTTAATGGCACTATTCGTTTCTAAGTACATACATTGTCATTCAAAATAAGCAAACAAATTAAATTGCACAAAACTCGAAATAGGTGATTTTGATAGTATTGCGACAAGTGCTGAAGAGTTTTGTGTAATTTTGTTTTGTATATATGTATATGGGAGCGTGTGCTAAACTTATTTGGCTTGGTTGAAAACCGGCTTCACCAGTTTGTTCGTAATGCTCTATATTTTATTTCTTGGTCTGAGACTTACTGATAAAACTTTGTTAACAACGCAATGTAATGCCATCTCCGAGCTGGTCTGATAATGATGCCAAAAGGTGGCCGTGGCAAATACTAAGAAAACAAAACACTCGACGTGTTTGAGCTCACTGAAACTCTCTATATGCAAAAAAATGTACCTGTAGTTGGCAGTAAAAGCTTGAATGGTACCTCCGAAACAGAAAAGAGCAAATCATGTCAAAAAATCAAGAAAATACTACTTCAAGCCCCTCAGAGACTGGCGCGTTCTGCGGAATGCGGTGGCGATCAAATTTGACAATCATTATCCAGTTTACTATTGGCCGCCACCGCATAAGTATATCAATGAAATCAAAGGATTTTGCAAAACACCCAACAGCTTCTTTCAATTAAGCGCCACGATTATGACGAACCCAACGACATCTCATATGCCAAAATCCATCAAGCTCTTTGAACTGTGAGAGAGTTTGGATGTTTAAGGCGGTGCATTGGAAATTATCGCGTGCTTCGAAACGCCGTTCTGACTAGATTAAGAAACAATAAGGTCTGATTTTCAAATATATGATTCTTGATTGTTTGTTTTTCTGATTTTACCGATACATGATTGCTTAAAATTTCCTCGATAGAAAAAAAATCCAAAGTTGTGTCTGTATTTTCCTTTTTTTACTCAGCCTACTCAAACGAAACATTATTTTACGACACAATCAAGTTATAGTATTTTATCTCATCTAAAATCTCACTTTATGAAATTTAAATAAAACTTCTTAGGTATATATCGAAATTTGTCCAAAAAAGCCATTCCCGAAAAGTGTTCCATCTCTTTTTCTCGTGTCCTTGTCTAGGGGGGGTGTTCGACTCGAATCAAGGCATCCCCTTAACGCAAATTGTTGTTAAGCAAACTTTAACCGTCTTATTCATAAAACTTAAAATGCCCCTGCTAAATAAAATGTGCTTTTTCCCTGTCTTGCAAACACAAATGTCAAAGTGACAGAAAAGGACAAACGAATTTTAACGCCATTTTAGTTAAAACAGGCTTATAGTACGTTTATGAATACGGCCGTAAATCGTTAAAAATCCTAAACGATACTAATTAAAATGGACTCGCGCGTTTGATCTCTAGCGTATGCCACAAAGGAACATACTTAGTACGTTCGTAGATTTTGTGTCGCGAAATTGGGTAAAAATGCCATTTTTGTCCGAAACTTATTAAACTGACTACGGAACCATTTGGTTAATCCCGTTCGCCACTTGACGTGTCGGAATGCTCCCATTGTGGCCGTTAACAAAATACCTATTTGTTCTTCTCGCCATTGTTCCGTCGATCAATGACAAAATTCACTGTGAGACTGCAATCTTTTTGTACAGTTTAGTTAAAATCGGGGTTTTATTACAGAACATTTTCAAAAATTATAAATTACCTCCGTGTCAGTTTTGTGACGAAAATTAAGCATTCAAATTTTGTGAACATGAACTTGTTTCACATTTAAATAACGTGTTTATGCATATCATTTATCAATGGAAAAGAAAAAGTTACCTCCGTGTCAGTTTTGTGACGAATAGTAAGCATATACATTTTGTGAAAATGAAATTGTCTCACATTTAAATAACGTTGTGGTGTCGGGTTAGAATAGCACCACCCCTTTTCTTCCCGTGGGTGTCGTAAGAGTCGACTAAGGGAACAGGGTTGAAGTGTGTTGTGGGCGATGGGCTAGCAACCTATCACTGCGATATCACATTTTGTCGATCTTTTATACCCACATTTATGCTAACAGTGGCACTGGACACAAATTTCAAGTGCTCTGCCTACCCCTTTTAGGGATAAAGGCGTGTATGTATGTATGTATGTATATCCATATTATTATAAATTAAAACGAGAGAGTTACCTCAGTGTCAGTTTTGAGACGAATATTAGGCATATAAATTAAGTGAAAATTAAATTGTCTTACTTTTAAATAACGTGTTTATGCATACCATTTATACATTTCGAAGGAAAAAGTTAACTTCTACACAAAATAAGTACTTAATTGTCGTCAGAAAACTGAGACCGAGTTGATTTGAAAATTACCTACTAGGTATTTTTGGTTAATGGGGCTAAGCTACCAACGGGGTCAATGGATTCAAAGGTGACAGATATGATGGTTAGCTTTTATTTAATACTACGACGGTGGCAAAAAAGCATACGGCCTGTCTGATGGTAAGCAGATAGTAGGCTATGGACGCTTGCGACTAGAGTAATCACAAGCGCGTTGCCTACGTTTTATTGATGTGAGGATTGAATGCGGGTCCCTGACTCTCGAGGACAACATCTTCGGGAGCTCTGGCGACCTGACTCAACACTTACTGACGAAAATCTGAAGGAATATACATATAGTATACACCGTGGGCCCGAGTAACCCGAAAGATTTTAACCACGCATTCCTGAGGTCATTAGGAGTGAAAAAAATTATATGAACCCAACTCAAATTCAGCAAAAAAAAACTTTTTTTTTCTTGATTTTTCAGTTTTTGTAAATAAAACTTGGATAACTATCGCTTCTCTATGGAAGTTATCCCTTTTAATAAAACGGTAACGATTTTTTTTCAAAAAAGGATCAATTTTGTAAGTGGTAGCTGGCACTTTGATATCTGTCAATAGGTACGCGGAACTGGCCAACATCGGTAGCAACGTCGCAATCAAAAGAGCTAAATTCAGTTTAATAATCACAACAAATATTTTACATGAAAATTGGTAATATCTTTAAAACTAAGCCGGATTTGACTGAGGTTCATAACACATTTTTTGCTTCTAATGACTTGAGGAATGCATGGTTAAAATCTTTTGGGTTACTCGGGCCCACGGTGTATATAATTCATGTGGACCAATAAGCTGAATTAAATATAATGCATTTATAAATTCGTAACAATACTGAAATATAAAACTGATATTTAGATCTACGTGACGAATTCCAATTTTCCAATAAACAATAACAAATAACCCCTTAAAAAGCGATCTATTAATGTCAAAGACAAAAAACAGAACCTTAGTAGGCTCGAAAACTCTAAATCAACATTGACTTTTCATATTTTATTAAAACATTTGCAACTTCGTATCTTCCCCAACCCTTTCCTACCAAACACAATCTTGTACCGTTAATGTTAGGTATAATTTTGACCGAATCAAAATGTTTGCTACGAGATCGTGTAATTAAGTCGCCAGATAATGTATAACGCATCGTAATGAAAGTAACCGCTGCGAAAACACATGCACCTCAATCGGTAGAAGTGGCAATGCTATATATAGTTAATTTAACTAATTAGTTAATTTTAAGTAATTGTAACAAAAAAAAACCGGAAAACTTGAAGAAAGAACTAAACTTTTCACGTTAAAATCAATAAAAAAAATATATGCCTAATTTATATTAGTTAGTAGATAGTAGGTTATATTAAGAACTAATTCTGTGGCACCCAACGAAAATTATACATTATAAAATAAAGGAGAAAAAATCGTATGTATGTCAATACTTTATGTACACAAGACTTTGGTAAAAATACAGACAAATTAGGTACAAAGGTGAACTTATCCCTGTAAGGATTCTCTTCCAGTTAACCTTTGAGCAATTGAGACGAGATCAGGAGCTAAATCATTTTTTGACAAACTTTTTTTTGATGCCAATAGATCCTATTCCTGTCTAGGATCAAAAGCTTGTATGGGACCAAAAAGAAATTTCCGGCTAGAAAAGCCATAAATCGAGAAAAACCTTCCGCATACAATTTGTATGAAAATGAAAAAGTTTTTTTTACATTTTTTTTATGACAATCGATTCCATTTCTATCCAGTATCAATAATTTCCTTAGAGTCAACTTTCGGTAATGTAAAAAAAACAGAAACTAAAGAAAACTGTTTTCATACATTTGATCCCATACAAGCTTTTGATCCTGGACAGGAATGGGATCGATTGGCATCAAAAAAAATTTGTCAAAAATGACCATTTTCTCGCACGCTGTATGTTTTTTCCAAAATCTGTAAACGCCAATCTTCATTAATTTAATACCGAAAGAAAGTCTCCTAAGACCATTTTCGCCTAGTAACACAGGATCTGGTAGCTGCCCTCACTGACCCAAAATCTATTTCCACCCTGTATACTAAAAGCTACACAAATAAAATAAAATATTAGACACAAATAAATATATACCTATAATAATATTAATAAATATGTCAGCTAGTTAAAAAAAACATGTATGTATACCTATTAGTCAAGATAAATTAACAACAATGTTAGTTAAGTAATTGTAAACCTTCCTTCTTATTATTCCTTGATTTTTATTGTATAATTTTAACTCCGTTCTGATAGAGAACACCTTCACCAACTGCTTACGGCTTCTCCTCGTACCTGGGCGCAAGTCTTCACGGGTTCATTATCAAGCGGAGGAGTCTTGATGAATTTCAACTGTGAACGTTTATTCACAGGGTGCGACCTTATACTTAAAAAAAGTCGGCCGCGTATAAGCGCGCCGTCCCTGCGACCTTTTTGTGGGAAGACAGCCACACAGCTGCCCCGGCGCTCCCGAGCCACTTCACCAGCTCCACTGCCCGCTGCTCCAGTACCCAGTGACCTAGCAGCCGCCGTCGCCGAGGGGAGTACCGAACTACGGCGTAAAACCAGCCGGGCCCACGACCTAAGTTTTTATAAATAAATATTTTATTCTTTCTTGTTGTCGTTCAGTTTATTTTCCACCACACCACATCCTGGGGACAGAACGTCACACTGGCAGTCAGTGTCAGTAATTGTATGTATAGGAATGATAAGTTTGTAAGTAGTTGATAAGAAAATAAAAAGGCTTTTTATTTTATTTATTATACATATGTCAGCTGGTTACAGCGACTGTCCACGAAGGTACGAGTATGTGGTATTTTTTTCAATATTTTCGTCTATTTTAAATTTATATCATGAACGTTTTTAATCTCTACAATAAAACAGTGAAATAAAACAGTGCCGCTTCTACCGCTTGTAGTGGGCACCCGAAATATGATCCACTTGTTCAGTAGCCGGCGCGGGCGCATCTTACCCAACGTTACCTAACGCTGCTCGGGCGCACCACGCATGCGTTGGACTTGGGCACATTTTATCGCAGCATCTGTTATTGTAAATCACCGATCACCTTACGTTCTTAATTCAAATGTTGAAGGCGTTCGGCCGACGTTTGAGGGAAAGGGGCTGCGATAAAATGTTGTTGTTTTGTTGTTTTGTTAAGAGGGTGCTTTGTAGTAGAATGTGTAGTTATTAGATATTAGTGTAGTTATTAGTTATTAGATATAACATATTATATTGTTAGCTGTAAGAAATTCAAACACAATCTTGTATTGTTTACTGAATAAATATGTCTATGTCTATGTCTATGATCTCAGGTCCGGTTCTTACTTGGTACAATGGATTTCACTGACAATACAGAGGGGAGCAGCATTTCCCCTATGTATTGCCAGTGAAATCACAATCAGTATATTAGGGACATTTACGCCAGGTACTTATCGGGCCTGGAATTCAATACCGTCAAATTGTTTGTGTTTCCCATTTTTTTTTGTTTTTTGTTGTGGTACCTACTTGAAGAACATGTTGCTGATAGGATGAGACGAAGTTTGTTGCGGAGACTCTCTCTGTGCAAATATTTGTCAAAACCTGGGCTGTAGATATTTAACTTTTTGGAAAAAAAATGTTTCTTAAATGAACATTTTACAACTCTGGATTGGCAACACTTACACTTTACCAATAAACGACTGCCATTTGAAACATTGAGTTAACAATTCTAAAGTATTTTTTGGATGTAGCTTGATAACATATCCTATGTATTGCAAAATAAAAATAAAGTTTATTGACGTATAAATAAGTCATTTTTACATTATACCTTTATATTTATTATCATCCTTTATCTCAATTAAAACTAAAAAAAATACCCGGAAAACAATACGCTTCTATTTATTTTTGCTATTTTAATGATTTTTAACACCCGACGCAAAGAGAGAGGAGTTATAAGTTTAACGTGTCTGTGTGTCGTGTATCTGTGTATCTGTCCGTGGTATCGTAGCTCCCAAACCGATGGACCGTTTTGAATGCAGTTTTTTTTTATTCGAAACCTGATCTAATCCCGAATGTTCTTAGCCAAGTTTCATGAAAAACTGTCGAGCCGTTTTTGAGATATTGGACTTTGAAATGAAAATGTCGGGGGTTTTTCAACTTTTCTAAGTCGTAGTTATTAAATAAACAAGGCAAAGAGGTTTTGGCGTTTCATAATCAGTTGTAATAATAATATTAACGCCTTAACAAAAAAATATCTAAAATGTACAGTGTCCAGTCATATTGTATATTTTGGAAGTAGAAGCAGTACCTTAATTTATTACCGAACTTCATAGTCTCAGTAGTCAACCCACCCAGTGTGTAACACCGCAAAGATATACGCACAAAACTTTTCGCTATAAAAACGGAAGAGTGAAATTTTCGGAACACATTCGTGAACAACCCGGACGAGATCACTGAGTTTCAGTTTTATTAATTTGTGTACCAGGATTACTGTGAACAATGAGGCTGGTATGTGATGTGATTAGTGATTTGCGACAGTTTTGTGAAATTAATTAGACATGTGATAAGTCATGTGCATCATACGTTCATGATTATCAGTTTGGTCGATAGATAGAACCGTTCGTATTTTGGATTGTGACATCTCGTGACATCGCCATTTTTGTGGCCTCAACAAAATCTTATAATATCTCCACTTTACAGTTTACAGCGGGTTTCTAGAGTTTACAGTTGGGCAATTTTCGTAAATTACCCTTGTGACAATACTCGAGCTGGGAATATTCCCCATTGCAACTGGAAACTACCGGGAATATTTTCCAGAATGAAAAACATATTTATTCAGCATTTGGGCTTCAAGGGCTCCTTTTCACGCCAAAGTTTTACAGACACATTTACTATGGCATTATAAATGACATATTAATACATATCTATGTCATCTCTCTACTCTAATTTACTAAGATAACGTAAATAATCATTCCAATCTTATCTTAATGAATCTCAGCAGCGCCTTTCTAAATTAAACCTCTAAAACACGCATAAAAAGCAAATTATAATCGTAAAACAATAGTTTTAATACGCTATTTTTGAACTTAAATAAGTAAACAAAGACTCATCTAATAAACCTTTTGGCTTGAATCCGATTAAGTCATCATGTCATTGTTTGACACGCGGAAGCAACACCGTGACATGACATTGTGCTGAGAATAGTTTTATTGACATTTGAAAACGTGTAAACGTGTAAACGTTTACGTTCAATTTTTGAGAATAAAAAAACTTGCTCTTGAGACAATAACAATCTTTTGGGGATTGATTAAGTGTAGGTAAACCAAGGATACTGTACTTGTTGGCGGCTGTGGGACCCTCTCCCTAGCTGGGTATTTCCATTTCAAAATGTACCGTCGATGGAGGGTTACGAGATCGTCACAAAACGGACATCACAGACGTGACTTAAATATAACTTAATTTTGGTACCGTACATTTTGCAATAGAATACGAGTAGAAGTTGACCTACCACTATGACTTATGATTTTCCTCATCATTAAGAAGGACCCCTCAGTTTTAGTATTTTTGAACTATAACTTGCACAATATTATTGATTGTGGGTTTGACTTAGTGAGATGTAATAGAGATGTAACCTTGTCATAACTTGGTTAGAATATTGCTTGGTTATTAACCAGTTTATGTGTACTATTGTGTAATCAGTGGTCCTTCTCATGCAGAGGGCAGGGATAGCATACGGGCACGAGCCTCAGTCATGTGGGATCGACTGAGCAGTATACTGCTCAGTCGATCCCACACACTCTTATATATATATATATATATATACTTATGATATATTACACTCTTATTTATGCGACTGAGAAGAAGTCTCTACCCCACGAGTTCGCGACACCTACCTTGTTTTATGGGTTGAAAACGTTACAATTGGACGAAATAGATGTCAACGACAAGTCATATAGACCGGATGGTCTCGGATTGCCTAGAACGCGAAATGACTAGTGTGTTGTTTTGCCTACATTGCAGTTTGACCACCGAGCATTGTGCCTAAAACGCAAAATAACCACTCATAGGTAGGTTAGGTTAGTTAGGTTTCTTCAGATGCCCGAAGGGTAAACAGACCAGAAATAGGAGCCCCGCGCCGCGGGGCTCCGTCGACATCGCTAAAGTGAAGATAAAACGACGAAAATGATGTAGGCATTTTGCGTTTTAGGCATAATGCTCGGTGGTCAAACTGCAATGTGGGCAAAACAACACACTAGTTATTTTGCGTTCTAGGCAATCCGCGTATAACCCGTTTTATTAGGTATTAGCCTAGTAGAAACTAATTGATGAGACAGGTTTCTTCTGCTGCATTTTTTAATATATTATTTGATATTTCCAGGTTATTATATATCTAGCAGCAGTACTAGCTGCGGCATCATCCGACCCAATCTACACGACGCAACCGACAGAGCAATTCGCGCACAACTCCGATAACTACCAATCAGCGCTCGAGGTGCAACAACATGGCGTCTACGGCGACCAATCACAGTACAACCAGCAGAGTTTCACCCAATCAGATGCCGGGTTCCAAGGTCACGCGTTCCCTAGTGGGCAGACCTTTGCCGAGAGCACGTATACTGGGCAGAATGCGTTTGCTGGACAGAATTATCAGCAGCAGTCTCAGAGACCTTCAACTGAGAAGTCGGCGAGGATAATCAGCTTGCAGAATGAGAATAAGGGGAACAGCTATCTGTACTCGTACGAGACTGAGAACGGTAAGATGATGTTGTGATTTACTGAGTGGGTAGGTATAGGATAGGTTTCTGCGTAGCTTCTGTAGTCGTCAGCAAATACTGGATAGAGGTTTTTTTTTATTACAATTATCAAGATAAAAAGTGCTCGACACTTGAATCTTAATTCATGGTGTCAACTACAAGCATTAAGATGTCAAACATTGGGTCAATTTCCTAACACCTGCTAAGTCTACTGATTGATCGCTAAAAATTGCACTTCCGTACATGAAGACAAAATAGTTCTTCCATAAATAAATAGTCAAGTAAAACACTAACTAAATGTTACCTAGGCGCTAATTTCTTAACAATACCTAGTTATTCTGCTCTTTCCAAATAATTTTTCCAGTTCAGCGCACTACTTCAAGAGGATTATTTGAGATCATTTCATTAAACATCCGGACATTAAAAATCAACCCTATACCTTATTCCACAGGAATCAAAGTCCAAGAGCGAGGCGAGCTCCAAGGCAAGAACATTCGTGCCCAAGGCGCGTACTCCTACACGGGTGACGACGGGCAAGTCTACACAGTCACCTACACTGCTGACGAGAACGGCTTTCACCCCCAGGGGGCGCATCTACCCACGCCTCCCCCTGTACCGGAGGCGATCCAGAAGTCTATAGAGCAAAACGCGAGAGAGGTGGCTTCGGGGAATGGCGTTTACGATGATGGTAAGTTATTTGCCTTTTTATACCAGGTCGGTGGCAAAGTCTGCCTAATGGGAAGTGACCGTCACCTGTGGGCGCTTGCAACTTTAGGGAACTTGCATGTGCATGGTGACCCTTAAAAAATAGTGTACGTTTTAGTTCCTCTTTAGATTCGGGAAACTTGGGAAAGCAAAAGTTGTCTCTCTTGTTACCGAAAAATGAGGACAATGCTTAGGTATCATCTGATTGTAAAGTGAGAGATAACACAAAGTTACGTAGTAATGGTATTGTGTCAAAATTTTGGGTATTTATTTCTTACTTGAATTTTATGGATGGGGAAGTAATGTATCGGAACTTTCAACAACAAACTAGATTACATCTGACACGAGCTCCCGTTTTGCTAACTGTGTTATCTATGCTATTCACAGGCAGCTATAAAGAAGAAAACGAGCTGGCCCGGCAACAACAACGTCACCAGATCCAGCCGCAACAAATCAACCATCAAATCCAGTCACAACATCAAATCCAACAAATCCCCGCCATCCAACAGATCCCAGAGATCCAGCACCAAAGTGCTCCAGAGATCCAGCATATCCAGGAGATCCAGCACCAAAGTGCTCCAGAACTCCAGCATATCCAGGAGATCCAGCAGATCCAACCGCAGGTGCAGCATTTCCAGAACGGCCAGGAGCTCTATGAGCCTGCATATCAGCAGGAGTATCAACAAGAGACTGCCACTACTGCTGGGTACAGTGGTTGGTAGTGACCAGTTGAAGCCACCACACAAAGGGATGATGAAGAATTGGGTGAGCTGAGACCTGATGATTGGGATGAAGAGTTGGCGGTGTTAACATTGGTCTTTGTTGAGGAGTATAGTCTGCATAATTAGTTTTCTCACTTTTAATAGGATTTTTTTAATTCTCCTGGGAGGTTTCAAAATGGTTCGATGGAATGCAAGTAAAATTTTATAGGAAGAGAGCTTCATTTGTTCTGGTTCGTTTGATTTTAGAACAAATGAAAACACATAGCTGGTTAAAAAAAAAACTAAAATCAACAACAGGTATATTTAAATTCCTAAAATTAAGTCATCCTCCTTAGTTTTTTCCCGGTAGTGCCCCAAAGGAGCGCGGGGTCCGCTTTGGCTCCCAATCCCAAGCTTTGGCGTAGGTATTGTTAGGTACTAAATTACAGAAATGGAAAATTGGCAAAAAGACTGAACCATCACTTAAGTTATTTGGAATAGGAGAAAGAAGTCAGAAAAGCTATGGTTTCGGCATTTAGTGTGGTGTTATTTTGTATAGATTAATAAGAAAATAGCCAAATTTGCTTGTTCCTTGTTATTGTTGGGTGAAAATCAAAAAATTGTACATACTTAAGGGCGTTAATCTAATGTACGCTTTAACTTTTCTCATTTTAGCAACGACAAACACCCATACATTTTACATGGGTAATTGTCGTTACTAAATTAAGAAAAGTTGAAGCGTAGATTAGATTAAGGCCCTTAACTAAGTAATTTTTTTTTGATTTTCACCCTGTTGTGTTTTGTTTAATATAACAGCTGTTTTTATATTTCTAATTGGTGTTTCATTTCTTCCTATGATATCTATATTGGAAAATGGTTCTTAAGTATCTAACTTACAGTATCTACATACGTCCATGTTGGTTTAGGTCAAGTTTTGCAACTCAAATTTGATCAGAATTCCGAAATCAAACAACAAAAAAGGTAAGAATTGTACATTTCGTCGGGGATAGTGCAATACCGCGTAACTAGCACTGGAAAATACTGCGTATCTACACAACACCCATAGGGAAAATCCGCGTAACTGGCACTGGTTAATACCGCGTATATAATGTAGCCAAATTAAGATTTCCCGCCAACGAAAGTATAACGCCATAAAACTAAAGTCACTATCTTGTAGAACTCGTGATTCAATATTATCTTAAAAACAAAAAGTATCTTTTCATCACGTTTTAAGCTTCTCCTGTAAAGTTAGGTGTTTGTAGATACGCAGTATACAAGTGCTAGTTACGCGGTTTTGCACTATGGGTGTTATGTAGATACGCACTATTTACCAGTGCTAGTTACGCGGTATTGCACTATCCCCGACGATTTGTGCAATTCAGATGACAACGCAATGTTATAAAATCATGGTATTATAAAATTATGGATCTGGAATGTGGCCATAGTAACGCCTAAACGACAAAAGGTAAACCCTACCTAATCAGCATGAAACACGTCTACTGCTGAACATAGGCCTCTCCCAAAGAGTGCCACAATGACCGGTCCTACGCCACCCGCATCCAGCGGACTCTCGCGACCCTTATCAGGGGTCACGACGTTTTCCAAGCGTGGCGATTATGGCATATACCGCTCAAATGATAACCACAAACCCTACCTAATTGTACCTAATTGACGACTGAAAAAATAGTACAGTCGGCAATATAAACTGGTAGGTATAACAGAAACATTGCCGACATGGTCAACCTTATTGGTAAAATGGAAAGGATCAGACTAAGAGCTGGGTCTCAAAATCAATCACTCGAAAACCAAACGAATGATAGACCGCTCTAACGCAGGGATCGGATACCGGTTTTTTCTTTAAACCGAAATTAATTGCGATTCTGGTTACGGTTACCGGTTTTAAAACGGTATATGCAAAAAATAGCTTATTAGCACTTTACGATACTGTTTAAAGAAATTAACCGGTTTCTTTAATTCCACAAAGATATTATGAGTCGTTGCTCCTCACATACACATAAAATGGACTTCCAGGCCCTGGTAAATTGAAGTTGATTGGATTTTATATACAATGGAAAGGACATCAGAAGGCGTTTAAGATTGGCCAAAAATGCAATGGCCCAGATGCAGCAGCTGCAATACGGCGGGACCGAAACGTTTCACGCAAGACCAAAGTGAAACTGGTCAATTATTTGGTGTTCGCCATCTTCATTTACCGATCTGGAACGTGGACTCTTAAAGAAGGCCGATCGTGATCGCATCGATGCCTTTAAGATGTGGTGCTGGAGAAAGATGCTACAATTCTCTTGGACGGCTTTTCGCACCAACAACTCTATTCTCCGAGAGTTAAACGTCAAGACCCGACTTTCGACGACGTGCCTTCGTAGGATTCTGGAGTTGTTTGGCCACATTGCCAGAATGGACGGACACAATCTCGAGCAACTGATGTTTACTGGCAAAATTGAAGACAAACGCTCTAGAGGTCGTAGTCCGGTCGTGGTCAGGCTTCATAATGCACTCCGCGATACAAAGAACAGAAACGGGTGGCGAACTCTGATCGAATAAAAGTGGCTTCTGCAATAGGAATATCATGACCCTCCAGCAATGAGGAATACGACGTGAGGAGGGGGATGTGCCACAAACTTATTCTAGTCTTTCCGAGATCCCATTAAGATAGGAAGATAAAAATTTCAATGTCAAGTTAGAACTAGAAGAAAGTGCCATTAAGAGCCCGCAGTAAGCTCGGCCGAATTTCACCTTCCCATACAAACGTAGTTACGCTCTCATTTTAAAACTACGTGTTGGATTGTGACGAAATTTTGCATATACAATCACATGAGATATATCTATGTCTGTAATTAGTTTATATGATTCCAGTTTATAACACAAACGAAATACAGCAAAAACAAGTTTTGTACGAAAAAGTTAAATTCACTGTATTTTTTTACTATGGTATGTGAAGCTACATAAACTAATTACAGACATAGATATGACCTCATGTCATTCTACATGCAAAGTTTCGTTACAATCCAACACGTAGTTTTAAAATGAGAGCGTAACTACGTTTGTATGGAGAATCGAGATTACTACGGATTTAATATTTCCCTTGTGCCTCGATATGTGTGTCGAACATACGAACATACGAAATAAATAAAACATCCCAATTTTTCACATAAATATAATATAATAAGACAACCCACTCGTCACCGATATTGCTATGAAAGCCTATAAGGTAACGGCGCCTATTACCGGGGGTATCAAATTCGTCTACCATTACCGCGGCATTTCAAAATACGCATTTTAAAAGCAAACCGTTCGATTTACAATAAAACATATTTTACACAAATGAAGCCTAATTTAGTTGACTAACGGTTCTGTTTACGCAAATGTGTGTGGATGAAATAACAAGCTCGCAATTCGTCAGTTTCTGCGACGGCGGCGTAGGAAGAGGTCGCGTCATACAAACGCGTGGCGTCACTGGTAAGTATACCTGAATCTTATTTATTATTTCACGTAATAGCTATGACAATTGAACTAATGCTATGGATTTTAAATGATTATTTATAGTTTTCTGCGCGACTTGTGCGTACTCTTTATATATTTTTTGGCCTGGAAATGCATTTAAAATATAATATAAAATACAGCGGTGATAGACGCCATTTTTAGTTGGGGTAACTAATACCGTGGCATCCCACGGTAATAGTTAAGTCGGCGATTTGCTTCTCTATACTTTATCTTTTTAATATGTTATCGATTATATAATCTCTTACAGTTATTCGAATCTTGATCTATTGACGCTATTAAAGAACTATTTCCGTGGTATGGAAAGTATTCAACAAACCCTTAATTTTTAACCAAAACTTTAGTACTGAATCTGCAGTTTCTATGGAAACCCTTATTTTGTCATGTCGTTTAAATATTGTAATAATTAACTATATTTACTCACCAGTTATGTGATTTTGGTTTTATACCAAGCTTGTAATATATATGTTTGATTTGTAATGAAAATACAATTATATCCTAAAGTTTCTATGGGTCGGAATTAGTTTTTACAAAATTCCAAATTAAGTCTATTACCGATGGTATGATCCCATACCACTCGGTAATAGTAACTAAAGGAATCTTTTACCGATCCATTCAATATTTGTTTGGGTCGGTAATAGGTTAACAATAAGTATCTATTACCGAGTGATATTTTAGTCTTCTATTAAAATAAATCACATCTAGGGTTCCATTCGTACAATTACAATTGAAAATATCTCTAGAACGCATTATTAAGATATATGGTGAACGGAGATAATAACATATCACAGCAAAATTTTAAAATCAAATAAAGACACCATAATATTACACATACAGAATGTTACGAAACTCCCCTTTAACTATTTAATTAGAGTCTGGCCCAGAATACTCAATTGTTCGAAAAGTATTAGACATAGGCTTGGTTAAATTCGATAAAACTTTTTACATTTTTTTTTCTTTGTATACAAAATACCGAATCCATACTATATGTAATGTAACAGTGATTTAATAAAAGGTAGGCTTTACCTGCTATGTATGTAAGTAGTAGTTATTCTTATAATCAGTTGACATCATTTGTAGATTTATGTTTTTTTTTTATATACACATACGCCTACACCCCTGCCAGTTTGGTGTCCCACTGATGGGCAAAGGTATCTCCTATTTTTATGTTATTACCAAAGTCAGAAATATTATTTTAATCCTCGATATTGGGTACCGAATTGTGTATTAGGTTACTATTACCGATGGTAGAAAATTGCTGCTTTTTGTACCCTCGGTAATAAAAGCTAAATTCGCGGTAATAGAATCACATCATATCCATTACCTCGGTAATAGAAGAATCTCCTTTCCTGGTTTCAATAATTATTTTATCAAATATAATAAACTAAAATTGGTTCAAAAAGTTACGATTATGAAAGTTCAATAAACACCCTTAATAAAAATAAAAAAAATAGGATGTTAAGGAGCTTTCATACCCATCATTTTTTATAATCATTTGAAAACTACCTAAATACCACGGTAATAGGCGCCGTTACCTTAAATTGATATTATCTATCGTCAGACACCGGGACATTTACCTCAGGTACAGAATGATTCCATAACCCCGTCAACTACGCCACATCTTACAAAAGGTGACTAGAGACAGTGTCAGGCATTGGAACATTTACCTCAGACCCAGAATCATTCCATAACCACGTCGCGATACCTGAGTTTGGGAATGAAGGTGACAGTGTAAATCTTGTTTATTCCCACTCGCAGACTGCCACGATACAGGCTTAGCCTAGTTTGGAGTCTGATGGGTGTACAGTCGACTACAAAGAGATGTATCCACATTTTCACCTTATTGCAGGGGTTCCCAAACTTTTTTAGGCACGCCCCCCTGCTGCCTAAAATGAAGTTCCCACGCCCCCCTTCGCTTCGATGCAAGGAAAAAGTGAATTGGTTAGCTAGCCAAATCATCATCATCTTCCTAGCGTGTTCAAATTTCCCGAGGCCCTGTGCCCCTCAAAATTGTGTTCGCGCCCCCCTAGGGGCCCCCCCTTTGTAGTCGACTGTACCCCACATAATGTTACAAGTGTTTTGTGAAATATATCTTTTATTACTATAGTTTTGTCATATAAATACGTCAAAGTGCGCATAAAATGACAGCTATTTCACTGGAAACCTATCGTGGCATTGGTGTATTATGCAAACGGAGCAGAAGGGAAAATCCGAAACTACAAGATACGATTTGCTCTTAGGAGTCACGAGACCGATTTTAGAAAAAATAAAACTGCATTCCATTCAAAGTTATTCAAACTACTCTCATACAAGGTCATACGGTCAAAAAAGACCGGGTTGCACTCAGTGAAAACTTGAATAATTTTAATTTTGCAAAAAAAAAAGCCGTATACGTTAATACGCTACGTGTTACTTGGGAACAAAATACTCCCGATCAATAAACAATCGAATCAGACTCTTGACACTAAGACAACAATTACAATATCGCCCACACGCCACACTCATCTATTGTGAGATCCTAATCGGTACATTCCATAGCCCGATGCATCATAAAGATAAGTTCCACTTTGGACCTCTTGGGTGTTCCACTCTTAATGACGATTTAATAAACGTTCACATTTATTTTAAATTCCGATATCGCAATGTTGATGTGAATTCAGGGATCACAAATTACAAGAGAAAAAATGCAAAATGACTGCAGCCAGTTTTGCAAGCTACACAAAAAGCATATAAATAAACCATTATGTATTCCCAAAAAGACCTTGACTTTACTTTCATCAAAATCTATTTTGCTTGACGAGCATTTCCAGAACAGTTAAGTAGGTACGGCATTTTCTGTGATCATAGACGCAGGGTTTCATAGCAACCATTGATTCTTACAACCAGCATTACCTTACTATTCATTTCCGCAATAAAACAAACTCCGTTTTTAGACAGATTCGACCGGGTTTAATTCCCGGCCGTATATGAAACATTTTAAAAATATATGAATGCAATTTATATTTTGTCTAAAATTGGCCTCGTGACTTCTAAGACCAAATTTCCGAATATCTTACAGTTTTCGATTATGACTGTGTAGTGTAGTTACACTAGTGCACTTCTCATATTTAATGCAAAAGTGACATTGTGTGTACATAGTAATTAATACTCCAAGTTTCAATATTGGCTAATACAAACAGGGGCACATTTTCCTAACACTTCAACTAGTCACTCAAGTTAACAAGAAACGT
Organism: Epinotia bilunana; assembly: GCA_947049275.1. Classification (NCBI taxonomy): domain Eukaryota; kingdom Metazoa; phylum Arthropoda; class Insecta; order Lepidoptera; family Tortricidae; genus Epinotia; species Epinotia bilunana. The sequence goes on along the minus strand of OX346269.1, from coordinate 3,558,669 downwards.
TCCACTTTGACCTGACATTAACCCGTCTATGCTGAATCGCTGCAGGCGTTTAAACGTAATGAAACGCCCACAACGTACAAGTTGCGTCGTCAGTTTCAAAATTTATAGATGTGAGATATTAAGATCGAAATTAGTGATAAATAATAGATGACTGGTTTTGTATTGTAAAGTTTAAGCTTTGGAAATAATTTTATAATCAGGATGTTCGTCGTGGTAGTCAAATTCAGCCGTTGCACTTGTTTGTATCCACAGAAACTTGCTTGAAAAATACTTTCCTACAGATTTCTTGTGTCAATTGTCAATTATTACCGTTTTCGTGTCAATATGTTCAGTAAGTAGTAACCTAATTCATTATCCTCTTCGCGTTTTTTCAGGCAAGGTCCTAAAGGATCCCAGCAGGTCGATCACGTAACGCATTGTACGTACGTTATGTAGATTCAAATGTAAATTTTTATATGGAAAAATGTAAGTTGGATCTACCTAACGCGCGTTCAAAACGTTACGTGATTACCCCTCTGGTTACGCTTTAATATCTAATCCTATGAATTAGCGACCATTCAACCCAAGGGACCTTTTTGGGATTAGACCTGTAACAACAATACCTTACCTTATTGAAACAATAAGGTTGGTGACATCAAATAAAATAATCAATAATGTTGAATTTTCTCAATTAAACATATGTAGTCACATGGAGATAAAAGTAACACAAGACAATAAATAATCACAATGTTATAAGTGTCCAAAGTTTTCAGAGGGAATAGTCTCTCCCTTTTCCGCAAAACGCACCTTTAGATACATAAAACTATCGACAACATGAGTCACGTCACCTCACGGGTCTTGAGCGTTTTCCTTTCCGTTAAGAAATATCAAAACTTAAAACGGTTGCATCTTCCTAATTTTTTGAGAAATTTGAATCGGATTTTCGTCATAATGTTATCCCTTCTTTCTTTTAGAGTACTAATAAAATTAGAGTCCACGACCCTATTAAAAGATTTCCAGGACCTATTATCCTAGACCCAAGTAGAGCGCAGCTGGAGATTCGATCCACGCGCCAAGGCTGCAGTTTATGGCGGTCCTACGCCTCAATGAACTCATGTTACTTAGTCAGTCGATAGCACTTCATTCTGAGTCGTACGAATGACTCTGGGAGGTTATGGAAGGATGTAGGTTAGTAAGGTTGCGCCCTGTAGCCTAGGCATTCCTGTCTGTCGTACAAGGTGACTAAAAGGGAATCCCGTGGTTATTTATTTATTTATCGTATGGCAATTACAATTAAAATCCACTGTTTTTTGATACACGGTTACAGTTGGGGGCTGGAATCGTTGAAATAAAAAACTGGCCAAGTGCGTGTCGGGCCACGCGCAGTGCAGGGTTCCGTAGTTGCCTGTCTGTCTTAGTTACATCGACGTGCGGTTGCGTCGGCCGAATTTGTACGAGAATTGGCCTTTCCAAGTACACATTAAGTTGGTCGACTATTACTCGGTAACTACTTATGCCTACTTGTCCGTGATAGTTTTCCTTTTAAATTCATTATATTTACTATTACCGCAATTTTTTTCACATCTCCAAGTAGTAGCCATTTAGCCTGCAGGGGAGGAGACATGACTCGAACAAAAATTAGGGCTTTAAAGCCCAATATCCCGGAAACGAATCACTGATTTGAAAAATAGTTTTGAGAAACCCAAAAGATTTTTGAACGAGCTATCCAACGATATCACATCATGGGTTTAACGAGAAAAAAATTTACATCACCGCTTTAGGTACCCTATACACCTAACGGGGATGTAATTTTTTTAACCTAGGGTACCCTAAAAAAAATTTTTTTTCAAGATTTTATTGTTTTGTTTTGTCGGCGTAATTGATTGGGTATACTCCTATCCATGCCGAATCACAGTTTTCTACTAGTAATGGTTACTGAGCTAAGCCGAAGACGGACGGACAGACGGACATGGTGAAACTATAAGGGTTCCTCGTTGACTACGGAACCCTAAAAAAGTAGGACCCACAGAGGCATGACGCAGGGCGGCACTAGTGCGTTCCGTAGGAGACCCCAGAGCCGTCCGAAATACGTCGAGGAGTATACCATCGGGGGGTTCGTATTCGGCGCGAATCCGACATAACCTCCGTGCTATCCCCGTGGCGTGAGGAATAAATAAGCTGCTAATAAGGTGCTGAAGCAAAGTAAATATAAAACGAGAAATATTAGACTAGGGATATATACAAAATTATGTGAACAATTATTATGGCAGACGAACAAATAGGTTCATGGTCCCGACCATTTATAACGAATTTAACTGGTTAAGAGAAGAGCTTACGAGGGAAAACCGACAGGACGCCGCCCGGTCGGTCGGCCTAGATATCGATGGGCGGATGTGGTGAATGCGGATCTGCGCGAGCTCCAAGCTGGCGACTGGCGGGAGACTGCACAGGACCGGGATCAGTGGCGAGCAGTCGTGTTGGAGGCTAAGACCCACTTTGGGTCACTGCGTCAGAGGAGTACTAGTAGCATTAGTAAGAGAGGAGCCAAAAATAGTTTAAATGTAGTGAAAAGCAAGCTAAAACAGACCTTATTAGAAAAATTACCTTAATTTTATTGTTGCAATTTCTAGTATGTTGTCAGATTTATATTTGCGTTTAAGTAGTAAGTAACCTAGGTGCATATACATTTAGTTATAATATATACCTGTAAAAAATGAGCGCGGTCTCGCCAACAAACTGCTCCGTCAGTTTGGCGAGTAAATTTGAAATTGAATATGTTTATGTACCTTCTTGAAAGAAAAGAGATTTTCCTATCGTTAAAAAATTCGAACGAACGAGCCAATGGAACGAAGTTCTATGTATTCAGCTTGGGCCGAAAATCGTTTTTCCGTCCAGTGTCCGGTGTCCCGCTGTTCTTCTCTACAGGTCGCTTTTTTTAAGCAGGTTTGTTAATGATATAGTTGCTTTAACTTCATTACTGGAGGCCATTTTGTAATCGTCTTACGAAAATATTTAAATAAATTCAATGTCACTTGAATTATTAATTTATAGAAGTTGTTAGGATGAACAGAAGTTACGGTAGCTTAGTGGTACAGGCGTGCGGCTGACAAACGGCGGTCGTAGGGTTCGAATCCCGGCTCGTACCAATGAGTTTTTTGCAACTTATGTACGGAATATTTACCGTTAGCTTCTCGGTGAAGGAAAACATCGCGAGGAAACCGGTCTAACCCCAATAAGGTCTAGTTTTCCCTCTGGGTTTTCCAACCCAGAGGGAAAACTAGACCTTCCGGTCAGATGGCGGTCACTCGTAAAACTAGTGCCTATGCCAAATCTTGGGATTAGTCCAAGCGGACCCCGGGCTCCAGGGCACATTAAGTATTTAAATTATTCCTGGTGCCATATTATTAGTATTTTTGTTTTCATGTTTGTTCTCATTTAAAATTGGATTTTTACTGACTATTATTTATTACTAGTTTCCGCCCGCGACTTCGTCCGCGTGGAGCCGGGATAAAAACTATCCTATATTTTAATCCAGGGTATAAACTATCTTCGTGCAAAATTTCATTCAAATCGGTTTAGCCGTTTAAGCGTGATTGAGTAACAAACATCCAAACATCTAAACTTTCGCATTTATAATATTAAGTAGGATTGTTTTTTATTCTTATACATTCTGACAATCTTTTTGTGAATCCATGCTATTTTAATTTTATGAAATGACATGTAAATTTTCAAAATGAAATAAACTAATCTAATGTCATCTATGTGAAATGGCCACCATTCCACACCCGCACGTTTTTTATACAACGACGGTGGCAAACAAGCGTACGGCCCGCCTGATGGTAAGCGGACACCGCAGTCTATAGACGCATGCAGCTCCAAAGGAGTAACATGGGCGTTGCCGATCCTTGATATGTTTGTGTCGATAATTATGTACTTAGATATTTTTTTGTCGGTAAGGTTTTGTAAATTATTTTTTGTTCTTCTTTCACGTCGCAACGGAGCGTCGTATTAATGTGATTTTTTGTATAGAGATAGTTTAGAGGCTGGACAGTGACATAGGCTACTTTTTCCAGCGGGAAAACATCTAATTCCCACGGGAAAATTCAATATGTTACATTTTCCTATAACCACGCGGGCGAAGCCGCGGGCATCAGCTAGTACAAAATAGTTTTATAGCTCCTTAACGAGATAGTTATACAACAATATCTACTTTTTTAGGAAATTTATAGGAATTCAGTACTCAACAGACGTAACCCCGTTGAGACTTAAGATTGGGCCCGTTCGAATCGTCTAAGCTTGTGCCAATTTTTTTTTCTGAAGCGTATTTTACTGTAGGTTATGCCCGGAACGTGGTTTGCGTAAAACTATAGTTGGGCCTTAGTATGTTTGCTTCTCAAATCTTGCAGGCGTAGTCCTAATTATCTTTTTCCCATGAAAGCTTTAAGAGTCCGCGGTAAGCTCGGCCGACTTTCACTTTCCCATACAAACGGATTTTCATTCCATTTTAAAACTACGTGTAAGATTGTAACGAAACTTTGCATATACAATAACATGAGGTATAGTTAGTTTATATGGTTCCAGTTTATGAAATAAACGAATTACAGCAAAAACCAGTTTTGTGTGAAAAACGTAAATTCGCATCGCGCAAAAAACTATGAAATGATAACATCTTTGGCCCGCTGCATGTAGCCAGTCTCGGAGAATTCCTGGATTCGTAAACAAATATTCGTAGGTACATACCTAGGTCCTCATCCAGCGGACTCCCGCGACCTTTACCAGGTCATCAGTCCACCTTGTGAAAGCCTACCCACGCTGCGCCTTCCGGTACGTCGTCGCCATTCGAGAACCTTTCCGCCATAACGGCCATCGGTTCTACGGGTGGCGCAGAACCGGTCAGTGTGGCACTCTTTGGGGGAGGCCTATGTCCAGCAGTGGACGTCTTTCGGCTTATATGATGATGATGATGAGGTACTCAACTCATCATTAAATAAACCATACCGACGTGGATTACACTACGCACCGTTTTAAATCAGCCTCTTGCAAAAACAATACAGAATATTCGTACCTATAAAATCTCTAGATAGATGCGTGAAGGTCTTTTAAATGCAAGCAATTAGTATTCATAGCAGGTATTTTAATGTTTGTCGAATTTCGCAATATTGTATCGATTTAAAACAGCATTGTAGACAAGGTTTTGCTAATATTATGTTGAGTATTTTATTGTAGTTACTAGCTTCTGCTCGCGACTCCGTCCGCGTGGAACTCGTTCATACCGTAGCTCGATACGCGATAAGCGTGAAGAGGTAACAGACAGACAGACACACTTTCGCATTTATAATATTAGTATGGATTGCAATTAAATGTATGATTCAACCTTTATCTATCCGTTATTTGTTAAGCTTGGAACTGTTTACAAAATAAAATGCATCCATACATAAAAAAAAGCTTTTGTTCACGAAATATGTCATACTTAAGCCGGGTCCGCTGCGCCGTGTTTTCGATGTTTTTAAACATCTAACATGTCATCCGTCAGTTTTGGCAAACAAATAGGGTATTGTTTTGATTGGCAAAACATGTTAGATGTTTAAAAACATCGAAAACACGGCGCAGCGGACCCGGCTTTAATCCATACTTTTCCTTTTTATAATATTAGTATAGAAAGAAGTTTTATGACCCATTTTTTTACAGCCGCGCTTTTTCAAAAGCAAAATAATTGCGCGATAGGCTATCGTATTATTTTGCTTCTACATTGTTTTTTAGACAAAGGGTAATCCTTATTACACGCATACACGCATTAGCGTAACTATAGTATCCGCAAAACCAAGTGGCGAGTCAAGCAATAAAAGTCAGTATTAATGTTGCACGGCCCGCTCCATAAGGCAGGGCAGGTGCGAAAGAGATAGCATGCTCCAATTATTTATGAACTGACTCGCCACTTGGTTTTGCAGATACTATAGATATAGCAGTATTTCTGGAAGCTACTGCCAACTTCCAATCCAACACAGACAAGAAACTAGACCAGGGGTGGCTCTCTACGTGATTTCGTTACGCCGCTACAAGTAAATACATGCCGGCCTAATCTGTATCTATCCCTACCCGCCCCAGGGGGTATCTTAGCGCTGCTACGGCACGCACGCATTCTATCGCAGCGCGATGCATGCGAGACAAAGGATTGGTCACGTTAAGGCTCGTTCGGCATACCTAAACAAGGGATTTGTTATATTAGAGACGTGTTCAGATATTTGTCAGCACTTTGGCCGCTCCGATATATTTGACGGCGACTGAACTATTATTTATACTAAGACTAGACTGAAGAAGGTCGAGTCTATCCTTATAATGTCCGGCCCAATCTGTATCTACGTATTTTTCTCTCTCTTATGCATGGGTTATAATGAGACAGAGATAATAGTGGACGCCGATTATCCGATCGATACAGATATATATGTATAGGGAAGCTACGGCAGCCTAGTGGTTCAGGCATGCGGCGGTCGTGGGTTCGAATCCCGGCTCGTACCAATGAGTTTTTCGGAACTTATGTACGGAATCATTAGCGTCAGCTTTTCGGTGAAGGATCGTGAGGAAACCGATCTAATCCCGATAAGGTCTAGTTGTGTGTGTCTGGGTTTTGGGCAGTCGTTTGCGTAAAGCCGCGTATCCGCTAGAGGCAGCCTCGGGCCGAGCGGCTGTCTCGCTTCGAGGCCGCGCATGTGGAGACGTTACCTCAACCTAAGGCGCGCCGCGACACGAGGCAAATTCGGTGCCGCGAGCCGAGCCATATTGTGTCGGTCTTTTTGCCGTGCCCAAAGGGGCCTCAGTCTGAGCCGTGCATTTGATGGAGACGGGTGTGTTGCCTCGGGTCGCAATGGACAACGAATCAATAATTAAATTAATTAAATTATATGAGTGTCACCGAGTTCTTTGGGATCCGTTAAATAAAAAGTTCTATGACAATTAAAGCAGCAGCTTCTCTACGCGCTTCTGGTGCCATCGCGTTTGTTTTAAACTGGCTCGGAAGTCGCGGATCACGATGAAGCGTGTTGCCTCAGCTTGATCCGCAACGTTCCTCGGGCCTATGCCTCAGGCCGAGCAGCCTCGACTTGAGGCTGTTTGCCTCGAGTTGCGGCTGCTCGGCCTGAGGCTGCTCAAATGGAGACGCGGCTTAATGGGGCTTTTAAAGGGGCATCATTTTTACGGCAAATGTGCGGCCGGCAAGTATGTGCATCTTGCTCTAGCGTACAAAGTCAGCGTAAGACAGCAATAGTTGCCGGCCAGAAATTGCAAGATAATGTGGCCCGTTTAGAAGCCCCATAAAACTAGTGCCTATGCCAAATCTTGGGATTAGGTGTAAAAGCGGACTCCAAGCTGCTTTAGGGCACAACCGGGAATAACGCTAGGAGGATGAAGACAGAGATGTATCTCTCTTTTCTTACTTTAATCTTTTGCCCTCTAATATACATCTTACACTAATAAAGGTCAATATGGCCATCGGGCGCTTTAATTAATGAGCGGAATAGATACATTACTTATTGCGTCAAATTTCAATGAATTAGATTGAAATTAAGAACAGAACTACATCATTTGCATACTTGATTAAATTGATGGTAAATCTGCTGATAAGGAAATCCTTTTTCAGAAACTGACCGAATTAATTGGTTACATAAATTAGACGTTTTGTCTAATCTTAAATTCATATACCTATAACTATAACTATAAACTATACCTATAAAAACTACAACTTAGAAAAGTTGAAAAACCCCCGACATTTTCATTTCAAAGTCCAATATCTCTAAAACGGCTAAACAGATTTTCATAAAACAGCTAAAAACACTCGGGATCACATCAGCTTTCGAATAAAACAAAACCGCATTCAAATCGGTCCATCCGTTTCGGAGCTACGATACCACAGACAGATACACAGGCACACAGACACGTTAAACTTATAACACCCCTCTCTTTGCGTCGGGGGTTAAAAATATGAACCGAAAAACTATTTTTCGGCACTATAACCGACCGTAGAACTATGATCTACTGATATAGACATAACTAATACTAATATCCTACTAATATTATAAATGCGAAAGTTTAGATGTTTGGATGTTTGGATGTTTGTTACTCAATCACGCTTAAACGGCTGAACCGATTTGAATGAAATTTTGCACGAAGATATTTTATAGCCTGGATTAAAATATAGGGTAGTTTTTATCCCGGGTCGACGCGGACGAAGTCGCGGGCGGAAGCTAGTATGTAATAAATGTAATAATATTACTAGTGGCTATGTGAGCTAAAGATTTTTAATTTTTATTACGAAAAATTGAATCGTCAACAAAAATCTATATTATTATTGAACCTGCTCATAAAATTTAACGAGAATCGGTTGGGAAATGCGACCTATAGAGGAGAACAGCCGGCCATATGATCTCTGGACATACGAAATAATTTTGACCGAAACTGAAACGGAGAAGCTCGTTCGCTTCGCTCGCTCGTTCACTAAAGAGGAAGTTCTAAAGTTTGTAGGCAGTTTGGTATCTCCGGAACTTCCATGTTCAAGATGGGCAATTTATCCCTTGGCTTTGCTTGCATTCTGTGTAATGCGAAATGCGTGGGCAGAGCCGCGCGGGCAGCTAGTCGGATAAAAAGCAATCTGAGGGCCTACTGCGAAACGAAAACGAACTTCGTTCGTGTATCTCCGTCTTTGTCGCTCGAACTAGCAAGTGCGACAGAGAGGGAGATTCACGAACGAAATTCGTTTTCGTTTCGCGGTAGGCCCTCTGATTGGTTTCGGAAGGACGTTCAGACGGTATTTAAATATGTAATAGACCTGTCCTGAGAGCTACGGTAGCCTAGTGGTTTAGGCATGCGGCTGTCAAGCGGCGGTCGTGGGTTCGAATCCCGGCTCGAACCAATGAGTTTTTCGGAACTTACGTACGGAATATTTACCGTTAGCTTTTCGGTGAAGGAAAAAATCGTGAGGAAACCGGTCTAATCCCAATAAGGTCTAGTTTTCCCTCTGGGTTGGAAGGCCAGATGGCGGTCGCTTTCGTAAAACTAGTGCCTTAGCCAAAACTTGGGATTAGGTGTCAAAGCGGACGCCGGGCTCCTTTGGGGCACAACCGGGAATAACGCCTCTTAGAGTCGATAATGAATCATAAACAGTAGGTATCCATACTAATAGGAGGAATCCCGGGGAAGGACATGGGATAGTTTTTATCCTGGAAATCATCCACTGAGGGATGAAAGTTTGTATCAAGCTACGATATAAACGAGTTCCACGCGGACGGAGTCGCGGGCAGAAGCTAGTAGAGTTATATGGAGTGGAACATGAGGCAAATGGCCTGGACAGTTTTTGTCGCACGTACGCACTCTTTTGAGGAAATAGGGGTGTAGACACGAACATTATTATTACTCCAAATGAAAGAAGGTCAAAAATTATGCCTAGTGACGAAAATCCCATTCAGATATCTCAAAGAATAACGAAGCTACAACCGTTTTAATACTGCTTGTTAGAGAGAGAAAACGCAAACAGTGAGTGACGTCACATTACAGGATGCTGCCGCGTAGAACACGATGGGGCGCGGCACGTTGCCATCTATTAGTGTGACGTCGCAATCTTCTAGCGTCATCGTTTCATATGAAGTTTCGTTTTGCGAAAAAGGGACAGAATATGTTCTGCCCCTTTTTCGTTTTAAGAAGGGGTATGCCCCTTCTTAAAACTTTGGACCCTTATAACTTCGTGATTATTTAACCTTTTGCATTGTTTTTTTCTCCATTTGACTACAGTTTTAATCCTTTTTCGACAAAATATGACATTATTGATTATTTTATTTCGTGTCTACACCTCTATTATGCAGAATATTCTTAATTTGTTTAAGCCGCAGTTATGAAATAACCGCTTCTGCCCGCGACTCCGTCCGCGTAGAACTCGCCTATATCGTAGCTCCATATCATCCCTTAGGGGATGATTTCCGAAATAAAAGCTAATCTATGTCCTTCGCCGGGATTCAAACTATCTCCATTCCAAATTTCATCTCAATCGGTTCAGTGGTTTAAGAGTGAAGAGGTAACAGGCAGACACAGACACACTTTCACATTTGTTAATAATATTATTATGGACTAGCTTCTGCCCGCGACTCCGTCCTCGTGGAACTCGTTTATATTGTAGCTTACAAACTTTCATCCTCCATTTCACCCCCTCAGGGGATGATTACCGGGATAAAAACTATCCTATGTCCTTCCCCGGGATTCAAACTATCTCCATACCAAATTTCATCTCAATCGGTTCAGCGGTTTAAGCGTGAAGAGGTAACATACAGACAGACAGACAGACAGACACTTTCACATTTATAATATTAGTATGGACGGATATTATATAATATGGATGACCAATAATCCCGATTACTATATCTGCGTACTGTCGCCATCACAAAATGCGACCTTGCTCAAACTATATAATAGTTAGACGCAATTTCGTGCATTGTTGCGACGCAAAGGTTAGGGGAACTTGAACTTTTAGAGATGCAGTTGACCCGTAGTTGCGTTTTGTAACCATTTGATAACTATATCTAACGCAAAAGTTCATTTAAGAGCAGTACGTTTATGTCAAAAGTTTCATTTTTGGTAGGTACAAGCTTATATTGCCAGCTGTACTTTTCCGTCATCAACTCATTGAGACGATTCTAACGAGCCCAAACTCAACGGGGTTGCGTCGGTTAAGTACTGAGTTCCCATGGCCACCTTCTGATTCAGACCTTCAGATCAGCTCGATGGTGCCATAATATTGAATTGTGATCCAAACTACTACTTATATCCAAAATTTCAGCTTAATCGGTTGAGTTTAACTGGCTCAAAGCTCAACTCCAAGAATTGTGCCGCACTAACAGGCTAAAAAACTAACAAATTAAAAGGAGAAGTTAAATAAAAGCTTGTAAAAAATTTACCGTTTCACGGCCTTTTTTTGAAAATATTTAAATGTCATTTTTCTTGATTCTCAAATCATTGTTAATAGTTAAGAGTAAATTTATTTCAAACATTTTTTTACGGTTTCTCATCCTGTCTAAGTAAAATGAACATAAAATGCTATATTTTACCCCGCGTCTCCACCCACTTTATTTGTGAAATGTGAGCTAAAGCGCAGGGCAAGCCAGTGCTAAATAAATATGTATGAACTCAACAACAAGCCTCACTTATCTCCCAAAATTATGCTTAATCGTCTTACAAGAAATCCTTCTTCCTGGTAAAAAAATATTCACAAAACGAGTTTTCAACGAAGATGCATTGAGTATTAAATTTCAATTAACACACCCTTTAAAGGAGATTGAATTCGTAATTGTCTGGTGCTATTTTAACGAGATGTTATCTTAATATAGAGGAGTCGAATAACTGCCACACGTCAGTGGTTTTTTTATTTTATAACTATTTTAATACCATCACGATGCTTAAGGTAAAGGTCGCGGGAGTCCTCTGGATGCGGGTGACTGAAGGTGGTTTTCCACCGGCGAGGCGAGGTGGGGCGTGGATGGGAGAGAATTGAAATTAGTATGGGACTTACTACCTATTTCAAATAGGTAGCAAGTCCCATACTAATCAAATTTTCAATTCTCTCCTCGCGCGCGCTCGGTGGAAATAATAAGTGCCATACAAATTTCAATTCTCGCCTCGCCTCGTCTCGTCTCGCCCCTCCGGTGGAACATCTGCTGTAGGCCTATTTCCAGCAGTGGAATTCGGCTGATATGATGATATTGATTGGACATGATGCAAAAGATGCAAACGGCCTGCTTTATGGTAAGCGGACACTGCGACTGATGGACGTTTGAAACTCTAGAGGAGGTTGCCCCTTTATTGATTTTGACGACCGGTTAGCCTAGTGGGTAGTGACGCTGCCTACGAAGCTGAAGGTCCTCGGTTCGAATCCCGGTAAGGGCAAATATTTGTGTGATGAGCATGAATATTTGTTTCTGAGTCTTGGATGTTTTCTATGTATTTAAGTATTTATATCTATTATATATATCGTCGTCTAGTACCCATAACACAAGCCTTACTGAGCTTACTATGGGACTAGGTCGATTTGTGTAAGATTGTCCCCTTATATTTATATTTATTTATTTATTGATGTGAGGTTCGCTGTGCTGACAGCTCTCCAGCTGCTCCAGCTTATGTCTCCACAAATGCAAGTCCACTCTTAACACTGTGCATTACCTGGAGCTCTCACGACTTAACCACCACCAGGAACAGAACACCACATACCACCAAAACGATTAATGGAGCTATTATGGCTGTTACCTCCACGTTACATAGGACCATGTAAGGTGGAGGTAGGTACTTCCCCAGTTGGGCTGAGCTGCTCCAAATATGAGCGCGTTTTAGAGGTTTACCCTAATAAATTTGACATTAAGCAAAACTAAAGAACAATGGAACAAAATAATAGTGGCGCTTCAATTTTACAAAAAATGTAGCAAGGTTCTAACTATGTTCTAGTAAAAACGACGTTAAAGACTATTTGTCTTTGGCGTACTAAGTAATAAGACGAAAGACTACTTTAAATTAAGTGATTGCATAATAACATAATAGTTATTACCAATGATCGTTACTTTTGTAGCATTTTTGGTGCAGCGTAGTGTTGTTAACGGAATTGGTATAGACAATATCAATCAAAATTGTTAAATGGTTAATATTAACGTTATTAACGCTAATTAAGCATTAGGATTGAAATTCTTTATACCAATTCCGTTAACAACACTATGCTGCACCAAAATGCTACAAAAGTTACGATCACTGGTTATTACGCGTAAAATTACATGGTAGTGACATTCACGGCTGTGACATTGTGCCCAAGAAACGCCTACTGCGATACTAGTGATCATTACTTATCTTATCAGTCATTTGATATTTTGGCACAAGCTCTCACGGGTTACCATACTGGTGGCTTTGCCATATGTAGAACTAGAGAGCTTGTCTTTTTTTTCAAACCACTGAATCTTGATATTAACGCGAAGTTAAGGTTGCCTAAGTGGTTCAGGCATGCGGCTGTCGAGCGGCGGTCGTGGGTTCGGATCCCGGCTCGTACCAATGAGTTTTTCGGTACGCATGTACATATTTACCATTAGGTTTCCGGTGAAGGTAAATAAACATAGCAGCATCGTGAGGAGGGTCTAATCCCAATAAGGTCTAGTTTTCCCACTAGGTTGGAAGGTCAGATGGCAGTCGTTTTCGTGAAACTAGTACCTATGGCAAATTTTGGGTTTAGGTGTCAAAGCAGACCGCGGGCTAATCTTGCGCGCTAATTTAAGCGGACCCCGGGCTTTTTTAAGGCCTCCACCCAGCGAACGCGTGTCATGCGCGGCGCGTGTCGTGCGCGGCGCGTGTCGTGCGCGGCGCGTGTCGGGCGCGGTTGAAGCGGTATATTCACACCGCAAGCGGGCGGCGTGCCCGCCTCGTCAGCGACGCATTAGCAACGCGTGTGCAGCGCGTGTGCTGCGCGTGTGCAGCGCCGGCCCGCCGCGTCATGCCTCTCTCACTACCAACACATTTAATATGTATCTCACTGTCTCTATCACACTTAGCAGCACGGGCACGCGCGGGCCCGCGCGTCATATCTCTCTCACTACTAACACATATAATATGTATCTCACTATCTCTATCACACTCAGCAGCGTGGCACATGCGCTGCACACGCGTTGCTAACGCGTCGCTGACGCGGCGGGCACGCTGCCCGCTTGCGGTGTGAATATACCGCTTCAACCGCGACGCGCACGACACGCGGCCGCGCTGCCGAGTTGTAACTTTAGCACCGCGCGGGCCCGCGCTCGGACCGCGTTCGATGTGTTTGAAGTGTAGTTTCAATGCTTTACAACTTGCTCGGGCCCGCGCAGCACACGCGCCGCGCACGACACGCGTTCGGTGGGTGGAGGCCTTTAGGGCCGGGAATAACGCTAGTAGGATGATGACAGTTATTCGAAATTAATAAGAAAATATAGAAAAATACGCTTGTTAGTTTTACAGCTCACAGGGCCAGGTAATATTTTTTTAATACATTTTTATCTAAATGTTATGGTAACACAAGTCTTCTTAAATTAAATCGTATGATTTATGATACACATATTAGAAAGCAGTTTGGTTAGACTTATATTTGTCTCTGATATTAATTTAATGTGCTGACATTTATACCGTAAGGTCGGGTCAGGCGTCAGGGTCGGATTGATACATCCACACCGAAATGGAGTACATCTCTAATGACATTTTATATAACACTTACACATCTTGTATTTAATATTTGACGACCTATTTAGCTTCGTAGATTCTCTTTAGGTTCGTAGTGACCCTGCCTACGAAGCTAGAGGTTCCGGGTTCGAATCCCGATGAGGGCATTTATTTGCGTGAACAACACGAATACTTGTTCCTGAGTCATGCATGTTTTCTATGTATTTAAGTATTTATGCATTTACATAAATATGTATATCGCCGTCTAGTATCCATAGTACAAGCTTTGCATAGATTGGGACTAGGTTGATCGGTGTAAGATTGTCCGAAAATATTTATTTAAGATACAATACTTACTTTTGGAATCAGCGCAAGTGTTCCTTCAGTGAGACGACTCTTGTCTCGGCATTTTTTTCGGCAGATGTAGGGAAATAGTTTAGGCAACTCCTTGTCCCCTCTATTTAAAAATAAGTACTTAATTATGTAGCAGTGCCAAGACGCGAAAGCGCTGTGTTTTTGATTGGCACTCACTTGTTTTTTATATAGGTACTGAATTACGCTATCGGTGAGGATCTGTTATTAGCTCACTGTTCTAATCTGTTTTAATCTTAAAATGTAAAGATTGCTTTAACTAAGAAAAACAATTGTTACTTTATTTTTTTCTGGAAAATAAACAGATTTTTAGTCGTTTTTAAACTGATGATCTTCATATATAAATAAGTAAATAATCATATTGGAAAGAGGACAATTCTGTGAGATTGTAGCTTGATAGTGTGTAAACTGTAAGGGGCTTACCTCCGATCCACTTAAATTAATTAAAAAAAAAACACCTGTGTATATAGGATATTCTGGATGGACGTAAACTTTTGTATTTTTATCCCGCGTTTGCCTGACCTTTGAAATACGCGGGCTGAACCGGGCGTAATATAAACTAGGCTAGGCAAGGTACAAACTCACGCCTGTATTCCCAAACGGGGTAGGCAGGGATGTGATATTGCATTGATAAGTGGATAGTAACCTAGCCTGATACACAACACCCTTCAATCCTATTCCTAGAGAAGTCATCTATGAGAAGAAAGGGGGCGCCCCAATCTATGCCGATAACCCTACATGACTATTACTATTATAATTTACTGTTGTATAATTCAATATTACTTAAGTGGGTGGCGTCGTCAACTTTTTTTTAATTATTTATTTAAAATAATTACACAGCATTACAGTTAAAAACTAAGTCACTGTGAATTACAAATATAGTCATTACAAATTAATATATACAACTTCGTAAAAGCTCCGCAAAAAAATAACGCAGCCCCATTGCAACGCATTTTTTTCGCGTTCTTAAAGTACAGTTTATTTTTCAAAAATAAGTTACGTCTCTTAGTTTTATTATTTTACAATGTATAATATTTTGTTATCGTATTGAAAATTAACTTTGTATTTTTGATCTTTCATGATCGTAAATTCAATTTTTTTTTTAAATGTATGTATGTATTTTTAGTTCGACATGAAAAGTGCTCTTGTGGCCTATTTGCAGAATACACGTTGTCCTAATACAATTAATTTAAGTATATGACAATCTGTAGATGTTACAGTGCATATTTAATTACCACATCGGCCCAAAAGCTCAAAGCTGACCCCAAAAGCTATCACAATGCGCATGCGCGCAAAAAACGAACTTTATTTATTAGGAAAAGTAGTAACATTATTATCTAGCTGTTTTGCAACGCACTCCAGTATATATAGGAGGGGCGCTCGCCGAGTCCTCATTCGTAGGTTCGACTCCGGGCAAACCACACGTACTCGTAAAAATGAAACTGGTAAGTTTTTGTGACGATATAAACATTCGTAACATAGAGACACTAAATGGTTAGGTATTAGGCATATCCTGTAAACACCACCGTAAATGATTAATATGAAAAAAAATACTTACATGTTTTTAATATATCATTGCATTATCAATTTGCATATTAATTAATTTAAGGTTTTTTATTAATAAAAATTACATAACATCAATTCAATTCGTATAGGAGTATCTATTTCACAATAACTAGTAATGCGTCATTATTCATTTAATAATTTCAAATTATAATACAATAAAATATTAACCCATTATTATTTTGGTAACAATTACACACCGTATGTCTACCCAGATCACGCCCATATTAACCTTGTCATTATTTAACTTTATTCACACATTCTAATGGTATAATAACGATATAAAATATATTTTTATGCTGATTCGTGAGTTTCAGGAAAATACCATTATTTTCTTAAATTGCATAACACGCGGACATAATCAGTTTAAAAGTATTTTTTTTGATATTTGTAGTTTGTAAAAACTTTTTCTGAAAATTACTAAATACTTCTATGAATGAACTGAATGAAATTAAACAAGCACAACCTAACAATATAGAGAAACTTTATATCGATTTATACTTACTATTTTTTAATTCCATTAACTCTTAGATTAATTCCTTGTTGTTGTTTAGTAAAGTCTGGCTTTAAACCTCTACAGGGTATTATAAGTACTAACATATCTTTCAATTTTTGCAAACTGACAACAACAGGGGCCGTAGACAAGGTTACAATCGACAATCGCTAACGCCAATAGAAAATAATAAAATGTAGGGTAATGACAGATGCCGATGAAACACTTTTCGTTAACATCTGTCATTCATTCATTTTATTAGTTTTCTATTGGCGTTAGCGCTTGTCGATAGTAACCTTGTCTAGGCCCCCAGTTAATTTCACCCTGATGGTCGTTCCAAAAGTTACGCAATTACCCGTTGGTTAAATTCACGGTATCTCATTGCAGTTTCGGAAAAAGTTTTGACAGTAATTACCTTATTCTCTTGCAACTGTCCCACAGCTCAAAACTTCCCAAACAATGGCTCATCATCTACAATGACATCATAACTATAACTAACTAACCGTCTTATTAGTTGTTGCATCAGTTGGTTTCAGTCTGGTTACATAAAGAAGTTGACATGCAGTGACTATGTCATGCGTAATTATGCAAGATGTTATTGATATGACATGCGTTCAACTTTACAAGTTTATGTGCGGTTTGGTCAATCATTGATGGACTATGTTGGACTAATTGGTCATTGGTGTTTTGTAATTATTAAATAGAGAACTTTATTGTTATTAGTACTTTTCTAATGTAATTAGTTTCTCTCAATTTATTTTACCGATTTCTTATTTACACGCTGAAATGTATCATACTCGGAAAATACACGATTTGCGGTTGCCTTAATGTCTATCTCAATCACTTAATTTCATTTCCCAATTTTATGGTTTGTCCGAATATTCAGTTCGACAAAAAACCATCTGTCTCTGCAACCATGAAATTTTCGGTATCATTATAGAACAAACCTAACCTAACCTAATGCTGGGTTCTACGTGAGAATTATTAAAAAAGAATCAAAAACTGGGGTCTTGGAGAAAACTGACTTTTTGCCGAAATGAAAATTTGGGCAAATGATAAAGTCGGGAAATTAAGATATTGATTGTGATAGTATACCCCTACTTACATGCTCCATTAGTATTACTGGATACTGCTGGTAGCACTTTCACCTATCCTTCACAATAATTTAGTATGATCCATGGTGTTGGGTAATATTAGCGCCCTCTTTCTTCCTGTGAGTGTCATAATAGGTAACTATAAGAGGTTAAAGTGTGTTGAGGGCTATAGCTTTCACTGCAAAATAACATTTTCCCACACAAAAAAGTTATTACTTGAATCAAGAAATAGATCAGGATGACCGTCAAAAAGTATCTTGAATTAAACAGATATCCTCTTGAAAAGATGATTTTCTCGAACCAACAGGAAAAAATCTTGGTCAAGATAATTTTGCATCATTCTAAATAATTTTCTATCTTCCTAATTAAATTCTTGGTTCAAGGTATATACCTCGCATCATGTAAGTATGTATTTTTTTCTGTGCACAAGCTAGAAGTAGTACTGAAAATTGCATGCTCTGCCCCTGCCTATCCCTTGTAACCCCAAGGGTGTCTATGTGTCTGATTCTCGATATCTTCCCCCAGTTCCTGATCTCCGCTGTCCTGGGCCTTGCCGCCGCCGGCATCGCGCCATACCCCGAGCAGTCCAACCGCCCGCAGGCCTCCCTCGAGAGGAGCGCGCGCATCCTCGCCCTGGACTCCGACGTGAAGGAGGACTCCTTCAGATACAACTACGAGACAGAGAACGGGATCAAGGCTGAGGAGCAGGGCCATGAGGTGAGAATTATTTTATTATTTTTTTATTTATACTTAAGGAGTACCAACAGCTGCAAAACATGATTAAGAAATAAAATAAAAAATATTCCCAGATCAATGATATTCTTTATACAAGGTGTACCAAAAATGGGGTGCGAACCGATCAAGGGCTCAACAGGTATCGTGTTCTGATAAGAAAAAACAGAAAAATATTTTTAGTTGACGCGATTTTTCTTTTACCTTAGTATGGAGCGTTGGCCGACTGGACCGACAAGCTCCATAAAAATGTAAAAAAAATTCGCGCCAAATTTTTTTTTTTGTTTTTTCTTATCAGAACACGATACCTGTTAAGCCCTTGATCGGTTCGCACACAATTTTCGGTACACCCTGTATATATCGTGAACGACAGCCCGACAGGGCGAACGGCACATTTCTAATATAGATGTATACTCCTGTACCTACTTGGGCCCTAGCACTGAGGCCACAGCACGATAGGTTTAACGTTTTACGTGTCGTTTCAGTAAATTTTCGCCGTAAAGCGAGACGGTAAAACCTATCGTGCTAGCTGGTCCGGAGATCGTCACAAAAAATAAACTAGTACTGCTTTGCTAGTGTTCATAGTTTTATTCCTGGAGGAATCAATTTAATGAACGTTTTACAGGACCTGGCAGGCAACAAAAAAAATAATTTTCAATAATTTCTTTATTGTTTCGGGTTTTAACATTGCTAGCGTCTATAAAAGTAATTTATTTAATGTGACAAAAGTACATACAAACCATTTCCTCAACACAGGTTTCGTCAATACATTCAAGCAATACAACTAGCGTCTTAAATGAAAACCCTGCCAAAGTATTATGTTTTGCGTAAAATTTAATGTACTTTTAGTGTACTTTTAGTAGTATTGTAATGACTTTACAACACCTCAAAATCAAAAACATTACTAACAGAAATGCAAATTGAAATGTCAATAAATTGGAAGCATTTTCCATTCGAAACCTATCAGGAAAACCGCATTAGAGCGTGCCCTTGATACTGTTAGGATCAATTCTCGTCGGAAATACTCGGGCGGTCATCTTAAGTTCATAACCTTCAGCTCTCGGGCCAAGCGCTTTGTGTGACTATGCGGTTCCCACCTTTGTCAGGATGTTTAAGTATGCATCTGACAAAAGGTTCCATGCAAAAGATCATGCTATTCTAGGACGTCGTTTGATAGCAATTAGGAGTATAATAGTATACACGTTTTGGCTTTATCTGGGTCTCACAGTAGTGCACAGGAACTGTATGCTTTGTCACTTTGGGAATGATTTTACGATAGTGTGAAGAAACGATCGTCTTGGAAAAATTGGTGTTACAAAAAAGATTCACTGTATTATTCATTGTTTTGTAAGTTCCAACAATGTAGTCGATATATCAATAGAGTAATCTTGCTTTATTTTGAACATGTTTATATTTTGAACACAATATTTCCAAAGATTCTTAGGAAACACCTTATTAAGACTTGCATATAAATGCTTTATTATCATCTCGTTATCCGTGTATGGAATTTATAATTTAAAAAATACTGAAGAGAAATCTCCTAAAATGATTGTTCGTCAGTATCAAGAATTAAAAGATGCCCAATTTAAGCAACGAGTAATAATACGTTCCCGGTACTTTCTTAATTGGGATTACGTACCAATTTAAAGTCAAGAAGCTTCTTGACATTTTGAGTCAGGCAATAACTATAGATACTTACATTTAATTCTGCAGATGGCTTGCAAATTGATATTTTTTTTTACAAATAGCAAAACGTTTCTTATCTAGCTCATTTGGGTGTCCCTCTGCTGGGTTAATTCATCTCCTATATTGCCACTCCAATATTTGCGCTTCTTTCAACCATTGCCATCAATTTATGATATCACAAAATTCAGAAATCAGTTCATGGCAATACGAACTGAACGATTAAATAATGTGAGAAGACACATATTATTTGAGAGACCTCAAGTGCCTTTAATTTTGTGAAATAGTGAATCAGATCCGCTTCAAATTGACCTATAGCCAGCGCCACACTAAACCTACCGTGTAGCGTAAAGGGTAGTGACCAATACAGACATAAAGGTCAAAATGGCAAAGCTAGTACAGATTTATTGGTGTGATTAGGGCGGCATATAACATTTAAATGCAATCAAATTAGGTAGTAAAATTGAAATGCTACCTATTAATAGCTTTTACCATGCTTTTACCAATATGTTAGTTAGTTACGATTAGTTTCGGTTATCTCTAATATTAGTGCATACTAGTGTGTTTAGTAATATAAGTTTATGTATGATACCCAGCGTTGAAAATGTCGGAAAAAATCAAATGATTTTTTCGGGAATTTATGAAATTTTACTTTTTTTCGGATTTTTAACGAAAAAACAAATAAGTCATTGTGACAACTGAACTGAAACGGATGTCAATGGCAAAGTAAGTCTATAATCATTCACCAACCCACCAGTATTAAGAAAAATAACCGATTGAATCCTGTTTATATAATTATTTAAATTTTTTCGAAAAAAAATTACTGGAAAATTACATGGTTTTTTCCGTAAAAATCCGAAAAAAACGAGGCGTTTGGAAAGAAACGGGATTTTTTCCGGAAATTTTCAACGCTAAGGCTACCTGCAATTTGGGACAGGAACTAATCAAATAAAAGAAAGAAAGAAAGAAAGAAAGATACATTTATTCACAAACACACAGGACACATGGTTATTAAATAAAAAATACGAGTTTCGCACTACCATAATAACGCATAGTTAAAGGTAATACACGAAAAAGATTTAGGCCTCCTCTCAGGGCGAAAGGAAATGCAAAATAAAATAAAAATACAATCAGTTTCTCAAGTAGTTAGTAGTACCTACAATAGTCTAGTAATGGTGTGTATCTACACTACACAGTGTAATAAAACACAATAAAATAACAACACGACAGCCTTGCGTAACACGGGTAATCTTTAAGTTCACACCTTTAATAATTGTGTCTAATGTATGTTCTTATGATTACTGTGTTTGACATTGGATGTGGTTGGGTGTAGAAATAGCTATTATTTTGCGGTCTTAGCATGGAATACGTTGACTGAACTTGAGACGTCTTGTTACGCAAAAAGGGAACTTTGTAGAACATAAGTACTTAGTACAGTTCGTGACCTTCATAAAGCCGTATTTGGGTTCGGATGAAATCGTTAATTTTGGCATAAGAACGTGTAAAGCAAGCGAGAGGGAAATCTGAACTCGAATCCTATTCTAAATGGTCACGGGTTGTAGCACTATTAGGGATACGGCAGAAAAAGATATAGACACAATTTGTAATTATCACCGATAATATGTTTTAGAAATATAAATAGATAAATTGCCATATAAAACACGATAGTAAAGTAAACAATAATTATATAATAAAAGAAAAACACAATTAAAATGAAATATTTATATATAGGTATGCACCGAAAATTCCAGTACCTACACCAGAATCTATTTGCAATGGTTGATTTGACACATATCCATATTCTTCTTAATAGATGCGTAATTCGCACTGCCTTTTAATACCTATTAACATGCGTCTGATTTTCTTAATATACATAGCTGTCAAAATGCATTATATGACTCATGTTGTTGAAAATGTTCAATATTTAAAGCGCAAAATTATTATAATTTGGGTAATAACGCCTTTAATCTGTTTAAATAAATAAATATTTGGGGACAATCTTACACAAATCCACCAAGTCCCAAACTAAGCAAAGTACAAACTATGGGTACTAGACGGTGATATACATACTTATATACATAAATAAATACTTAAATACATATAATACATCCATAACTCAGGAACAAATATTCTAACGAGATTCGAACCCGGGACCTCCGGCTTCGTCGGCAGGGTCACTACCGACTAGGCTACACAGGTCGTCTGTCGTTTCGTCACAGGTAATTTAGTCTACACTATC
The DNA here is from genome assembly GCA_947049275.1 of Epinotia bilunana. NCBI lineage: Eukaryota > Metazoa > Arthropoda > Insecta > Lepidoptera > Tortricidae > Epinotia > Epinotia bilunana. The sequence continues at coordinate 3,536,321 of OX346269.1, read as the reverse complement.
TACACTAATATTATAAAGAGGAAAGATTTGATTGTTTGTTTGTTTGTTTGCTTGTTTGTATTGAATAGGCTCCGAAGCTACTGGACCGATTTGAAAAATTATTTTACCATAAGAAGCTGACATTATCCCTGATGAACATAGGCTACTTTTTACCGCGGGAAAATGCTTCATTCCTACGCACTAACCGTGCGAAGCCGGGCCGGGCAGCTCGTAGCAGTAGAATTTCGTAATGATCGTAAAATAGCATAATTTACCTATTTAATTTATTGACTGCATATAATATCGCCTACAACTTATGAAATCCTAAAGCGGTTCAACCTTGTATATATATTTGTAGCGATACAAATTTAGTTAAGTACTAAGAGTTGTCATTTTTATTCTCATTATCATTTAGTTTTCGACATACTTAACTAGAAGAAATAAATATTATTCCAACATTAACGTTTAATCTCGACTAGAACCCAGTCCAGTATTTCAAATTGATCAAATCCAATTAAACCAATATCCACCAACTTGACTGAACCGCTACCGAGCCCTAATTTTGTAACAGCACCTCCACCAACTGACCTCACCTTATCACCTCTCCTAAATCCATCATTATCATCGCAATCAACAATCATCCTGCCGAATCCAAGACGATCATCAGTTTCGTCATTGTCTTACGCAACCCTGAACCCTAAGCCATATTTGGCCGTATCATTAAGATCATGCAACAATCATCCGTCAGTTTTTGCATCGTATGTCAATGAAATTCTGGTTTCATCAGCGATACGTGAATAATGGCTTCTTTTGACGGATGGGTGTGGCATGTCAATTCAGAAACTCTTACTGATAGTCGAGGCTTATAGTCTAAAGTTACATACATTTACGTTGAGTACGCAAGGCGTACGCCAGTTTGGCTACTGCAGCGCAGCATACCTTCTCTTTTATTTATAACTAGCTTCCGCCCGCGACTTCGTCTGCGTTGGCCCGGGATAAAAACTATCCTATATTTTAATCCAGGCTATAAACTATATTCGTGCAAAATTTCATCCAAATTGGTTAAGCCGTTTAGGCGTGATTGAGTAACAAACACCTAAACATCCAAACATCCAAACTTTCGTATTTATACGTATAATATTAGTAGGATGCAAAATATTTAATGACCATCCATCCAAGTACATGGACTTTTGTTTTTACCTTGCCTTAAAATCACAAAGACTTTAGTATTTCTTAACTCAGTCCTCACCTGCGCGCTGAGGCGGTTATAGTTACTTCGTAATTTTGCTCAGTCAAATCTTTAACTTTCCAGGCTGACGGCATCCAGTCCCAAGGTGGCTTCCAGTACACCGGCGACGACGGCCAGGTCTACTCCATCTCCTACGCCGCCGGCCAGGGTGGCTTCCAGCCCCAGGGTGCCCACATCCCCACCGCTCCCCCCGTCCCCGAGGAAATCCTGAAGGCTCTGGCGCAGAACGCTGCCGATGAGGCCGCTGGCATCATTGATGATGGTAAGTCAGTGAAAGATGTCATAAAACAAAAAACATGGTCCTTCGAGTTAAGTATCTTTCTAAACACGTGAGTTGCGTTATGGGCGTGTTATAGGGGGTAGCCCAATGGGTGAAGAACTTAGTTAGATGTTCATTTGTAAACATATAGACTCGCTGACTCTATAAACGGAGTTAAGTCTAAGAACATTTTTAGTATCGGTTAGTGTTGTGTGGACATGAACCTTATAAGGCCTTGTTTTGTCGCTGGGTGGAAGGCTAGATGTTTGCGACTTATGAATATGATCGGAACATCTTTTATTTATGTAATAGTCTTTATCGCCTTTCAAATAATTTCACATAATTTATCTTACTGACTCCGAGTGACACCAAGGTCTGAATTAGGAGCTAAGGTGGATGTCACACTGCACCGCACCTCCGTCCGACGAAATTTGTATGCAGCTCCGCACCTCCGTCCGGAGATGCGGCGCAGTGTGACATCCACCTAATACTAAATATGAGAAAGAAAAAATATTATGTGTATTTAAATAAATCACTTTTAAATAAGTACCTACTCATATGATTATGCATTATGTAAAATGTTGTTAGAAAGTGAACGTAAACAGATGCCATTGGCATTTAAAATTTAGTGCCTATCTAATATCTGATCTACCGCATTTTGCAATCACTTAGGTCAATCAAGTTGAATGAGGATACTATACAATGTTATACCGATCTAATATGATTTACAATCATCTTTATTACATTTGAAAAAATCCACCAGGGCGTAGCATGGTTGCCATTTTATCATTTATCGTTGTGGTAAAGACGCCCATCACGCTCTGACAAGTATGCGAGTGCGAAAGTGACGGATGGCTTATCCACAACGATAAGTGATAAAATGGCAACCGTGCTACGCCCGCTGAGGTCTCAGCAAACCAAAACAAAAACAATGAAATTAACCAAACGTGTTTCGTTTGATTTTCAGAACTTTAATTAAAAACATAATGTTTTTTGCTTTTTAATCTGACTTATAATCCATGGACCCATTTCATTATTTCTATATGAACCTAGGCATCAGGCGGTTAAAACATTACAAAAAATATTATTAGCAAACTGCTGATCTAAGCCTAATCTAATTACAGGGTTCAAAATATGACCTACAAAGACGTCGTCAATAAAGCTGCAAAATTACCTGGGCGTTTTAAGAGTAATTTATGTGAACACACCTGTGTTGTACTGACCTTTCGATGTTTCACAATGACCTCTCACTCTAGATCGGGCTTGGGAAATCCACTTACATTATTCCTTCATGCTATACAATTAAAGGCGACTTTGCCTTGATCGGAATTGGAATTTCGAGAAGATCGTGTAAAATGGCGTGTTTGTGGGATGGGAATTTGGTTGTAAAGGATAATGTGCAGGTGTATAATGACAAATAATAGCGGCATAGAAATAGCGCTACGGACTAGCGGAGGTGTTTTAACAGATGTTAGCCTGTCTGAAGGTGTTGGACATGATTTAAATGAAGATAATTAGGAGCTTAATTAGTAGATACAACATTTTGAATGAACCTTTACAGTAAATGTGTAGTGCAGCCTCAATATTTTTTCCACTAGTAGCTCCTCCGCATGCCTATTACAAGGAACCCAGGAAGAGCCACGGGATAAAATATAGCCTATGTTCATCCTAAAAATCTTTTATATAGATTCGTAGAATCTATAAACTTAGCTATATTACCTACACATTTACAAAACTACAAACTTACCTTTCACCGTCATTATCATCACATTTTGTCACTCTTTGGGGGAGGCCTATTTCCAACAGTGGACGTCTTTCGGAGGAGATGATGATGATGACGACACGGTCTTGTACAAGCATCGCATACTTGCCGAATAGCTAAAGTTTAATCTACTAAGAATATTTTTTTCGAATTCCAGGTCAATACAAGCCCGACCAACACAGCGCCGGCGCCGGCGCCGCTGGTTTCGCTCAGCAGCCCTACGCGCGAGCGCAAGCGAACGCTGGGTTCAGACAGAACAACTACAAATACTAAAGCAATGCCATCTCACTCTAGCCGTAAGGATTCATGACAACAAGACAATAGATAGAGAAAATGTAAGAAACTGATGACATTAATGGACGTAATTAAATTAAAGAAAACAGATATAAGAAGAATAAATACTCGTACTGAAGATCAATGAACTTGATGAAAATAGAGGTTTTGGAGTGATGTCAAAGTTATATCTAATTAAAAAACAAGAATGAGTATCAATCGAAAGAAGCACGATAAGAATATACGAAAAACTTGCAATGTTATTGCTAATTGAGATTTAATTTTAGCATTAAGTCTCTCTAAAACCTTTTTTCTTATTGTCCCAATGAGGCTCATATTATACTGCAACTCGATATCACTTCTACAGTCCCTATTATTCATTTTGTGATTTGATACACTGCTCTGATGTTAGTAATAGTGATCATGACGACGTGGGTGAAATTATTTATTCTGTGAATAAAGCAAGATATTTTTTTTAAATACCCTGTTTGGTTTCCATGTCCTTTTAATCCAAAGAAAAAAGTTTTATGCACCGTTAAACCTCCCTATTATACAAAGGAATAAATTAAATAAGAAATACCAGGAATAGGAATAAATTAAAGTCAGGAATAGAAATAATGTGGAGTTATTAGTGGAGTAGAGATTCAAAGTACCTCTCTGTACACGCTACTACAATAAACTACCTGACCAAATTTTGTCTGTCAGGAAATAAATTTAAGGCAATTGTAAAACAAATGCTGGAAAAAAGAGCTAATTATAAACTCAGCGAATACTTCGACGATAAAGACATGGTCAAAGGCCATCGCTATACCTAAGCAGACTGAAAAATGTATAATATTGTTTAACATCTGACCTTCTAAAAATATTCTCTAAGAATTTATTTAGAATAAATAATTTTGACTGAATGAAGTACCAAGGTGTAGGTAAACATGTCTGAGTGTACTGACTTAATTACGTGTTTAGACTTAAATTGTGACAAGCAACCATAAACATAACGCGACACCGTTTGACAGGAAATTACACAGAAAGTAATTAAAACATCACTCATATCAACAGGATATCACTATATCACACCAATAGCAGCCGGCAGTGATATTGATGGGTTTAGGTACTAAGTGAGCTTTCTACAAGATGCATCCGTTACATCTAGTTTATATTACACAATGTAACCCAATTGAATACTACCGAACTACCTGGAGCCATAATTAAATTAATAAAACAATCTCGTAACATCGTTACCCTCATCCAGGACCCCATGTACTACATACACTTCATACAGTCTGGCACTAAAAATAATTAAAATGTTTGGTCCAAAATGTTGTCCGTTGGTACCAATATTTTTCCAATTCAAATTCTAACATATTCGTGACAAACAAAAATAAACAGAACAAATAAAAATACAGTAACACACTAAGTTTGGTCACGAAATGGACCCAGCTCAGCATATTATTGCTGGCTTTGCAGCCAGCACTGGTCTTCCGCTGGCTCCATTCGGTGAAGGCACGGTAGCCAGCAACGACACATGCACTAAATGAAAAAAGATTTTATTGACCAGTAAATTAACTTAACGGTCAAAACTAAGGGCGTAGGTAAAGCAAACTGATAGTAATAATATTGTGTTCATTGCATGTGCCAATCATTTTTTATAGCCCGATATTTCAAGCGGAAATCATCGGTGCATCAGCAGCAGAAGTACGCAAAATAACACGCTCAAAATGATCTAGACAGTCCTTATCCTCTTGACATTGGAGTCGCGTGAAGGCCATTTGGAGCACTTGACCCGCATAGCTTTTTTGCTGATGAGTGTACAGCAAACCACGTGGGGAGAGCACTTGCTATACCTAAATATTTAAAAGTCAAGAAGCAACGGAAGAACACAACTATAATACTCTATTATTTATTTATGATGCATCTTCTCTATATTCGATGTTCTTTTGATACTTCAAAACTCTGTGACACAAATTAAAAGACGCTTTAGTATACACTCTCACAATAAATATTTATTATTGTCGATAAAGATCACATGTATGATATCATAGTCATCACAATTAAAATTAATTTAGAAAGTGCTTAACACTTAATTACAAATTATATTTACATAATAAATCTGTATCCAAGGAGAATGCCAAGTTCATTTAAAAACTTATATAATAAAAACATGCAACACTAAGAAATAAAAGCAGAACTAATAAATCACTAAAAGAAACACAAATAATAAAAAGAAAATGAAATCACATGCTGAATTTGAATCAGATGAATGAATGAGGAGTGCAGTTACTATTGACGCTAGATAAAATCCATCAACATTAAAAAAAACCAAAATTATTTAGGAAAACATTGATTATGTAAGATTACGCATTTAGCCAAGTGCAAACAATTGATAACATTCTTAGAAGAGAAGATACTTCTCAGAGCGTCATTTTTAGTTATTTCTTTTTTATTGTATTTTTTTTTGCTTAGCGCAAGCGAGATCTCTTCACAATTTACCAAAATGTTCCAATTACGTAGATATTTAAATTGAAGATCCTAAAAAAGTACGAATTTGATTTCTATTTTAAACTAACTGTCAATTTGTACACGGGGAGACGCATTGTTCACAAAAAACTCATTTCTCCGAAAAAATTTTTTTCCAGAAATCATTTTCGTTAAAGGAGAGCTTACGTAGAAAATACACACAAAGGGCATTGGGTAACCTTGTATGAGAAAAATGTCGTTTTTTTTTGCAGCGGCCAAGGATGTTTTTTTTATAATCGTTTAGAGGACATCTTAATATGCATAGATATATAAAATTAAACGCGTTAAACAATATCGGAGCCGAGATATATAAGTTTGAAGTTAAGTTTATACCTGTGAAAATATATATTGGTAATATCTCGGCTCCAATGCATTTTAGTGTATTACATTTCATAACAAAATATGTTTGTTTTTTCACTTTTACGAGTGACCGCTAATCTAAAAAAAGACAACATTTTTACCCAAACCCCTTTATAAAATGTGTTCTACTTTACGTAAAGCACCGTCAAAACAGTATTCAGAAAAAAGTTTTTTGGAGAAATGAGTTTTAATGATTCTATCGATTAATATCTGTATCCAGTATTGGGGTTGAAGCTAGCCTGATGGCTCGAACCGGAGCTAGACGAAGAAGAATGGTATGCGCTGAACCCTGAACCTGAAGACCCTGAAGACCCTGAAGAGCTAGAAGCCATTCCGCCACCGTGCTTCGCTGCGTCGTACTTCCCTGAAATAAGAAAAGCAGTATAAATAAACTGGGTCAAATGCCGGTTGACTTTTGGATCATTCGATTTGACAAAAAGTGAAAAAGTTATACTGTTCCCATAGAACCACGAGGAAATTGTTTAAAAAAATAAAAGAGCCAATTAAGTGCTAACTGCGAGTTAATTCAGGATATTGTATGGAATCGCTGTTTATTTAGAAATCTTGCTATTGATCTCATAAGAAATATTGTCAATTTGAGACATCAAGATATAAATAAGACGGATGTTGTTCAAGCATCTTCATGGAATATATAGAGGTAAAAAGGTCAATCAACTATTTATTTTTGTTATTTTGGCCCTTTGATCAGGAGACAATGTGACAGAGTTTTCAGAAAAACGGTCCTGTCTAGGTTGGTCTAACATGCTTGGAAGATGGACTATGGCTTAAAAATGACGAGAAAATGACACATTTGGTGGCGTTTTCTAAATTGCAGTTTTAAAGTGTTCCAGGAGAAGTAATCATGGCAAAATGTAGAATAAAGAAGTTGATTTACAATTAATACAATTAATGAAGTAGGTACCATACAAAAATTTGTTATTCTAAAAGAACCTTGCTTTACTATTTTCTCGATGGCGATAGTAAAGAAATTAGAACCATGATATGTACAAAAACCGTAGCGCTGTTATGTTATGCTTCATACACTTTCGTTAATTAAATAAGATACGTAAAAGTAATGAATGAGTTTGTAAGCATTTAAATAGTACCGGAAAAACAACTAGATGTCGCTATTGTGCTTTTTAATGTTCGATAAGGAAAAAACTCTGCAACTTGTTCTAAGCTTTATGTAGCGTGTGCCAGTACAGTTCTCACGGTATATCACAGATGGCGCTAGTAACAAATAAATTGTGTTGATTTTTCACTATTTTGGGTTGTCGTTTGTTAGTTATCACATTGTTTTGATTTTAGTGTGGGTTTAATCGTAGAAGAGAAACTGTTTGGTTATTTATACAAGGAGTACCTTAACGTAATTACGGTTCTTTGAAACCTCAGCATTCTCAGGACAATTTAAATAACGGTTGTATAGTGCCCCGTAGGTTACGTTAGGTTTGTTTTATAAAATTCCTCAAAAGCTTACAGTTTCTGAAAAAAATTACTTATGGCAAGTTATTATATATTACTCAATAGTAATATATAATAACTACCAATGTAATAGTTACATTAATGGCAAATAAAATTGTAGAATTCATTAGCAGCCTGACAATTTCAAGAACATACCATCATCAAAAATCCCCGCCGCCTCATCCTTAGCGTTCTGCTGCAGCGCTATCAATATAGCCTCAGGAGTCGGAGGAGCCACGGGTAGATGAGCACCCTGGGCCCTGTAACCACCTTCTCCAGCGGTGTAGGTGACGGTGTAGGTGATCCCGTCGTCACCCTTGTAGGAGAACCCGCCTTGGGAGTTACCAGCGTTGTTGGATTCTTCGGCGCGGATGCCGTTGGACGTCTCGAAACTGTAGTGGAAACCTGCATGCAGATGATTGAAATATAAAACACGGATAAATATTATAAAAGAGGCACCAGTGATACGCTATCTCTCTCATATTTGAAGCAGCTTGCAGGTAGTTATGTAGTGTCGTGTTCCTGGTGGTGATTAAGGTCGCTGAAATGAATGGAGGAACAACACACCTGCAGTATCCTCGAAATAAGAGAGTTACTCACCAGATTCCCCAACTTCAGTATCCTGCTTCAAGATATCAGCATTCTTTTCAATCTCCTGCTGCGGGCGCGTGTTTCCAGTGGAGCTGGAGCTGGAACTGGAGCTCAGGAACGAGCCTTGGCTCTGGCTGCTGTGGCTGCTCTGGAAGCCGCCTTGCTGGGGAAGGTAGCTCCGGGACGGGAGCAGGGCGGTGGAACTGAGCGCAATCAGCGCTAGAAGGGTTAGGTGCAACTGTGGAACAGGAACAATAATATACATTTTACAGGAACTATCTTTAGTTGAGAGGAATATAATAATATTTTGAATATTATTAATAAATGACTTATGACTTAAGACTTATGAATAGAGATTTTTTTGCTTTCATAACATTATTCATATTTTATATATCTTTCCCACAATAATGTTAAAAGGAGCACTGGAATATAAGTCTCATGTGCTCTGTCTACCCTTTTTGGGTATAAAGGCGTGATTGTATGTATGTATTATTTAGGGAAAACCTCAGAAATTTGTTCATAAATATAGATTGTCTAGTCCACGGAAACGCGCCTTGTTTTCTAGGTGCATCATTTGTGTTTTGCCAGAAGCGGTAGGCCTAGGGCGTGGCTTCGCAGATTGAACCACTATAAAAAATACTTTTTAAGGATGAGTCAAATGTGTTTGTGAAGACCTCAACCCGCCAGCATGGGGACGGCTGACTATTGCCTTATATCCATGCGAGAAGGCCTGTGTGGTACAGTATGTAAGGACGTCTACAGACATAATCGGACACCAATCGGCACAAGGAAGCGGCACGACCGGTAAAGTGAATGTGTGAGAACGGCGGCCAGATTCAAAGCTTGATATTTCGTTTACTAAAATTAATGACTAATAAAAAACTTACTAAATACATGATCTTTTGGTCCAAGTTCAACGGATGACACCCAGAAGCGAACTGTGCCCGTTGACCCGTCTGTAACACATTTATACTGTTTCGAAATTCCCCTTATTACAGTAAAACGGATCTCGATACGAACCTTGATACTAATGTAATGAGAGAATGCTGTAAAGTACTGTAATTGTAATTGGGAGCCAGTTATATTGTGCGACAACTGTTTCGATACGTGAACGTCACGACGAGAAGACCAAAATATCGTAGAAGCTATGCATTGAGGTTGGCGACACGGACTCTTCAGGTTATTTTAAACTCGACGCAAAAAGACCGTGTTATAAGTTTGACGTGTCTGTGTGTCTGATTTTAATGCGATTTTTATGTCCGAAAGCTGACGTGATTGAGATGGTACTTAACCAAGTTTCAACAAACCCGCTTCAGCCAGTTTTGAGATATTGAACTTCGAAATGAAAATGTCAGGGCTTTTAAACTTTTCTAAGTTGGTAATTGTTACTGGCTGCTAGAGCCCGCATCTCGCATGGGAGTTTGTGCTTTCCTTGTTTATATTGAGCGGGGAAAATGGAACACGAGGGACAGCTGTAGTAACCGAGCTCCTCGCACGCGGGACGCGTGCGAACAACGTAAATGAGCCCTTAGGGTTCCTGTGGATTATTCAGACTCGTGAAACTAAACAGGTATTTTGTATGTACCTGGCCGCTTTCCGACCTAAGCTACCTGACATAAATATGTGAAATAAAATCTTGAATGATACTCATTCCAAGATATTGAATTATTGAGGTTATGTAGGAGACCGGGTATGGTTGTCTCACGGGTTGGTTGTCACAGCGGCCATAAAAGGGTGCAAAATGAAGGTGCTAAAAGATCGCAAGAGCTAGTTCCTTCCGTACTTCACCAATCGATTCACTTAATCCTTCATTTTGTTTCCTTTTATGGCCGCTGTGACAACCAACTCGTGAGACAACCATACTCGGTCTCCCCTATTTACCGAAAACAATCGCGTTATTTTATTGTAATTTATGCGTTGGTTGACAAGCTGAGGGATAATCACGTAACAATTCTAACGCGCGTTAGGACAGTCCAACTGTCACTTTCCCATATAAAATGTGACATTTTGATCTAACTGACGCGCGTAAAATGCGTTACGTGATTAACCTGCTGGTCGGTCCTGCCTGTATAACCTGTGGAACCTGGCTGTAATTACTATATTATTCCTAAGCTGCTTCGAATTGAAAATGTACACAATTCTCATGATTGTCAAATATTGGGATTATTTGAGTTGGCCTAATAGCATCAAAGTATTCGTAGTCCATTCAAAAAGCAACTCTGCCGCCCTAGGTAAAAGACTAAAATTCCAATTACAGTCTTATAAACAGTCGGCCACATTTAATTATCTCAACCATACAAGCAAACATAAAGGATATCATTATCTGTTTAGGATAAGTTTCAGTACTTCGTGTGAACTGGTTTCGAGTCTTGTCCTCAACTAAATAGAACAAGAGCGAAAATTTTAAATCCTTGCGATAGTGTTAAACTTGGAAATCGTATCTTATAAATGAATCTATAGATGTCCACCGCAAATAAAAATATTATTAAATTACAGTATTTGCCTGTACAAACGACAACACTGTTAACTGACCATCCTGTGTTTATATAGAACCTTATTACAATGCACTTAAGGTGCACCGATGGTCAGTTAGCTGTGTTTTCGATAGTACTGATAAACCCGTTTACTTGATAATAATATAAACAATGTTCCTTTGGCACAGAATAAATCATAGTACTAGAACTATTATATCCAACACCTGTTTAATACCTGATATACTTAACAACCTACCCAAGCATATATGTAATGACTTACTAGATACAATTGATAACCCGGGGAAATTTCAATCGTTACTAAAAAAGTACTACCTAGAATGTGAAACCCGATTTACAATGTAAACTACGTTGTTGTTTGTGACATTATCACTGTTTACAACATAGATAATAGGTATAAGTACATAACACTAATTAATACTAGTGTAATGTTAATATATTATTAGTGCGGATCGATCCGTGCGATCTCGCCAGCTATTATATAAACCTACCAAGGTTTCCAATAGTGGCTAAGGAAAGAAGATTTTGTAAAATTAAACATATTGATTTAATAAATTAAAAAAATATATATATATATATATATATATATATATAATCTGTGGTACTACGTACAAATTATTCTCTGTTTAGGTAAGCCGGACGATCCTAAACGTGGCCATCCCTTTCTATTGCCGTAGCAGGGCGAGCGCTAACATACCGGCTGGAGCCGGTAGGCCGGTATGTACTTATAGTAGCGCGACGAAATCACGGAGTGAGCCAACCCTGGTTATGGGTAAGTGTAAAAGTAGGGTCCGACAGACCTTTAGACCTTGACAGCCCCAGCGACCAAGTATACCAACTCCGTGGTGGTATGCATAGACTATCAACTTTTGTAATTCCAGAAGAATAACAAGAGCGTTGCCGCCTCGTTATTGATTTAAGGATTCGTTGTGTTAATAAAGTTAGAGACGGCCGCGGGTCTCTCACCCTCAACACAGCACATCCTGGCGGATCTGGCGACCTTAGGTACTTACCACCAGGAACACAACAACCCATACATACAGGACAAGTAGTGGTGTTATCAGAGGCGGATTATCCCTATAGGCAAACTACGCACGTGCCGAGGGCAGCGGGGTTCCAAAGGAGCGCGCGCGTGAAGTTAGGTTCGGTATTATTTTTAATCTATGGTCGCTAGAGGGGCGCCGATAGGGTGCTTGCCTGGGGCGCTGTCGACATGTAATCCGCCTCCGGGTATTATTATAGCTGCAGACTTCTGTAAGGGGGAGGTACCGGTCGAGGCTCTCCTCGATCATATATTCTGAGGACCGCTTTAGCCTAGTTGGTCACTACCCTGCCTACGAAGCAAGAAGTCCTGGGTTCGAATCCCGGTAAGGGCATTTATTTGTGTGATGAGCACGAATATTTGTTCCTGAGTCATGGATAATTTCTATGCATTTAAGTATTTATTTTTATCTATATTTAAGTATGTTTATAGTCGTCTAGTACCCATAGTACAAGCTTTGCTTAGTTTGGGACTAGGTCGATTTGTGTAAGATTGTCCCCTAATATTTATTTATTTAATTTTATTTATTTATTTATTGGGCCCAATATCAGCATCTCAAATTATTCCCGTCCCATCGATGCGATTCGTTTGAAAACATCATCCTCCTAGGTTATTCCCGGTTGTGCCCTAAAGGAGCCCGGGGTCTTTGACATCTAATCCCAAGATTTGGCGAATGCCATCTGACCTTCCCACCCAGAGGGAAAACTAGACCTTATTGGGGTTAGACCGGTTTTCTCACGATGTTTTCCTTCACAGAAAAGCTAACGGTAAACATTGCGTAGATACATAAGTTCCGAAAAACTATTTAGTACGAGCAGGGGATCAAACAATGGGGGTGTAGACACAAAAAAAAATAACCAATAATACTATATTTTCTCGAAAAGGATTAAAAATCTAGTCAAATTTAGAAAAAAGCAATGCAATAGGTATAATAATCGCAAAGTTATGTGTCCAAAGTTTTAAGAGGGGCTATATTCTGTCCCTTTTCCACAAAACGTGCCTTCATATGCAATGATTGTCATTTACTATGACGCTCGCGGATTATAACGTCACTAACTGCGAGCGTTTTCTCTCTCTAACAGGCAATATTAAAACGGTTGTAGCTTCGTAATTCTTTGAGATTTCTGAATGGGATTTTCATCACTAAGCATATTTTTTTGCCTTCTTTCTTTTGGAGTAATAATAAATTTTGAGTCTACAACCCGCATTTCGGATCCACGACCGCCGCTTGACAGCCGCATGCCTGAACCACTAGGCTAACGTAGCTTATTCGCTCGTTTGAGTTTTCCCACTAATGTCCAATTATACGTGAACGAATTGGACAGTTTGAAATTGCTCACATTCGATTCAACCACATCATCGGTAACTGTCGTTGCGTAATCGCCGTAATATAAGTGTGTTACATACAAACTTGCTCTCACTGTCACGGTCGCACTCTCACTCGCGAAGGTCACTGTAAGAGCGAGCGGGCCAGCAAGATTGGTAGTAGGTAAACCAATGGATAGGCGCAGTGTTACTAGGTATAAATTTGAAAAACCCCCAGTTATATAAAATGTTATTTTTTTACTTAAAAATGTGATCTTTGTCTAACCTGACGGAAAGTTAAGAAAGGGCCTAAGATAGATGGATGGATGTTGGTCCATAATGTGTCTGTTTCAAACGTTTTTGTGCTTTATTTTTGACTAGCTTCTGCCCGCGACTCCGTCCGCGTTGAACTCATTTATATCGTAGTTCCAGACGAACTTTCATCCTCCCCCATTTTACCTGCTTAAGGGATGATTTGCCGGATAAAAACTATCTTATGTCCTTCCGCGGGACTCACACAAGCTATCACTATACTATACCAAATTTCATCTAAATCGGTTCAGCGGTTTATGGTGGTTCGATTTCCATACAAAACGTTACTTGACATTCACAGGCTAACGGCGTGATTTTTTTAAGAAACTTATGTAACTAACTTTCATAAATTCTCCTCTAAGTCACAATGGTAGCTATTTGTATGAGTTTTATTGTTACTTGCTTAATTTTATCTGGTCGGAGGATTTGCGGTGGGCTCATACAATAGGAAACAGTCCCATTGTTCACAGGATAAGCTTTCAAGTACTAAACGGACAGCTTATATCATTTTTAACCGACTTCAAAAAAAAAGGAGGAGGTTTTCAATTCGGTTGTATTTTTTTCAATGTTTGTTACCTCAGAACTCCGTCATTGATGAGCCGATTCATTTTTTTTTTGTTGGTAAGTATATGTTTCCAGATGGGTCCCATTTTTTTTAAATTCAATTGGATGATGGGATCCATGAGGAATTGAGGGAACTCCTCAATTATATTAGGCATGCGTGTAGTGATTTTGGTATTTTCTATTATAACTCGTGTATTTACATCCGGAAATCATAAATTGGTGGAGTGGAATTGATGATGAAGACCACAGATGACTTATGGAATTCCTCAATTATATACTTAAAAGTACAAAAGTATATCACAGATTCTGATAAGATTCCGTTGAAATAGCAACTAATGAAGTGCAAAAGGGTGATCCTTGTGGAATTGACGGAAGTCCTCAAATATTATCGGGTCACATACAGCAATTGGGTTTTTTTCTATAATAATCAACGCATTTGCTCTCGGAAATCAGTTCATGAGGTAAATTGGAAAAGAAATGTTCTCGTGGCTTGGCGGAGTACTAAATTGAAGTCGGTTAAAACTTTGTTTTTAAAGTAAATTATAACTATACATATATACTAGTTCTTGAGTTCCATGTTCTCCTGTTCATTTTTATACCGTGTATCCGTACCCATAAACAAATAAAGTTTCTATCTATCTATTATATCCAAATTCCGAATAGCAAAAAACCCCACCACTTCAGCGAATCGTCCGAAGTCTGGCAGCCCTGGCACTGAGAGAAGGCCAACCTTAGTGTTCTGATTAAATACATGTGTAATGAGATGATCACTTTCTCTGTCGCACAAGGTCATGGTCGCGGTGAACGTACGAAGACAACTGATCAGAAGTAGACCGCATCTCTGTTGGAGTAAGGTTGATATTATGATCACGTGAATGCGTCGATGACGGGATCACAATACGTACTCGTACTACTTATAATGCTGTTCTCGAAGCTCAAACACATTTCGTATCGCGATGTCAGATGCGACATAGGTACTGTCAGTTTATATTATGGTCACTTATTTTACATTAAATAAAGGCCGCAATGGCACTTTTACTAGTCAAAATCTACCAGCGTTTCTGATAAAGAAGACCACAGTCAATATGCACGGCGGGTTTTTGTATTCTTGTTCGCGGCGAGATAATGCTGCTATCAAATAGTTAGGCATTCCCCTAGCTATGGACAAAAGCGGCGTAGTAGGTGGGCATTTTTTTAAAATTCGTGTACCCAATTAGCGTGAGTTGTTAAATAAAAATTAAGCCAGTGTCAGTTTTGTGACGGCAATTAAGTATACAGTTTGTATACAAAGTAACTTTTTTCTTTTCAATTTATAAATGCTATGCATATACACGTTATTTACATCCCTTATAGGGATAAGTTCGCCTTTGTACTTTGATCTATTGTGTGACATGTATTCTTTAACCTGTTATTGTGTACAATAAAGTGCTTACATACATACATACATACGTTATTTACATGTGAAACAAGTTCAATTTCACATAATTGGAATGCTTAATTGTCATCACAAAACTGACACCGAGTTAATTTTCATTTAACAACTCACGCTAATTGGGTACACGAAAAAATGGGCTGTGAACCGATCAAGGGCTCAACAGGTATCGTGTTCTAGTAAGAAAAAACAGGAAAAAAAAATTACGCTTTTTTTTACCTTAGTATGGACCGTTGGCCGACTGCAGCGACAAGCTCCATAGAAATCTAAAATAAAAACAAGTCAAATTTTTTTTTCTGTTTTTTCTTATCAGAACACGATACCTGTTAAGCCCTTGATATGTTCATACCCCATTTTTGTTACACTTTGTATATACTCAATACTGAATACTCATATCATATCTTTCTTCTTTGTCATGATTGAGGTTCTTGACAGAGTGGTCGTGGTCATGTCACGGTCGATTTTTGCATCACCGCAGCTCATGTAATGCGTCACCGTGAGGCTCTGTTTTCGGCGGAGTAAGAGACATTAATTTTACGTTATTCCTTTCTTTTAAGTTAATATGTTACTGACGAAGAAATATTATTTTTTGTCTATTCTTTCGATTGGCATCATAAAAAAATGGTGTTTATTTTTCACCTTTAAGTCGGTTCGATTCCCAGGCGAAGCAAATTATTTGAAGAAAATCTTTGAATTCAGTACCTATTACTGACTCTTAGAAATAACATAATGTCTTCTTTCAGCAAGAGCTCATTGTGTACTACATCTAAAATATACTTTTTTGTAATTTTAAAATAATTAGTTTAGAAATTATTTAAGAAAATAGCCTAAAAATGACCATTCCCCCCCCCTAAAATTTTGAAAAAAATACTCAGTAAAAAATACGCAATAGTTCTTTACCTACAGATGACAGGAAACCTATTAGAAATGTGTAGTTAAGCGTGAGTCGGACTTAATACGGTATTTGACAAAAATCAAATCAGCTTATTTTTATGAAACGTCAAAAACGCTCCGTCAGTAAAAAAAAATGTTTAAAATCTTGTGATGTACGGAACCCTTGCAACGCGAGTCCGACTCGCACTTGGCCGGTTTTTTCTTGTAAGGGGATCTCCATGGCGCGGCGCGTCACGTTGATACTTCGTGCGTTTGGATAGACGCAAGTGCGGAAATACACGTTCGAATACTTCGAATACAGTTCACTTTCACGACCGCAATTTTTTGTTATTATCAATCGATAATTATAGATCTGTTATTATCACGATAATTATCATGATAATTATCGTGATAATTATCGTGATAATTATCATTGATAATTATCCTTTCGAACCATTTTTAGTTTTCCTAGTTTCTTCTAAGTTAATCTTACAGGCTTGTATTATGGGTAGGTACTAGACGACGTTATAATATTTAATAGATATAATTACTTAAACACATAGAAAACATCCAAGACTCAGAAACAATTATTCACGCTCGTCACACAAATATTTGCTCTAACCGGGATTCGAAACCAGAACCTTCAACCAATGTCTAACTAGGTCACTATAATCTTGTTATGCATTTTCCATGCTAACAGAACCTTAAAAATACTACCTTACTAGCTTCCGCTCGCGACTTCGTCTACGTGAACCCGAGACAAAACTAACCTATATATGAATCCTGGCTATAAACAATCTTCGCGCAAAATTTCATCCAAATCGATTAAGCCGTTGAAGAGTGATTGAGTAACAAAAATCTAAATATCCAAACTTTCGCAATTATAATATTAGTACGATTAATACACCTTAACTTATGGTTGTCTGAACACATTACTTACCCAATAAACAACAATTGCAGTCTAACACGTAACACGAATTAACCTTAAAGCTCGTACAAAAGAGCGATTATCAAATAACGATGCAGATCACGGTCGGGTGAAGGGCGTGGTCACGCGAGTAACTATGCGTACGTAGTTAGGTAAACCATCAATGGCCTTTTAGCGTACGAGTTACTTCCAAAAGGTTACAGTCCGAGTCGGGCCTAGCTGAGTTTCATGCTGGACTCTTCTCAGCTAGGCTAGGTTTAGCGAACCAGTGACAAAACTCCCTGTAGAAAGATTCGGTTCAAACCCTTCAACCAATCTCACTGGAGCGCGAACTCTAAAAGTAATCCAGTGTTTAATAATAATAATCATCATAATAATTCTTTATTTCAGGCATAGCTCTATCACAAGACAAACATACATTACATTTACATTCATTAATAAATTAAAAATAAACAATACCTACTTGAAATTTTATTAAATAACCTAATAGATAAATACTTGATTAGTTTTGTATTAAGCAGTAACGCTGCTAACGAAATTATAAATTTAATTTAAAGGAAGAATTGAAAAATTTAACGCTCCGAGCCGGATTCGAACCGGTGACCACAGGCATTCATGGCCCGTCGCTACTAACCAACTGAGCTATCGGAACAATCTGTCTCGGCCACTAAATCTTTCAATCAGTTCCTTCCTACAACGCCTTAGGGAGGCGTGTAGCGACATCTACCAGAAGACTTAGGCTTCTTAACGGCACCGACGTCTCAAATTATATTGAGAAATCGTCAGTAACGATGCGCCACCCTATACTAAATTAATTTTGTATTAAGCAGTAATGCTGCTAACGAAATTATAAATTTAATTTAAAGGAAAAATTGAAAAATTTAATGCTCCGAGCCGGATTCGAACCGGCGACCACAGGCATTCATGGCCCGTCGCCTCCCTTGCAAAAAGTTTTTTTCCCGTCCCGTCTCATTCCCGAAGGCGTCCACGCGCAGGAAGAAAAGGGCATTGGGTAACCTTGAATGAGAAAAAAAATCGTTTTTTTGCAGCGGCCAAGGATGTTTTATTAATAATCGTTTAGAAGACCTCTTAATATGCATAGATATATAAAATTAAACGCGTTAAACAATATCGGAGCCGAGATATATGTTAAAAGTTTAGTTCATAACTACAATATGACCTGTGAAAATATATATTGCTAATATCTCGGCTCCGATGCATTTTAGTGTATTACATTTCGTAACAAAATATGTTTGTTTTGAGTAGATCTATCATAATCTACCACATTTACGAGGGGCCGCTCATCTAAAAAAATGACAACATTTTACCCAAACCCCTTCCTGGAAAACTGTGGGGGTATCTACACGTATATACACGTATTGGAAGAACTAAACAATGTTGCAGATAAAGGGACACCACACAACATGGTTGCACTGGAAGACGTGACGCCAATTTTGAGTAAGACCCAGAAATGAAATTGCTTAGTCTCGCTAGTCCGGCACTATTCAATAGTATGAGGTTTCGCAATATTGGTTTGTAATTACAGGGTTATGTAGAAAAGTTTACTGATGCCAGAGAGCACCGGAGGAGGCGCGGAGAGTCGGGGAGTCTTAGCGTTTCAAAATTCATTATCTATAATAATCAATACTATCCATATACTTAATATTATGAAAGCGAAAGTGTGTCTGTCTGTTTGTCTGTCTGTTACCTCTTCACGCTTAAACCGCTGAACCGATTTAGGTGAAATTTGGTATGAAGATAGTTTGACTCCCGGGGAAGGATATAGGATAGTTTTTATCCCGAAAACCATCCCCGGAGGGGGTGAAATTGGGGATGAAATTTGTATGGTGCTACGATATAAACGAGTTCCACGCGGACGGAGTCGCAGGCCGAAGCTAGTAATATTATAAATGCGAAAGTGTGTCTGTCTGTCTGTATGTTACCTCTTCACACTTAAACCGCTGAACCGATTTGAATGAAATTTGGTATAGAGATAGTTTGCGACCAAAACAAACAAACAAACAAACAAAATTTATTTGCGGAAAAGGGGTAAGTTTACATGTCAGAGTAAATATATTATTGTTTCACCTTTTCCAGCTGTTACTAACAACATGCAAATATTTACATTTGTACCATAGTGTTATTGTAATTAACACGTTCACGGACAGTGCGTCGAGAGACGTGAATGAAGACTCTCGTAATATAGCACTACGGCCGTAGACGGGAATTTAAATGTCACCAAAAGTGGAGCTCCGTCCACAGCCGACTACTTTTCATAGTATTTATAGGAAGCATATGACTCTGTGCCGTTTATGGCTGTAACACAAACCGCCAGTGCCACAGCAAACACGCCTACTTTTGCACACAAGTTACCCCTGTAACGCACACATTAACAAAGCACGTGTTGTGACACTACGTCTGTGGACGGACAATTTCTGTTACCGATTTCGTCTGTGGCCGTTAGTGCCGTAACACAAGTCTTAGTACTGGCCTGATATGAATGTCCGTCTACAAGCGGTCACGTCTCTGACCGTTACTGCCGCAACTCAAACATTCAAAACGGAGTAATACGACAATCCGTCCCCAGATGTAATGCCATTTTGTATGGCGAATTTCTGTATCGTGTCACAAGTAATTCGAGATGGTCTTGTGTCCGTGAACGTGTTAATATAGAATAGTTTTTATTCCGGAAATCAACTCCTATGGGGGTGAAAGTTTTTATCGAGCTACTATAAAAACGAATCCGACGCGGACAGAGTCGCGGGCAGAACCTAGTAATTAGTAAATGATGTAAGCCTTACGAACTACTAGAAGCTCTAGTCTAAAGTCTAAAACGTTGCTCTTAAACTGCCACCAACACGTTATTTGAACATAAGCAAAAAACTCGCGAAAACCATAATGTTGCCAAAAAAACTATTAATTTTGCTCGCAACAGGTGTTGCGATGCTAGTTGTAAAAACCGTAGGAAAAAACAAAAACTAGTTAAGAAAATTGGCCGTGTCTAAATTGTATGTGATGATCTGATATTGTAATTATCGACAAGATATTATGACTATGGCCTATTCGAGGGTTTGAATGGTTATCTGCTTTAACGCACGTTTTTGTAGACATTGTAGGTACAAGCGAAGTTTTTATTCTAAGTACAAACTGAAAAAATACTAATTTAGAAATAGCATCGGAAGCCTGTATGAGATGTGTGGATGTCAGTGAAGTGAAAAGAATGTGTAAGGAGCATAGTAAGTATTTGTCGTTGTTTCGTAGTATATACCTACCTGTACCCTAGCCCTACTCTACCCCTACCCTACCCCTACCCTACCCTCACCCTACCCTACCCCTACATAAACTCGCACATTAAGTCTCAAATGGGTAAGCAGATGTTACTTATAACATTTCTCAATAGAACAATATTTTGACACAGGGTAGTATTTTGTGATAAAATATACCTACTCCTGTGGTTCGGATGTTAATCCCATGAAGGTTAGCCTTCATGAAGGATAGCAGTAGGTAGGTAGTAGTTAGCTACTACCTACCTACTGCTCAAATTCTCCTCATATAATATATTCTGTTACTTTATAGTACTTATTTAAAATGATGTGAATGACGTCGGCGGAAAAAGTCATTTTGTAATTATATAAGGGGTAGGTTATTGACGAGTATAAAAAAAAACTACGATTGACGAGTATATTTTATGGAAATTGTCATTAATCTGTAATTTGTTGAGATCCTTAGATATGGAGAACAACCAACCAAGGGAAATTTGAACTCGCTAAGGAAGATGATGATGATTTGGCCAGCTAACCCATTCACTTCCGTTTCCTTGCATCGAAGCGAAGGGGGGCGTGGGAGCTACATTTTAGGCAGCAGGGGGGCGCGCCTTAAAAAGTTTGGGAACCCCTTAAATAGAGGATCGCAACCATAATAACTCTACTATTTGCTCTGTGGGTATGTGCTGTGTCCATATATATGTATAGTCAACGCGTACTTCGATTTTTCGGACACGTGGCTAGACAGGACAGTCTAGAGAAATTGATACTGGTCGGTGGAAGGAAAGAGGTAGAGGAAGAGCGCCTATCCGGTGGATAGACTCCGTAAAAGCATCAGCGCTCAGGCCTGCCTGCGTATGGCGCAAAATAAGTGCTTAAAGCCGGCCATTGTACTGTGGTACGGCAGGCAAATGGAGAAACTATTGTATCATCATCATCATATCAGCCGACAGACGTTCACTGCTGGAAACAGGCCTCTCAGCATCAGCGCTCAGGCCTGCCTGCGGATGGCGCAAAATAAGTGCTTGAAGGAAGGGGTGCGCAAGGCGTTCGTGGTAGTCACCACCCTCAGCAATGTGGAAACGACCAAGAAGGGATGTGTTGTTATGTGGATGTGAGTAAGATCAACAGGGCCCTATTTCACCACCTTGACAATTGTCACCTGACAATGACAATTCTACGTACATTGCTGGGTCATAAGCTGTCCAGCTACCAACTTAACCTGTCGACGTAGCGATAGCGATGTAAGACGAATTGTCATTGTCAGGTGACAATTGTCGATTTAGTGAAATAGGGGCCAGACCTCTCGAGCCCGAAGGTACGCTTTGTTGAGAGGCATTTGTCTCTAGCCTTGCTATTCTGTAACTGGTTTTAACCTCACCTCAACGCTCACCCACCAATTTATCTTGACGCCGCGATTCGTAGTAACTAAGCGTGGGTAGACATCTAGTTTCCTTAGGCATGACCGGTGGGGTGAGACGCATGAGCGCTTAAAGAATAAGAGCCCTGCCTCGCTATTCTTTGCTTTATTTTAACCTCACCTCAACGCTCACCCACAAATATATCTTAAAGCCGCGATTCGTAGTAACTAAGCGTAGTTAGAGATCTAATTTCGTTAGGCGAGACGGGTGGGGTGGGGCGCATGAGCGCGTGAAGAATAGGTAACTTTCAACAACGAATTCTCACATGAATAAGGCACTGGTCCCACCGCCGGCTAGTAAGCTAGAAAAGTTGGGCGAGTAGCATTACATTGCGAATCTATACAGGTCGATTGATCACACTGTGCCTGGTCAGCACGCAATGAACCGTTACTCGCCCAACTTTTCTAGCTTACTAGCGGGCGGTGGGACCAGTGCCTTAAGGGTCGGCAAAAAGCTGGTGACTCCTCTGGAGACACAAGCGTCCAAAGGCTACATTGTCTGCTGTATATCAGTCAGGCTTATTATACTTGTTTGACCAAATCTTTAATATAAATCGTAAATTCCATTTACATTAAGACAGTAACCGAAAATTACAGGCATCACGATGTGTAATTATGCGCGATGCTATTAAAAAGTCAATCAGTAATTAAGTAAGTAATAAATATGTCTGAACTCTTAAGCTTTGTTGAACTTGGGCGTCAGACAGCTAAATTTTTATTGTTCTAATAATTATACGTTTAAAATCACGATTTCCTATTAATGCGTTTTTGGAATGCTAATAACATTATTATTTTACCTTTCGATTATTCATTGTAACCATAATTTTTGAGAGGTTTGCCGGTGTCTCTAGTTTTATCTAAACATAACTAAAACTAATATTTGGTTTACTAACTTGGCATAACGTTTAGTCCCAATTTAGGATTCATTTCGCTAGTTTTATTTTCCAACCATTTTTCTAACCTAATTACCGTCAATCTTTCAAGATTGTTATCATACAAACCCGACCTAGCCTAATGGGCTCTATGCGCAAATATAATCTATTCGATGTTTTTTTTTAAATAAGTTTAATTGCTTGGGAAATTAATATGATGCGAAACCCAGCATAGAGGCTATTCATAAATTACGCCAAATCAAATCAAATAATTTATTTGCTCAGAATACAGTTGTATAGATGTTACATTGTTAATTATAAATATGTCCAGTGTACTCAGCCTGTTTAGGAGCGAATACAATTAAAATAATATAAAGTAAAACCAAAAATAATCATTACAAAGTTTAAAAATAAAATACAATACAATACTAATAACACAATCAAGAATAATCGAATATACCCATAGGGAAATAAATTAAAATGTCAAGAAATTAATTGAAAATTACAAATGTCAGTCACGTACGTCTTTTCTAAATAGGGGCAGGGGGGGGTCTGGCCATTGGACCACGATAGTCATTTTATTAGGCGGGAAGGGTCCATTTCAAGGAATAACAGGATGATGACGGTGGGGCGTCAAAAATCGTCAAAAAACGATGACGTAATTTATGAACAGCCCCATATGAACGAATAAATTTTCGTCCATAAGCTGGGTTTCCGCAACTTGACGTCGTAATTGCGCCTATTTTGCGTATGGGTTTTTGGTCCTATTACTATTCTTGAGGAAAGCTCAATTCGGTTACTTTCACTCAATTCTAATTCAAGGGGTAGATCTGTGGGCAATGTCTGCCAATCGTGACAGAGTCTTCAGAATTCAAAAGCGAGCCTTGCGAATCATCGACCGAAAACCAGTAGACCATCCCGCGAGAGACATATTTAGACACCATAAAATCCTAACGTTACCAAGTGTTTACATATTAACTGGTTGTTCATACATACGAAACAACCTACATAACTATAAAACCTACGGTCAACCCACCCAAAGGCCTACGCGCAGGCGGCATCTGCTGGAGACCCCGCGCCGGCGCTTGGCTAAGGCTCGCGCGGCACTCAGCGTTGCCGGGATCCACATATATAAATAACTGTGTTCCTGAACACATTAAAACAGCTGGGAGTGATGCCTCATTTACAAAAAAACTCAAGGCATTGCTTACTGACCTTGCATACTACAATGTAAATGAGTTTCTCCAAAAAGATCATTGACCCTAACACAGGCCAAAAATTTAAAAATATTATTATACTCTGACTTGTAAATGAGATGTACATTTATCAATAAATAATCTGAAATCTGAAATCTGAAATTCGGGCCAACCCAATTCCTTCAGGAAGCACGTTTCACTTTATCACAAAGCAAGATGGAAAAGATGCGTTTACAAATCTCAGTAAGGAACAAATTGACAGACGATGAGCAGCGTTTATTTGAATTTTCCTAATAAATAACGCGAAGCGCAGGGTGTGCTAGGTAATTCATTCAAAATAAAAGATACTTAATATTATAAATGCGAAAGTGTGTCTGTCTGTCTGTCTGTCTGTCTGTCTGTCTGTTACCTCTTCACGCTTAAACCGCTGAACCGATTTAGGTGAAATTTGGTATATGGATAGTTTAAGTCCCGGGGAAGGACGTAGGATAGTTTTTATCTCCGAAATCACCCCCTAAGGGGTGAAATGGGGGGGTGAAAGTTTGTACGGAGCTGCGATATAAACGAGTTCCACGAGTCGCGGGCAGAAGCTAGTTTTTTATATATTTGGGATTACGACACCTCTTAAGTGGTACCTACCTCTATATTGGATTAATTATTTGGAAATTGTTCAAAAAACCAAGTTTATCCTTTCACAGGAGTTATTTTAGTCAGGTTATTCATAACTTGATGAGTATATTCCCTCTATTCACTCTAATTGAATCATTCATGCATTCATTAATAAATTTGACGACCTCTGCGGGCGTAGCACGGTTGCCATTTTATCACCTATCGTTGTGGATAAGGCATCCGTCACTCTCGCACTCGCATACTTGTCAGAGCGTGATGGGCGTCTTTACCACAACGATAAGTGATAAAATGGCAACCGTGCTACGCCCGCTGTAGCCTAGTTGGTAGTGACTCTGCCTGCGAAGCTGGATGTCCCGGGTTCGAATCCCGGTAGGGGCAATTATTTGTGTGATGAGCACGAATCTTCCTGAGTCATGGTTGTTTTTAGTGTTATTTAAGTATTCATTAATTGTTCCCAAAATATAAATAAATATATATATATATATATATATTTGCTTAGTTTGGGACTAGGTCGATTAGTGTAAAATTGTTTCCAAATATTTATTTATTTATATAAAGTTGTATCAAAAGAAAATAACCAAATAATTTTACAAAAAACAATACTTTATTGTCGTTGATATACATTTTTACAATGAGCATTAAGTATTAGAATTAGAACACATTCGAATTGACTATACGGGACTACATTGACAAGAATCCGTTGACTAAGGTATGTTCAGGATTCAAGTCAGTCTTCGAAATCTCTAGTAGTGGTATCCAGTTTCCTCGTCGAAGGCCTGTTGAGGGATCTTGTCGAAGGACGAAGAAGTCTTAGGGGCGAGATACTGGCGAAGTTGCTGTTGTTGCTGGGAACGAGCGTTGGAGCCTTGGGATCCGAAGCCGTTGGAGCCTTGAGACCCAAATCCGTTGGACCCTTGAGAGCCAAAGCCGTTGGATCCGTGAGAGCCGAAGCCATTCGAGCTTTGGGAGCCAAAGCCGTGGGATCCATGAGAGCCGAAGCCGTTTGAGCTTTGGGAGCCAAAGCCGTTGGCTCCTTGAGATCCGAAACCGTTGGAGCCCTGAGATCCAAATCCGTTGGAGTGAGATCCAAATCCGTTGGAGCCATGAGATCCTACACCGTTGCTGTGTCCGAACTGAGACTGGGCACCGAATTGGTTCTTGTTGCTGGAGGCTCCGAAAGAATCTGGAAAGAAAAACGAATTAATATTTTAGCCTAAGAAATACAGATGTTAGCATTTTTTAAAGGCGATGAGTATTTCATGATGGAATATTACCAATTAACTTTGACCGTTTTTCATTTGGAATTAAGTATTTTTAATATGAGGAAAATTAAGTGTCCATTATACGAGTATAATACGTATGTATGTGTAGGTTTTCTTTAATATAAATTGTCAGACCAGAGTTTCAAAGTGATCTGCATTAAACTTTGTTTCTATGAATTCGTGTAAGTAATAACGTAAATGATCTTGATAATTTAAAATGTATGATCGAATAAGGAAGACGTATTAGATTGTGTCAAAGATGTGTCTAAACTTACCTTGACCGCGAGCACCGCTGGGAAAACCGGTGCCGGCCGACGGTCCATGGTCAGGAGGCAGGTACTGGTTGGACTGGGCAGCCTCGAACGAGGACACGCCACGGGCGCCAGCCGGTCCACTCCTGGAGCCTTGAGGAGCAGATCCAAAGCCAGCCGAATCACCGTGCACGCCAAAACCTTGGGAGCCTTGGGAACCGAACCCAATGCTGTTGGAACCCTGGAAGCCCTGGCCTTGTCCGGCCTGGTCCGGAGGAAGGTAGCCCCTCTCCAGATGCTCCAAGCGAGCCGCGGAGCTGATGGCGATGAGGGCAGCGAGGATGAACTGGAATGAGACAAAACACTCATACACTCTTACATACGTCATGCTGACTTTACCAGGTGGGGAGAGTCACCTGCTGACCGTTACCGGCGGGTGGGATTGACTCCTGGATCTAAAAAAGAAGAATCCAAGGTCTAGTGGTAAGTTTTACATTCAATCTTACCTACCCTCCTGAATACCAGCGTCCTATTACATAGGAACATACATTTTGACACATTTTCTATTTATAAATTTCGATCAAAGTGGAAAATTGAAAAATTATTCGCCACGAGCGGGATTTGAACCCACGACCACTGGAACCCGTCCATCGCTCTTGCCAATTGAGCTACCGTGGGTCCACTAGTGGCGACGAATCTTTCAATCTTTCCACTCTTCTAATTACACCTTAGGGAGGCTCATAGCGACATCTACCGCGAAGTTATTACAACTTCGGAATAAAAAAATTATATTAGTCCCGGTTTTTATAAAAAAATGGTAGATTTGGAACACTGGTCATCACGAGGTCTTATAATCATAACTAAAACATGATCATTTCAGTTTTGTTAAAATTTTGCTAAAATTATAAACTCAAAATTATTAACTATTTTTATCATGTGCCACTTTGATGGATAGGTATTAACTAAGCTTTAAACTTTGGCTAAGCGCCAGATCAATATTTATTAAGATTTCTTATAATAGTTTTTTTTTCTCAATGACAATTGAATGAAGTTAAAGATCGAGTTTGGAAACTTAGTGAAATCCTAAAACAAATGCTATTTTATTAAGTTTCTAAAATCACAGCAAAACAAAAGAGCGAACAAATAATAAAGCAAAATTTTACCAGTTTCATTTTTGGATGGAGGATGCGGACGACCAAAAGAAGGCTCGAGTTGAACTGTGATGCTCTGAGATCTACTGACCCATTATATACCCCCTGACATGATCTTAATCCTGAGTCGTGACGTCATGCTTTATAGAAGATAATAAACGACTATATTCGAGTTATGATATGCATGTCGGAGTAATTAGTTAACATGGTTTTTTTTTTCAAATACGTGATGGATTGACCTCGTCAATCACAGATAAGGAGCAATGTACATTTTCAAGGATTGAAATAATTAATTACAAAATTGATTTCGTGGAAAGTTGACGGGCGGTACGATTCGCTTTTGTTTAGTCTAACCTAGACTTGTGAAGAATCTTTTTGTTAGGCATTCTAATGGCTCGGGTTTGGTTTGAGAAATTCTTATAAATCGGTCATTGTCAAATGAGTTCGGGAGTAGGTCATACGGACTGAAATAAACTAGTCGTTCTTGTCTGTGGTCAAGAATTAAAAACTTTTGTTAGTTATGGTTTAATCACACGGGGTTAAGACGCGGGGCGTTTGTATAAGAAAAGACGCCGTTTATGTGGATTATCTGGCTAACCGAAAACCAGACATTGAATCAAATAATAATTTCAAATAAAATGAAGAATAGTAAATACTTAGTTAGATACACAAAAACGAAAATCAATATATAAAAAAACCCTGATCATGGTATTGTAACTAGGATTTTAAGGTAAATTGCCAAAGCAACGAACATTTTCCTATTTGGAAAATTCTTTGATTTTAAGACTTTAAGAGTCCGCAGTAAGCTAGGCCGAATTTCACCTTCCCATACAAACGTAGTTACGCTCTCCTTTTAAAACTACGTCTTGGATTGTGTCAAAACTTTGCATATACATTGACATGAGGTATATCTATGTCTGTAATTAGTTTATATGGTTGCAATTTATAAAACAAACGAAATACAGCAAAAACAAGTTTTGTATAAAAACTTAAATTCGTTGTATTTTTTTTACTATGGTATCTGAAGCTACATAAACTAATTACAGACATAGATATACCTCATGTCATTGTATATGCGCAGATTCGTTACAATCCAACACGTAGTTTTAAAATGAGAGCGTTACTACGTTTGTATGGAGAATCGAGCTTACTGCGGACGCTTAAGACTCCGATGCAAATTAAGGGTGTTAAATGTTTTGCATTCTTTAATTGAAACTGTTTTCTGTCGAGACGGTTTCTAACGATGTGATACGACCCATTCCCCCCGTGTGGTATCATAAAAGTCGACTAAGGGAGCAGGGTTGAAGTGTGTTATGGGCGATGGGCTAGCAACCTTTCACTGCGATATTACATTTTGTCGATCTTTTATACCCACCTTTATGTTAAAAAGTGGCACTGGAACACAAGTTTCATGTGCTCTGTCTGCCTTTTATGGATAATGGTCTGTATGTATGTACGTATGTATGTATGTGATACGACAGGGTGATTTAAATTATTAAGTGGACACTGGCAATTAGTACATTTTTGTGGAAGTTTCAAGAAATAACCGAGAAGAGATCAAACACTGGAAATTAGCTAGTCAAAGTTATAAAAAAAACCTTTGAAATATGGAGTGAACAACGCGGTCAAATACGATGATGACTAAATCTACTAGTCATGTCATCATCAGGTGACCCTTATAAAAAGTGTAATTAAAATCGTATTTAAAGTAACGCTTCATTTGTTCCATAAAAAATCTGTGCCGACACACGAGAATGTAAAAACAGACATGCTACTTGTGTTATAAAAAACCCACGTCGGGACCTAGTATTAGAAATACAGCCTAAAATTACACATGACTACAATATATACGGTCATTAGGGCTTTAGAAGAACAAATATTGAGTAAGGAACTTTTTTATTATTATTAGGGACTAGCTTCCGCCCGCGACTTCGTCCGCGTGGACCCGGGATAAAAACTATTCTATATTTTAATCCAGGCTATAAACTATCTTCGTGCAAAATTTCATTCAAATCGGTTCAGCCGTTTAAGCGTGATTGAGTAACAAACATCCAAACATCTAAACTTTCGCATTTATAATATTAAGTAGGATAGGATTAGTGAAATGGATTGAAAAACGATTGGAAATTCGTAATCCATACTAATATTATAAATGCGAAAGTGTGTATGTCTGTCTGTTACCTCTTCACGCTTAAACCGCTAAACCGATCGATTGAGCTGAAATTTGGTATCGAGATAGGTTGAATCTCGCTCGGGGAAGGACATATTTAGGATAGTTTTTATCTCGGAATTTATCCCCTACGGGGGTGAAATAGGGGGTCTAATAAACGAGTTCCACGCCGGCCGAGTCACGGGCAGAAGCTATATTTATTAAACACTGTTAAAGATTGAAAATTATACATCGAACCTGCATAGCGGTTAGTGCTGTGTGCCGAACAGTTTATTTTGTTTATGGTAACCCCGGTTACTAGGTTACTGGTTGTTGACATTATGAAGTCTTAATAAAAGTATGTTTTCTTCAAGAAGAAATCTTGTTTATCTTTTATCTAGCTATATTCAATAGGTTATGGGCCCAGAAACGCTAAAATAATAAACAAAGAGCAGTGATTTACGGAAAGAAATAATAGCCGTTGTTCTAACGTATCAAGTTAAGAAATATGGAGGTCGGAAAAATGAGTGTTGACAAATTCAATGGATCAAATTTTAAACAATGGAAATTCCAAATAAATTGCGCATTAAAAGCCAAAGGACTAAAAATATCCACACCGAAGCCAACAGAAAATGTGGATCAATGGCTAAAAGACGATATAATGGCCATGTTTATAATTACGTCAGCCATGGATTTGAAACAAATAGCCCTTGTTGAAAATTGTGACAGTGCTTTTGAAGTAATGAATAAATTGGAAACTATATATGAACTAAAGTCGGAGTTGAACAAAATGATGATGCACGAACGTTTTTATCAATATAAAATGTCTGCTACGGACAATATAGCTCAACACATTGCTAAGGTGGAGAGTTTGGCAAAGCAGTTAAAAGAAAGTGGGGAAAGCATCAGTGACACTGCTATTATGACTAAGATATTAAGTTCTTTACCAACCAAAAACTACGACAGGCATGGATGTCACTAGATCCCACCAAACAAACCATGATTAATCTTACTGCACGCCTGTTAGATGAGGAAGCAAGCTTGAGTGTTGAGGAAGAGAGTGAGATGGCCTTGTTTGTAGCAAACCAGAAACCGACGTCATCACAGAGAGAAATGTATCCAAATAATATTAACAGTGACAGAGGAAGTTTCAAACATCGCTATGTATGCTACAATTGTGGAAAGCGTGGACACTTCTCCAAAGAGTGTCGAGCTCCTAGGAAGAACTATGAAAAGAAGGATATGTTAGCATTTCATGCATCCACTAATGAATGTAACATAATCGAATGTGATAAATGGATACTTGACAGTGGTGCTTCAGCACATATTTGTTTCAAGAAGGAATACTTTCAAGAACTGAATATTTACAATGGGTCTCCTCTAAAGTTAGGAAACCAACAAGATGTTGAAGTAGTTGGTCAGGGAAGCATCCTATTTAAAAGAAATGTTGCGGGCCAGTGGGAGACCAGTGTCTTAAAAGATGTTCTTTACGTCCCAGAGTTGAAACGCAACTTGTTCTCTGAAGGTGTCGCCACACGACAAGGTTATAAAATTATTAAGAAAGGTAGAGATGCATTTATTTACAATGATTGTGATTTAGTGCTGACTGCATCTTTAAGGGAAAACAATTTATATGAGTTAAATATGAAACCGATTGAACAAGAAGTGCACACTATACAAAAGTGTGACCTCCGAACTTGGCATGAACGTTTGGGACACATAAATATAAAGGAAATACAGAAAATGTGCCAAAATAATGTAATCACTGGTTTGGACATCACGGACTGGGATAACTTTGTGTGTGAAGGTTGTGCTTATGGGAAGCATGCTCGCCAACCATTTCATAAATCCAATAGAGGGCCGCTGCAACCAGGTGACGTTGTATACAGTGATGTATGTGGACCATTTAAGGAGCCATCTATTCAAGGTAATAAATACTTTGTTATTTTTAAAGATGCTGCCACAAGTTTTCGACATGTTTATTTCTTAAAAAACAAGTGTGATGTGTTACACTGTTTCAAGACATATAATGCAATAATAAAAAATAATTTCATGCATGCAATTAGAGCTATACATACAGATAATGGTGGAGAATATAAAAGTAAAGAATTTAAGGACTTCACAGACAGTGAGGGAATCAGACACGAATTCACAGCCCCATATACCCCCGAACAGAATGGGAGGGCTGAACGTGAGATTCGTACTATTGTAGAAAGTGCTAGATCTATGCTGTATACACGAGATGTACCACTTAATCTTTGGGCAGACGCCATTAATTGTGCTGTATATCTGTTGAACCGCACCTCTTCAAGTCAAACTCCTTATATTTCACCATTTGAACTCTGGTATGGAGTAAAACCCAGTTTGGGTCACGTCAGAGTGTTTGGATGTGAGGGTTTTGTTCATGTGCCGGATCAAGTGAGAAGTAAACTGGAAAAAAAGAGCAATAAAATGATGCTAGTAGGGTATGAACACAATAATTATAGAATGTATGACCCACTGACAAAGAAAATTGTTATTTCTAGAAACGTCATCTTCAATGAACGGGACACTCCAGTAATCAGAAGGAACTATGCTGAAATTCTTATGGAAGATGTGGAATGTGACCAGCAGCAACCAATAGTAGATGATAACCACGATAACGATCGACAACAAAGCAGTGATAGTGATGGATCTAATGACAGTGATGCGAGCATGATAACGATTGTAGATGAACGAGATGAGACTTACATTCCACCACGTAATTTTGATGCTGCTGAAATAGAGCAAACTGGCATGAACCTTCGTCCAAGGAGAAACATTTTGTATGAGGCTAATATTACAGATTTTGGTGTCCCGATAACGTATGACGAGGCTATCAGGAGTCCCGAGAAAGAAAAATGGGTCAAAGCAATTGATGAAGAGCTGAAGGCACATCAGGATAATGGTACTTGGTGCTACGTGGATAGAGAGGGACAAAGGACCATTACATCCAAATGGGTATTTAGTATCAAAAGAAATAAAGATGGAGAAATAGAAAGATATAAAGCTAGACTTTGTGCTCGTGGATTCACTCAGATAAAAGGAGTGGATTATAACGAAATCTTCTCTCCAACGACGAGGTATGAATCAATCAGAATTCTTTTGAGTATTGCAGCTCAATCCAACTGGGAGATAAGGCAGATTGACGTAAAAACAGCATTTTTATATGGAGACCTGGAAGAGGATATCTTCATGGAAATTCCAGCTGGAGTGGTAGCACAAGAGAACACTGTTTGTAAGCTAGTGAAATCTTTGTATGGTTTGAAACAGGCCGCCAGATGTTGGAACAAGAAATTTACTGACTTTTTAAGAAAGTTTGGTTTTGTTCAACTGCAGTCAGATAGCTGTGTCTTCATGGGTAAGTTTGATAATGTAAAAGCCTTACTAATATTATATGTTGATGATGCATTGATTATGTCACAGTCTAACACTGTATTAGACAAAATCATGAATTACTTAAGACAAGGTTTTGAAGTAAAAGAACTAGATTTTAACGTGTTTGTTGGTTTAGAACTCAGTAAAACAAATAACTGCATTTCTATAAGTCAGAAAAATTATATCCAGCGGATAATAAATAAGTTCAACATGTCTGCTGCTCACCCTTGTCAAACGCCAATGGATGTAAATGTTCAGATAGTTTCAGGAACAGGTAATGAAAAGATTGAGTTTCCATATAGAGAGGCCATAGGTATGTTATTGTTTCTGTCTACTGCATCGAGACCTGATATATACGTTTACCGTTAACTTGTTGAGTAGATACATAAATAACCCAAGCATGGAACATGTTATGCAAGTCAAACGAATTATCAGATATCTCATGAAAACAAAAAATCTGTGTATTAAGTACCAGGGTTGTGAAAAGTTAGTTGGATATTCAGACTCAGATTTTGCAGGAGACTTGGACACAAGGAAATCTACTACCGGGTACATATTTATGTTAAATAGTGGCCCGATTTCGTGGCTAAGCCAAAAGCAGCCTTGTGTCGCTCTGTCTACAACTGAGGCTGAATTTTTAGCTTCATGTGAAGCTACCAAAAATGTTTTATGGTTAAATCAGTTTTTGAACGAGTTAGGTGAATCTCACGACCAAGTCACCCTGTTTATGGATAATCAAAGTGCTATCAAACTAATTCATAATCCTGTATTCCATAAGAAAACCAAGCACATTGATGTGAAATATAACTTTATTAGGGAAAAAGTAAGGGAGGGTTTGTTGAATATTGAGTATGTCCAAAGCTCCAACCAACTTGCTGACATGTTGACCAAGGCATTGGTTCCTGTGAAATTTGAAAACATTAGAGACCAAATACTTTCATCTATTTAGGATTATATTTATGAGTTGATTCATTTATATATATGTGTAGCCATGTGCTGTTTGTTTTTTTTTATGCAGGTTATTATGTATAATTTTAGTGGGAGTGTTAAAGATTGAAAATTATACATCGAACCTGCATAGCGGTTAGTGCTGTGTGCCGAACAGTTTATTTTGTTTATGGTAACCCCGGTTACTAGGTTACTGGTTGTTGACATTATGAAGTCTTAATAAAAGTATGTTTTCTTCAAGAAGAAATCTTGTTTATCTTTTATCTAGCTATATTCAATAAACACTAGCTACCCACGCAGCTTTATCCATGTATTGCAGAAGGCAGGTAAACTCGCCCTTTCGACGCAAAGTACCAGAAACGCGAATGACCAGATACCTACGCTAATTACCTGACTCGGTTTCGCAAATGACCAGATACGCATATGACCAGATACGCGAATTACCTATTCGGTTTTGCAATGCTTCAGATGCCCAAAGGACAAACAGACCGGAAATAGGAGCCCCGCCGTGCGGGGCTCCGTCAAAACTGTCGAAAAGCCAGGAGTCAATACATTATTAGTACTAAGATTGCAGATGGCAAAGATGGAATTCAAGTCATATGCGTTTCTGGTACTATTGGAAATTGATTTGTCTGGTAATTTGAGTATCGGGTCATTTGCGAAATAGATCTCTGGTCATATGCGTATCCGGTCATTTGCGAAACCGAGTCAGGTAATTAGTGTATCTGTTCATTCGCGTTTCTGGTACTTTGCGTCGAAAGGAAACTCGCGGAACACCATACCTATGCCTATGTCCATCCAAAAAGATTTTGTCCGCAGCATACCCAAGGGCAGTGGGTGGGGTAGATTGCACGTAGAACCGATGGCCGTTGGGGCGGAAAGGCGACCACGTACTGCAAGACGCAGCGTGGGTAGGCTTTCACAAGGTGGACTGATGACCTGGTAAAGGTTCCTGGAGTCCAGTGGATGTGGGTGGCGCAGGACCGGTCATTGTGGCACTCTTTGGGGGAGGCCTATTTACAGCTGTGGACGTCTTTTGGCTGATATGATGGTGACGACGATGATCCAGAAAGTCCATTCTAAACTCAGATGAAACAACTCTTGAAATCGGATAAGTAGTTGCGCAGATTACGTACAAACTTCCAAATCAAACTAAACTAAACTTACTCGCATGATATTAGAAAAGAAAATATTACCTCTATAGAATACGAATACAACAATACGAGTTTATGTACCTATTTTATGCATAATTGAAAAAATATAGACACTCTTAAAAATATGTCTCTTAAGTATCAAAAAATACGCAAAATATCAGTCATTACAATACCTATGTACATTTTGGCAAAATTGTAGGTATGTGACCTATTTTTTTAACCGACTTCAAAAAAAAGGAGGAGATTCTCAATTCGGTTGTTTTTTTTTTTTTTCAATGTTTGTTACCTCATAACTCCGTCGATGAGCCGATTCATAATTTTTTTTTGTTTGTAAGTATATGCTTCCAGGTGGGTCCCATTTTTTTGAAAATTCAATTGGATGATGGGATCCATGAGGAATTGAGGGAACTCCTCAATTATATTAGGCACGCGTGTAGTGATTTTGATATTTTCTATTATAACTCGTGCATTTACATCCGGAAGTCATAAATTGGTGGAGTGGAATTGATGATGAAGACCACAGATGACTTATGGAATTCCTCAATTATGTACTTAAAAGTACAAAAGTATATCACAGATTCTGATAAGATTCCGTTGAAATAGCAACTAATGAAGTGCCAAGGGTGATCCTTGTGGAATTGACGGAAGTCCTCAAATATTATCGGGTCACATACAGCGATTGGGTTTTTTTCTATAATAATCAACGCATTTGCTCCCGGAAATCAGTTCATGAGGTAAATTGGAAAAGAAATGTTCTCGTGGCTTGGCGGAGTACTAAATTGAAGTCGGTTAAAACTTTGTTTTTAAAGTAAATTATTTATTAGCTGAGTGATATTAAAGGTCTGTTTATTAATTCGTGCAAAAAAAAACCTTTTCATATCTCATGCTCTAAAAGTTCGTATTTATGCGTAGGCGACATAAAGACGCTTTTTATGCTCTAGAGCCTAAAGTAGAATCTTCGTCAAAGACCAAGGCAATCGGTCCAACAGCCACACGAGCAACTTTAACTTCATAGAATAAACTCTTTTTTACGAGCTTTTATTTAGTTTCACCTGTCCCGTTGTCTGTCTGTAATCAAATCTTGCAAGTTAAATTTGATCCACTTCCCGGTTTCCGATTGAGTTGAAATTTTGCACGAATATGCAAATCGCGTGACAATGCAATATTATGATGACGTGGAGCTGAGCTGATGATGGAGCTGGAAGGTGGCCATCGTCATCAATGGCCATAGGAACTCCGTAATAAAACCAACTAACCCCATCGAGTTTGGGCTCGTTAGAATCGTCTCAATGATGACGGTATACAGTAAAGTACAGTCGACAATAAACGCTTGTACCAAAAATGCAATTTTTGACAGAAACTTATTTATGTTTTGTTAGTATTGTAAGACCATGCAAGGATACCAACAGCAAAAGTACTTAATATAACTTCATGAAATAAACTTATTTTTTAATTTTCATTTCATTTCCTCGCAATCGAAGTGAAAAGTAGAGTGTACAATTCGTCCATAAAACCCATTTTACACTCGATTAAAATAAACGTCTGGCGTGAAATGGTGCGTTTTATGCACTTGTTGTAAAGGGTGTCCCAAAAAGAACGCAAGGTATAGTATAGGACACCCTTTACAATCTACTATATTTTGTACCTACTTCATTAGTATATAAAAGATAGCTTCTAGGCTTCATTGCGCGGTACAGTAAACCAAGAAAGTGTTCTACCAATTTTCGACTCCCTTCTTTATATAAAAAGGTTCAAAAGTTGTACACCACTTCCTTGGTCGACTGTACAGATACAGTGAAGAGACCAGGTGAAATTCGAACTTATGTAAATTTTCTATTCTTTCTTTTCTTTTCTTTCTTTCTTTAAATAAAGGCCATGACAGGGAGGGCACAACCGGGAATAATGATAGGAGGAAGATGAAAATCTTGTCTCGCTTTGCCTCTAAGTAGTTTAAGAACGACTTTATTTAGTAGAACCCAGTAATTCGATAACACCTAGAAACATGAATAATTGAAATGCAATCGATTCTAGACCAATTTATCAGAGTCAAAAAGTTTTCGCAACTAATTTATCACAATTAGTATTCAATAGATTGTTCATTGATTATTTTGCGTCTAAATGCCTAACAAAAGCCGTAGCATCGTTTATAAGTATGATTAAGGAGATAAACAAGCCCACGTATTTCACAGAACGCAAGCAAAGCCGCGGACTAAAGTATAGCCTATGTCCATCCCGAAAATTCATTCTGTGTACATACTGGTGAGTCGAAATCGAATTTGTACCCCCTACAATCTAATGTACAAAACAATTAAATACAAACCGACTTAAATCAAATGCAACGAATACTAAATTATGAACGAATTAATTATAACTACAACTTAGAAAACTTGAAAAACCCCCGACATTTTCATTTCAAAGTCCAATATCTCAAAAACGACTGAACAGATTTTCAAGTAACATGGCTAAGAACACTCGGGATTACATCAGCTTTCGAATAAAAGAAACCGCATTCAAATCGGTCCATTCGTTTGGGAGCTACGATGCCACAGACAGATACCCGATACACAGACACGTAAAACTTATAACACCCCTCTCTTTGCGTCGGGGGTTAAAAACTAATTTAAAAAACAAATTGTCCGTCCGAAAGTTCTGCCTGCGGCATGGACCACATTTCCCCTTCGGTCCGCAAAAGCGATCCTATGTGAATGGTACACGCCAGCTCTGGGGTCCCCTGGGCGGACCAGCCGCGACGACAGGGTCCTCATGGAGCCCTTCATGTCGGCTGAAGCGCCACGAACTCGTAACCTTACATTTCACAATCGTGATTTTTTTTTTAATGTTTATCTTACGGAAGGATTTTAGATGGGAACGAAGGGTTCCGTACCATTATCTATATAAACGGCAAAAAAAACATGTTTGTTGTATGGGAGCTAGTGAATTAGGGCATTTTAAATGCGACCTTACGTAAGTAAGGTCGCAATTCACTAGCTTTATTCGGTAGCGTGCTTCAAAACATGTACCTATCACCGAATTAGGCGTATCACCAAATAATGCGAGTTTACCCTACGTTTCAATAAAATCGGTTCAGACGCTTTTGAGATAACGAACTTTGAAAAGAAAATGTCGGGGGACTTTCACCTGTCCAAGTTGTTTCTATTTTTGGGCTGGCGACGCGTACAGTGGCTCGTCACGCGGGTCGTCAGACGAGTACAGAAACGGTCACGCCTGCACATAAGCACTCCGTATCGCCATCACAATATGTTTGTATTTGGGCGTCTGCTGGAGCACAGGCCCCGTCCGTCCTCGTGACAGATTTGTCAATTTTATTTAAACCAAGCTTAAACAAACGAAAAATACCTACCTATTCTCATCATCATATCAGCCGAAAGACGTCCTGCTGGACGCAAAGAGTGCCACAATGACCGGTCCTGCGTCACCGACAGCGGACTCCCGCTACCTTTACCAGATCATCAGTCCACCTTGGGGTCTAACCACGCTGCACCTTCCGTTACTTGGTCGCAACCTTTCCACCCCAACGGCCATCGGTTATACGTGAAATGTGCCCACTGCCACTTAAGTTACCGATTCTGAGGGCTATATCGGTTACCTTGGTTCTGCTGCTGATAGCCTCATTTCTGGTGCGATCATGCAGAGAAAACCCCAGCACACCAGCATAGCCCGCTCCATTGTTCCTTTGGTGACTTTGAGCCTTCTTATGAGGCCTACCTTATTCTACTTACTTAGTGGAAACATTCAAAATTGCAAACATATTTCTGGACGTGACCGTGCCTTAATTTACTAACACGTGACTTGCCGAATAAAGGTGTTATTTATTAAAATATCCAGAAACCATAAAATCGTAGTTTAAGTGGGTACGGAAGGTTAGCCTATATTTTCGATGCAGAATCAATCAAGTTTTAGATGCAGAACGAATTGATATGGCTTTTAATTTGGTGCCAAATGTATCGGTGCACTACCTATTTAGTTTTTTGGATCTATTGTCTTTATTTACGGTGGGATCGTGGATGATTCTGCTTAACAAATGATCAAGTGTAAGGCGGAAAAACACTGACGCGAATATTTTGTGCGCAAAAGATTTTTTGGACGAGATAAAATATTTTTTCTCAAATATGCAATGAAATTAAATAAAAAATATTGACGTTATTTACCTTATAAATAGGCACCGAAGTATCAGGTTTCAGGTGCCTCTACACGAGTGGACTATAATGAAATTTCATCTAAAATTGGCAACAGAACATCATGGAGTTCAGCGATTTCAAAAAGTCTTGAGGTTTTTTAAAAAAAATTACGAGTACATTGCATGTCTGAGAACAGCTCTATACCTACAATCCTCGGCCGGAACTAGGGTTTAGTGCTATTATTCGGCCTCGCCATGCTTAAGCCATCTATATGACACTCGGCAGACAATCCGGCAGACTTCCATACTATAATATTATAAATGCGAAAGTGTGTCTGTCTGTCTGTTACCTCTTCACGCTTAAACCGCTGTACCGATTGAGATGAAATTTGGTATGGAGATAGTTTGAATCCCGGGGAAGGACATAGGATAGTTTTTATCCCGGAAATCATCCCCTGAGGGGGTGAAATGGGGGATGAAAGTTTGTATCGAGCTACGATATAAACGAGTTCCACGCGGACAGAGTCGCGGGCAGAAGCTAGTTATATTATAACTTAAGGTACTAATTAACAAATTATAGAAAAAATACTTTTTTTTTTGTTTTTATGAAGGTATTTAATGACTGTACCTACTGGACGGGACCTTTATTTGCAAGACCTAGGTATAGTGTCATTAATTTTAACAAGAACGGGAAGATTGTATCTTTTGTTTTTTCTGATTGATACCTGAACAGGAGCTACGGTGGCCTAGTGTTTCAAGCATGCGGCTGTCAAACAGCGGTCGTGGGTTCGAATCCTAGCTCGTACCAATGAGTTTTTGGAATGTACGTAATATGACTTCTTATTTACCATCAGGTTTTCGATGGAGGAAAATATAGCGAGGATGCATGCATGCATTATGCGAGTAAATTTTAAGGTGTAGGTATGTGACCCTCGCATTAGACCAGCGTTGGAACTAATGCCCATTCCCTCTCATCCACGAGAGGAGGCCTACGCCCAGCAGTGGGACGCATATAGATATTATAGATGTATGAGATTATGATGCTGCTGGGCACAGGCCTCCTTTAGGCTGATGATGCAGGTGATGATACGACCTGAACATAACTGGTATAAAAAAGGGTTAGTAAAAAACTCTATAATTTAAATTGTATAAAACAAAGTTTCTTTAAATTGACCCGAAAGTTGGCAAATTAAATGATGGATACCGAAGATATCCGGAATATTAATTATCCATTTAAATTGCCCACAAAAAAATAACTGCTAGCAAATCCACCTCATGTACAAAAAGTTCTTATAAGATTTCAAATATCAAGAGTCCGCCGGTAAGCTCGATTCTCCATACAAACGTAGTTACGCTCTCATTTTAAAACTACGTGTTGTATTGTAACGAAACTTTGCATATACAATGACATGAGATATATATTTAATATGTGTATAATTAGTTTATGTAGCTTCAGATACCATAGTAAAAAAATACAGAGAATTTAAGTTTTTCATACAAAACTTGTTTTTGCTGTATTTCGTTTGTTTTATAAACTGGAACCATACAAACTAATTACAGACATAGATATACCTCATGCATTGTGTATGAAATGTTTCGTCATAATCCAACACGTAGTTTTAAAATGAGAGCGTAACTACGTTTGTATGGGAAGGTGAAATTTGGCCGAGCTTACTGCGTACTCTTAACTAATATCACCCATGGTAAAGGGCAAGCAAACAGTTAAAATCCAATTAGGTTCATGACATCACAACATATTGTATACGCCCAACAAAAAACATACCCCTAACGATGACGTCACCCCAGCTTCCGGGTCACCATGATTTTGGCTCGATCGATAGAATCAATTAACGATTTTTTAATCGATTCATTTAACGATTCTGACACGACGCCAAACGGAACTGATTTCGTGTTTATATAGGTAGTTAAGTTTATATTGATTGAGTCGTTTCGGAGTGGAGGCTCGTCATGGTTCTAACTTGTACCGAGATTTATACCTGCCCTTATTCATAAACGCCCATTAAAGGTATTTGGTTGTTATTTGCAGGTCGATCACGTAACGCATTGTACGCGCGTCAGCCCCCCTAGCACACTAGGTTTTATGTTCGACGTAAAGCATTCGTCCCTCTTGCACTCGCATATTTGCCAGAATGGGACGAATGCTTTATGTCCGACATAAAACTTAGCGTACTAGCCCCCCCAGACCCCCTATACGCACTAAGTTTTATGTCGGACATAAAGCATTCGTCCCTTTCTGGCAAATATGCGAGTGCGAGAGGGACAAATGCTTTATGTCCGACATAAAACTTAGTGTGCTAGGGGGTCTGGTAGATCTAAATGCCACTTTTTATACGGAAAAAATACAGTATTCGAAAATTTACGTGACTACCTACCTCTCTGTTCACGGAGCGTATTTTACATGTAAAGGTTCCGACGGAAGACCAGTGCTGGCCTCCTAGGTTAGCACCATGCTGAGTCGGGGCCTTTTCGTGGATCCTGCTACTTTTACTTTACTGTTTTGTATACCCATTGTTTTGTCCACAAATAAATGATTTCTTTCTTTCTTTCTTTCTTTCTTACAACTGTCAAGATCATAGATTAAGTGCACATGTACGGTATTTGAGATCCTAAGGTCACTCACAGACTGATTTGTCAAATTTACGCTAGTTTGAAGGCTCTCAGATTGACGCTGCCTGTGGTGGCGGTCAATAGTCAGTTTGACAATAACTGTCACGCCTGTGCCGCCTGTCTGTGAGAGGCTCAAGGCGTAAATTAGGCCTGAATCACACTGGCGCGTCAGCAGTGAACTTTACAATTACTGTCAGATGTATGATTGAGCGCTACCGCAGGCCACGTCAGCCTGTAAGAGGCTATTCTATGACATTGGTAGTTGCCAAATGCAGCGTCGCTCTCTGGACTGATAGTAAAATCTTTGGTCCACCTTAACATTTATTTTTAAGGGAGCGAGGAAGGGACGAAACACCTTTTATTAATTTTATTGTCGGGGTGCAATTCGACATTGCCTTTTGGACAGCTCGAGTCATCGCCAATTTTTTTTTTTTATAAATGACTGTCCAGTGATTGACCTACGCACCTGATGATCCGCGACGACATAAAAAAAAACTACTTGGGATAGATATGGAATGTATAGGAACAGAACAGACCTCATGCATTACGTTAATAGGTAAGGGAAAGAATTATGTGAGTGTAATATTTTTTGTGTCTTGTCGATAAAGACACACTCCTGTGTCTTGTCGATAAAAACAAAAGCCTCAAACCTAAGATATGGGATAATACACCCGGGGATATTATCCTTATTCCGAGCACATAAAAATGTATAAGGGCTATGTGTTTCATAAAACGGACAGAATCCTATAGACCCCACTTTAGTAAATTGGAGATACTGACTCTTACTTCGATGTATATATTAGAAGCCTGCGTATTTGTTCACGAACATAGGTATGAATTTAAGAGTCACAAAAGTCAATTCCCTAGAAAAACCAAAAACGAGGTTACAATCTTGCCTAGAAATGACCCTAAAACCAGTTTCTATCGAAATTCTTTTTTTACTATGGGACCAAAAATATTTAATCACTTACCGGACAACCTAAAGTGTCAATACCATCATTTAAACGAAAACTACAAAAACTGCTAATCAGAAAGACCTATTATGACATGAAAGAATTTTTTAATGATAATATTGACATCCAACTTTAATTTTTTATTTTTCATGTGGTTTTGATGAATTATATGTAATTAGTTATGATTTTCAATGTGTAGGCATGTAATTTTAAGCATTAATTAAGTCATTTTTCGGATTGCATGTAATTTTTCAAATATATTAGATTTTAGGAATATTGTACGTCTTAGAGGCAGGTTATACTGAACTATATTATTTATTGAACAACTGTTTTACGCACATATAACCAGCAATAAACATTTTGATTGATTGATTGATTGATTGATTGACAAATTGAATTTAGAATTGAAAGTTAGTAAATTATTTACATAAGGGTCATTCCACTGTGACAGGTGGGACGTTTATACCTACTCTTTTTTGCCTACACTTTGCTTTATTTCTGCCAAACGGCAACGAGCAGTCGCACAATACTACATCATTTTAGGTACCTATGCAAAAATCCATAAATGCAGTAATGTTGTGTGATTGACAAGTCACAAAATTTTATTTAGCAAGCAAATAAAGAATAATAAGAATGCCTCAGACTTGGCTCTATGAAATATCTCATAACTTTTTACGGTGGAAGAGTTTCGAGACTTGGCCTCTTTTTTAGGGTTTTACATGGAATGTTTACTTTATGGGTTCATCATATCAGCCGAAAGACGTCCACTGCTGAACATAGGCCTCCCCCAAAGAGGG
Organism: Epinotia bilunana; assembly: GCA_947049275.1. NCBI lineage: Eukaryota > Metazoa > Arthropoda > Insecta > Lepidoptera > Tortricidae > Epinotia > Epinotia bilunana. The sequence goes on along the minus strand of OX346269.1, from coordinate 3,492,717 downwards.
CCACAATGACCGGTCCTGCGCCACCCGCATCCAGCGGACTCCCGCGACCTTTACCAGATCATCAGTCCACCTTGCGGGGGGCCTACCCACGCTGCGCCTTCCGGTACGTGGTCGCCACTCGAGAACCTTTCCGCCCCAACGGCCATCGGTTCTTCGTGCAATGTGGTGTATTAATGGGTTATTGTTACTATACCTACTCGTATTGTACATTAGTTATTATTCTCCTAAAGTATTGTGGTATTATTCAGGTAAACTAAAGTATTCATACATAGTTCAGGTAAATACATTTAATGTCCTGTAGCATTAGTGTGAGTTTTAAGTGAGTGGCGGTAGTTAAGGCGCTAACAACTGCGTAAATTATTTCTCCGTTTAAACATTCATCTATATGAAGCTCACTGGTTCACAGCCTATCTGGGGGCACGGAAGTGCCCCCGCCAAGTCGAGCAAAACAGCGGCACGAACGGCCGTACCATCCTTTTCTCGAAGCACTTCAAGTCATTTTCGACCCCCCTATCTGAGCGTTTCTCAAAAAAAATGCCACTACATTTTTTCGGAGATTTTCTGCAACTTTTATGTTATTTCTACTCAAAATCACGATGTCTTTCCATCCCAATAGTAGAAAAAATGTGTCCCAAAATGTTCATACATTTTTGAACTTTCCTATTGTGTTACCACCATACAAAGTGTATGGTAAATGGTAACACAATAGGAAAAATATCTTTGGGACAGTTTTTTGTCCTACCAGGGTCAAAAGAGCTGCTGATTCTGAGTGGAAATAGTTAACAAAAAAATCCTAGAAGTACAATTAATAATAGTGGCATTTTTTTGAGAAACGCTCATCTATCCCCTCGTCGTGGATAAAACTAACGTTTTTGAGATAATGGACTTTGGAATGAAAATGTCGGGAGTTTTTCAATTTTTTTTTTTTTAAATGTATTTACAGAGTAGCGAATCCAATAGCTGCAGAAGCGAACGAAGTTCTGCGATTCAGATTGGACAAAAATGTTTTGCAGATATATCCGACGTCTGTAAGACAGCCGGACAGCCGGCCAGCGAGACAGCGGGATATCCGGATATACGAAATAATTTCAGCCCAAGCAGAAACAAGAGTTTCGCTCGCTCGTTCAATTAGCGTACCCATGTCAGCGAACAAAAAATACCATAGAAGTCTAAGTAGCGCCGCCAAATGGCCCCACAGAATGGGCGCCCTTGCCATTATGCAGGGTTGGGGGCGGGGTGTCAAAACGATGCCAGGCAGCGTACTTCGAACATGCGTTTGGGTAGAAATTTGTAAGGAGCTCGCATTCTATCGTTCTTTCATTCGCTGACCCATATAGATTACCTCTTAATCATAAGATGATTAGACAAATCAGCATACAATTGAAACTAGAAACAAATGAGCAGCGAAATTCTAAATGAGCACAAAATGCAAGGGCACGACTCTCGTACGCATCTCCGATGTTATCTGAATTCTGTTCCTCGTGGCAAAAGGTTGTAGGCGACAGGGTTTTTGTACGAGATATCGTCATTTTTGTATGAGATGCATCGTTCATAATTAGCTATCTGCATCTTTATTACATATGTTGCCTTCAACCGTAATATTCGCTAATATCTATTTAAGGTTGTAATGCGAAAAGGTAGAGCTTTGTAGCTTTTTAAGGTGCTTATTCCATTTTATGTGTAAAGGCGTATGTAGTGTGCTCATAGATACTGTCATCAAGGGTAGAGTATGGGTAACTGTGACCTTGATATTATGATGGAGCAGGCAATTGGGGTCCCGGGCCACACAGAAAGTATCATGAAGATGTCGGATTTTGTTCCGAGGTGCTGTATACCCCATTCCAGAACGCTATGGTACCTAAGACCAGTGTTTGACAGGAGATTAAGACTTAATCTCCTGTCAAACACTGATCGACACTGACTGGAGATCTGGCCGAAGGGTGTAGTTTTCCGGCGATTTCGAGGCCGGCTATTTGACACCCAGAACTTGCGCCGCGCGTCGCCGTCTTAACGTTTTTTTGTTTTCTGTTATAAGTTTTGTATATTGTTAGTCTGTAAGGTATTTGTAAATATGGGCCTTGTTGCCCGACTCAAATAAATAAATAAATAAGCCTCTCACGGACTGGAGCGGCCTGCGGTGGCGGTCAATAGCAAATTCGACAGCTAATGACAAGTTTACTATTGCCCACCGCGGCCAGGCCGCACCAGGCTTTAAAGTGAATATCCTCCAGAGTTGTACGAAGCTTTGTTTTCACATATTTTACCATAGTTAAAATGCCCTTACATCCGATTTTTGATAGCTGTCATCCCAGTACAATTTATGTCATCATTTGTCATTATAGACGTTTATTGCACCGGTATGACAGCTGTCAAATATCGGCTGGTAAAAAGTCTAATTATTATAGTTGTCAAGTATTTGAGGTGTCTTCTGTCGCAATACATAGCTTCGGACTCTCTCGTAGATATTCACCCTCACGGGTTTAAATAAATAAATACCTATTGGGGGACAATCTTACGCAAGTCGAACTAGCCCCATAGTTAGCTCAATAAGGCTTGTGTTATTGGTACACTAGACGACGATATATTTAATAGATATACAAATACTTAAATTCATTGAAAACATCCTTATAACGACACGGACACGAACCCAGGCTGACCGGTCGTCAAAATCGGTCGATCGTGGAAAATCGGCATCAAATGTGTTGTGATGTGTTGACAGCTGTCAAACGAACTAGAAGTATAAATAATCGCTGCTACTATTTTAATATAATTCGGAAATAAACCTAATTATTTACCTGCAAATAAGTTGTTATCATGGAGAACATAACCTCAACATCGTGCACCAACATTGTCACCATTGTAAACTGTGAGTTATTTGAATAAATACCAAAACTGTTTTCACTTTACACGATCTCAGAGTGACGCACACATACGTAAACCAAAATAACGATCTCAGCTTTTGAAAATAAATACGATCTACCGCATCAACAGCTGATTTAAATCACAACAGCGGCTCTGTTTTGACATTTGACACTTATGACAGATGCTTGAAGGGTGCGTTCCAATACCTGCTCAGAATCGATCAGAATGACTCCGACAAAGTCGAATAAGCCCATTAAATACAATACTTGTTATAAATGTAAAAAGGCCATTAAGACTGCAGACTATTTGAAATGTTCGCTATGCAATCATTTTTACGACATATTGTGTATGAAAATGAATTTAAAAACATATAATACAATAAATAAAGACAGCAAGCAAACATGGAAGTGTCAAAACTGTCAAGAACCGGGGAAAAACCCAACAAAAACTACAATTAAGGACACTAGTGAAGGACAAAGTAGCTTTTCCTCTAAGGATAACATAACGCATAGAAGGCGTATTTTACGTAAAACTCCATCGTGTGAAAGTTTATCTAGCACTTTGAATAATGTTGAAATTATGAGCTCTACATTAATTGACGACAGTAGCTCACGTAGGAGCTTGCCAAATGTATCACATATGGACAACTCACAAATAATAGAACAGAAGTTGGAAATTGAGGGACTTAATATCGAATTGTCTAGCGCTCATGCAGAGATAGTTAAATTGAATACGGAAAATACCAATTTGAAGAGACAGACTGATGACCTAAAGAAGAAAATAAATATATATACTAAATTTGTAAATGAAGATATTACTAAATTTACTACCCCATCTAAGGAATACGGTTTGAACTCACCAATGCAAAATTCAGATCTAGAAATTAAACTATCAGAGGCATACAAGAAAATACAAATCCTGGAAAAAGAAATCAAAAAAATGGAAAGGACAAATAAACAACTTCAACTTAAACTCAGCAAAACACTCACAAGTAATATAGAAATAAAACGTAAATCAGCTACTCTGGATACTAAAAATGTGACTCTTACACGTATACAACAATCAACAAAACTACTGCAGAGAACTGCTCATCAGATACAAAAACAAATCAGTAAGAATGTGCCCCTAGAAAATCGCGATGCAGCCCCATCTATAGACATGTCTCTGTACCATGACAAAGAGAGTACCCGGGAAAATTCTCCTAAAGACCATATGGATGGAACTGAACATGAACATACTAGAACCCATAAACCAAAGCTACTCCTTCTGAGTGATTTTCATGGTGCTGAGTTGTTACTACCTTTATCAAAAATAAGAAGAAATGACTACGATTTCACAGCAGACATTATAAAATACGGAACAACTGAACGAGTTCTACAAGGAGTAAAAGAAAAAATTGCTGACTTCACAAAAAGTGATTGTTTAGTTGTAATGTGTGGTGGAAGTGACTACAATATTAATCCCATAAATAAGGTTCTCAATATCTTAGGAAATACTGCTAAAAACGCCACTCACACCAATATAATATTTTGCGACATACCTTATAGCATAAATAAATATGCCGATCAATACAACAGTTATGTAGAGAAAATTAACTTTGCCTTACATGAGAAGTTTACTAAAAATTGTTCTCATGTCTGGCTTCAAGCCAACAGTATTTATTTAGGACATTTTGACTATGAAATGAATGGGAATGAACTTAATTATAGAGGCAAATATAAACTCGCCAAATGTATAAATAGTGTGTTAAAGAGTGTTAACGAATCTTTCTATAATAAAGGTACTTTTTTATAATTAACAAACCTAGTCAACCTAGTAGGCGAATGAAATCAACCACCGAGGAAGTTAGCATTTCCTACAAATATATATCAGTTTTACACCAAAATATAAATGGCTTAATAAATAAGGCTGATGCATTGAGTGTCCATCTACAAGGTTTTATGAACATTGGAAAGCCTATTGACGTTATCTGTATAACAGAACACAACATGAAATTTGATGACGAAATGCAATTAATGATAGTCAATTATAGCCTAGCTGCTCATTTTTGTAGAAAAAGTAGAGATGGTGGATCATGCATATTAGTGAGAAACATTCATAAATATAAGAGTCTACCAGAGATTGCAGAACTTTCTGTACCACATATAATTGAATGCTGTGCAATTGAACTGACAGATCACAAAATCGTAATCATTACTATATACAGAGTTCCTAAAAATGACAATGCACGCATGAGAATATTTTTCGATAAGTTAAGTCAAATTCTGAATAAATTATGTTATACTAATAAAAAAGTAATTATTAGTGGTGACTTCAATATTGACATACTCAAAAGAACCGCAGTCTCAGTAGAATTTAAGAACATATTTCATAGTTATAACTTAAGACTAAGCATAATAGAGCCGACCCGATTATGTAGCAAAACATGCATAGACAATATCATACATAACATTAGAGGAAGCAAAGCTGAAGTTATCGAATTAGCACTCTCCGATCACACAGCACAAGTTTTAACATGTCCAGTTAAGATAACAAATGTTCTGACTCACTGGTACGTAAGAAAAAGAGATCTCAGCCAAGGAAATATTGACAAGTTCATTGAGTGCCTGCAAAATCTAAATTTTAATGAAGTTTACTTATCTGTTGAGTCTAATGAAGCCTACGATCAATTCTCGGACCTTTTCGAATTATTTTATAATCTATGCTTCCCATACCAAAGATGCAAAATATCCTCCATTAAAAAACCTGTATGGATCTCAAAAGGTATTAAACAGTGCTGCAGGCGTAAGAGATATTTACTATGGAAGTGTCGTTTATCTCCTGAACAAGGAGATAAAGAATACTTCAGAAAATACTCGAAACGACTCAAAAAAATTATTAATCTAACTCAAAAATCTCAAAACAATTATCTCATTAAGAATGCGCAAAATAAGTCTAAAGCGACGTGGCAAATAATTAACAGTTCTAAGTCAAATCAACCAAGACATTATATTTCAGAAATATTTTCACATAATAATATACAAACTACTAATCCAAAAAATATTGCGCAAGAATTCAACAACCATTTTATTGACCAAATTCAACCAATTAATATAGTAAATAATAATTCCAATTCTGATAATTCTAATATCTATTTAACTAATAATTTGACTTTTAATTCTCTTAATTCTATTTTCATGCAACCTTCTAGTTCTGATGACATTCTAAAAATAATAAATGGCTTGAGGAATACAAACAGCACTGGGTTCGATGGTGTAAGTACATATATAATAAAAAAAGTATCTCATATAATTTCACCTCTACTTAGTCATATCGTAAATTTGTGCATTAAATGTGGAAGCTTTCCAGAAAAATTGAAATTAACAATTATAAAACCTCTACACAAAAAACATAGCAAAGAAGACATGAATAATTACAGACCCATAGCGCTTATTCCTATTTTCTCCAAAATTATAGAAAAGTATATTTATAATACTGTATCTGGCTACTTTGAACACAATAATTTGTTTGTAAATGAGCAAAAAGGTTTCCGTAAAAACATGACGATTAACATGGCTATCTTTGACTTAGTAGAAACGGTTCTAAAGAATATGGATAAAAGGATCCCAGTATCTGCGTTATATATGGACATGTCAAAGGCGTTTGACTATGTTGACCATAGAATACTTTTAGACAAGCTATATCGCTACGGAATACGTGGTAATATCCATGCTTTAATTCAATCTTATTTAAGCAACAGAAAACAAACTACTCAAATAAGTAAAATATGCTTCAAGACAAAAACGGAACAGATCTACTCATCGGATGTACGAGAAATCCGTTATGGCGTACCACAGGGGAGTGTTTTAGGACCTCTGCTATTTCTCATTTATATAAATGACATGCCTAACACAATTGACCACCCTATGGTTCTCTTTGCCGACGATAGTACAGTAATCTTCTCTGGGAAAAATTTGCAATCTTATGAAGCTGATATTAACAAGACATTAAATACAATTATAGAATGGTTAACAAAAAATAATTTGAACATTAATTTAAGCAAAACAAAACTCATGACATTTCAGCAAAGAACGAATTATGTGCCTAATCTTACAATAGCTTATAAAGGACAAAAAATTGAAGACACTGACATAACAAAGTTTTTAGGATTAAATGTAGATGATAAGTTGACATGGAAATATCAAATTGACTCTATATGTAAGAAATTAAATCAATTCTCCTATGCATTATATAATCTAAGAAAAAAAGTTAATCTGGCTGCAGTGCTTACCGCATACCATGCATTTGTGACTTCAACTTTGAGATACGGTATAATATTCTGGGGGAACTCGACAGATCGAGAAATTGCGTTTCGAGCGCAGAAAAAGTGTCTAAGATCTTTATGTGGTATCAGTTCTTTGGAATCTTGTAAGCCCCATTTTCAAAGACATAAGATCCTAACTCTTCCTAGTTTGTATATCTATGAAATGTGTGTTTTCGTGAAATGTAACTCCCATTTGTACCTAAACTTTAAGAGCACTCGTTTACAACATAAAATAAAATACCCAATGATACCCAAAACAATGTTATTCCAAAAAAATGTAGTTGGAATGGCACCGAAGATATTTAATAAACTACCAAAGTGTTTAATGTCAATAGATCAACTACATATGTTTAAAAAAGCCTTAAAAAATGTTCTAGCTCATAGAAGTTATTATACCATAAATGAATATATAAATGATAGTGACTTTGACATGCATGCTCAACAATTTGTAAGCCGTAAGGCGCCACATAGTGAAACTAACCATCATTCTGCAACATCCTGTAACCTATGTTGGACAAATAAATGATTTTATCTTTTATCTTTATCTTTAAAAAAAATCAACGTACACATACAGTCATGGAAATTGAAATCTGTTCCTTTTCGCTCTTGTCACTATGACAACAAGGCATAAAAAGGACCGTGTTTCAGTTTCCTTTATCATACCTATTGGCCCTCAAACTTCATTGATCGATAGTCGATTGATTGCTTTGGTAAAAACTCCCGTCACATCTTGAATAAGTACGCTTGGCACTAAGTAATCCCCAAAAATTTTGAGCTAAATTAAGTAAGTAGTTACATTGACCCTGTATATAATTAAGTATAATCATAAACTCGACTGGTTCAATGCCCGGTAAAGAAGAAACGGCCTTGCAAAACACTACGTTCCTACAATTTTCCCCCTGGGGGGCCCATGAGTACATCTATTACTAAACCCCTGATTATCCTGGAACTGTCCGGCAAAAAAAAACCATTCCCAATTGTTCCGTTCTATCGCAGCCTGTTGTATGCGATAGAAAAGGATGACCACGTTTGCAATCTTTCGGCATGCCTAACCAGGGGATTTGTTAACAGAGAACCTTTTGTACGTGGTATTATTATTTAATCTGTCGTCAGGGTTTAAAAATATAACAAAGATAAATATTATTCAGTGCTGTCATAGAGATAGAAAAAGCAATTTAACGCCATCTACGGGCGATACTTTGAACTATTAAAGCGCAAACTAGTGAATGCCTTGAGCGGTGAAGGTGATCGCGCCAGCAATGTTGTTGAGTAACGATTAAAGCAATAGATGGCGGTGGCGTACGTTTTTAATCGAGAAAGGTGACTAATGCAGGTGCCAATAGCTAGCGTAATATACCCATTAATGGACACATACATTTTGCAGTCGATAATAACCAGTTTTTTCAGGTTATGCTTAAAAATTTGTTAGATTTTTGCCGACGGGTATCAAAGTAGGCACAGTTACCAGCATCAATAACTGCCGTAACAAACCGGGAAAGTATATCTGATCCGTCTTCCGTACGGCCCTATAAATAGAGTCGTGTCAGATATTTATGCACGTTGTAATTAACATTGCTGATTCTGCTGTCCTAAGCAAAAAGGACGCATCTGACTATGAGACTCGTAGTCAGATGCGTCCTTTTTGCTTAGGACGGCAGAATTGTAGCGGTTATTGGGGCCCACCTAATAAAATACCTTATAACTAACGGTTATTTTATAATGTTTTTAGTAAGCTTTACCTCTCGTCTTTTGTTTATTTGGAAACAATTTTTCAGTCGCCTCCTTTTTAATAAATTTCCAGTAACTTCCATTGAATTCGATTCGCATTAGTAGGTACCTGTATTGCTCGTACATTTTCTTCCACAAAAATCTATCTTTTCGATCATGCTTTTGCGGATGCGGGTGTTGCGATTCATTTAAATGTTGTATTACATGCTTACTAACTGCCCTTGTTCTCTTCACTAGCCTACGGTATATTACAGAACGTGAGATATTTATCTATTCTGTATACCGGTGAAATAATCTTTCAAATCTGGAATAGGTACCTCCTCATAATAATAGCTAACCAAATCCAAATAATTATCCATACCCGCAAATGTTATCCATCCCTGACGAAAATTAACTTGTCGGCATTTGCTAGACCGCTCCATAGTTCAGGGCATTTTTATTCAAGTATATACAGTGTGGAAAAATAATTCAGGCCCTGGAGGGACACTACCTTAAATCCTTAAGTTGGCACATTTTACTTCAAGGAGACATTCCTTTATTTAAAAAAAAAACATTTTCTTTTAAACTCGCTTGCCTCGCCCGGGACTCGAACCAATTAATAAAACTTTCTCTAACAAACATTTGTTTTTAAGAATAACAATGGGAGCAAAATCCATACTTCACTACATAGTATAAATAAAACAAAGGCGCTTCCCGCTGTGTGTCCCTATGTATGCTTAGATCTTTAAAACTACCTACGCAACGGATTTTGATGCGTTTTCATTAGGTAGTCATTCAAGAAGAAGGTTTATATATAAAAGTATATTCATTATATAGTTTTGACAGATTTATTTTATTTTCATTATTAAAAAATAAATTATCATGAAAAAAATTATTTATTTCATCATTAAAGGATATATTTATTCAGTTTAATTTGGATATAGAAAATATGTACATATAGTATAGTACCCGTGCGAAGCCGGGGCGGGTCGCTAGTATATTATAAATGCGAAAGTGTGTCTGTCTGTTCTGCCTCTTCACGCTTACACCGCTGAATCGAGTGAGATGAAATTTGGTATGGAGATAGTGTGAATCCCGGGGAAGGACATAGAATAGTTTCTATTCCAGAAATCATGCCCTAAGAGGGTCAAGTGGGGGTGAAACTGTACGTACCAACGATAGAATCCCGAGCGTAATGATGGTTCAATTCTTTACGCCCACGGTGGAAATATGTTTTGTACCGAGTAGCATTACGCTTTTCACACCTTCTAAGAATGGGTGAATAGGGAATATCACGGAAGAAAAGTACCTACAACTTGGACCCCTCTTTGGAGAGCAACAAAGAATTACTCTTTTCTGTATAACAGGTTTGAAACCATAATATATTTACTCCAATGCTTCTACAACGTATCTGAATGTGACATCTAATCTAAAGTGCACATGTTTTAGGACTGTGTCATTTTCTAAGCATATCCAGCCTGCATCTATAAAAAATTATGTCAAGAAAATGGCATCATTAAATGCATACTCATCTCAATGATTCAAATTAGATTTTACCGTAAATAGCGATAACTCATTGCCAATACTTTTTTCGCGTCGGCAAGTGTTTATAAAGGCAGGTAAATCTCCATTGAAAACTGGATGAGGCTTGAATAAGTGATGATACTATGTTAGGAATTCAGTCGTGCTGTGAGTGGACCCATTAAACAAGTGACTATCAACGTTGTGAAGTATGTATTAATAGATGCTTATTGGATCAAGGTTTAGGTAATAGTAAGTAGATTGTGTCTCAAGGGCGCAAAATGATATATTTACCGATAGAATCCTGAACGAGGCGAAAGACAGTACGATAAAATTCTGGGCGAAGCGAGGGACTGTAAATTAGAATCGGGAGCGTAACGACGGATTCAACCGTTTACGCCCAAGATGGAAATAATTCTGCCACCGAGTGAATGATAGCCGTGCTGGTGTAATAGAATCTGGCTAATGGAAGATGAGCCCAGAAAAGAGCAGACATTTAATAAGTTTCTGTCAAAAAATTCATTTTTGGTACAAGCTTTTATTGCCGACTGTACCTTTCTGTATACTATCAACTACTCATTGAGACGATTCTAACGAGCCCAAACTCGATGGGGTTATGTGGTTTTATTACGGAGATCCTATGGCCACCTTCCAGCTCCATCATCAGATCAGCTCCACGTCATCATAATATTGCATTGTCACGCAATTTGCATATTCGTGCAAAATTTCAACTCAATCGGAAACCGGGAAGTGGATCAAATTTAACTTGCAAGATTTGATTACAGACAGACAGACAGACAACGGGACAGGGGAAGTAACTAAAAGCTTGTAAAAAAGCAGCGTGTTGTGTTACGCAAGCGATTTTGACAGATGACCGACAGTCGAGCATTTGTCGCCGTGTTTAACTGCTCTAAAAGGGCTCTCTGATTTTTTTCCTAAAGACTCACGAGGGTGATAAAAAAATAATTCAATGATTCTAAAAAAGCACTCCGTGTATAACGCGACAAAATAATAATGATACTTGAACAATTATTATTTTTCTTCAATACACACAATGCAGCTGATAAAACAGGAGAAAGTAAAGGTATATGAAATTTTTCTTTCGGCAAAGTAGAGAAGAATGGAGCAAAAAGATCTGGAGAGCAATGATATGGGACAAAGGCTAGGTTGATGATGATGATAGTAATAGGGAAGATGCACTTATAATGTTCACCATTATTTTTTGACCAAAATATTGAAAAAACATAAAATAGTAGCTACTGAAACATTTTTACTTTAGTTTATACTAATTTCAAACAATAATTACGATTTGAAGTAATATGAAACGGAACGTGTTTTAATCCAACAATCAGTGTCTGGTGACGTCACTCCTGTCAAAAGTAAAAACTTAGACGACTCTATGACATCTAGGGACGAACCACGGACAAACAAATATGGCGAGTTACACACATGAGTGACGTCACAAGAACTGTAGATCCGTTTAGGCGCGAAAGTTTAAAATGTCAGTTTGTAACAGGAATTTTTGACATTATACTATTTCCTTTTTTAATACTTTCGTGCTCTATTCTACGTGCGATTCTTTCAAATTAAAGCTAAAATGAAAATATTGCATCTTCCCTATGGAACATTTTTAAGATATTCTTGGATGTAATTAATATTAGCTGCAACCCACTCCAAGCAAAAACCGTCCAAATTATTATGACTTCCTGGCTTTCTTGGTTGGCATATTAAATATCAATATTAGGACATCATACTAATTTAAGACGTTTTGACACATTTGACAAGATAATAATACTGTTGCCGTATTAAAAGTTTTAGATGGCTCATCTTTCATTAGCCAGACTCTATAAGATTTTTCTCAGTTTGTAGCCTCAACCTCGACCATTTACGTCCGACGAATTCTATCACCACATTTTTTAGCAATCGTAAAACATAATTAGCGCCCAGGCCTTGCACAGTGGGAGTGGGGCTCATCCTCGCTATATTAGGCGTTGCGTGCTGTTACATGCTATTAGTGCCATTTTAGTAATGGCCAGATTTATGTGAACTAGTTCTTTGTCGGCTCTGCAGTGCTTTTGCATTTTACTTTGCTATCGTTGATTATTTTGTGTGAAATAGAATTGTCTTTAATTATTATAATTTTTGTAAATCTTTAATTGTGACATTCCTAATTCTTAATTCGTTATGACTCCTAATTACTATTGGTTGATAATATTGTTTCTTTTTTTAATCTCTTTAACACATATAGCCATTTAATATAAGAACATATGTGCTATCTATGATGTAACCATTTATTATTATAATTGTATTAATATTTTATTTTATTTTTGTACGCCGCAAGGTAGAACATAGAGGACCTCGAACCTAATTTAAGATCTGCAATGTATACTTATCTATGTTTCACAAAATAAATTACTTACTTTAAGAGTCCCCGGCACGGTCCACTCAAGTCAACTCTCTATACAAACGTAGTTCGGCTCTCATTTTTAAACGGCACACTCGAGTAACATGAAACTTGTTATATTTACACAATGGGATCCACTATATTTAGGTCGGAAACTAGTGTGTGTAGTTATAAATTATTATTTTATTATTATTATTCTTTTATTCATATTTTATCTTACGTTAGGTTTGTACAATAATATTATAAAAAGTAAAATATAAAACTATACATACAAAACATAAAATCATTATAAAAACCTAACCTAGGGTGCAGCCGGCAGCGAGGCGGGGCCTAAGCTACCGGCGGTCAGGGCGACAGAGACAGGAACCTTCTGACTATCCGCGCAGTATCCAGGAGTACCGCCTTCTGTATCCTTGTTCCTCCTTGATCCAGCCATCTAGCGAGAGTCTCTTGAGGTGATGGTCGAGACTCTTCGCTATTAAACCGTTCGCCGAAACGACTATCGGGACGATGATCGTCGAATCAACATCCCACATAGCGGTTACCTCGTGAGCCAGGTCTAGGTACTTTGGCTTTGTCCTTCTCGGCCTTCACGAGGTTCTCGTCATGGGGGATGGTGATGTCGACGAGCACTGCCTGGCGTTTCGATCGATCTGTCAGCACGATATCAGGCCTATTGGCAAGAATAGTCCTGTCCGTGATGACAGATCGATCCCAATAGAGCGTGGCACGACCATTTTCGAGAACTGGCGCAGGTGTGTACTTATAGTAAGGCACTTCGGAGACCACAAGACCGTATAGCAGAGCAAGTTGCTGGTGAATAATTCTGGCTACAAGGTTATGTCTGTGCAAGTACTCGCCGTTAGCAAGATGACCACAACCGGAGATAATATGCCTGAGTGACTCCCCGGGACGGCGGCATGCCCGACAAATGTTGACCGTACCGTCCTTCAGGATATACCTCCGGTAATTGTTCGTCATGATAACTTCGTCCGCAATTGCACAGGCAAAACCTTCGGTTTCCCCGAAGAGATTCCCGAAACGTAACCAGTTCACCGACGCGAGCAGATCTACATCGGGTCCTGTGAGGGCCTTGTAGAACCGCCCGTGTAGCTCCTTGCTTCTCCACACCGGCTCTGCGGTCCTCGGCGCTCATTACTTTAAGTCTGCGCCAGTTCTCGTTTGCCAAGGAGAGCGGGGTAAAGTTTCCGTCTACTGCTACTACGTCGCGATGAATCCCACATTCGGTGTTTAGGAAATAATCCCTGAGACTGCACACCTCGCGGTTGTGGAGGTCTTTGGCATTTAAAAAGCCGCGATCTCCACACTTCCGCGAGATGTACAGTCTCATAACAGACGAGCGTGGGTGTAGCATGCGATGCGCAGTAAGCAGTACTCGGACTCTTCTGTCCAGGGCATCCAGCTCAGTCTGAGTCCACCTTAGTACGCCAAAGGAGTAAGTAAGCAAGGGCATCACCCAGGCGTTGAAAGCGCGCACCTTGTTGCCGCCCGACAAAAGACTATTAAGTACTTTGGTCAGGCGACAAAAGAAGCGCTCCTTCACCGCCCGCTTTACGCCCTCACTCTCAATACCCAATGACTGTGACATACCAAGATACTTATAGGTTTCTGCTTCGGAGATAGATTTGAGAGACATTGTCTCAGAAAGTTGCAAATTTGTTGAATTTACAACTTTCCCCCGCTGTACATGCATGACCGCACACTTATCGACACCAAATTTCATTTTGATGGCGCTACTGAAGACTTCTGTTGTTTTCAGTAGTTCCAACAGGTCATGTCCATTCGGTGCAAATAGCTTAAGGTCATCCATATAGAGCAGATGAGAAATGACCTCACCCTCTCTCCGAAGCCGGCAACCTAGTCCTGAATCCTTCAGCAGGGTGCTAAGTGGATTCAGCGCTAGGCAGAACCACAAAGGACTCAGACTGTCGCCCTGGAAGATCCCACGCTCAATCCTTATAGAGTCATGCGGACCAGAAGGGTAATCTCTTCCCCCCATTTGACGAAGGACTGTGGTCCACTGCCCCATGCAAGCGCCTAAGAAGGATCTTAGAACTGCATCAACTTTATACAGCTCTAAGATCCTCCTCAGCCGCTGAATGAGGCACCGAATCATAGGCCTTCTTGTAGTCAATCCAAGCGGCCGAGAAGACCCCTTTGTTCCGCCGGACTCGTTGGCAAATGGTCATGTCTATGAGGAGGAGCTCTTTAGTACCACGAGACCCAACCCTACATCCATTTTGAGCAGGGGCCAAAACGTTGTTTACAACGATGTGTGCGTTAATTTTTGCTCTCAAAATAGATGTAAGGAGCTTGTACAGCGTAGGCAAGCACGTGATGGGTCTGTAGTTTTTCGCTTCCGTGGTATTACCGGACTTATAGAGCAGGGAGGTGATACCAGTTGTCAAGAAAGATGGTAGGGAACCGAGCTCAAGGGCTTGCTGGAACTGCGTTGCCAAACGCAGGTGTGAGCATCGAAACCATTTCAACCAGAAGTTATGTAATCCATCCGGTCCAGGACTTTTGCAGTTCGGGGCCAAACGGATGGCACAACTAACGTCATCGGGGCTGATGGTAACCGTCCCCATGGGCTCGATGATCTCACACTCACGTTCGACAACACTCATCCACTCGCCTTCGGTGTGTTCGACTGGCACTGACCAGATACTACGCCAGAAGTCAACCATGGCAGTAGCATCCGGCTGCTGTCCGTCGGACACACGAAGTTCGGCTCCCTCCCACTTTCGGTATACCTTCCTTTGATCGCTTTGGAAAAGACAATTCTGCTGGTATCGATCCACTCGCTCTCTGTAGCGGCGAATACGGCCTGCCCATGCATAGACTTTCTGCTTCAGAAAGTCAATGCGCTCCGTGACACAGGCCATGTAGTCGCGGGGCCTGATATGAGTTCCCGCGAAGGCCTGGTTCACAAAGCGCATGACTCGGGGGCGGTTGTTGCCCCCCCTGAAGCAGATCAGCTTTGCAATGAGAGTCCTAAACGTATTGATACGACGCTCAATCCGCACTTACCATGCAGGGACACCCCCGGCGGTCCTAGGTGCACGGTCAGCGTCCGGAAACTTGACGCGAGCAACATGGCACGCCGCGATGGTATCAAGTAAGTCTTCACTAGCCTGTATATACGGGTCTAGCAGACCGTTTAGAGCTCCCATTAACGCTAGATTGCGTCTATTTACGGGCAGGCGTGGTAGTCGTGGCCTAGAGTTATTTGTGGAACGATACCCCGTAATCGCATCTTCCAAAGCCCTCCTCAGTTGCTCATTGGTCTGGGTACTCATGCTCTGATTCGCACAGTCCTCCTCGTCGGCACTGGGATCAACCCGCGGTGCCCCCAATGCCAGGTCGGGAGCAGGCATTGGAGCCGGCAACAAGGCGGGCGGATCCTGCGCCGAAGTAGAGGGCGCACGAGCAGAGAGTACTTCCAGGCGTAGCCGATCAAGCGTGGCGTCATCCAACCGCTTGTGCCGCTGGATGACGCGCACCTGATCCGATAGACGCTGCGCAGACACGGTGATGGCCGGTTCAAGCGCCTGGAACAGAGGCAGCATCCGGACACGGTACGCGGACAGATTAGTTCCTCCCTCTGTCGCCCCATAGTAGGCGCGCATGCAGTTTTCGTTAATGGATTGCGTCCACTGCATGCGGCGCACTATACCACCGGTAGCGGGAGCCGTGGGCGGAGCAGGATGCCCCGCAGGCCCCAAGCGTGCCGGCGGCGGTGGCCGCCCGCGCCGCGCAGGTGGTCGTGGCGGCGGCGGCGGCGACCCGCACTCGTCGCTCGAACTGCTGCTGCTAGTGTCGGCCGCGGTCGCAAATTCATCGCCCGACGATGACGTGCTGGACGATGGTGTGGACGACGAGGCGGGTGGAGGTGAAGGGCGTGCGTGTTCTTCCGCTATTGCTTGACGTATTTTTCGCTGTGATCTAGTTATCATCGCGTGCTGTCAGTGACATTTCTAAAATGGGCTATCTCCACCAAATTGCCGTTTTGCTGGTCAATTTAAAAATTTCCAGGGCTGTGGGCTGTTTAATTACAGTGGCGATATAAAATCGAGCCATTTTAAACTGATAAAACACGAATACAACGAATGCAAAATAAAATTGTTAAAAACACGTCTGACATGTAACAGCGGTCATTTTTTTTTATTTTTATTATTCTCTTTATTCATCTTTTATCTTATTATTATTATTATTATTGTGAGCCTGTAGTGTCCCACTGCTGGGCCGCTACATCGACTATTTGAGTTTGGGAGCGCAGCGTGGTGTTCCGGATGCGATCTACTAATTTGATACCTAATATGCTGCGCTCCATGGCTCGTTGGCAAACCCCGAGATTGGACTTTTGAGATGACGTTAGAGACCAAGTTTGTGCACCGTAGGTGAGAATTGGAAGAATGCACATGTCCATGAGTCTCCGCTTAACTGATAATGGGAGGTCACCTTTCATCAAATGTTTCATGGACCAATAGCTCCTCCAGGCGTTTTCAGTCCGTCTTTCGACCTCCTTCTCCTGTCGCGCCTGGAAGGAAACTAGTTGGCCCAAGTAAAGGTACTCATGACAATATAAATTATAATAAAAAAAATTAAGTGATTAGAGACTTTGTATGAAAAACGTTCTACTCCCTCAATTTTTTCCATTTTAATTTCTAGCAATAGAGAACGTGAACCAACTACGTCTGTATAGAGACTCGAGCGTCCTGGCAACTCTAAGGTCCTGGTAAACTTAGCTATTGAAATTTAGCTCAATGTTCTGACTCATTCTGAAAAAAATTGCGCACTGTAACATTCACATTTTGTCGATCTTTTATACCCACATTGATGCTAAAAGTGGCACTGAAACACAAGTTTCATGTGTCCTGTCTACCCCTTTTAAGGATAAAGGCGTTTATGTATGTATGTATGTATGTAATTCAACACAAAATGTAATAAATATTACTTAAGGACATCCCGAAGGTCCAATATATCTACTGGTGAAATACTTTTTGAAATTTGATGATTTGTTCCGGAGTAATGCCCTTAACAAACTTAAACGGTTTACATACTTTTTCTCTTTTTAATATTAGTACGGATAAATTGTTCCTTAATATAATATGAGCTGAAGAACTATCAAGCACATACAGTTTAAAAAAACATATGTTTCGAAAACCAGAATTGACTTAAAAATTCTAAAGTAACGAAAATTCACGCGAACCAGTTAAGAAATGCGATGAGTAGAGGAAACCAGCTGGACATCCAGACATACCAAGCTGAAACGGAGGACTTCGTTCGCTCCGCTCGCTCATTCAACAAGATACACTTAAGTTATTAATCGAGGGGAAATAAACGGCTGGATTTTTTATAAATCTCAGGTTTCGACCTTCGTGTATTGCATTAAATATGTACAATGTCTTACATTTACTATTATGTATATATTTTTTTTAATGTTTTCTTACATTTATTACTGTCCATTCGAGTATATTAACTTACAACTATTTTCACATTAGCAGAATATTAATTTTGAAACAGAAATGTCGAGAAATTGAGATCATATTAATTAGAAGTAGAAATAGTTAATGGTAACAGTAATTCATAAATCTTATATTATTATAGATCACATCAATAGTTCACAGCTTTGTCCATTATTTAAAATAATTATCTCTAATGATGATGAAACGAAAATAATTGAAAACAGGAATATGAATACACTTGAAGTAAGCATTAATGAAAAAGCCTATAGAATGCAAGAATTAGTTAGATATAATGTACATTAAAACATTAAGGAAGAAACAGTGGAATAAAAATCAACCTCATTCGAAAATCAATAGCAAATTCTATTTTGAGGTACAATTTCAACACTCATAAATACTGAAGAATAAGTGATTGACTTTTAATTTATCTTACAGAATAAATTACAAGATATAAGAGCACCGAAATAATCAGTCCCAGAAATTATAATTATCCTGGTAACTACTCAAATGTTAGCTCACGTCTTTACGGTATTAGATGGCGTTAACTCCTCAGTATTCGGTTAGCATCAAATCGAGCTCCTAATATTGGTATCCAGAGCTAGGGTTGAAGTTTCCAGATCCATTGGGGCCGGCCTTGGGGGCCAAGTACTGGCGGGACGCGGCTCCACCGAAGTTAGAAGCACCACCTTGTTGGCGAGCGCCGAAGTTGGAAGCGCCACCGAAGTTGGAAGCGCCACCGTGGGAACCACCGAAGTTGGAAGCGCCACCGTGGGAACCACCGAAGTTGGAAGAACCACCGAAGCTGGAGCCACCGAAGTTCTTGGCGGGCTGTTGGAAGTTGCGGCTGGGGGCGCCATATTGGTTTGAGGGCTGCTGGTATTGGTTGCCGGAATAGCCGGAGCCGGAGCCTGCACCCTCGCCATGGTAGGCACCTGAAGAAGAATGGTATAAAGTTAGTTTTATATCGGTGGCAAACAAGCCGATGACCCGCCTGGTAGTAAACTAGTAAGCAGTCACAGTAGCATATGGTCACTTGCAACTCCAGAGTGGTGACATACACATTACCGACCTTTTAAAAATCTATACACCTGTTTCTCGAGAAGCCAAAACCGTGGTCTCTTGAAAAAACCTTAATTAGAAGAGTTATAGTTTATAAATAAGCTTTTAAATATTGAACTTTATATAATACACTACCGCAAAGATCGAAAAGTGGAACACATTGCCATGCCACACTGCTAAGGTAAGTGCCGAAGATACGATAAACAAAGGTATATAACAAAGTTAAAGACTTACGGCCGTATTCATAAACGTCCTATAAGCCTGTTTTAACTAAAATGACGTTAAAATTCGCTTGTCCTTATCTGTCACATTGACATTTGTGTTCGTAAGAAAGGGACAAAGCACATTTTCTTTAGCAGAGGCATTTTAAGTTTTATGAATAAGGGGGTTTATGATTGAGTCGCAGTTAAGTATGTTATAAAATATCCGTCGTCTATGACAAGAGAAGTATTATATACTTAATGAGAGTTTGAAGACTACATAATAATAAATAAATAATAAATAAATATTAGGGGACAATCTTACACAAATCGAACTAGCCCCATAGTAAGCTCAATAAGGCTTGTGTTACGGGTACTAGACGACGATATATTTAATAGATATACATACTTAAATACATAGAAAACATCCAAGACTCAGAAACAAATAATAATGCTCATCACACAAATATTTGCTCTTACCGGGATTCGAACCGAGGAGACCTTCAGCTTCGTCACTACCTACTAGGCTAACCGGTCGTCAAATAATATATGTAGAAGTTGTGATAACATTTTCAAAACAAAATTCGGATGTTTTTACATCATTAAAAAACAGTTGTTCTTTATGTAAAATCGAACGTAGTAAGTACAGTACACACATCTCTATAACCTCTTACAGAAAACGAGCTAGAAAATGGTACAAAAATGTTACATCGTAAATTAAAACAGACAAATCAAATTAAGAATAATGACAATGCCAATGTTAAACAATACTCTCATTATCAGAAGTTTAAGGGTCAATTGCTGTGTAGAAAGAACATTAAGGATTTACTAAAGTAACATTAGCACGACCTTCGTGTATTACAACATTGCGTTTGGTAATAAATAATAGTTGGTGGAGCAGTGGAGCTTCTGCTTTATTGTTTTGTACTAGTTCTTGTGGCCAGGAGACAAGCGGATTCAATGCGCGTTTCTGCTCAAGCGTAAATTTAAGACTGTCTAAAGAACTTTTTTTAAGGGGCTCCACGCGCTTTTTGGCTAGTTTTGACGAGTTTTGAATTGATATTCCTCCGTCAAAACTATAGATATATTTATGGAACAAACACCTATCGGTTGTTTAGTTCTTTATCTACATTTGCACGAGAGTTTTTTTGAAAATAATTAATATTTATTTTTTTATGATTTATTCAAACATGGTCCAAAAAAGCTCTGTTTTCGATATTATTATGTTGTTCATGCACTTTTATATATGAAATCTACATATAACTGTTCCTTATTGACGTCTCTAACTACCCAAGAGAGATTTTTATTTTATACTCATTTTCACAAAAGTTACGTCCATAAAACTGGTTTTTTGGCCTGAAATTGCCAAAGTTTGGTGCCATATATCCCGAAAACTGTGAGGTTTGAAGTAAATATGGGATACTATTTCAGTAAACCTCGTTGTTGTTAATACGATAAACCATAAAAAACACAAATAAACCGACAGTTATAGATCGAAGGTCATTGGCAGCTAGGAGCCCCTTAATAGCATTACCCCACCCTATACATCTCTGGGATACTAAATTACTTAATATCATTAACTTCTTGTTAATTCTGATACAGACCTTAGAATGCAATGGATAATATTAAGCAATTTTATTGTGTTCTCATTTAGTGTCATTTATTTTGTTAACCGTTTAGCCGTTGATAATCTGCAAGTTTTTAATGATTATTGTGTAAATTATTATATTTTTTATTGTAAATTGCCATTGTAAAAATACCCTTGTGGCCTATTTGCAGAATATATCAAGATTTTGAATTTGTTTTTTCCCACATACCAAGTTTCAAGTATTATTAGATTTTGTTTCAATTTTCAAATTCAATCATACGGCTTGCAGACGTTTACCTACAACGCTTCAATCCCATTTCCGCTAAAATGCCGTTTGAGTTTGTGAGAAAGGGACAAAACACATTTAGTTTTATGAATAAACGAGTAGGTACATTATTTATCTCGCGAGTGCCGATCGGGCATATAATACATGCGGAGGATGTAAGCTGGACAGCTTACATCTTTCACATGGACATGTGCAATGTGTCAGTAATAAGCATTTTCCAGCTTACACGCAAATAATGTTTAAACACGTGCAATCCCACACAAGTACGTCAACCCGCCTACATATAAAAGGCCTTAAAAACATTAAGACATCGTTTTAAATTTGGAACTTCGCATCAGCGACTATCAATGAAAATTCAATTAAAAATGACACATTTCCAAACTTAGGTAACTTAAAAAAATCCAGTTCAAACTATTGCGATTTTCGATTGTGGGAACGAGGAATACTACTTTATTATTATTGATCTTTGTGTCAATTACTTATAGTTAATACATTTTCGTTGGCCGACCGTATACTTGATATTATTTGAGTTGACCGATTTGCATCTACTTAGTCCATTCAAAAAGCAACTTTACCGCCCAAGGTAGAAGATTCCAATTCCAATGCCAGTTTTATAAAAAGTCGGTCACGTGAAATAATCAACCACACCCAACAGCTGATCTCGTAGCCCCACAGTTCTCGTTTGAAAGCTCAAGGGCACCGGCGCAGGCGCTGATGATGATGGTAACGGAACTACGCCAATCGTAGAGGTCATTGCTTTTGTGGGAAACAGTTTTGGGGTTCCGCACTCAATGGGTGCTGCCGGGACTCAAATATCTATACTAATATTATAAATGCGAAAGTAACTCTGTCTGTTACCTTTCCACGCTTAAACCGTTGAACCCATTGAGATGAAATTGCTATGGTTATTGCTATGGATATAGTTTGCATACCGGAAAAGGATATAGGATGGTTTTTATCCCGAAAATCATCTCATAGGGGGATGAAATGAAGGGTGGAAGTTTGAGGTACGATATAACGAACTTCACGCGGTTGTTGGCAGTCGCGCCCAAAAGCTAGTAGCTTTTATAAATCCATAAAAAAAAAACAATCAAACAACTAAAAAAAAACGTTAAATACACGTTAAGGCAAGTTTCCAGTGAGCAGTTATGTAATTTTGCGAGGAAAATATTCGAAAATTACCAAAAACCTTCCCCATTTAAACATCGGTACCTACTTTAGAAATCCGTGGTCGGTGTGTTACTAAATACAATACTTCAGATTAAAATAGGAATAGTTATCTAGGCCAAAGATCTTCTACAAGAGCAAGACGCCTAAGTAATATTCACGTGAATATCAGATCCCCAACCTATGCCTTTGTTATAGTTTCCCACACGGCCGTGGGACTGTCACGCAAGATCACTCTTGTAATGACGGGATTTACGAAACTATAGCGAAAAGTAAGGTTAGCAATTTTACACCATACAATTTTTTTTTTCTGTTTCTTCTTATCAGAACACGATACCTGTTAAGCCCTTGATCGGTTCATACCCCATTTTTGTTACACTCTGTATATTATAAAGTCTATCTGTGTGTTTATCCGCTGAACCGGTTTAGATTGGATGTGTTCCGTGATGAGATAGTTTGAACTACATACACGGTGTACGTAATTAGATTATGAGGACCTGGACGAAGGAGCTCATCTGGTATATGGATAAAACTAATTTTCCCAGATATGAGATCTAGCTAGTTCGGTTTTTTGGCCCCGTTAACCCCCACATTGCAAATTTCATCGAGGTCGTTAAAGCGGTTTTTGAGAACGTGTTATAAAAATTGTCGTGTCGAGTTTTTAAGTGAATGTAACCCTCAACATTTTGTCTAGCTCGCTCGTTAATGTTATTGGATATGCTGTGCATATCCTATCCGCGCATGGAAATACGAGACGTAATTTCCAAAAGTTGAACCTAGATGTTTTACTTTAAATTATTTCGATCACCACCCTCCTAGCGTTATTCCCGGTTGTGTCTAAAAGGAGAGCCGTCATACCGTAGTTTCCTTAGACAATCTTTCAAAAATATCTACACACATGTGTGTGTGTGTGTCTCCAATATCTACACAGACAACCTTTCAAAAATATCTATACAGAGACTTTATTGTTATTGACATTAAAGATACATATCTTTAATCTCTGTATAGATATTTTTGAAAGGTTGTCTGTGTAGATATTGGAGAACTCGACTGTACATTAATATCAAATTGCTATGTCCATATTAGTATGCAAGATGCATGAAATGGGTGGAATTTGAATTGTGTACGTATGTAAAAGGCGATACAAAATGGGCCAATTTCCATGTCTGAGATCCAAAGTTATCTGAGTCTCAGTAAAGGCTTATAGAACTCCGGGATATAAGGAATGAGAAATAAGGAGTATAATTGCGTGAATCGCAACAACAATTTGTGGCATTTTACTTTTCAAGTGATGCGTGAAATTGTTTAATAGGTGTCATCTACTACTATTTATGGCATAATTATTTGCTTACTTATTTGATCTTAATTGAAATACGGGTTAGATTTATACTCGCTTTTCCATCCATGATAGGAATCCTTTTGGAACTGGAACAGATATGGAACTGTTTGTTTTAAATACTCATTGGTATAACGATTTAGAAAGAGGCAATGTCTGTCAAATATAAGTTCGTAGCATTGTAAGTTTGTATGTAAAAGGTAATCTCTGAATACTTATGTTTTATCCCGTGTTTCCGCCTGCGTTCTTTGCAATACGCGAACAAAGGCAAGTGTTTTTATATTAAATGATTTTACTTCCGCTTACGAAGCTATAAACTCACATTTCACAAAATCTCCTTACCAAAACTTTGCCTCTACTTTAATACATACAAGAAATTTAACATTCAGTAACAAATATTTATATATTTATGCTCATCCGTTATGGGTATTACACAGTGTATAAAACAAAATTCGTCTCTCCTGTGGTCAATAATTATGAGCTCACGTGTATAGGTATAAATAATGTTTTATCGCATAGTAATATAGAAGACGAGATGCGGATTAAGAGTCCAACCAAAAATTTGGCTTTGCCGCGAACCTAAATCTGTGTATGACCCTTATCCTTATATTCTGCTTCGCACAATGGCAGAACAGACATTAAGAAAGAGTACGTGTACATAAATTAGAAACTCTATTAAACTTCTAATAATAGTTTTGAAACAAAGATGGCTACCGGCGATTCGACCTTTTCACTCGTTATAAATGTTTCATAACTAAACTTAGTTTAAATGTTAGCTTCCTTAAACGTGGTGTTACCACATTAAGGGCGGATCTTAACAGCTACGTAATAAATTTTCCAATCAGAAGCTTATCAACACCCACGACCTCTAGATGGAACAAACACTCATCAGACACTCCTTTCAATGACTACCTTTTGTTTTTTACTATAATAATGTAAATGTACCTCTGACATGTAATCCATAATATTAATGCATTGATTATAATTAACCAGTGGCAGTGGCTTACGGTTGGTAATGTAGAAAGCCTCAGATCGCTTATTTGCCCTTGCCTCAGCTCGGACTTCAAATACATATATATGTATGTATATATATACAAATAGAGACACTTCTAATTCCCCCTTAGGTGAGTAATAGTACACTATGCAACATACTATAGAATTACCTGAGGCCCTAAGGACGATAGGTTTATCGTCACATTTCCGGTGACGTTTCAATACATTTTCGCCGTAAAATGTGACGATAAAACCTATCGTGCTAGCTGGGCTGAACTAAGAATGCTATAACGTCATACGCAATAAGACAGCTCCATTCATCTTCTCACTTGCAAAGATAACATAATTATTACTCTGCAAATCGATTACCATACCAGTACAGATGTATAATTTGCCCACAAGTGACTTAAGATTTCTTCACGAAAACTAGACAGCTGGGTCAAGCAATAATATTCCTTATGCCGATACGGTAAGGTTCTTGATGTTTACATATTTGCATGGTTTAAAGCGTTTAGTGAAGCTATGGCCCTAGATAATCTCTAGAAAGGAAGCTTGCATACATTTTAGCCTTCTGTTAAAAGACGTATGTGTCTTTGCAAAATGTGGGACATGCGTCCTTTTAGACGTGCGTGATTACGCATTAGTGTGGATAGCGTGTAGTACCTTTGGCCTGGATTGCCCTAATAAATAACGGAATTAATGTGAGATGAACTGTGTCGACATTTCGGAGCTGCCCAGTTGATATATACGCCATCTATCCATCATATAGATGCAACTTAGTAAATATGAAAATGGTAGCACGAGATATCTCGGGACAACTTTTAGCAGCTACAAAATCTCAAAATATTGGGACATTTTTCGGTTTCTCGCTTGTAACTCCTATACGATGCATCTTAGCGATAAGTTACTTGCTAGCAAATTAAAAAAAACGTTAAAATTATTTTTAACGTTATGTTTATTAAGTAATGGGTGACAAAACATAACAAACCGGTCAAGCGATATAGTAGAAAACTATCCCGAGATATCTAAGTGTTACCATTTTTGATATTTACTCGGTTGCATCTATACGATGGATAGATGGCGAATATATCAAACGGGCACCTCCGAAATGTCGACACAGTTCATCTGACGTTAATTCCGTTATTTATAAGGGTAATCCATATAAATAAATAAAAAAATCACACTACCTTTTGTAACGAAGAATTACTCTACTGACTGGCGTAATATACCAATCTTCGGGCTATAAAGGTTAATCTTACTTGCACATCCAAACCACATACGGTTCGTGGTAGTGGAGAAAATAAATTAGATACACGGTTTTCTACCTGAGTTCCCCAGTGATTCGTCAGCTGGCTATAATGCAAGGCACAGACCTTCTACTTTTCGAACCTAAGGTGCCAGGTGGTTAGAAACAAATACTCGTGCTCATCACACAAACAAATGCTCTTACCGGGATTCGAACCCTCTGGCTTCGTAGGCAGGGTCACTACCAACTAGGCTAAAGCGATCCCGCGAATTATTTTTTTATGACCACAGTTGCACTGAATATTCTTTTCATCATAACATTGAGAAACTTAATAATATGGTCGCTATGATCTTCACGCGACAAAATTAACTAAGTATATAGTTCTGGGAACGTAATTTTATCTTTACTGTTTTTACGACATAACTGTGGTTCAAATCAGGATCTTTCCTGTAGACAATACAACGGCTTACGTAATCTACATATTAAATTATGTACCGGTCACACAAATCATCAGGCCTGAATCACACTGGCGCGGCCTGCGGTGGCGGTCAAAAGGAGGGGGTATTGCTGTTGATGGCTTTAGAGCAGTTCAATAAAAACGAATATAAAATCAAAATTAGTCACTCTACATTAACAAGAAAAATTAGTAATGTGGTAATAATTATTATGGGAAGAGAAGTATGAAGTACTTGGCCCCCAAAATATATAATGATATACCGTATTATATAAGGGAATGTAACACATTTAGAATGTTTAAAGTTAAAGTGAAGGAGTTTTTCTTATAAAAGATAAAATCTAAACTGGAAATGTAGTCTAAGTAAAGTTATCACGTGAGCTGTACCATTAGAAAACAAAATTATGTAACTAAAGTAACTAGCTAATAGCTAAGCCTACCCATCTATTTTTTGTAAAGGAGTCCTTCTGCCAACAAACTGTCCTGCAGTTTGGCAGAAGAAAATACAACAAGGGTTGTTTAAGTGAATATTTTTTTCTTATTCTCATTTCTTATTATTTATTATAGTGAATTTGACAGCTAATGACAAGTTCAATATTGACCGTCACTGCAGGCCGCGCCAGTCTGTGAGAGACTTAAGTCGCAAAAGCGCTTTTCACACCTGTACGGCTCAGCGCCAAAAGTAGGCCTTAAAACTTTGTTAGTAGTTCTTCCTTACACCGAAGACTACTTCTTTGCATCGCGCTTCACCGCATATATTCAACCACAGTGTATCCATTCCTTTATGTCGACGTTCAGATCAGATTACCGAATGCATTCTTTGTCATCAAGGTTGTATGGAAAGGGACTATATTTTCACACGCCTTCGCATTGCTGAGCCTAGATTACTGACCCACACATCTTTAATAGTCACAGATAAATCACTTTGATTGCTGAGAGCCGCTCTTTCAGTACCTACAAGTGCGAAGGTTGGTAATGCGTTAACACTGCCGTTTAATTTAACGCTTCATAATTCAAACGTAGTATTTGTAAGATGAATTAACCATGTCGAAATGACTGTAAGTGTTTCTAATAAGTCGTAAAGATGATGCTGGGAGCACTATGGGCTGTTCCTTGTTTTTTATATGTATTATGTTGATTTTGATTAATTGGTAATGCATACAATACAACCATATAGTAATTTGTTAGGTAAGCAAATAACGTTTGTATGAAAATGTACCGAGCTATTCGTTTTCAATTGTCAATAATGTAAAGATTTTTTGTTTATTGTACTTTAATACACGTATACTTACAAATTACATGCTCTTAGGCAAGAATAGCTAGGATACCCTTGCTGAACAATGGGACTTATTTATGTTGACTGAACTCTTAAAGACAGCACTGCATTCAATTCTGTTTTCCGAGCATTTGTAGAAGGTATTTTACGCGCTCGTATCGATATTTTAAGGAATTATCGCAACGGCACTGAAGTCTTCATATAGCCAAGTCAATGGACATCGAGTTTTTTATCGTGCCACTGATAGCTTCAATGGTATGTGAGGTAGCTGTTCTAATCTACGCCACACCTAACGTGCATAAATCGTGGGCAAGTGGAGTCACGACGGTTGATGCAACTGATCTGACGCCATCATGAATCGTGTAAGCTACTGAAAATATTAGTAGAACATGTAACTTCCCTTCCGAAATAATTTCTTGAATATACTATACGGTAAGTCCTCTGGTGGCGCTGGATCACTTTGGCACTTTGGGGGAGGCCTATGACCAGCAGTAGACGTTGGTTGATATGATGATGATGACACGAAATTTGTGCCGTTATTAGACATTTGATTTCTTGTATTAAAGATGCCTGCTTTGTATTTAAATGGTTTCCAATACAGAAATATTTTACATTTCATCTCAAAGTATGCAAACATAGGTAGATTCAACATTTTGGAAAGACACATTCAATCGTATCTTTCTAGTTTTGCAGATAATTTTAGGTTACAATACAACCGATTAAAAACTATTAGTAGAACAAGTAGGGCTAGTTAAGAAGAAAAGAAAAATAATTAATGAAACGGTAAAGTGGATTATCTGGGAATGAAAGTAGCAGAAGAAAGAGCAAATATGATAAGATTTCTTAAAGAATAATGCAAGTAAACCTTAAAGTATTACTAAAAAGACGTTTGTTAATGTTAAGTACCTGTATGCAAAGAGTTCAAAAGGTCTTATTGTGGAAGGATATTTCCAGATTTTTTCAAGCATTTTTCATCTCATTTTGTGATGATGCAATTATTAGATTGTGGTCAAATCATGAGTTACGAATTCCTCCGAGGTTGAACCGTGGTCTCGCTAATATAACAAAAAACATATGATTTTAAATAAGACGTTTCAGGGTACCGTAGATCAACGCACAATTTAAAATCAAATTCACACACAAGTCAAATTCCGTGACAAGTTACTAGACAATCATTTTTTGGAGAATGAATATTTGTTTCTGAGTCCTGGATGTTTTCTGTGTATTTAAGTATATACATATATCTATTAAATATATGACGATAGTACCCATAACAACCCTTATTGAGCTTATTTTTGACGACCGGTTAGCCCAGTGGGTAGTGACGCTGCCTACGAAGCTGAAGGTCCTGGGTTCGAATCCCGGTAAGGGCAAATATTTGTGTGATGAGCATGAATATTTGTTTCTGAGTCATGGAAGTGTTCTATGTATTTAAGTATTTATAACTATTATATATATCGTCGTCTGGTACCCATAACACAAGCCTTACTGAGCTTACTATGGGACTAGGTCGATTTGTGTAAGATTGTCCACTAATATTTATTTATTAATTATTTATTTATTAATTATTAATTAATTATTATTGAACTTGTTTGATTTGTGTAAGGTTGTTCCCTAATATTTATTTAATTATTAAATTGTATGTATATTAGTATAGCCCAATAGTCTGAAATAGTGTATCATGTTTTATAAATTAACGCCCTACCATTTCTTTCGGAAACGATCCCAGGAATGATTTGATACAGCGAACAAATGCAATGGAATAAATATCAAAACATAAAAAAATATTGTCGTCACACGTCCAATTTACACGAAACAAAAAATATTTACTAAAATAATTTGTTTGGCTAAAAGCTGATTCCTGAAATGCTTAATTTTGCATTACCTACCTGAATCGTTAATTTTTTCAATATATCAGAAAATTTCACTTTATAGGGTTCTTCAATATGTTTTATGTATTATAACACGCCACGAGATATATATTTAGCGTATTTCACGAAGTCATTCTAAATCTTAACAGGTTTCAATGCAAATAGGTTTCACGTATTGATTATGACGATAAGTTATCTGCTTCATAATAACTCTGATTGATGACCTAACGACCACTCATTTGTATGACCGCGTACAAAAAATATGTTCTAGCCGCAAGCCCCTCAATTTCGACTTTGATTAGCGTTGTCTTTATTATTGAGGATATTAGCTACATTCGTTTTTGCAAGGTGCACGCAATAATTTACACTATATGGATTTTATAGAGGTAGTCATAGGTCAAGTTTCGCTTTTGCGTAAAATGTTACTAAATTCTCGGCTATCACGGGACGGCCTACGAGCTGTGTCGCGGCGACATACACTATCCGTCTCTTTCTAAGCGTTCAAGTTAGAGACGATTAGTCTTTCTTGCCGTGACACAGCCCGCGGCCCGTCCTGTGATTGCCGTGCTGGATTAAGTAATGTATTACAGTTTACATGGACTTTTACGATTTAGCACTAACATTGTCATCCGATTATTTAATTCTGAAGTGTATAGACTATCATCAGCCTATATACGTCTCAGGCGGGTACAGGCCTCCTTCAAAGTTATTTAATTCTGTTACGCTATGGTTGAATGGGGCCGAATTTTTATAAAAAAATCTCGTTGGAATTGGAATCCTTATCTTGAACTATATAGAGTTGCTTTTTGAATGGACTACTTTAGTTGAATTCTGCCAATTCAAAATATCAAGTATGCTTATTCATTTAAATTATTGCAATGAATGAACTATTGAACTCGAACGTCAATAACGCAACATAAATTAAAATCACGCCAATAAACTGAAGATTAATATGTAGAAGTTCAGTCAAAGATCAACCTTAGCTTATCTAAACCTATGCCCAGGGATAGTCTATACTGAAGGTAATCAACGCAATTGATTCATGGCGTCATAATATATGTGATATATGACCGTAGGCTACGGGCAGGTCATCTAGATTAGATTAAATGCTGCAACTAAAGTCGTTTGTAAAGTAATTATTAGTTCACGGAAGTCTAGTATTCCAAGTCGATAGTACCTATAGGTACGTAACTGATATTATACTATTGTAAGATTTTTTCGAACCCGAAGTTTGTTTTTATTCACTGTATTAAAAACGATCTCCAATACAAAAGAAATGCTTTTCTGTAAATGTGAGGTCATTTTAGAAATACTTTGCGGAAATAGAAATCTTTGTATCTGCGTCATTCTTTAGGTATATCTCCTCAAAACAGAACTTTCCTAAGACTTTGAAACATCTACTCTACAATAAAAGAGGGCAAAGAAAAATCACTCACCATCATCTGAAATGCCAGCGGCCTCATCACGAGCGTTTTGCTCCAGAGACTTCAGGATCTCCTCGGGAATCGGGGGAGGGGTGGGGAGGTGAGCACCCTGGGGGCGGTATCCGTTCTCATCAGCAGTATAGGTGATGCTGTAGTCCTGGCCATCGTCACCCTTGTACCCGAAGCTGCCCTGGGACTGGACACCGTTGGTGGCTACTCCTTGAGCGTCAGCGCGGATTCCGTTGGAGGTCTCGAAGTCATAAGAGAATCCCTCAGCGGTGACTTCGCTGTTGGACCTCAGGATCTGGGCGCCAGCGTCTTGAGGGCGGGAGTTCTGTTGGCTGTACTGGGTCTGGAAGCCGCCGGCGTTGTAAACGTTGCCGGCGTGCTGGGTCTGGCCGAAACCGCCTTGTCCATGACCGGAATGACCGCCTCCTTGGCCAAATCCTCCAGCGCCTCCTTGGCTAAATCCTCCATGACCTGCGCCTCCTTGGCCAAATCCTCCAAAGCCTCCAGAGCCCCCTTGTCCGAAGCCGCCAGCGCGGCCGCCAGCACCACCAGCGGCGTGGCCGAAGCCTCCAGCACCACCTTGGCCGAATCCAGAACCACCTCTACCAGGAGGCAGGTAGGTGTTGTCGAGGCGGCCAGCGGCGCACACTCCGAGGACGGCGGCAACTACGAACTGGGGAAAATAAACTTCTTAATATCCTTTGTTAACATTGGAACACTTGGTTTTTTCTGCAGTGTTCCCAGATGGATATTTTAAAATGATACACAGAGCGCCTTGCTCCTTGGAGGGAAGTTTATCCACAAACAATGTATATCATGAAGCGTTCAACTCATTTAAGTAACACCAAGTTATTTGTTACCTCGATAAAACAATTACTTTCTTCGAATGTTAATATGAATTGACACTGATATTATAACTAATTGATATGGTCTAATGTAAAATTAACGTTGCTATTTCAATATACCAAAGCAATTGTCAATTAGATTTACAACCGAATCTATTGTTATGTTGAAAGTACTTGTAATCTTCGCTACGGAATTGTTGATGAGCCCAAATGGAACCCACCTCCGCTAATGATGACATGCCAACAAAATGATAAAAGACATGTCAATATGCAATACCGTTTAGAAATGTATGAATTTCTGTTTGCCCAAGCACTCATTACTTTAGATAGTTATCGCTCAAGCGTACAATAGGTTACCGAAGAATGACATGAGGTTAGCAATTGAGGTCTCGTAAAAGTTTGACTTATGGAAAATTATTACTAGAATTTATATTTTAGTATATATCAAAATTGAAATGAGTAGAAGATATTTAGATAAAATTACATGAACTAGAATTTCTAATTTAGAACAATCATCGGGTGGAAGTTAGTTCTTTGTGTAGAAACGCGTATAAGGAACAAAGTCTATGCCCTAGTTCTATTTAAAGATTTTTCAGTCTGATCTAATAACTCACCAATTTCATTTTTGAAATGTGAATTAGATATGCGCGGTTCAACGCCAAACGTAGACTGTGATGGGTGAAGACGATCGCAGGATTATATACTCCCGCGTCAGTTCGCTTACTTGGAGGCACTTTACACTTGAAGGCTAGCCGACTCTTCCTTGAGTTCAAATGTGTAACATTTTTAAGAACTAGTTTTGCAATTGGTACCTTTTATGGATGTTAAGGTTAGTTTTGTATTATTTTTTAATTAGTTTTTAGTTAGTTGAACTTGATCGAGGTAGTACTTGAATGGGAATGCGGTTTATAAAAGAAAAGATGCTCCGTAATTTTGTACCCATTTTGTTTGGACTTCTATTATGGGTGTGGCAGTAATAAGAGCAAATAATGAAAAGTATGACCTATTCGCAGTCACTTTCTACAGGTTATAATGTTTTCAAAATTCTTCAATTCCTGGAATTTGTTATATGGAAGGTGCATTTAAAGCTGAATCCCTACACGAAAACGGATCGACACACCGCGATTTAAAAACGAGGTGCAATCTAAGCTGCTCCCAAATAAACGGTATTTGGGTGAGGACCAAATTCTTGGCCAGTAGTTAGCGTGGTTAATTGGTAGTAGTTAAAAAGTTCCGTTGTGACACGAAAATTAACCATAGAATTGTATAGCTAATTTTCGTGTCACAGCGGAACTTTTTAACTACTACCAATTAATTAGGCTAACTACTGGCCAAGAATTTGGTCCTCGCCCATTTCCCAACCACAAGTTACCGCGATTATTTTAAACGAAAGTGTTGTTTTTCGTGATTATTCTTAGCTACCTATATTTGCCGTGATATCAATTTGAATTTTATATTGTTATGTATGTGGTTAAATATTGTTTTATTAGTGGGTGTTTCTTTTATTTTTCTTTTTGTTACTAACAATCTATGGACCATTGAATAAAGATATATATATTTTCACTTCTCATGCTCAAAGGAATAAGTAAAATAAATATATATTAATTTCAAATCGATCAAATCAATCCGCGTATTGCAATGTGGTAGCTTGTTCACGCGGATTGAAATTGGATTGAAATTCAAAAGGAGCATTTCAAACTGACCCCTGTTTTAGGACTTAAGCGTCATATTACAATACTGTTAAAATACAACTAAATATGTTTGACTGCTATGGACCACACAACTTGACATCTGTTAAAATTAATTCTTACTTGCAGTGCGAATGTTATAAATGAACTCGTAAAACTAAGAATTGGCTTTGTAGCTTCTAGAATAGGTATTTTACCAAGGCATTTGGTTAAATGATTTTGTCTGTTTTACGATAATATTTGCGTGAAATGGAAGCAGCGGAAGGTAGCCTAGTGGTTCAGGCATGCGGCTGTCAAGCGGTGGTCGTGGGTTCGAATCCCGGCTCATAGCAATGAGTTTTTCGGAACATCAGCCGAAAGACGGTCACTGCTGGACATAGGCCTCCCCCAAAGAGTGCCAGTGACCGGTCCTGCGCCACCCGCATCCAGCGGACTCCAGCAACCTTTACCAGGTCATCAGTCCACCTTGTGGGGGGCTACCTACCCACGCTGCGCCTTCCGGTACGTGGTCGCCACTCGAGAACCTTTCCGCCCCAACGGCCATCGGTTCTACGTGCAAGGAATAGTCTGAAACAATCTAATCACTTTCACGAGAACTTAAAGAAAGCTTCCGTCTAGTGAGTTCCCCGAAGGGAACATTTAATTTTGTAAGGGATTTGTGTGTTTTAAAATTTCCGACAACTTTCGAGATAGGATGTTTTGCAATTTTGGAAATTTCTCTTTCGTACATTGATAGATAGGTAGATAGATTAATTATTTATTTGGCATTTTGCAACAAACAAAATAAAAAATAGACAAAAAAAGAAACGGAGGGAACAAAGATAAAGGAATAAGTAAAACAATGGTGTTACAAAAAAAAAATAAGGCAATACTGTGCGTTGCAATAATGCCAAAAAGGTACTAGCTCAGTTTTGCTATGCTCGCGTGAGCAAGCACTGATATTCTGCTGGTACCTCGCAATGTTCAAGCACTTTTATTGAGGATGGCAAAAAGAAATTTTCTTACGATTTAACCGGTCATCATCATCATCATATAGATATAGGCCTACCCCAAAGAGTACCACAATGACCGGTCCTGCGCCAGCCGCATCCAGCGGAGTACCGCGACCTTAACCAGGTCATCAGTCCACCTTGTGGGAGGTCTGCCCACGCTGCGCCTTCCGGTACGTGGTCGCCACACGAGAACCTTTCCGCCCCAACGATCATGTAAAACACATGCAATGTGCCCCGCCCACTGCCGCTTCAGTTTAGTGACTCGCGCAGCTATCGCGCGGTATATCGGTTACCCCGGTTCGCAGCAACATAACCTCATTTCTGATGCGATCACGCAGAGAAACTCCCAGCATATGGGTGAAATTGAGCCTTCTTATGAGGCCCAGATAGATATTTAACCGGTCCAGTCTCGATTTCGTTTATCACTTCGTATTTCAATGTGTTTCGTGCTTGTTTTTAAAGGTTGCTCGGGTCGTCATGAATGTAATGACATTTAACTTACCTACCAGACAGGAGTGGAATCGGAAGTACTTATAAGGGAGTCCGGATATATTTCACAATAGATTTTAATGTTATAATATTTATGAAGGTCTGTTTATTTTGTGTGTACACACTGTCTATCACTTTATTTGTTGTTATTAATGCAATTTAAAAGGGTTATATGTAAATATAGTGTAATACCCCATAGGTTAAGTTAGTTTTAGTCATTTTAGTAGTTTCATAGACATATTTGTAATATATTGTATAATTTCGTATTAAATTAATTTCTACACAAAAGGTTACGACCCTTTTTGGCACGACAGGTTTTTCCTAACTAGGTATCATAGCAACAGTCAATATTCTTGTTTATGAACGGTTTGACAACATGTGTACATTTCATAGAGTCGGTATATATGCAAATTTAAGTTAATGCCAGGGGGTGATTTTTATTAAATCGATCTAAAAGTTTTTTTTTCAATAGTGGTTATATTCAGAGCAATGACGCGTAATTCCAGAGTCCAAGAGACAACCGGATTGCTCGCGGTATACGTGGCGACATTCTTTTTGTTTTTTCACCCCCCCTCCAATTTTCGCCCAGTCCAAGTTGAACCCGAGCTGAGCCGGGTTGCACAGGGCGGTTCCACAACGCTTCGGGAGCTCAAATACCGCGAGCCATCCGGTTGCATCTCGAACACTAAAACTACGCGTCATTGCATTAACTATTGCACATGTTCTGTGGTGGTTATATACATGCTTAAGGCTGGTTTCCACTTTGATTAGTGCGAGTGCAGGTGTGTAGTGCGAGTAGTGTCCAATTCATTGCGAGTGCAGGTGATTAGTGCGAGTGCAGGTGTGTAGTACGAGTAGTGTCCACACGTGTTTAGTGGCAGGCACGCTGCGAGTGAGGGGGAAGGGAGGGCGCGCGGGGCGCTACTCGCAGTCCACTCGCAAAAAATAGAACGCGCTTCTATTCACTTTACTACACAGCCAACTAATCACTTGCACTAATCAGTCGCTGTCCACACCTAGTCACTAATGCCTGCACCCGCACAACCTGCACTACGCACCTGCACTCGCACTAATCAAAGTGGAACCAGCCTTTAGTTACAGATGAAGATAATACAGTTAAAACTTGTACACTTCAACTTCAATTGTTACATTGTGTTGCATCAAGAATTTACGACAGCGGGGAAGATCTATTATACTGACACGAGAGAACTTTAAAGAAAGTTGTAAAAATATGAGCGCATTATTTTTTTTATATAGTGTTCCTCATCGATTTCGATAACGGCGACCCTAGCAATTACGGATTTGCCCTATTGTGAGCTCTGATATGGCTGGCTAGGCCAAACTTTCTGCCTCGCACAGCCAAACTCTGGAATGACTGATGACCTGCGGTATTTCCGGACCGTTATAACCTTCAAGCCTTCAAGAAAAGAGCGTACTCCCATCTTAAAGGCCGGCAACGCACCTACAACTCTTCTGGTGTTGTAAGTGTCCATGGGCGTCGATTATCGCTTACCATCAGGTGATTCGACTGCTCGTTTGCCTCCTATATCATAAAAAAAAAAAAAAAAAAAAAAACTTACTCTTAAAAACTCTATTACATGGGGGACAGTAGAGTTGGCCAGTTGTGTTATAAGTGTACACGTAGGAACGTTTAGGCCTCTCCTTTCGCAATTGGCATTTTGTGTATAAGGTTGTTAAGCGGTTCTGTTCAAAAGATTGAACCTTACTAAAGATGGTAGATCGCCAAGACGACCTGATCGCAGCTAGCTCCTCCCAACACGCAGGATCGATAGCGTAGGCGTTCAGATGTCTTTGAGCACGTCCTTATAGCGTAATACTGACCGCCATGCTTCCGCTTACCCTCGGCTAATTCTGAATAGAATATAGCTTTAGGCAAGCGGTGGTCGTGCATTCTAAGGACATGCCCACTCCACCTGAGCTGACGTTGCATTAAGAGAGCTTCCATGCCGTACATTCCGGAGCGACGCGAAACCTCAGAGTTAGGAACTCGGTCCTGCCACTTGATCTTCAGAATGTATCTCAGACACCTAAGGTGGTAAGTGTCTAGCTTTTTAATGTCTGTTTTGTAGAGGCACCATGTCTCTGCTTCGTATAAAAGGACAGGGATGATTAGAGCTGATTGATGGGTTGCCAACCCTTTAAGGATTTATACACTTCTTTCTTGAAGAACCTCATACTGTAGTCCCTCGGTTATTATATAAGTTGCCGTAAAAAGCATTACTGGTACAAACTTTAATTGCCGACTGCACTTTTTGGCACAGCAACAGCTTTTTTGTCAGTCTCTCGTTGAGAGATCACAATGAACCCGAACTCAACAAGTTTATCTTGTGAAGTTAGGAGTTCCTTGATCATTATCCCCAGTCGTTCCCTCAATGCTGAGGATCGCGACATCATAGTCCTCTTCTTGTTGACCAGACTTCTGCAAAGACTCCTAAGTATCACCCGCTTTATATATGGCCTCGTGCCTAGTTGCAACGGCGCAGTGATTTGTGCGCTCCATCTAGTTCCTCGATAGTGCTATAATTATGCTATAGTAGCCATGTAGTAATTTCAGTCAGCTCAATGAGATAGCGTGGGTCCCCCAGAAGCTGGACTGATGAACAGGTAGGTCGCGGGATTCCGCTGGATGCGGGTGACGCAGGACCGGTCGTTGTGGCACTCTTCGGGGGAGGCCCATGTCCAGCAGTGGACGTCTTTTGGCTGAGATGATGATGGTGAATGAGATACCGGCAAGTGGCTGAAAAATGGGTTCCAAATGTTTCAAGAATGGACCTTCAGGATGGACTTTGCTATATTTTACTCTTGTAATATGCGAGTAAAGGTGCATTTTTATAATTTGACAGTTAATAATTACGACATTGGATTAAAATAGGTCTCTGAAAAGAGCGCTCTATCGTTTACGAACAATGAATATTTATGTTATGACAAAACCATTTAAATTTATATTTGCGCAATTTCCACTAAGCAAAGGTTTTCTGGAAGAGATCGCTTATTAGCAATAGAACCACCTATTTTCTACCGCTGTATAGCCTAAGGTTGGTAGGTAAGGTTGTTGTTTTTATTTCTTTCGGTGAATTATAAAGAATATTTCATCCCGATATCATGCATGACTTCGAGATAAAATTCGATTCTGTGATAGCTATTGCAACGATTCCTTTCATTGTTGCCAACCTAGGGTGAATGGCGCAACTTTCTGATATGGCAGTGGGGGGTCGACGCAGTACCTAAGCTGTCAACTGTCAGTGAAATCAGACAGTTTTTTGTCTGCTCGCCTACATTTAAATGAGTGTTTCTGATAGACATGCGTGGAAGCGGGACGGTACGTACCTATACACTGCACATAGAACCGCATTCATACCGTCCCGCTTCTGCGCATCCACGTCCATAAAATACTACCACTATGCAGATGTAATAAATACTGTCGGTATACCGACAAGAAATGAAAGGGCGGTAACATACAATACGTCATACTGATTCCGCTCCACTTCAAATAAGCAGCCCATTATCAAATTCTATATATGGATTTACTGGGTCACGCATATTAGTCTAAATGATTTGAACGTTCAGTATGACTCGAAAGGCAAAGGGTTAAACCGCAAATTAAGGGTCACTCTGAGGTTGCTCACAATACGACCAAGTCACTCGTTAAAATACTATAGTTTAACGCAACATTGCAGTTATGATCTTTTGCGATGAACACTGTGATTCGTTAACGAGGTGGCCAATGGCCACTATCCATTATATTATAGCTTATGTTCTGCGTGTGATGGTTGCCGTTGTATCACTGAAGGCCTCCACACACCGGTCGCGGTTGCGGGTCGGGCGCGGGCCCGCGCAAGTTGTAAAACATTGAAACTATACACTTCAAACACACATCGAACGCGGGCCCGCGGCGCTAATTTACAACTGGGGCAGCGCGGCCGCGGGACGGGCGCGGCGCGGGTCGGGCGCGGCGCGGGTCGGGCGATTGATATCTCTCTCACTGCCAACGCATTTAAAATCTCTATCACTATCTCTATCACACAGTAGCACGGGCCCGCGTTGCTGCCGCGGCGGGCCCGCGCTACTGTGTGATAGAGATGCCGCTCGCCTGCGGTGTGAATATACCGCTTCAACCGCACCCGACCCGCGCCGCGTCCGCCCCACGCCGCGCACGACCTGCGTTAGATGTGTGGAGGCCTTTATTGCTATGGGTAAACCATGCGTCAGCCCAGCTAGCACGATAGATTTTGTGGGAGTCATATAAGAAAGAAAGAAAGAAAGAAAGAAGACATTTATTCGCTACACAAAAGACACAGAGACAAAGGGAGTACAGATACAATACAATTGACACATAATGTGTGTGTCTTCGCGGCAGTGAGTCGGTCGCTGTCTCAGCATTATGCTAAGGTATCAGACAGACACCTACAGCGCTGATTTTCAGACAGCACCGTACGTGACCCACGGAACGCAACACAACATACTGCCGATACAAACGTATACACATAATAAATAAATAATTAATATACTAAATCTGTTAAATATGTGACACAAGCACAATGGCATAAGAAACAATGTGGAAAACGCGAAACGGTTGGGATGTTTAAAAAATGGTTAAAAATTAAATAAAGTGCTGGATGGGATTTTTGGAGCGCCAACAAATAGCCCTTAAGCTGGCGCCTAAAGGTATATCTGCTAGACGCTCCTTGGATAGGTGGGGGAGATCATTCCAACACTTGGACGCCGCGAACCTGAAGCTACCTCGAAACGCCGCGGTCCGATGCTTTGACACCAGAATCATCGCCTTACACCTACGCGCACTCTTGGGCCATACAAGTCTACTCAGCAAATATGCTGGGACCCCAGATCGCACTATGCTAAAAAGAAGAGTGGCGAGGTGAAGGCGTCTGCGTGCAGGCACGTTCAGCAGACCAGCGGCGTTCAAGTAGGGAGTGATATGGGAGCGGGGTGGCACTCGGAAACAGAAACGAATGCATGCGTTTTGCACTCGCTGTATGAGCTTTTTTGTACGACCAGTAATGCAGCCAGCATAGACAACATCACAATAGTTTAATCTTGACAATCAACACTTAAGTAATCGCGAACATTGTAAAGAACTTTAAGGCGGTAGAAGCAGTTAATCACAACTTTTAGTACGTGGTTCTCAAAGCGCATTTTGCCGTCCATGAGGAGGCCAAGGTTAGTTGCTTCTACCACCCTCTCTATTGGTTCGCCCATGATAGCAACCTTACTGGTAGTCAAAGTCTCGAGGTTACTGATGATACTACGGATTTGATGCTTTGACCCAAAAACAACATATTTCGACTTGTTCGGATTAAGGACTAGGCAGTTCTTTTCCGACCAAGTAGAAATACGTTCTAGGTCTGCGTTGAGTGTATCGACCGCAACAGATATGTCCGTGGGCGCGCTAGAGAGGTATAACTGGAGGTCGTCAGCGTAAAGATGGTATCTACTGCCTCTTATAATGTGAGTGATGTCAGCACTATCTTCATTTGCACATATTGCTTTTATTCTATTTTTTTAGTATTTCTTGTTATAGGAGACAGACAGACGGACGGACAGTGGAGTCTTAGTAATAGGGTGCCGTTAGACCCTTTGGGTACGGAACCCTAAAAATAGTTAGATTTTGTGTAAACAAAGTTTCATTTTATTTCAGTATGCCGTTTTAAAATGAGAACCAAACTACGTTTGTATGGAGAGTCCGGCTCACTGGGGACTTTCAAGACGTTGATCGATTTCAGTTCGAAAACCATAGAAGACTAAGTAGCGCCGAAAAAAGGCCCCCCAAGGGCGGGGTGTCAAAACGATGCCATCCAGGCAGCCGTTTAGTTCGAACATGCGCATACTGGGTTTTAGGGACGTGTTTCGGCAGAAATTTGTAGCTCGCACTATGGTTTTTTCGTTCGTTCCCAATTTTTTTTGCAGGACCCTGGGGCCATTGGATACTTTTTTTTTCCCGGTTATCATCATTTAAATGGGTGAAAAGGTAAGTGAAAGTTTAACTCAAAAATATAAAAAATCCTCCAAAGTAACTGGAGACTCAAACAAGAACTTTATGCAAGTTTACATTTAGGAAGTTTCCCCAACGGGACATTACATTTTTTAAGGGTAGTGTTCTTAATCTGATATTACCAAGAACACCTCCATCCACTTGTAAACTTTCATAGTAGACTCAGAATGTATTATTCCCTCAAAAGAAAGAAGGCAAAAAAATATCTCTAGTGACGAAAATTCCATCTCTGAAAAATACGAATATACAACCGTTTTACTTTTGCTTGTTTGAGTAAGAACGCTCGGGGATCGTGACGTCACGTTAAATGACAATCGTTTCATAAAGGTTCGTTTTGTGAAAAAGGGACACAAAAAACCCTAAAACATTGGACACCTATAAAAAAAAATCTCCATTAAACTACATTTTTAATCCTTTTTCATAAAATACAACATTTTGATTATTTTATCTAAGTATTTTGGTAATATCTCATCAGCGCATTGCTATCCTTGGATTGAATCCTTGGTTCAGTTTGGTACATAAAATACTTAATACCAAAACAATATGACGGACTGTTACTGTTCTGACACAATTCAAAACCGTGTATCACGCAAGCCGATGAGTGAACAATTTCGTAAGCCAGCATCCTAAGTAGCAATTTTTAACGCGACTACTGCAGTTAAGGCGCTATTAGCAAATTGATTGCACATCGCCCCAACCACGAGAATCACAATTGCTTCTGATTGTAATTTGTAATAGATATGTTGAAGGTTTGAATTGCTGGTTC
This sequence comes from Epinotia bilunana, assembly GCA_947049275.1. NCBI lineage: Eukaryota > Metazoa > Arthropoda > Insecta > Lepidoptera > Tortricidae > Epinotia > Epinotia bilunana. The sequence goes on along the minus strand of OX346269.1, from coordinate 3,450,711 downwards.
TGTCAGAAGTGCAGTCATAGTTCATTACGCTTAAGCGAACAATTTATTCCTTTTCGGCACATTTTTGTCGGATTTCTCTTGTTTCGGCAGTTTCTTATAATCTGACGAAACGACGCCGCAGGACTATATCAATCCCGAAGATCCTACCTTCCTCTCAATTGCTCAAAGGTTAGCTGGAAGAGATCCCTTATAGGGATAAGTTCGCCTTTGTACTTTGATCTATTGTGACATGTATATTCTACCTGTTATCGTGTACAATAAAGTGCTTACATACATACATAGAAGATCTATACAATGTATATTATATATACCTACTGATGAAATAATTTCAAATTGGTTGAATAGTTAAGGGATTACCATCCAAATTAACAAAGACACAAACTTTACCTCCTTCATTTCATTTTTCATTTATCTTTATTGGGGAAAAAACAGAAATAGAAATATACAGTTATTTACAAAGGAAAAGAAGATACTTAGATATTTAAAATCTAATCTCCTTAATATTTTAACATACATTATACACTTATTAGCTTATTACGTATAAATTAAAATTACTAGTCGCAACATCAGCACAGCTACATCATCGCGCGCTCTATCACTACCTATACATCTCTCACTAATCAGAACACTTAGAACGAGACGGGTAGTTTGTGTGGCGGTGTCTTGTCCTGTAGATATATGAAATCGAAGACGTCTCAGAAACATTGGTCGACACTCCAGTTACCAATAGACCACTACCTATACACGATGATTCTTAATTCGTGATAAGGAGTAAATTTTTCTAATTCTGTAATTGATACCAAACACGATTAACTCGAAGTTACTAAAAACAAGCGTTCTTTTTTTTCTGAATAAAACTGTATAAGGAATTACTTTATAATTCAAAATCGTTGTCACCCTAACGGTAGTTTGCGAAAATTTGATGTACCTATGTGTGTTTGACGTATCTACTTAACTTCAAGAAATGTAGGGTGAGCAAACATTCAGTGGACATTAGTGTTATCATTATCATTAAATTTAATTAACTAAACAGTGATTTCATTGCATGAGACCTCATCCATTGAAATCTGTTTTGGCTGTTTATCAATATTTTTCGACTCCTGATCACGAATAAGAATCATCGTGTATAATCATTTTAATATACATCATTTTTAATTCGTGATCATGAATATTTATTTCTAATTCTGTAATTGATATCAGACACGATTAACTCAGTTACCTAAAACAAACGTTCTTTTTTTTCTGAATAAAACTGAAAAAGGAATCACTTTATAATTCAAAATCATTGTCATTAACGGTGATTTGCGAAAATTTGACGTAGGGTCATTACGCTGGTTACGCGACCACCTTCGGTTAGCGACCACCTGAAGGAGAAGGTTTTTTCTATTGAAGTTAACATCATTCTACAGACCCTATTGAGACAATTAGTGGTTTTACAATAGAAATCTACTAAAAAACCGAGGAAATATCCTTTCAGTTCACCAACTCAGCTGTGTGTCAGCAAGTGGTCGCCAACCGGCACATAAGATTAGGTGGTCGCTAACCGGCGAAATGACCCTATGTGTGTTTGACGTATAGGTATCTAGTTAACTTCAAGAAATGTAGGGTGACCAGACATTCTGTGGATAAGTATTAGTATTTCCGCCCTAAGGGACACAAGATAACTATGGTTATCTTGTGTCCCTCCTAACCTAACCTACCAAAAATACAATTTTACCAAAAAGTTACGATTGTTTTTTTTTACTGCGGGGGGCTTCATCCCCCCGGCCCCCCTTTTCTAGCGGCCCTAACCAAATGAAACGCTGGTCAACTAATTTAATGATTTCCCCGGCGGCGCGTCCCTTCGGGACGGGGAAAGTTGTATGACAATCGAAATTATGACAAAGTCATTGTGCGACTAGATAGACACCCATAAAAAAAGGTAGATACGTTGTCCATACGGAATTCCGTGTATAAAAATGGCCACCAAATCTGACAGCTGATACATTTATACGTTGACGAGGCGAAACTGAGGTGCAATCGACTCAATTTTAGTTTGCCACTTTTATAAGCTTATATTAACTTATCTAAACTTTAATAGTAATTTTAACAATATTACAAACTAAAGCTACCAGAATGATGGGCTTTCCGCTAAGGAACTCCGGGCAATTTAAGCGTATACAAACAAAAAAAAAAACTTTTTATTAATTACTTTGGTAAGGAGTAACCTTGAGTACTGCTCCCAAGTTTGGTCACCACATTACAATGTTCATAAAAATCAAATTGAAAGGGTTCAAAGGCGTTTTCTTACCCATTTAAGCTTTTCCTCACGAAATGGAAACATACTCCGCTCTTATCAGGACAGACTGATGTTTGTTAGACTCACCCCACTCAGTAGCAGGAGAAAAGCTTTAGATCAAATTCCTTTTTAAATTAGTCAGCTTCAAACGCTTGGACTGCCCGGAACTTGGTAATCCTAAATAAATAAATATCTACCTCTTTTTTATCATTGACCATCGTAGTAAAAAAACATGCCATGCCTCCCTTATCCAATCAGTCACGCATATAAACGAGCATATGATAAGATGAACTTAGACCACAAGATCTCAATCAGGCCAATCGACCGTTTCCTGGAGCTCAAGGCTCCCTTTCCTCGATCGTGATGGCATACTTAGGGCACTTAGTCATGCTAATGACGGGTACTATTATCGTAAAAGGTTATAATTTAACGTGTATAAATGGATTAGTTTGTCGATTTTGTGTTAACAGGAGCTTGTTTATTAGGTACAGTCGACGGCAGCTCTACCTATGAGTTTTTTGAAGTGAAAACTTCTTTAGCGGCGCTGTGCACTTTTTGGGATGGGGAAAAATTGTTAAACTCGCTGCAGGTGTAGGAGCGTAGGTCACGTGACTGTAAGATGGTGAGATATTCGGGACGAGGCTTGGGGGCGGAGGGACCGATGCCGTAGTACGAGACTGGTTTTAATGTAAGACATACGGGGCTTGGGGGCGGAGAGGATTATTTTTTTATAAATTAAAATTATTCAAGTTTTCTTCAGTCGGCACTCCCGGAGTGCAACCCGGTCTTTTTTTTATTATCACTTATGACGCATTTGACCACTATCTCACCTGATGGTAAGTGATGATGAGGTCGAGGGTGTTATATACATAACTAGATAGTGCCTAGTAGTTTACATTATTAGTAGTGGTGGAACGGACGAACTGTCTTCATCAGCTCCTGTCAGTTGCAATATTAGCGACAGTGTACAATGTCGGTGTGTCTGGATTCTTTAGTTGGTCCGACCATCTAGTCGGTGATCGGCCTCTGGGCCTCTTTCCCTCAGATTGTATACTCGCAGGGTAAATTCTAGTAAAACAACAGTAAAATATGGGCATTTTTAAAAATTCGTTTCCCCTATTAGCGTGAGTTGTTAAATAAAAATTAAGTCACGGTCAGTTTTGTGACGAAAATTAAGTATACAGTTTGTATACAAATTAACTTTTTCTTTTCAATTTATAAATGGTATGCATATACACGTTATTTACATGTGAAACAAGTTTAATTTCACATCGTCACAAAACTGACACCGAGTTAATTTTTATTTAACAACTCACTCAATTGGGTACACGAATTTTTAAAAATGCCCAAATACGTCAACGTTTAGTTTTTGTTTCTCCGGAAAAAGTTGATTTCAGAGGCACCCATTTTTTTTGTTTGTTCTGCTACATGGCAGTCTGTTCTAAGAACAATAAGCCACTTTCTTTGCTAATAAATATGTGTTAAAATGTTATTGCCGAAAGCTATAAGCTATTGAAACGATTTTTTTATTACATTCGTATGGAGCTCGTCGCCCCAGTCGGCCAACGCTCCATACAAAGGTAAAAAAAATCGCGTAAAAAAATTTTTTTTTGTTTTTTCTTATCAGAACACGATACCTGTTAAGCCCTTCATCGGTTCATACCCCATTTTTGGTGCACCCTGTATACTTATGTCCGGTGTACAATAACGTATTTAACAGTAGCAGTTATACATACATAGGAATACATCTAAGATTAGTAACTCTTTCTTTCGCAATAATCGCTCAAACAATAAAGCTTTTTCAACGTTCACTCTCAGGCCGAGCCGTATTGACTCTGAAAAACGTTTTGCAATTAATCCGTCCGTATAATTACACATCAAGGTTATTTAAATATATCCTATTTCCCAGTAAACCTCCTATTTACCTCTTAAGAGTCCGCAGTAAGCTCGATTCACCATACAAACGTAGTTACGCTTTCATTTTAAAACTACATGTTGGATTGTAACGAAACTTTGCATGTACAATGACATGAGGTATATCTATGTTTGTAATTAATTTATGTAGCTTCAGATACCATAGTAAAAAAATACAGCGAATTGAAGTTTTTCATACAAAACTTGTTTTTGCTGTATTTTGCTTGTTTTATAAACTGGAACCATATAAACTAATCACAGACATAGATATACCTCATGTCATTGTATATGCAAAGTTTCGTCACAATCCAACACGTAGTTTTAAAATGAAAGCGTAACTACGTTTGTATGGGAAGGTGAAATTCGGCCGAGCTTACTGCGGACTCTTAACTGTAGATTATTATCTATTACGGCCAATTAAATGTAAAAACATTAACAATGAAACTTATTCATCGCACTCGTCTTCTATGATGCCTCACTCCTGTGAGGTCTCGGCCTTTAAAAGCTGACTCACGGCTCACCGTACAGAGAGTCAATCTTAGACATAAATTTCGCATTCCAATGATTTGGCGCGTTCACGCACGGCACGAGCGCCCAGGTAACGTGTCAGAATGAAACATTGACCCTCTGTACCGGAATAAAAGAAGTTCCCCATAATTGTTTCCCTAGGGTTTATCCCGGTGGTATCCTAAAGGAGCGGAGTCCGGTTTGGCACTAGTTTTACAAAAGAGACCACCTGACCTTCCAACCCAGACAAACACAAGACCTTGGGCCTTGTTGGGATTAAATACGCCGGTTTCCTCTCGATTTTTTTCTTCGCCCAAAAGTAGTAATACGACCAGAACAGACAGGGTTCCAATTCCAATGTGACCACCTCCAGATTGAAAGTTGCCGTATACCGCTTGGCTACTTAGAAATATGTAGGAGTTGTTATTTGGTCAGATTGTATTACATTCTTTAACGCTTCATTGTATGGATTTAATCCGAACAAAAGGTTATCCTGCCGGAAATTTAAGTACATTCATTTAGGTATTCAATACAGTTAATTAAGTTTATTTGAAATACGATACCTATCTCAATTAAAATTTATCAAGAACCGTTGAAAAAACCAGATAATGCATTGGTTCACGTTGCTAGTTATATCCTTGTTGTGAGAAAAACAGTCAAGAGCGCGGGCACATGCATTTGAAATTTGTTCGTACCGCTTCTCGTTTTATAGGCGGATATTGCAGTAAATTGGAATAATCTGATGCTTTTTCACCGGCCTTACACCAAAAATGGTATGGTAAGATTACCACTACTTTAATCGTCCTCATATCAGCCGAAAGACGTCCACTGCTGGACAAAGGCCTCCCCAAAGAGTGCCTAAATGACCGGTCCTGCGTCACCGGCATCCAGTTGACTCCCGTGATCTTTGCCAGGTTATCAGTCCACCTTGCGGGGGCTACTCGCACGCTGCGCCGTCCGGTACGTGGTCGCCAATCGAGAACCTTTCCGTCCAACGGCCATCGGTTCTACGTGCAATGAGCCCCGCCCACTGCCACTAAGTGTAGCGATTCGGAGGGCTACATTGGCTATCTTGGTTTTGCCTATTACCTTAATGAACGCGGAAAGAATTACGCGGCGCTGGGTACTAGTCGGTATAGTGCATTTTGTTAAAGGAAAATACTTCACTTTCGGATACCAGCGTCATCTTTTTATATGTTGTACCGGGAATAACGCTCGGAGGTTCAAAAGTTCAAAAAATTCAAAAAACAGTGAGTGGATGAGGAAGGTGAGTAGTCAGTATCTCGACCGATACATACCTCGCCACTGTTCAAATAACCTAAACCTGAAATAACCTCTGCAACCTTTTTGAAGGGCAGTGAGCTACTTTCACGCAAAAACAGAAACATTCCCAATTGACTGCAGTTCTAAAGATACAGCTCGTACAGGCAAGCACAGAGGCCTGCTCATGCTGACCGTACGTACCTATTATAAGAATAGTAACAAACTAGGGAGCACCTTAAAATAAACAACATACGCAAATATCTACATATAGTGGTTTCGTCTATTCAACGACAAAGTTACTGAATGATTAAGTACCTAGTCACATTACTTACATACACAACTCACTATAGCCACCTTATTGTCATTTCACTGTGACAAAGTAACATAATGATCGGCTACTTACTTTGGCGATCGTTTATCTAGTCACGCTCAAAGACACCAAAATCATGTTGAAATAAACCTTATTGCGATAATATTAAGGTCCAAAAATTGTCACTTTAATAACCCTTTGTTAACCAAATGTCAGATGGTCGATAGATTTTATCTGAAAATGACATCTATATGTGAACATAAATAAAGTATAAGAAGATATATCCACGCCATACATTAAAATGAATCCGCCTTATTTGCTGTGAGCACCAGGGGGCGTTAGTGAACTGGTATGTACATTTGCTCTCAGCAAAAGATGTCGTTTATATCAATATTGCCTTTTACGGATTATTGAATACACTAACGGCATCTGTACCTACAACAGGTGATGTTGTAAAAAATCTGTTTTACGCGGTCAATAGATGTCACTTTGCAAGATAGGTTTACACAAAGTAAAATAATAGTATTTTTTTCTGTTTTGTTAGAGCACACGCGACCAGTCAATAAAATGCTCAATTTTCGTACCTTTTCTTAGAACCTCCACCGTACCATCATGTACCATAAATAAAGTACCTATATAAGCAACCTTACATAAGACCGCAGCCAAAGTTCCACTACTTGCTACTTAGGTATGTGGTGTGTTCTTGGGGGTAAGCTTGCCAGGGCTCCCGAGGGGGGAGTTATGTGGATCCCCACTATCAACAAAACTCATCTTGTTTGATGATGTGCATTTGTACTATCAATCTCAAAGCTGTACCTTGATTCGTCTATTTGCTGCCATGCGATTTATTGTGCTAGTGGCTCTATGTGCTGTAGAAACTAGCGAACCTGTCTTTTTTTTAATTTCTAAAAAGTTACAGAAAAAACTATATACTAAACCGAACCTGCTCACAAAATTTCACGAGAATCGGTTAAGAATGCGACCTGTAGAGGAGAACAGCCGGACAGCTGGACAGACACCGGACATACGAACGATTTTCGGCCCAAGCTGAAGCGTAGAACTTCGTTCGCTTCGCTCCCTCGATCGATAAAACCACAGCACATTGAATACTTAATTCAGTAAAGGATCGGAATCGCGCTTTTGACTCCCCTGGATTTTTCAAGATTATTATTACCAGGAACAACTGTAGGAGGACGATTATAGAACAAACTTAAGGAACAATAGGAACATACCTTAATATACAAAATTTAAAAACTATTGAGGTTGAAAGCTTCAGTTATAAAAAAAGGTGCGAACACCACCGGCAAGGCAGTAGTAAAAAAGCCTCCGATCGCATTTTGTTTGCCCTTGCGTGCATTACATGCGATCCGAGACATTCTTCTATTTACTGCCTGTGAGTAATGCAGATTTCCTTGAGAAAAGTAAGGTAAAAAGGTAAGGGTTCAATAACACGTATTATATGTAAATTATTTCATTTACTTTGCAGTAAGTAGCCTAATTTTTTGCTGATTTTGTAGACTTCTTTTGTGAGATTTACAAATATATTTTTTTAGTAACAATATATTTTTTTAAAACATCTACGTGCTCTGAATAAATACAATTTGAATGTGTTTAAATAATCTGTCGGATGCGTTGCTCGACGCCGCCGCCCCCACGTGCACGCAAGAGGAGCTTTCTTCCAGATGTCTTTTTATTTGAGGAGCCTCAGTTGGACGTGATGATGTGATGAGGGCTGTGGCGATGCGGGTTGTGGTGCTGAAGTTGGCCACTCCTCAGGATCATTGTCAGGTTTTCTTACTTTGTCCGGTAGGTCGCACGTCAACGAATGTAATTTCAGTACCAGATCCTGAAATTTAAAAAATAAATATTAAACTAAACAATATTATCCGAGCATACTTAAATTTTGTTAATCGTCCCCTTTACCCCTTCCGTTGAGTTGATAGAATTAGGACTCATACGATAGATCGATTAGGTAGTGTCTGTATACGTTTGTTAAGTCATTCATGTGTGGAGGAGACACATTTTTTTAAGTAATTTGAAATTCAAAGGTGTATGTGAAGTCCCCAACACGCACTGGGCCAGCGTGGGCACTACTGCCCGTTCCCTCTCATCCTTGAGAGGAGGGCTGTGCCCAGCAGTGGGACGTATATAAGCTGATTTATTGTTTATATTATTATTAAATTATACTGCTAATATTTTCAAATATGCTTGCCGCCGTATGCTAATAAAAACCGGCTATATGTGAAACCTAACTAACCTAACCTAACAATCCTAACATCTTATAAGCATTTTTTTTTAGTTCTGCGTGTTTAGCTAAGAAATTCAATACATTACATACATAATTCATTACTTACTAACTGTAAAAAACGCTGTAATGGAATTAATAAAGCTTTTTTATTTTTATTTATTTTATTTATATGTGATATAAAAACACCACGTGCTTTTATGATGCCAATAAGTAAGCTAAAAATAAAGAATGATTTCTTCTAAGTACAATTTAGCTTGAAAGAAAAGAGTTGGATTTAGCCAGATCATAAATAAATATTTCCTCTATGGTCGGATTGACTCCCAGACGAAGCAAGCAATTTTATGAAAATCTTTGAGTGCAGTATTACTTACTATAAAATATTCAATAATATCTCCTTTCAGTAAAATATCTTATCTACAATATTTAAGGTACTGTCCCTTCAAGTTGCATAGCGCTGGGACAGCCTGTATATATTTTCAAGTATAAGTTGCTTGGACCAACAACACCGACGGGAAGAAAGGGTGTGGTGCTTTTGTAACCCGACACCAAACGCAATATTTTCTTAAAGCTATCTCGTTTGACATGAACGGATACCAATGCCATCCTGTTTTCAATGATAAACAATTTTTTTGTACATTTCCCATGTGTGCCTTAAGGAGTCCCTTTTCAGAAAAATTGTCATCATGTTTTTAAGAAAATACTATTTGAACAATAAAAAATCAAGACATACCTTGCATTGGGTGCTCTACAGACACAAAGCTAATAACATCAATTGATTTATCTTCACAGTGATAGTGTCTAGTAATAGCTGTCCCGGTCAACCTTCTCTGGTTATCATTGTGACTCATAGCAGGATTCAAAATGCACTTCAAAAAGATAGCAGTACTTTAACTGATCAGGTGTCAAAGATGTGAGATTGATGTTGCCTGAAATTAAAAATAAATAAAATAAAATATATATTAAGGGGCAATCTTACACAAGTTGAACTAGTCCCATTGTAAGCTCAATAAGCTATTATGGGTACTAGACGACGATATATATAGTTCCAATAGGTATAAATACATAGAAAACATCCAAGACTCAGAAACAAATATTTTTGCCCATCACACAAAAAAAATCCCTTACAGGGATTCGACCCCAGGACCTCTTGCTTCATAGGCAGGGTCATTACCAACTAGGCTAAAGCAGTCGTCATAAAACTAAATACTTAGATATTATTAATTTCCATCAAGTACATTTCTTGTAAAAAAACCTGCCAAGCCTTCCGGCCTGAAAAGTAGTGAAATCTCAAGCTAAACCAAGTACTTCAGCCATCATTTCCGGTTAGATATTTTCACGAATTGGCAATCACACTGCGAATAAGTAAATTCAAAAGATTCAAAATAAAATGCCAATAAGCAAACTCCTAACTAGTTTATCATTACCATTAGGTACAGTGCAAACATGAAATGAAGGATTAATAAGGACACTAATCAGTTTGGAGCGAGATATAAACTTATTTTAACGTAAGTAACGCGATAAAAAACTGAAGTACAAAACGATGTTTTGGAACATTGATAAAAAGTCAAGTTGACTGACGCATGCCCGACGTCACCAAGTATGTATGTGCTTAGTTGTATAATTTTATTTATTGTAAATAAAATAGAGCTTACCTGAATTGTTAATCCAGATCCGTAGGCGATTTTTATCACTAACTGGAAAACGAATCAATGTGTGACAGTTTATGAATTGGCACCGATGTGTCATTTTCGTAAATGCAATAATATCAAATCAGTCCAGTCCAGTCAATATCGTAGAAGTCCAAGTGGTCGTATGTAAATCACTGGCAAACAAATCCGTTTCTAAATCAAATCGTAGGTCCATTCAAATAAGCGGAGGTCAAATTTTAAAAGAATAACATTAACAATATGTTCGTGGTAGAGAGAGTTGATACCTATCGTCTCTAGTTTCAGTGTGGCCAGTTAAGTCTCTATCTTTCCATATACTTCTGACGTTTTGACTTTGCCCATGTAATTACACGTATATTTTCACTACGCTTTTATAAAAAAATATCATACCGCAGGTTATCTTTATTTGTATTTTTAATTGAGACAATAAACTCATACTAAATCATTTTTTTCGCTTTTTTACAAATGGACAAAGTTTATTCTGTTTACCTACAATTTAAAGGAATAATTTTGTAGCAACATTTTCTCATTTCGTCTCTGTAATCTGTGTTTCGTCTGCACTGAGTCGTTTCGTTGTACGCAGTTCTCTTTACTATTATACAGTTTCAAAGACGTGCGAAGTGATAAGAAATAAATAATTATGCTCCATTATTTATTAATAATTTAAGAGATTGCAGTCACTTTATGTTTATTTTATTTTAATGTAAAATATTTGTAACACGCAGTAATTCATTTGTTGTAATATATAAGATGTCGAAATGGAACGTTATGCAGAGATGTTAAAAATAATAAAATAAATTGGAAATTAGTATACAGTTGGCGACGTTGCCAGATCGAACTACGGCGCTGCCAGCGCGAGCTGACAACGTCGCGCGTCGTAAGCACTTCGATAATTTTAGGTACTTATTGGCAATTTGAATCATAAATTGCTACATACTCAAATGTGAATGGCAGTAGGTACATATTATAGGTATTATTCTTTATTTATGGTACTAGATACCTATGTAAAGAAAGAATATTCAAATAAGTTGTAAAATAAAAACAGTTTTACGTATAGGTCCCGAATAAATGTATGTTATATTTTTTACTTACTGTAGTATTCTGATGTTTTAGAGACTAGGTTACCTATTCTAATAATTATCTACTAAACTCATCAGCTGGTCGCATCACAATACTAGCGATATTCCCGGGTGTGCCCCTAAAGGAGCCAGGGGTCCGCTTAGACACCTAATCCCAAGATTTGGCATAGGCACTAGTTTTTACTTCATCTTATTTAAAAACTTCGTACGTTTTCGTTTTTCTTCCCGTGGGTGTCGTAAAAGTCGACTAAGGGAGCAGGGTTGAAGTGTGTTGTGGGCGATGGGCTAGCAACCTATCACTGCAATATCACATTTTGTCGATCTTTTTTATACCCACATTTATGCTAGAAGTGGCGCTGGAACATAAGTTTCATGTGCTCTGCCTACCCCTTTTGGGAATAAAGGCGTGAATGTATGTATGTATGTATGTATGTTTTCTTTTTGAAGTGAAAACTTCTTTAGCGGCGCTGAGCACTTTTTGGGATGGGGAAAAATTGTTAAACTCGCGACAGATATTTGTGACGTCAGATGCGTAAGAGGCCACGTGACCGTAGGAGGATGGCGAGAGATTCGGGACGAGGCTGGGGGGTGGGGGGGAAAACGGGGGTTTGACTAGGGGCACATAGTTCTAATTTATACTTTATTGTTAACAGTATAAGGTCGTAACACATTTTCCGTAAATGCAAATTCCATTTTGTTTTATCAAACTTTTATATATTGCTGTTAGCCGATTCGACTTCATTCAAAACTGAACGCTATTCGTAAGAATATAAAGCCGTTAAACACTTTGCAATTGCATATTCTGCAAATAAATTTGTAATTTTGTCCGCGCGTCCTTTACCGCTTTGCTATTGAGCAAATTCGAATAGTTCGAATTTGGACGTTATTCTTAAAGAGATAAAGCTTTGAAAAATATTTGGCAATGGCAAAAACAAATTGGTATTTTATTTCTTCGTCTACTTCATCAATTTTGCCGAGTTAAGTTGAACTATAGCGTACTACTAATAAGTTTGTTATTAGATATATTGGCACGCAGGGGGAGAGAGGAGGGCGGAAGGGATTTTTTTTGCAAAATTAAAATTATTCAAGTTTTCATTTCTGCCGGCACTCCCGGAGTGCAAAAACCGATAGGTCTTTTTACAAGTTTTATAGTAACTTGACTTCTTTCGTATGTAAGTATAAAAGTATGTATGTAAGTAAGTTGTCCGTCAAATCTTGCAAGTTAAATTTGACCAACTTCCCGGTGACCGATTGAGCTGAAATTTTGGGTATAACTATAGTTTGGATGACATTCAATATTATGGTACCATCGAGCTGATCTGATGATAGAGACAGAAGGTGGCCATAGGAACTCCGTAATAAAACCATATAACCCCATCGAGTTGGTGCTCGTTAGAATCGTCTCAATGAGCAGTTGATGATGGTATACAGAAAAGTACAGTCGGCAATAAAAGCTTGTACCAAAAATTAAATTTTTGACAGAAACTTATTTATATATTTTCGTAACAACAATGCGTTTAGGTTTAGTAAATATATCAGGTTTAATACAGCACCATCTATGGACACTTATCCTGCTAGAATCCTGCGCATGTATACTTTGTCCACTTACAAGCTAAGCTGTAATAAAGGTCAAGCCGTTCACTAGATAGCGCACAAATAAAGGATGTTATAAATTATTTTGAATCGATTTACGATCTATTAAGGCCTGTGTCTGGTTTTTTTTTTTTTTTTAAGTTGATAAGTGAAAATGAATATCTATTAATGATAATATTTGAGATTTCGTATAACGTAAAATATTAATATCCGTCAGTGGTGCTCCAAGCGACATCTCTTAACGTTCTTCAGAAATATTCGACCGCAGTATGGGATAGTTACTCTATGCTATATTTACTTTATGATGTGAATTAGATTTGGTTCTGTGTTGACTTCATTTGTTTTAAGCTAATCCTCACTTTCGATCGGTTTATAGTCACGTTTCAAGTCTGAGCTGGGCTGGTATTTGTAATACTCAATACTCATTCTTCAAAATCTGTTCAGTAATTGATACGCTCCGGTGGAACACAACATGTATAGGTACAGTATACAACACAATACGGGTGCAAAACAAAAATTTATAATAACTCCAAAAGAAAGAAGGCAAAAAAATATGCCTAGTGACGAAAATCCCACTCAAATATCTCAAAGAATTACGAAGCTACAACCGTTTTAATATTGGTTGTTAGAGAGAGAATGGTCGCAGATCGTGGGGTCGCGATCTGCGAGCGAAGGTGCGTTTTGCGGAAAAGGGACAGAATATACCCTCTCTTAAAACTTTGGGGACTTATAAATGGCAATGACTGATGAAACACTTAAACTGAGAGATAGAATCAGAAACAAGTGTATTAGATCTAAAACATGTGTAGAAGATGTAACCATGAAAGTTAAAACTCTCAAATGGAGGCGGACACGACATATGATCAGGGGCAAAGAGAAATGGAACAAGAGAATTGTATGGTGGTTCCTGAAAGATAGAAAAAGAAAACAAAAACCACGAAAAATGAGATGGGAAGATGAAATTGTCAAATTGGACTAGACTGGCGAGAGACAGGGAAAAATGGAAAGGGATGGAAGAGGCCTTTGCTCTTTGCCAAACGGCATACATACCAAACCGATGTTGTCTGAAACAGTAATATGTTAAGTTATGTAATTCGATAAGTTGTGTACAATAATACTTCAACTCTTTAAACTGTAAAGTTGTCTGAATAAAAGGCTTATGCGTTGTCCAGGGACGGGTGGAGGGAAAGCGATCACGCGGTCGTTCTCCCACGCGCTGGACGGACTCGATAAAAGATGCGACTCAATCGACCACAGTCCACACATACAGGCCCTATTCGTCCCGGTACCGCCGCATACCGGATAGAGTCAGTCCGACCCAGGTCGGGCCTAGCTGAGTTTCTTGCTGGACTCTTCTCAGCTAGGCTAGGTTTTAGCGAACCAGCGATAAAACCCCCAGTAGTTCGACACCACTCACACCCCAGATTCGGTTGATACCGTTCAACCAATCTCACTGGAGCGCAAACTCGTAGAGTATTCCAGTGTATAAACTTCCCCGCGTGGTCGTGCCGGAGGCTTCCCTTGGATTTTCCCCAGGCTACCCTCCAACCACGCAATTCGGCCGCTATATTGGGTCCGTCCTATTGTAGCAACAGTCAGGTTAAAAAAAAGACCACAGTCCAGTGTTCCCGTGATGATGAAGACCGTAACAAGTGAAGGAGCATCCCGAGGGCTGCTTTACTCATATCTTCATGACATGATGAAATCACGACCACTCTGGCAAGAGTGAACGACTGAAGAGAGAGAAGCTCTAAGCATCGCTACTTATCACAAAATCCATAGTAATTCTATTAATTCGAAAGTGTGTCTGTTTGTCTGTTACCTACATACATACATTCACGCCTTTATCCCTAAAAGGGATAGGCAGAGCACATGAAACTTTTGTTCCAGTGCCACTTTTAGCATCAATGTGGGTATAAAAGATCGACAAAATGTAATATCGTAGTGACAGGTTGGTAGCCCATCGCCCACAACACACTTCAACTCTGTACCCTTAGTCGACTCTTACGACACCCACAGGAAGAAAGGGGGTGGTGCTATTTTTACCCGACACCACACGGGGGTCTGTTACCTCTTCACGCTTAAACCGCTGAACCGATTTAGATTAAATTTTGATAGAGATAGTTTGAGTCCCGGGGAATGACATAAGATAGTTTTTATCCCGGAAATCATCCCCCAAGGGGGTGAAATGGGTGGTGAAAATTTGTATGTAGCTACAATATAAACAAGTTCCACGCGGACGGAGTCGCGAGCAGAAGCTAGTTAGTTATATGATGTCTACTATATCATTAGCTGTCAATAAAACAAGTCGAATTGTGCATCGATCGCTAAGCCACAAGGCTAAACTTACACGTCTTCACATAAATGAAGAATCTTCCAACCGAAAATGGAGTCTACGTAACTGTTAATAAAGTATAAATTGGCACAGCTTCCAATCTAGATCAACAACAATCTAGTGCATATGCATCGGACATCTTTATGTGTGTTATATTGATCTCTATTATTTGGAATATAGAGTTGAAAGTAGCTTGTTTCCGTGATCGTGATAATCTTCGAGGTATTTTTATAGAGTAATTAAAATGCTATATCAATTTGTCTTCTGCTTCACTTATCGTAGCTTTAGAGTAATGACGATCGTTAATAACTAAGGTGGAGTAGGTAATTAAGTCATATCATGACTGATTATATTTGTAACCAGTGAGGTCGAGGTTACATCCCATCGCGTTTTTTGTGGCTTTTATTTTGATTATTCTTATTTAAAAAAAACGTGAGTATACTTAGTATACGCCACTGTAGGTTCAGGCGTGCGGCTGTTAAACGGCGGTCGTGGTATCGAATCCCGGCTCGTACCAATGTGTTTTTCAGAACCTAAGTAGGGAATATAATTTGATATTTATCACTAGGTTTTCGTTGAAAGAAAAACATCGCGAGGCACACCATACCATACCATATATATCTGCGAAGAAATTTAAAGGTGTATGTGAAGTCCCCAACCCGCACTGGGCCAGCGTGGGGACTGCTGCCCGTTCTCTTTCATCCATGAGAGGCTGCCTTTGCCCAGCAGTGGGACATATATAAGGCTGTTTTTGAAGTGAAAACTTCTTTAGCGGCGCTGTGCACTTTTTGGGATGGGGAAAAATTGTTAAACTCGCCACAGGTGTAGGAGCGTAGGAGGTCACGTGAGCGTAAGATGGTGAGAGATTCGGGATGAGGCTTGGGGGCGGGGCGGGACCGATGCCGTAGTACGAGACTGGCTGCGCCATTCGAGTTAGCGAGAAAAGGGGCGCAAACGCCATGCAATCCGCGGCGCGTACCCGTTCGGCCGACACACAATAAGTTCTCACGAGCTAATTCGCAAGTGAAATAGTTTTCTCCTGTCGCTACGGTGTTCGTCGATTCGAAATGTCGAAATATTCAAGTTTTCACTTCTGCCGGCACTCCCGGAGTGGAACCCGGTCTTTTTTGTACCTATAGGTACTTAGTAAACTAGTGATTGGAAACTGTATAGGTAACTCGCGAACCTGTTCTTATTTCATATGTTTATAATTATTGAACATGCTCACAAAAAATCTCGAGAATCGGTTGAGAAATGCGACCTGAGGCTCTAGTATAAGTTTTACCGAAATAAAGTTTACGATCGCGTTTGCGTTTTACCCTCAATTTGTATGGGATTAGACAGCTAAACGCGAACGCGGTCGTAACGTTTTGATTCGGTAAAACTTATACTAGAGCCTCTCTAGAGGAGAAGAGCTGGACAAACGCCGGGCATACGAAAGAATTATCGCCCAAGCTGAAACGGAAAACGTGATGTTGTCGCCATTCTATTAGGAGCTGAACGAATGAACTCAAGGCGACTTCTTGCAGCGCTACCAACGTATAGTATCGATACAGGTAATGTTGACAGGTGATCGTGACACGCTGCGAAAAATCGCCGTGTGTAACCGCTCTAAAGTTGCTGATAGACTTGAACATTGACATGCAACAGAACGGCGAGCATTCAGCGTGTCGAACCGAACAACGAACAGAACCAAGCATAGCCGAACATCGCTATGAACATTTTCACGATCATTCTAGCGAACGCACTAGTAAATGCTGTGCTAGGTGTGGGCGGAGCGGAACAATAACAAAATTGCTCGGCTCGGCAAAAAGCTCGATGCAATTTTACTGTGTTGTTTCGCTAGAATGCCCACTAGAACGCTCGCTAGAATGCTCGCTATTTTATGAGCCTTTACCTATAATGGAACATTCGCTAGAACTCTCATTACAAATAAATGCTCAAGTGCAGGGGTCGGTAACCTTTTAGCAACCAAGGGCCGTATACTCGTTAAAGAAATTGATGAGGGCCGCACTTGTTCATATTTTGCGACTTTAACAGGCAATTCAAAATTCTGAATATTGATGTATCTTACACACAAAAGAGCTAGGGAGGCTCGTGGGTCACAAGTAAGGGGCTGGCGGACCGTATGCGGCCCTAGACCCTGCGATTGGTTACTAACCCGTGCAACGCCCGCGTTTCATGTGCGCGTTTTTTTCGTGTTTGGAACGTGCCTGCACGGGCGCCGGTTGCCGACCCCTGCTCAAGAGTATCAACACCTTAAAACCGGGGATATTTATACCACATCTCACATTTTGCCGGGATGTCACATTTTGAATATCGAAACTTTGTATCGCTCAGAAATCTCTCATGGATATCAAACATTGTAAGACCTGTGTAGATGAGGTAATTAAGTATATACAAGTGTTTGCGGTTAAAATAATTACCGAAGCAAAATCAAACCAAATTACGCTGTTTATTGCGGAAGGTATATAATTTAATATATTATAATTAGCAGTAGCGGCAATTGACCTATTCGAATCAATTATTTTGCATATTAAATTCGTAATGTTGCAAATATCCAGAGTATGTCATCATTGACGTCATTCCCTTGAAGTAGTCATGAACACAAATTGTGTGCTCAAGGCTTAAAAATGTGACAAGCCCTGTTTAACGTCATGAAATTTATACATACATCACGCCTTTTTCCCGGAGGGTAGCATTTTCAGACAGACCATAAAGCTGTAGTTTCATATTTAGCGTTCCATGGTCCACGCTTTCCTATCAAAACATTCATACATTGTAGTTACCATCCTCTGTGACTCCTCCGTCGACGATATACAGGGTGTTTTTTTAAATGGGACAGTATGGGGAAATCCGAATCTAAAGGAGATAGAGGAAAAGTGCCCAAGGAGACATTAGGTGTTTTTTTATGTAAACAAATTTGGCTCGTTAAAATTTTTGGTCAAGCGTGAGTTGTTCTTAAAAAATTATAAAGTTGGTCAATTTTTTTTTGACGCGGGTCGGCTCTGTTTCATGTAAGGATTATTTCATTGTATGGAAAGAAAAAAATCTGAACAGCAGAAGTTGGTCAAATTTAACATTTACTCAAGTAATAAACCAACTGTATGAAGATTAGTTTTCAATAAATTTGACCAACTTCTGCTGTTCAGATTTTTTCTTTCCATAGAATGAAATAATCCTTACATGAAACAGAGCCGACCCGCGTCAAAAAAAAAAATTGATCAACTTTATAATTTTTTAAGAACAACTCACGCTTGACCAAAAATTTTAACGAGCCAAATTTGTTTACATAAAAAAACACCTAATGTCTCCTTACACATTTCCTCTATCTCCTTTAGATTCGGATTTCCCCATACTGTCCCATTTAAAAAAAACACTCTGTATAAGACAGTTGACGAATAACCCACCCATTCTAAGTCCACTGTCATCACCTTTCAAATCTTGCGAACAACTGTCAATGAATAAATTAAACAGTCACAGCAGAGACACTACACATTCCTGTCTAACACTAAAACCCCTTTCGATAAACCTAAACCAATCAGTGTATGACCACTGTTTGTGCACTGGAATCCTCATAAAGAGATTTCAGCGCTTGAATGAGGCGGCTGCCTGCCTACTCCATACGCTAGCAGTACCGACCAAAGTTAATTCCTCACCACATCATAAGCCTTTTTCAAGTCCACTAAAACGCAATAGACCTTTTGACCTTTGGCCACATACTGTATACTATGTGCAATTTATACTCGAGATTATTTGACTTGGCGGAATTCCATCAAAGTAGTCCATTCAAAAGCAACTCTACCGTCCGAGTAATAGGATTCCAAATCCAATGACAGTTTAATAAAAGTCGGCCACATTAAATGCTCTCAAGTATCTCGAACATACGGGTCAGTTGGCTCACTTACGAGTTTACAGACCATTCCCGTGATTCCGAGCAGCCTACCTATCAGTACTAGCAGAAGTACCAATGGTTCGATATTGGAAGAACTTAAAATCAAAGAGACATTACATTATCGTCGACTGTGCAAATACGAATCCTTAAATACTTCGAGCACATTACTCTAAACAGACCGGACCGATACGACCTTCAAACCTTCAAGAAAAGAGCGTACTGCCATCTTAAAGGCCGGCAACGCACTCACAACTCTGGTGTTGCAGTTGTCCATGGGCGGCGGTAATCGCTTATCATCAGGTGATCCGTCTGTTTGTTTGCCTCTTATAACATAAAAAAACCAACACGAACGAACGGATGGAACGACAACGGTCCAGGGACGGGTGGAGGGAAAGCGACCACGCGGTCGTTCTCCCACGCGCTGGACGGACTCGATAAAAGCTGCGACACAATGCACGATAGTCTGGTGTTTCCGTGATGCTGAAGACAAGTGATGGAGCATCGCGGGGGCTGCGTTACCCATACATCATCATGATACCACAACCACTAAAGCTGGGTCGTTTCGACTTTTCCATGAAACGAAACATAACCGTTTTTTTTATCACAAACCAGTTCTGAAAAACAGTTTCAAAAATAACTAGGTTCTCCGTGCGTTGCCGCCGTCGCCGGTCGCCAAACGAAGTGAAACGAAACTGTTCCGAGTTGAGTTTTCACGTTTTGCATTGCAACCGTTGCGTGCGACTGTCGCCCTCTACTCGTAGCTGCTTGTCATCGTTTTTATAAAAACATTTCGTGGTTCTAGCCACAAACTGTTTTTCCGTTATTGTACGAGAAACAGTTTTTGAAAACGCTTACGGGAAAAAACGCCCAGCTCTAACAAACACTCTGCCAAGAGTGAACGACTTAAGAGGAAACACATCGGCCGTTTTTCCATAGAAACGTAGTCCTCTGTTTTCTCCCTGGAAGTAGAGCAATTTTTTTTTCCATAAATCTATGGCTACTAAATATTGACACTTATTCTTAAAAGAGATAATTAACCTTCAAAAACCTAAAAAAATGCCAGATTTTCCGCTGTGCTCAAATATCCAGAAAACTATTTTGACTAGATTATTTAAAAAAGGAAAACATAGGAACACGGGCAAAGCCTTTCTTTGATTTTTAATAAAAAAAATAGTTAAGTAGGTTATATTTTGGAGAAGAAATCAGGGACTACGAAACGTTGATTTTATGTACTTTTAATAGGTATTTTCTGTCCAAGCTGCAGTTGTCTCTATCGTGCTCTGCGGGGGGTGGCTTGAGGTTGGCGCGACAGCAATACATTTTACAAATACCTATTTCTCAAGTATCTCACCCTTAGTGTTACCTCTTAAGAGAGATCAGCAGAAGGCTGAAGCCGGTTAAAGCCATATTTATGAACTAATCAATCGATTGTTTGATGTTCAAGCATCGTTACGGCTTCACCGCGCTAATCACAGGTTTTGGTAGCACCTGACCTCTACTCCATAATATTTCCATAACATCACAAGTCACACCGTTTCGTTCTAACCATCCGCCGTTTTGTTTCAAACAATGCTGGTAAATCGTGCGGCCGCCCATTTGGGTAACAAGATCAAGAGGTATATTTTCATTCGTGGCATCGCAACACAATTGCATTTCAAAGTGCCTCAGAACCCTGCTTTCACGCTTTTTAGCATATATACAGGGTGAATCCGAAGTCGCGAACAGAAATATGTGTTTCTTACTGTTTAACTTAAGTTTAAACATGTAGAAGTGACAACAGACCCCGTATCATGGTCGGCCTCATCACGCGATAAGTGACAAGATAGGACCGTCGTCTCGTTCTATCTATTCTATCACTTATCGTGTGATAAGGCCGACCATGATACGGGGTCAGGTAAAAACATGTAAGCGTCGTTTGTTAAATCGTTAATACAAAAAAAAATTGTTTTAAAACTGACTGTCATGGTCACCCTAATTGCTACGTTAAACTGTCACTAAGCTACAGACCAAGCTTTGTCGAATAGGGTGAACATAAGGTTGGTGTTTTTGCTATTTAAAATTATTATAAATAAAGTTTAATTGTTTGCTTCTAAAATTCATTTCCTTAAAATACTGCAATAGAAACAAAAAAATCTGTTTACGACTAAAATTTCAGCCTGCTTAGCATAAGATAATGCAGCATCCCCGGGAGTTTCGGCGACCTAAAGGTCACAGCTCTTACAGCCACCCGGGACCCGACCCGCACCGCCTCGCCTCGAAACTCTAGTAACTACGGAGTTGATGTAGTGAGCGCATGCCCATACGAATCCATATAAAGAATACTAACCGCTCGAGGCGAGGCGGTGCGGGTCGGGTGCCGGGTGGCTCCAATGACCTGTGACCTTTCACCACCAGCAACACAACACAACATACATACAGAACTAGTAGTGGTTTTATTATGGCGATCTTCAGATTGGAGGTACCTACTTCAAATTGCGGCGAGGTGACGCTGAAACAGAAATGCGATTGACACGTGAAAGATACGAACCGCAACAGAGAACCCTGAACTTTGATTGAACTAGATTTCGGCCTTCCTTGGTCGCATCCTTGCTTCGGGCGTGTTCAATTACGTTTCTAACTTAAGTTAATGGCCAACTAAATTAAAAATAAATATACATAGTTATGTTGTTAGAAGTTATTTAAGGCTAAGAACTCATTGGCAACCTTAGGCCGTGTTTGAATTGTGTTGTCCCTTAGCAGTTTTTTTTATTTTTTAAATTATGTTTTTTTTAACCTTTAATTAAATAAATATTACCCGTATTGACCTAAATTAATTTATATTATTATTTATGGTTTTTTGTATGATTCATATGACTATCTGTACATATTAGCATTATTTACTACTGTTTTCTATATTGACAATGTATACTCGTCTAAAACTAAAAACTAAAAGTTGAAAAACCCCCGACATTTTCATTTCAAAGTCCAATATCTCAAAAACGGCTAAACACATTTTCATGAAACATGGCTAAGAACACTCGGGCTCACAACAGCTTTCGAATAAAAAAACCGCATTCAAATCGGTCCATCCGTTTGGGAGCTACGATACCACAGACAGATACACTGATACACCGACACACAGACACGTTAAACTTATAACACCCCTCTCTTTGCGTCGAGGGTTAAAAACAAACCAATCCTACTATAATATAATATTATATATGCGAAAGTTTAGATGTTTGTATGTTTTGATGTTTGGATGTTTGGATGTTTGTTACTCAATCACGCTTAAACGGCTGAATCGATTTAAATGAAATTTTGCACTAAGATAGTTTATAGCCTGGATTAAATATAGGATAGTTTTTATCCCGGGTCCACGCGGACGAAGTCGCGGGCGGAAGCTAGTACTGAATAAATGAATATGAATACAAGCGCGACACATACGACGTAAGTCGTTCAACCATTACGGCCCTATTCAATGGCGGCCAATTAAATGACGGATTGTTTGTGTCTTGCCTCTGTGTGAAAGTAAATTACCCTAGTAAATTGCATTACTTCATTTAGGTACAAACGACAACACTGTTAACTGACCATCCTGTGTTTATATAGAACCTTATTACAATGCACTTAAGGTGCACCGATGGTCAGTTAGCTGTGTTGTCGATAGTACGTGCTTTCAATCAAACTTGTTGCTGAGTTACTAAGTACTTTGAAAATTTGAGTATTGTGGACTAACGGCCATTTAATCTATCTTTAGTTTTGCTTTAAGCCTGAAACACACTCGCGCGGTCTGCGGTGGCGGTTCATAGTAAACTTGACAGTTTGCCAAGTTTACTATTGACCGACACTGCAGGCGACGCCAGTCTGGAAGAATCCGGCGAATCTTGATCCCCATGACAGCTGTCATCTCCATACTATTTATAACCTTAAAGTAAAATTGTACTGAGATGACAGCTGTCATAGAGATCAAGATTCGCCGCGATTCGTATAGTACTGATTATCTGCACGTCTAGCACACGACGGCCGCGACATACTCTCGATTTTTATCGCACTATACCTCTTCTTCTAAGTGCTCTAATAAGAGAGAGACGGATAGTGCGAGAAAAATCGAGAGAGCTCGCGCGCCGTCGCGTGCTAGCCGTGCTGATGTATCTCTCTAACTACACGTTGAATATATCTAAGGAACGGCTTTAAGATGAGACTTAGGCGCAGGCTCTTAAACTGCTCAATTAATGACAGAATGTTTCATAAAATGATTAGAAATACTGAACCGAAGCATAAACCGGGTATATAGCATTTAATTTACTAGTCGACCTGCCAAGTATGCACTAGTATTTTAATTTTAATGTAGCCACGCATTCCGTGCACGATGGGCACAGACCATGACGGGGAAAGATAGTGCACTTCAACACACAGATTAAATCGTGTTTAAATTGAGTTGATATTTATAAATGGAAGGAATAAATAAAAGCCTTCGTTTTCCACACCATAAAGTGCTGGAATGATACCCCTCCCCCTATTCGAGGGGCACTTAGCAGATACACCTTTAAGCGTATGTTTAGGGATGTTTAATATTTGTTGACGCTCCAGAAATGGAAATCCTAATCCAGCACTGTACTGTGACAGCAAAAAATATACCAATTGTTTTTTTTTGTTTACTATTTGTTGTTTTGTTAAATATACAAATATACTTCGTATTTATGTATATTTCTCTGTCGCCTAGCCCAATAATATATTAGTAATATAGTTTATACATTATATTACAAGTCTATGACGTTTCTGTGAGTCACCAACGGTGTTGGCTGTAAATCAGCGCAGTAGGTGTCTGGCACCTCAGCATAATGCTCGTACTCAGCAGTGTATCAGTTCAATCACATAACTTCAAAACCAATTTGAAAATATGGCTCCAAGAATAGTATTTTATGCAATCGTTATATATAATGTATGCTTTTTCAGTCGAGTATCACTTTAGGCCACGAAGCTTGCTGAGTGGCCTAATTAAGGTACGAGACTTAAAAAGCTAATTATATAACTATTATATACAGTACTTTTTCTACGAGTTAACGGAAAATTATAATTTATTAAACAAACTTGGTATCTATAGAAAACCGCCTTGCTGAAACGAAGTGCAGCCAACCGCTTTTTTTCTGTAAATCGAGCCTCGTGATTGGTCAAAATTAATTATAGCTCAGTGTACAATTGAATAATTATTATTTCGAATGTCCATAGAGCATAAACCTTTGCACCAGAATAAAAGTATTCAAATGCGTTATGGTTTGCGAGGTTCTAATTTAAAGATTATATTCGACGAGTATTAAAAAAAAATTATACTCGTCGACCTTAATGTTTGGATTAAGACCTCGTACACCAAACTTAAATCAGATACTTTTTACTATGGAGCTCCCAACTCAACATTTCACAACTGTTGAGACAACTAAAATGAAATGGACCAATCACGTGGCGCCTTTACTGAACTATAATGTATTTGACCAATAGGACGCCGTCATGAGAAAGTCAAAAGGTCAATAGACATCAACGCACAAAAATGAAAAAGCTGTTGGTTGCACTTCGTTTTCAATAGATACCAAGTTTATTTAATTAGTTCAGTTGACTCGTAGAAAAATTATTGTATACAATAGTTATATAAATAGCTTTTTAAGCATACATTGTATAAAGATTGCATAAAATAATATTTTATAATTATGAAGACTTCTTTAATATACCTCTTGTACTGTAATGATAATATTACCTATGTAATGTTATTTTATAATGAATTTATATGTACATTTAAATTACTGTGACGATACTTCTATACACCACACGATTATGTCTAACTTATAACAGTCATAATAGTAAGTCGTCAACATCATCATCATATCAGCCGAAAGACGTCCACCGCTGGACATAGGCCTCGCCCAAAGAGTGCCAAAGTGACCGGTCCTGCGCCACCCGCATCTAGCGGACTCCCGCGACCTTTACCAGGTCATCACTCCACCTTGTGGGGGTGCCTACCCACGCCCCGCCTTCCAGTATGTGGTCGCCACACGAGAACCTTTCCGCCCCAACGGCCATCGGTTCTACGTTCTATGTGCCCCGCCCACTGCCACTTAAGTTTAGCGATTCGGAGGGCTATATCGGTTACTATAACAGTAAGTATTTTACGAAAAATAAAAACATTTCATTTCACGCGTGCCGCGTGTATTGAATTATAAAGATTTATATTATAGTTCCTTCTGCTCGTGATTTGTATTTTTATTTCATTTAGCTAGTGACAATGAAATTATAAAGACCAACACTGATAAAAAAAAAAGGGCTGCATTAGGACTGGTTGCCAATGGAGAACAGGTGTAAAAAGATCTCTTTGAGATACAACTTTAGCTAATATGTTCACTGTTCTAGCTGAATAAATGTGAGCTGTGTCAAAAAGCTCCCCCGTGAGACTGAATGGTGAAACATTAAAATTAACTTGGATTGGTGAACCTTCGGCTCAACCGCATGTGTCGAAACCGCCTTAGGAATTCCTTAACTTTATTGAATACCTAAACCTAGGTCCGACCTAAACGTGGTTTTATATCAAGTTTACATTTACGCGTACTCGTAACCAACGTTCATTTCATACATTGCGTGTCAGAACACTCAAAACGGGTGCCTTACAACAAATGTCATTCTGATATGAATCTAATGCGTTGAGGGAGATAGGTCCAAATGTGTGCAGATAAGGGTTGTTGAGTGTTGTGTGTGTATTTGTCTGTGCGGTCGTAGCTCCCAAACGAATGAACCAAATTTTTTTTATTGAGAGGGGTATCACTGTGACCAGTTTTTTTTTACTATCTAGTCGTACAAATTATGCTTGGTTACAATTAAAAGATATACCACAAATTTAAATCAAGAAATAATCAACCTATGCAAGTTACATGTCCATTTTTGCACAACTCCACTTCATATCTTAAACATTCGTATTCTAATAAAACATGATTCCTATGCACATTGTATGGCGTCATGTACCAACCAACATTGCCGCCGGCGCAATACAAGATAATATTAACACAAATTTATTGGTACTGGTTGGTGGTCAAAACTTGAACCCACATTTTCTACGCAGACATCACAATCTTTCTGAAAGAATATAGACGCACGCCAGCATGTGTTGTTTGTAACATCATCTTTATCAAAGGGGGCTAAGGTTTTAATTCAAATGGGGTCTTCGTGGTTTTGATGTATTTTTATTTCGTTCGTCTCAGCAACTTTAACCAGTCCCGACATGTTTATATCGATTGGTTCAGATCAACTGATTAGATAGATCACTTATTGGCCTATCTGTCTGCATAAGATTAGCATTTGTGATTCAGTGTTTGACGCTCGAGGATATGTATGAATTTGATTAGAACTGAAGATAAACTTTGTGAATCAATACTCACCTTTATTTATTCCTAATATTACAGAATATTGCATGAATTTGTTTACAGTCCAGTTTTAGTTGGAGCATTCATAAAAATATTTCATTAATAAACTACAATTAATATTTTTGGGGGCGGCGTGCACGAGGTGGACTGACCAGACACCGTAGCATGGACGGCCTTATTACACGATAAGTGACAAGATAGAGCGTCCGTCACTGGCTGACACCGTTCAATAGAACGAAACGGGCGCTCTATCTTGTCACTTATCGCGTGATAAGGCCGACCATAATACGGGGTCTGGTAAAGGTTGCGGGAGTCCGCTGGGTGCGGGGGCGCAGGACCGGTCATTGTGGCACTCTTTGCGGGAGGCCTGTCCAGCAGTGGACCTTTCGGCTGATATGATGACGATGATTAATAATCTACTAATGAAATTATAATGTAATACATAGATGTAGTCTTCCCCGTGGATAATGAAACGTTATTGTACACGGTGTAAGTTTGTCCCTATATTTTTTTCCATTTTCCACTCAATTGATATAAAAGGTTGGACCACGAGATCCCTTATAGGTTATAAGTCCACCTTTGTACTCCTTTGTGACATGCCATCATCATCATATTTTAACGACCGATGTCCTTTGCATTGACTTCTAACTAATGAAAGGGGTTGAAAAGGGGTTCCTGCTTGTTTTACAAGTCACAAAACATTATGCGACGAGCTCCTGTTGAAGTGCTTACATACATACGTACAGTCAACGTCAAAAGTAAATGATGAAATCAACATTTCAAAAAATGTTCTAGCATGACACCCCAGATATAAAAAAATATACCATATTGCCATGTTTAACTGAACATTTAATTGCTCAAAAGAAAATGATCATAATAACCGGGACACAGAAGCGAAATGCCAAATCGATATGTCAAAGCGGAACAAAAGAGAGTCAACATTTCAAAATGTTGAAAGGAGAACTCGACATTCAAGAAGGATTCATTTAAAATGTTTCCCAAAAATCAAGCTGAAGGAATAGGAACTCATTTCAACCAGACATGAAAGGTGGTATAGTTGTGTCACGGTCACGCGTGTTTAGGTATCTGACGAAGATAACCGAGATTAACCGAACATATGACTTGTATTCCGAACTGATCTTGCGAGGTCATGCAGTCCCAAAAACCCGTAATTTATAGATAATCAATTTAATTTGACACACTCAATAATGGCTTTAACTGTTTGAATGGCATGTCACTTACTTATGACATATTTAAAGTTAATTTACTTCTGATAAACTACAATAGTCAGTAACATCTGACTTAATTTATTGTATATATTATTTTGGGACCCTATTTCATCAGTTTCTTTTGCTGTACATACAAATCAACCCCAAAACCTGCTGAATGACTTCAACACAACAGACGGGCAACAGACAGACGCAGCGGGGGATTTTTGTTTGCAACTTATCGCATTGGAGTTAGAGGTGTGTAACTCAGGAGTGAGAGATTCAAATGAACTGCATCTTTTTTTTGCACGCTTACGTTACTGATAGAAAAACATGTCAATGTGTGAGTCACTCATTTATACTTGTTTGTGGGAGTGATTTAGAGCTGTTAGGAGTCCACAGATCAACTGAGCGAGAGCTGTTAGGAGTATATAGATGAACTGAGCGAATTGAACGAAATGAACGAAAAGAGTGATACATATCTTTACGACATGAAGATATGAATCGCTCCTTTCACTTCAGTGACACGTTTTGCGCATCTCTAATTGGAGTTACGATTGGCCCACACTCACGTTTTCAAGTGATGACAGGGTCAGATTGAGACTTGAGGGTGCGGTCAAGTAGGTATATGTGTGTATGTGTGTTCGGTGGTAGTTTTATTTGAAGTTGCTCGCATATAACGGAGAACACAGTTGGAGTCACGGGATGAAATAGTCTATGTCCATCCTGAAGGTCCAATCAATGTATTGGTGAAAGGTTGTTGGAATCGATTGAGTAGTTCCGGAGATTACCTCGTACATACGAAACTACTTTAAAAACTTGTAGCAATGCCTACCTATTGTAGCTATTATTACATTTATGTGGAGATTTCTCAAATTTTAATTTATATGTTCAACCAATAATTTAGAGTTGAGAATGTTCAGTTTGTGCTGAATGATTAAACTTACAACCTTACTCATTTCTTGCACAAATTTTGTCGAGGTATTTCAAATCGCTTTTTTTAGATTCTACTAATAAATTTAGACCTGCTAGTTATCCATTTGTGCTTAATGATTGTACTTAAATCTCTATACTAATATTATGAATGCGAAAGTGTGTTTGTCTGTCTGTTACTTCTTCACGCTTAAACCGCTGAACCGAACTAGTATACAATTTGGCATAGTCCCGGGGAAGGACGTATAGGATAAATTTTATCCCAGTAATCATCCCCTAAGGGGGTAAAATAGGGGTGAAAGTTTGTATAGAGCTACGATGTAAACGAGTTCCAAGCGGACGGAGTCACGGGCAGAAGCTATAGTATACATATAATTGTCACTGTCTTATTTATCTACTGGATTTAACGTATGGTTTTTCCCAAGCATCTAAGCTACCAAGGCATTTCTAAACAAACCTCTTAAGACTGGCTGAGGAACTACAGTTAAATTAAATAAAAATATTAACACCCATTTCAAAACAAACATCAGTAACAGTCTGATTTCAATTCAGCCTAGCATCACGATAGGCCAAAAGTCTTTATTCTAAATGAACCTCAATTTGCTACGATTCACGATTTGATAGATGAGCTGGTGTATTTCGATAGTTTAGTGTTTGAGTTAGTGTGAAGGTCGGCACTTTCTTGGCAATCAGTGAAGCTATTTTTTTGATGGTCTTATCTTTATAAGACTTATCTTAATATTTCAGAAACGTTTGAGGCCCTTGTATCGTCAATAGTAACGAATGCGAATTGTATTATTGTGTTTATAAAGTGTGTTTTCCATATGTTATAATTATATTTTTCGAAAGTAATTATATTTAAAGGGTTGCCCGGATGCGCGACTCAACATACAAACGTAGTTTTATTTCATTTCAAACCGACAAGCTAAAATAACATGAAACTTTTGGTTCTTCGGGTAACTTTTGATTGTGTTCACAAATGAGAATATAATTTTAAAATTAGGAAAAGGAATATCGCCTACATGTTTATGTTTTAACTAGTCATTCTATATTATAGATGACACAGGATCTGACATGGACATCATTCAGGGTCATCCCCATTACTGGGAAAAGCAATTTGAGGACTCTATGGGTCTATAGGTCTAGGAATCAGAATAAAAGGTACGTAGGTCTAGGAATAGACAGATACTGTGCGAAGGCGTGGCCCACAAACGGGAGTAAAAACACCAGGGCTGTAATACTCTACGCGCTCATGCGCCTTACCTCACCATTCACACCTAACGAAACAAGAACTCTGATTATGCGGCCGCGAATTCGTGGCAGATTTTTTGCTACTCTCCGTTCCCGGTCACGTGGTCATGTGGGGGGCCCTGCGAGTCCCGAGGTAATTTGAGCTGACGCGAAGAAAACACTTGACTAAACGTTATCGCTCGTATGTCTGTAGTGTATATACTTAGGAATGTAAGTGTATACATTATTTACAAGGGCATGAAACAGACTTCATTGTGTTACATACTTAATATATTGCAATGTAGAAAACATGGCTCTTTCACATGAAAGAAAAATAACGGTTTTTCTCCAAAAATACGCTAAGAAAATAAAGATATTGAATTATAACTATAACATTTTTTATTTATTCTGGGTCTCAAAGATACAAGCTATCAATAATTGGAATTTACTTGAAGAAATCCCGTAATAATATCGTTTTATTCGTCTTAGAAAACCGGGAATAGAGAGTAACGGTTTTTCAACTCGTCATAACTTGGCGTCGGTATATTAACAGTCAAGCTTCGGTTGGTACCAATCTGTTGCTAATTTCATTGCGTTTAAATTAAAAAACGCCCAATAGAATAGGAACTGTATGTTCTTTACGATAAAGTCTTTTCTCAATTGTGGGAACCAAGACGCGAATTCGTGGCAGAGGGGAACGACAGGTGCAAATATCGTCGCCACGAATTCGGGGACCGACGACGGAGGCATCTGTCCATTTTTCTTGGGAACTGATCGGGGCGCCATATTGGCCGCAAATTCGTGGCGGCTGGGGACCGACAGGACAAGGCACAGAATAGAGGGCAGCGCATTGCTGCGCGTTCCACATTCCTCAATCCCTTTAACCCTTTATAGGGCACAATCTAAATTTCATAGCCAAAATGACCAACTGTTAAGGTCATCTTTTTGTATTTTTTTGTGGTCCAGAATTTTTAGGTTTACACAATAGCAAGAGACTTGAATCATGAATAAATTTTAACTTTGCCCGTTAAAGGGTTAAGAATGCTTACAGTTATGGGAGTTTTTGTTCCCCAGTGGGTTATTTGAAACTGCTACATAGCACCTAGATGATAATAACGCTAGCTGATTTGCAAAACTGACTTATTTTCTCCCGTCAAACCCATCACGCGTGCAATCAAATATCAGTTAATCAATCCTAATATGAACCAAATTTCGCAAGTTAGAGCAAGCTCATCGAATAGGTCATCAGGTCGTCTCGGCGTTCCAGTGTCCTTAAAAATGTCGTAACAGTCAAAACATGTTTGCTAACTTACGACGTTTGGGAATAGGGTGAAGCCGTTTATAGTAGGCGTGGTTAGCCTACCGCAACGAAGAATTATCTCTAAAGGTACGATGTCGATAAAGCTGATGTAATCGCCCGAAGATTGATTTAGATTATAAGGATGCGTAGTTGTTGTAATTGACTGGTTGATTGTTTGAATCGGATGGTGAGGGTAATAACTCAGAGAACAAACAACTGATGGAAGTGTGAAGGGATTTGGATAAATCAACAACAATTTGAAGTACTCGTTTTTATTGCTAGTCGTTTTCGTATTTTCGGTAACTTGAGTCGCAGGTTTGACCACATGACTTAATTTTCGTAGAGAAATGAAATTGACATTTTACGGTCTAGTAAACGGATTATAATCTGTATCATCACTCACATTCCTTTATCCTATTTACTTGGGGCTGTCGCAGCCTGTCTTCCTCGTCGACACCTCTCTATCGCCCATTCCTTCTTCAATCGCTTCCTTCTTATTTACATCGTCTCTCACATAATCCACCCGTTCGAGGTCCTATCTTTGACCTTTTCCTTGGTCTACCTCTTTTATATTATCTTTTCTTCTCAGTCGTTTTACTCTTGTCAGAGAAGTCATGGTCTACCTGTCGTGTTGCTTGCTAGGTTGGCCGCTGTTGCTCGCCTTATGACATCGCGCCATTTCTCTCATAGGTTATCCTCGAGCATTCATGCAGACACCACCGGTCATCGCCTTTATTTTGCTTTTATATTACAATGAATATTATTTATTATGACTCGTATCCTACTCAATTGAGATTGCTTGTCATTTGAGCACATTTTATTAACTTGCTCCGTAGCGATGCACTTGTGCTTTCTTAAAACTCTTTCCAATTTCCTTGAAACCCCATTGCAGTGCGCACGCAAGAATGTACTCTGCTTCCATTTACGTCAGGTCAAAGGCCAAATGTAGACCCGGAATGTTCAACTTACGAAATGATTCAGTTTCTGGCCTTGATATTTAACAAATGAATCACGTCAATACCTGACAATGTTGTCATTGCCGTTGAGGATTAGGATCTAGTTCGATTTTGTTTAACAGATTAGGCTTTTGGGCAGTAAAGTTACTTTGTTAAAGTATCGGTTTATCATTGTTGGTATTAATTGCATAATTTTATATAACAATGGATGATTAGCATTTTAGTAACAAGATAATATTGTGTATGCATTCAAAATGCATAATGAGGCGTACGTATCCTTGTGTTTCTGTCACTTTTGAAATGTATTTATAAAAAAATGAAAAGGTCTTTGAAGCGATATATAATATAACTTTATTTTTTTAGAGCTACCCGGGTATTGTTCTGAACCTACCCAAATGAGCACTTTGTTTCAATACAATGCAGAATTACATCGGTACCTATGGATACCGATGCACATTTTTACAGACATCGTAATGTTCGTAATTATATGAAACTAGCTTCTGCCCCCGACTCCGTCCGCGTGGAACTCGTTTATATCGCAGCTCCATACAAACTTTCACCCCCCATTTCACCCCCTCAGGGGATAATTTCCGGGAAAAAAAACTATCCTATGTCCTTTCCCGGGATTCAAACTATCTCCATACCAAATTTCATCTCAATCGGTTCAGCGGTTTAAGCGTGAAGAGGTAACAGACAGACAGACACACTTTCGCATTTATAATATTAGTATAGTATGGATTGCAGACGATTTTAGCCTAGTTCGGTGCGGATTTAATTATTGTCAGAGAGGTATTTCCTGGTATAAAGAGTATTGATTGACTGAATAACCTGCCGTTTATTATACTAATGCTATGATTGCCAAGGAAAGGCACGCATAAGCTTTTTAAACGGCGCTTTAGGAAGACAAGGCACGGCAATAACTCGCCAATTTCAAGGATGATGCGGTTATACAATGGCATTCCAGACTCCAGGGGAATAGACATATACAATGACTCAGAGACTAAATTCAGAAAAACGATCATCTCTCATCTAACTCCACTGGAGTCTGGAAGGTGATTGTGCCGACCCACTTCTGTCTTATACTTACTTCTATCTTATTTTATTTACTTAATTTTGTTATTTATTTTATTTAATTTTCATTTAAAAAATTATTTTATTGAATTTAAAATCGATTTCTACTGTATTTGATGTGACATTTAATTCAATTCTCTAAGGACTAATTAATTTCATTTATGTTGTTTTAATTTTTAATTTTTAATTCTGAGAATTTGGATTCGTTGACATTTAGCAATTAATAATATTTCACCTGTTGACATTAACGATTTTATAATTTATTTCCAATGTCAAATTTTAATTTTAATTGTATGATTCTATTTTATGTTTAATGATGCGCCGGTCCTGTTCTCTTTCTCTTCATAAATAATTTGAATGTACCCACTACTAACATTAATTAATTTAAGTCTGTACCTACTAACAACTATATGGGCCACGGCCTGAAATAAACGTTTATTTAATTTAATTTTAATTTTATATCATAGCTTATATTGTATTCGTTTATCATGGTTGTGTTGAATGTGTCCTACCTAATGCACAGTGTGCATAATTCACTATGTAGGTACATACCATTCAGTTTGTTTATGATTATTATTTTTAATGTAATTTTTTGTTTTTTGTAATATTGCTCTTTTTGGTATTTATTCTTTATTAAACGCGTGTGTGAGTTGTGGTCACCTGTAAGTAGCTAAGCATCTTAGAATGATTTTTGTACTAGGTTAGTTTTTTAGCATATTGTTTATTATCTGTTGGTGATCCTTAAATAAATAAATAAATACTATCTACTGCCCGCGACTCCGTCCGCGTGGAACTCGTTTATGTCGTAGCTCTATGCAAACTTTAACCCCCCATTTCACTCCCTTAGCACATTCACTGCCAAGAATCGCTACGCGCTACGCTCGTAGCCGATCCCGTGGTTTTCCTCATATGTAGCGGAAAGCGACTACGGCGTAGGTGCCCACGAGGCGTGTTCCTGGCAATGAAAGTGTTGAGGGATGATTTCCGGGATAAAACCTACCCTTTATCCTTCCCCGGTACTCAAACTATCTCTATTCCAAATTTCATCTAAATCGGTTCGGCAGTTTAAGCGTGAAGAGGTAACAGACAGGCAGAGAGACATACTATTAATAGAGTATGGAAGTATGGATTCTCATTGTGACCCAGTAACCTATTTCTTTTTATTTATTCGCTACTACCCTAATCGTAGTTTTGGACAAATTATTTTCCTTCGATGTACGACTGTACATTTGGTGCCTTTTTCCGGCAATTTTCTGATTAATATGATCAAGTCATCCCAGCGCCTCCACCAAGTACTTAAAAACTAACGGCCGTATTCATAAACGTCCTACAAGCCCGATTTAACTAAAATGGTGTTAAAATTCGTTTGTCCTTATCTGTCACGTTGTTTGTATTCGTAAGAAAGGGACAAAGCACATTTTATTTAGCAGAGGCATTTTAAGTTTTATGAATAAGGCGGTAAGTTAATAGTCCACCATTAAGCCTTCCAGTTATAAACGCAACAAAAACCCAAAACAAATGCCTATGTCATAAAAAGAACGCTCCGTAAATAGCATACTAGTAGGTACCTTACATAAGTTTTTGTGTGCGTCTGTTGGTTTTTGCGGAGCCCTAATGGGGGTCAGAGGGGGCCATTAATTGATCCAGATCCGGTTAGTATCAGGTTCTTGATTTCAAGGACACGAGAATTTCTGGAGGTCGAATAACCAAGGTTGCCAATTAAGATTTTTTATAACATCATATATCACAAAAACTATTTTCATCATTCATCTATGTAGTCACTATAGGTACTTCAACTAACAGAGCCTACCCCATTTTAATCCCACATTTTTTCAGCATGACCTGAAGTCACCAATGTAATGACTTCAACTACTTAAATTTACATAAGTATAACATCACGCTTTTATCTTTTTTAGACTAGGTGGAATGTAATTTTCAGTGCCGCTTCTAGCAATTGTAAGTTTAAAGATAGAATATGCAATACAATAGAATACAATACAATACTTTATTGATAACACCATAGTTACAAGTCAAATGGGTAACGTAAACAGTAATAACAATAATAATGAATTAGGTCATAATATTGCAGTAAAAAGGTTTCTAGTCTATCGCCCACAACATACTTCAACCCTATTCCTTAAAATCGACTACTAGAAAAAAAAGGCGATTCATTTTTTTACCCGACAGCACACGGAAACGAAATGACTTTTTAATATTTCATACTAGCTTCCGCCCGCGACTTGATCTGCGTGGAGTGGAACCAGCATAAAAACTATCCTTTATTAGAATCCAGGCTATTAACTATCTTCATGCTAAATTTCGTCCAAATAGGTATGGCCGTTTAAACGTGATTGAGTAATAAAGTATCTTCTCAGCGGTCATCCAACAGGGTAAGATAATGATAATGCTTTTTTTTTTATTGCAGTCTGGGTCTTACAAGATGTTATGTACATATAAATAAAGTTCCAGCATAACCCACAGCAAAGAGCACAGCAACGTTACAATAAAAAAATACTTATTCTAGATTAATGCTTGCAACACGCTCACATGTGTAGGAATTCTAACTTTAAATTGAAATTACAAAACAATAATTTACTTTAAAAACAAAGTTTTAACCGACTTCAATTTAGTACTCCGCCAAGCCACGAGAACATTTCCACATTCCTTTTCCCATTTACCACATGAACTGATTTCCGAGAGCAAATGCATTGATTATTAGAGAAAAAAACCCAATCGCTGTAAGTGACCCGATAATATTTGAGGACTTCCGTCGATTCCACAAGGATCACCCTTGGCACTTCATTAGTTGCTATTTCAACGGAATCTTATCTGTGATATAGGTACTTTTGTACTTTTAAGTACATAATTGAGGAATTCCATAAGTCATCTGTGGTCTTCATCATCAATTCCACTCCACCAATTTATGATTTCCGGATGTAAATACACGAGTTATAATAGAAAATACCAAAATCACTACACGCGTGCCTAATATAATTGAGGAGTTCCCTCAATTCCTCATGGATCCCATCATCCTATTGAATTTTCAAAAAAATGGGACCCACCTGGAAGCATATACTTACAAACAAAAAAAAAAAAATTTATGAATCGGCTCATGAATGACGGAGATCTGAGGTAACAAAATTAAAATTAAATTAAATAAACGTTTATTTCAGGCCGTGGCCCATATAGTTGTTAGTAGGTACAGAATTAAATTAATTAATGTTAGTAGTGGGTACATTCAAATTATTTATGAAGAGAAAGAGAACAGGACCGGCGCATCATTAAACATAAAATAGAATCATACAATTAAAATTAAAATTTGATATTGGAAATAAATTATAAAATCGTTAATGTCAACAGGTGAAATATTATTAATTGCTAAATCTCAACGAATCCAAATTCTCAGAATTAAAAATTAAAAATTAAAACAACATAAATGAAATTAATTAGTCCTTAGAGAATTGAATTCAATGTCACATCAAATACAGTAAAAATCGATTTTAAATTAAATAAATGAAATTTTTAAATGAAAATAAAATAAAATAATTAATAAAATTAAGTAAATATAATTTACTTTAAAAACAACATTTTAACCGACTTCAATACTCAATACTCAATCATTTATTGCTTTCCACAATGTTTGTTTACAGGGTTCAATTTAGTACTCCGCCAAGCCACGAGAACATTTCTTTTCCAATTTACCTCATGAACTGATTTCCGAGAGCAAATGCGTTGATTATTATAGAAAAAAACCCAGTCGCTGTATGTGACCCGATAATATTTGAGGACTTTCGTCGATTCCACAAGGATCACCCTTGGCACTTCATTAGTTGCTATTTCAACTGAATCTTATCAGAATCTGTGATATACTTTTGTACTTTTAAGTACATAATTGAGGAATTCCATAAGTCATCTGTGGTCTTCATCATCAATTCCACTCCACCAATTTATGATTTCCGGATGTAAATACACGAGTTATAATAGAAAATACCAAAATCACTACACGCGTGCCTAATATAATTGAGGAGTTTCCTCAATTCCTCATGGATCCCATCATCCAATTGAATTTTCAAAAAAATGGGACCCACCTGGAAGCATATACTTACAAACAAAAAAAAAATTATGAATCGGCTCATCAATGACGGAGTTCTGAGGTAACAAACATTGAAAAAAAAAATACAACCGAATTGAGCCTCCTCCTTTTTTGAAGTCGGTTAAAAATAAGATTTCACCATAGGCGAGTCCCACCTCTCGGCAAACGCCCTAAGGATGCTATTCGAACTCTCATTCAACCTACAGAGCAAGGAGGCAAAGCGCTTCCTCATGATCACATGGAAGCCGTCCACACCCGCCTCCGCAAACATGCCCGAGGCACTGCACCTCCATCCGAGTCCGAGTAGCACCCTGAAGGCGTTATTATGCGAAGAGCGCAGTACGTCCTCCGCGCATAATTGACCCACAGATTACAGGTGTAAAAACACTGGCAGTATGCCCTAAATAAGGTCACTTTTACTGCCTTTGTGCACCCTGCAAATCTACGACGAACAAACATTGAAAAAAAAAATACAACCGAATTGAGAACCTCCTCCTTTTTTTGAAGTCGGTTAAAAAACATAATATACTCGTACATAAATAGTCGATACAATTTTACAAGGGTGTCAATAGGTATAATATTATATTATAACAATTATTAATTATATAGGTTTATTCAAATGTCAACAAGCTAAATTAAGGGTCTCATCTATCAGAAATTCATTCCAATGGTAGGGTCAATTTTCAAACGAGCTGTTTTTGCTGTCCCACGGCTATAATTTCAAGTCAGTTTAACATGGAGTATTGATACATATATATTTGTATTCCGTGTATTATATTGTACTTAAAATATATATAACAATACCTTAAATATTAATAGATTCTGAAAAAAATAATTGTTGATATCGTAAAACGGCGAAATCTACCGCTTTTTCGCGTGTCCCACTTGCGGTTTTGCTCAAACAAAAATTCATAACTATAGATTTCGACAACGTGTAAATAAACAACTTGTACTGTTATAAAGAAGATTTATTAGCGTATTCATCAAAGTATCTTGCAAAATTAATGCGTGAATAATTAAAACCAGTGAAGTGTTTTAGTAGTTGTCCCACGCGCGACCCATTTATTAGGACTCAAGCTCAAAACCCTTAAAATCTGGTTTTCTATTGTCCCACCCCTACATTTACTTTACGATACGATAGATAGGTTAGTTGGGCTTCAACCACCAACGGGAGGGGAGGGAGCGCCAGTATTTTTGACGGAGGAAACAGGTTTTCTTTATACGAAGTATTTTGGTACGGCTATGACGACATTTGTATGGGCGTTTATTTATTAATATACGATTGAAATAAAAATGTGTCTTTCATAACAAAGGTTAGCAATATGGGGTAAGAGTTTCGTGTTTAACTAATTAGTGAATTCAATGAATAGTGTACGAAGGACAGCCAAAAAACATCCATGTTGACATTTGTATGGCGACATTTGTACGGCTTTTTTGGCCGTACAAATGTCGAACGTGGCATACAAATGTCGATTTAAAACAAAATGTAAGTAAAGCACGAAATTAATGGACATTGGAAAGGATTAAACTGGCCTCGATTTAGGCACTGGTTCCGTGACACATTTGTTGTTTGCTACCTTACCTACTTACTACTTTTTAGGGTTCCGTACCCAAAGGGTAAAAACTACGGGACCCTATTACTAAGATTCCGCTATCCGTCCGTCTGTTCGTGTGTTTGTCTGTCTGTCCGTCTGTCACCAGGCTGTATCTCATGAACCGTGATAGTTAGACTGTTGACATTGTCACAGATGATGTATTTCTGTTACCGCTATAACAACAAATACTAAAAAAACAGAATAAAATAAATATTTAAGGGCTCCCATACAACAAACGTGATCTTTTGCCGTTTTTGTAGATAATGGTACGAAACCCTTCGTGCGCGAGTCCGACTCGCACTTGGCCGGTTCTTTGCTGTCATTTTGCTACCTTCTCTTAGGCAGAATGAAATAATCTGTTTTCTAAGTGATTTTTAATATTTTGGAATATAACCACAGAATAAGTAATAGTACAAATATAACGATCATCATAAACCATAAACCGGAGATACTATATCGAAATAGTGAGTTTTTTAGTATGGTACAAATATTTAAAGTTTTTCAACAATTGTATGGCAAAATCGACATTTTGATGGCACTCACCGACATTTGTATGCCGCTATCGACATTTGTATGGCAGAATCGACATTTATATGGCGCTGACGACATTGGTATGGCACGGTGTTTTTAAAGCATCAATATCTAGCTAACCATTAGAAACAGAGAGGTGCCTCGTGCACCATATCTTTTCTTTTTAAAAGCCCTACCTCACGTTGTCGGTACGAATTTGATATTCCAAAAAAATAAAAAAACCATACAAATGTCGAAAAACGGCCTCTTCAAAAATTGACCCGGTAATAACATTTATTTATAAGCATTTGTTTTAAATTACTGTAGAAAAAATTGATTCTATTTTCGCTTTTTGCAGTGGTAACTAGATCTAAAAACGTATTTTAAAAGCATAATTTTGCAGGGTTTTACGACTACAAGAACGCCATCTCTTGAATACTTCACGAACTGTAACAACAAATCGTTACATCACAAGCCTGCAAACTGGTTAGATGGATCTTTGGAAGCGCGAGAATTGCTCAACGTCTTTCAAAGTTTTCTCAGCATCCTACAGATGGAGCGAGGCATCACAGAGCTTTTTACTGCGAGCTTATTATTCAAAAAAATTTTTTTGGCTTCGCGGGCAGACCAGTGATTCTAGCAACTCAAAAGAAGTCCTGTACCTACAGATATTATTATTTACCTACGTATATTAATACCCCATAACTGTAGTTAGTTAGATATCTACGTAAAAATACAAAGAGTCCAGATTTGTGCCATTATATTTCGGTAATTTGTAAACTTGGTGGACATGCCATGAGCACGAATACGACGCCCCTGGAGTTCGCATTCGTCCACAGGCTACGGCGACCGCTTACTGTCTGATAGTACACGTGTGTGCCACCGACGGGGTATTAAAAAACATTTGACTGTACATTAATTGACAACCGGCGGTGACGACGAGCACTGTGTGTGAATGCAACTAACCTAGGGGTCAAATTTCATTAGACCCGAGTTTTAGAACGAGAGAGATTATTTGTGAATAACATGATCTCCAGTATTGCATCAGGATTTCCCAGTTCGATGACTCAGGCGGTTCGGCGCTTATCTGTCGCACAAAGCATTGATCTTATTGTGCACTAAAGTAAACTTGTTCATTCGATGGTAAAAGGTTTTTTTAACACCAATTGAGATTTTATGTAATATCATTGCGTCGATAAGTTGATATTTAATAGTGAGGAGGTTTTTATGAGGCAAACAGATGCGATACAAATCTTGCTTGAATACCTTGAAAATGGTAATATTTCTTCTTTAGTTGACACTTAACAGTTAGTAGGTTAGGTATTGTACATTATTATTTGTCTTTAAAACTCAATCAATATCAGACCGGTAATAGTAATAACCGGTAATAAACTATACCAAACACACTTCTTACTCAATAGAGTAAGAAGTGTGTTTGGTATAGTTTATCTTACTTAAAA
The DNA here is from genome assembly GCA_947049275.1 of Epinotia bilunana. NCBI lineage: Eukaryota > Metazoa > Arthropoda > Insecta > Lepidoptera > Tortricidae > Epinotia > Epinotia bilunana. Next base: position 3,409,884 of record OX346269.1, on the reverse strand, counting down.
TGACGAAAATGCACTTAACGGTGGATTTTATTATTTCTTTTGTTTGCTTAAGAGCCCGCAGCAAGCTCGGCCGAAATTCACCTTCCCATACAAACGTAGTTACGCTCTCATTTTAAAACTACGAGTTGGATTGTGACGAAACTTTGCATAAACAATGACATGAGGTATATCTATGTCTGTAATTAGTTTATATGGTTCCAGTTTATATAACGAACGAAATACAGCAAAAACAAGTTTAGTATGAAAAACTTAAATTCGCTGTATTTTTTTACTATGGTATCTGAAGCTACATAAACTAATTACAGACATAGATATACCTCTTGTCATTGTACATGCAATGTTTCGTTACAATCCAACTCGTAGTTTTAAAATGAGAGCGTAACTACGTTTGTATGGAGTTACTGCGGACTCTTAATATGAAGGAGAATGATATATATATTAAAGATCCGTCATAAAACTAACCGAAGTGTGGCATATGTACTAGAGTCGCTACTGCGTGTTCTATTGTTTATTTATGCGTAATTGTTTCACAACTCGACTTGAAGATAACAATTAAACAAAAGATGTCAGTGGTTGGTTTTAAGTAAAACAAACTACACAAAGTACATCCAATACGAGTAGAGCTTACTTTTTTTTCTCTTTTGTTTCCATATTTTTAGTAATTCTATATGAATTTCATTACTATATTGTTTCATAATTAAGATTTAGGTTTCGATACATTTACAATACTTTCTAATTCCTAAGAAAACATATTCTTTTTTCTTAGGAATTCTTCTATCTAAATGCTTGGTTGAAAAGTAAATAATATAGCCGTTATAATCATCAAAATAACATATTTATTGCGTAGTCGGTATATCTTTAAATATTCAACAAGTCATACTATCGACAACACAGCTAACTGACCATCCGTGCACTTAATGTTCATTGTAATAAGGTCCAATATAAATACAGGATGGTCAGTTAACTGTGTTGGCGTTTGTACCATTTCATTATCTATTTGTAATGGTATCCAGTTTTGGGATCAAACCGTTGAGGCTGTTTCGGCCCGCTAAAATCTTCGCCAATTGGAGCCGATGTGGACTGGTATCCAGGCATTCCTGGGGTCGACGTGACCCCAAAATGTCCGTCAGTAGGCCTGAACTGGTCCCCATCACTTGGTCGATTGTTTGACTCATTCGATCTTCCAGTGGAATACGTAGGTCTCAGAGTACTGTCGAAAGGAGCGTTGGTGCGTCGCTCAAAAGCATCGACAGTCACAGGACTAGAAATCATGTCTCCAAAACTGTAGTTTGGCGTATTAGTCGTGCTAGGCACTTGACCTGGCATGTTAGCGCCGTACGTTTCTCCAAGCATAGTATCGTACCCTGTAGGCCTGTTCTGATATCTGGGACGCTGATATTTATAACCAGGCCCTGATGGTAGCGGTGTAGACGAGCTGAAGTCATTCCCGCCGGTTCCTCTATTCGGGGCATTCGTATTGTAGAATAACTTGTCACCAGGCCTTTGTGGTTGGATAGTAGGTTCATCGTACACCTGACCAGTTACGCCTTGTTCTTGATATTGAGGTGTATCTGTAGTTTGTGGTCTTCCAAAAGGCCGAGAGTTCCCATATGAGACAGGTCTTCCAGTGGTAGAGAATCGTTCATCATCGTTCATTTCAGGGTTGTTTTGGTTATAGCTGTCAGCTGTGGTTTGTGGTCTTCCAAAGGGTCGAGAGGTTTCATATGAGACAGGTTTCCTAATTGTGGAGAATCTTTGCTCTTCATTCACTTCGGGGTAGTTCTGGTTATAGCTGTCAACTGTGGTTTGTGGTCTTCCAACGGGTCGAGAAGTTCCATATAAGAAAGGTTTCCTGGTTGTAGAGAATCCTTGTTCTTCATTCACTTTAGGGTTGTTCTGGGTATAGCTGTCATCTGTGGTTTCTGGTCTTCCAAAGGGTCGAGAGGTTCCAGGCCTCCTGGTTGTAGAGAATTTGGGGTTATTCTGGTTATAGCTGCTACCATTCTGAATGTAACCAGAATGTTTTTGACCAGTCATGGGGCGGCCACGACCTGGCTTTTCGGCACCATATTCACCGTAATAGTCATTAGACGGTTCAGTTTCATCGCCGTATACGTTTTTAGTCAAGAAAGGACGCAAAGTTGTTTGGGCTCCCTTTTGGTTTACCCTAAATGGTAAATTGATGGCCTCTTCTGAACCAAACTTCCTTTGCGGATGATTATACTCATAACCATTATCTTCATTAGATAAAGGCTTCATTGCTATCTTGTCGGACATATCTGTGCGCTCATTTATATTTGGTCGCTTAAGATTTCCAGCTATTTTCTTTCTTGATTGAGTAGTTCCTGGTTTACTTACACGATCACTGGTTACTAGTTTGGTGGCGTCATCAGAACCATATTCTTCATCTGTGCCGGGTCCATCATCGCCATATGAGTTTGTTTCATCATCACTATCACTTACGCCCTGCCCGGTTACTTTAGATTGATCTTTAACTCTTTGACCGATTTTATTTTTTCTTGTTGGAATACGGGTGCGTGTTTCGTCAACGAAATCACCTTCAAATCCCTGACTTTTACGATCTTCAGGAGTTTTAGGTTTATTTACTCCAGTGGATTGCTTCGTTCCATTAATTCGTACGGTTGGGCGTTTTTTAGATGGTTTAATTTTTCGATTAGTTTTTTTGGATTCAGGGAGGTATTTGTTCAAACCATGGAAATCAGTTCTATTATTAGGGTCGTCTCTGTAGTTCACCAAATCTGAATCGTAATCTAAACCTTCCGAATCTTGTAAATCATCATTGTCCTCTGATTCTTCAGTATTATCGTCTGATGCACCATCTTCATTTTGCTCGGACGATATTGGTCGGCGGTCCAAACCATTTCTTTCAATTATCTTGGAGTTAGTGGTTGGTTTCACAGGCATTTTCATTCCTTTTAATTTATGTTGCCTATTATCTTCAACGGTTGGGGTTTTAATGGGTTTTGAGCCAATGCCTCTATTTTTTTCCTTGCTATTTTCTACATTATCAACTCTACGGTTTTCATTCTCATCAACTTCGTCGGTTTCTGATCCATTCACATCGGTTTCTTCATATACCGATTCAAATTCTTCGCCATTTTCTATATTTGAAACTGGTTTTCTTCCTTTGGTTTTAGGTGCTTTCATCTTATCTGAATTTGTTTTAATCTGCGGCCTTAGTCGAGTTAAGGGACCTTCGTATTTCATATATCCATATTTCTCTTCATTATAAGAACCTGAAAAAAATTAAATGTTACTTAGTCGGAAACCTAGCACCGAACATATTTAAAAGTTAAGTAAATAACTATTGGTAATCTTACCATCATCATCAATTCCAGATTCCTTGTCAATATTTGCTTGATCAATTACTCGTTGAATTGCTTCTGGAATCGGTGGTGCGGTAGGTAAATGGTCGCCACGGGGTTGGAAGCCATTCTCATCAGCAGAATAAACCACGCTATACACTTTTCCATCATCGCCAGTGTACGAGTATCCACCTTGAGCCCTAGTTCCATTACCCACGGTTCCAGTTTCATCAGCATGGATACCATTGGATGTATCATAAGCGTAGAAATAGCCTTCAGGGGTGAGTACGTTTTCATAGTTTAAGATCTCGGCGTTCCTTTCACCCTCGGCCTGTGGACGCTCTGGTCTGCTGCCACCAATAGGACCCGGTGTAGGAGTAAAATTTCTTACAGGTAGGGATCCCACTGTTGTACTCGGGAAACCTGGTCCAGCACCAAACACGGTGGAACCTATTCCGGTTTGAGACGTTGGTTGTTGAATGTTTCCGTCAATTGGACCTCCAGGTCTACCTTGTGGCTCTGGGAACGCAACGTTCATTCCAGGTGAAGGAATGTTGTTATTGCCATACTTGGGCTGAGATCCAGGGTATCCTTGAGGTGCAGCCGTCGATGAAGGAAACTGTTGGTTGAAAACTGGTCGCTGGAACTGATCCTGCTGGTTAGGTATAACTCCTTGCTGGTTGATCCCTGGTGATGGAGCAAATGTCTCTTGATATTGTGGAGCAGCGGTGGAACCTGGATAGGATGGTTGCTTAAAAAGTTGACCAGGGGTGGTGATACGTTGGCCTTGGTATTGCGGAGCAGTGGTTGAAATGGGGTAGTTTTGGTTTCCATACAGATTGCCTTGAGGAGATCCAAATGTCTGTCCGGAGCTGGGGGTTGAGAAGCGTTGGCTGTCTTGATATTGAGGAGCAGCAGTAGACGTGGGGAAATTTTGGTTTCCAGGGAACTGATTTTCTTGATTTGGCTGAGGAGAGACAAAGGTTTCCTGAGTTCCAGGGCTTGAAAAGCGCTGGCCATCTTGGAATTGAGGACGAGTTCTAGATGATGGATAATTTTGATTCACTGGAAATTGGCTTTGACTTTGTTGGCCAGGTATACGAGATCCATATTGGATAGGGGTCGTAAAACGTTGTCCATCTTGGTAGTTAGGAGCAGCGGTTGATGGAAAATTATGATTACCTATTGGTCCACTAGTGGTAAATTGCTGCTCATTTTGATATTGCGGTGCAGTAGAAGAAGGGTAATTTTGATTTCCTCGATATTGGTTCTGGCTTTGCTGAGTAAATACCGGAGACCCGTAACCTTCTTGCACATAGCCAGAAGTAGTCAAACGTACACCATCTTGAAATTGAGGAGCAGATGTGGTCGAGGGGAAGTTGAGACCTGAAAATTGATTTTGGTTTTGGGACCCAAAATCTGCTTGGCTAGGATTTAATGCTCCTTGGGTTTGACCTGGCGTGAAACGTTGTCCATTTTTGTAAGTAGGCGCTGCAGTAGAGGTATACTTCTGATTTCCTGCAAACTGGCTTTGGTCAATCGACCCAGGTGTAGTAGAACTAGATGAAGGGAAGTTCTGATTTCCTTGATACTGATTTCCAGTAAATAGATTTTGCTGAGCAGGAGTTGTAAACCGTTGTCCAAATTGATATTGAGGTGCAGCAGTCGATGTCAGGATTCCCTGATTACTTGAGAATTGGGTCTGCTGGTTTGATCCAGCTGTAATCAACATTTGACCGTCTTGGTATTGAGGTGCCGCAGTGGATGAAGGAAACTGATTTCCGGGAAACTGGTTTTGGGGTTGCTCAGAGCCAGGTCCTGAGGGAACAAAGCGTCCACCTTGGTACGAAGGGGGAGCAGTTGAGGGTATGTTTTGGTTGCCAACATACTGGTTTTGATTAGCAGAGATAGCTGGGCCGTCTTGATACTTGAGTCCTTGAGGTAGTTCGGATGGGTAGCCAGAGCCATCTTGGTCAGAGATCACTTGAGTAGGAGACTGTTTATTGTTCACTGGCGGCAAATATTCGGGGCCATTAAATACACCAGGAAATTGAGGCCGCGCCGTGGTTCCATAACGAGCTACTGTAGCTGGGCCCTGTCCCGGCCGGTATTGGTTATAGGGGCCTTGACCTGGTCTTCTAATTGGCTGATTCTGTCCTGGAGAACTCGACTGAACCGTCGATCCATTCAGGAAACCACTAGGCTGATTTATGCCTGTGTATTCATCATCAGGAGCAAAAGTAGTCGTCTGGGTTATAGCATATGACGTAGTAGTTTTAGGAACAGGATAGGACTTCTGGAAATAGTTCAATCCAGGCTTCTGACTATCTGGAGGCCCAGATGGTGGTGCTGGTCGTCGATCGATGCCCAATTCTATTTCAGGTTTGCCATTTCCTGGCAGCGGTCTAGTGGGTTGTTTAGGGAATTCAAGAGGTGTTTCGATGTCTCCTGGGCTACCCCCTGAGAACTTAGACCCTGGTGGTGGTAGGTAACTCCTATCCAGCTTCTCGGAGGAAGCCAGGCCGGAGAGGCAGATAAGCTGAAAATAAATAAAAGAACACATGTCGATAAAACTAGAATAACCTGCAGTATTGCTTGTAAACCTACAAGAATCGACAACAAATGTTAGGGAATGTGTGTGCGACCACAGTTAGGCAGTTAAACCTTTAGAATAGCTATCACTGCGTAGTATTAAAACAAAGTCGCTTCCCGCTGTCTGTCCCTATGTGTGCTTAGATATTTAAAACTAAGCAACGGATTTTTATGCTCTGTATTTTAATAGATAGAGTGATTCAAGAGAAAGGTTTATATATATAATATAGTACTCGTGCGAAGACGGGGCAGGTCGCTAGTTTAAAATAAAAGAAACAGATTGCTTTAGACTCCATCAAAAACAAATGGAGTAATCTGAAAGAGATTTTTTCTACTAAAACAATAAAAATGAGTCTTCCACGTGCTTTGGTCGCTTTATTGCAAGTTGTCCTTATTGGGTGGTCAAATTGGATATATTCATGCTTTTATATATTTATTTTTAGTTTAATGTTTAGTGTTCGTATATAAACTAAACCAGTGCCTACGCCTAATCTTATGATTAGTTGCCAAAGCGGACCACGGGTTCGTTTGAGGACTACCAGGAGAAACGTTTGGAGGCTGATGATATATCCTTGTTTTTTTTTATTGAACAATCTTGAACCCTGGAGTAGAAAGAGAAAGCACTTATTAATCCCCATCAACACATCCTAGTAACGCAACAAAAGCATCTATGCCAATACAAACTATATTGTTCCCACTCCTTTGTCATATGAAATCGTTACACTTTCGTTTATTAACCCTAATATCACTGTACACTTCACGCCACTAAAACTATAAACCAACCAGAAAGATCTTCATCTTAGGTGTATCCGACACAGGATTCAGTTGAGATGTGTGCCGTCTCCAATCAAAAATGTTATTTATACCATCCTTAAAATTGTCTAATGACTATTTAGACGTACGTGCGGACGTGACAGACAGACATACCGTGACAGTACCCTAATTGTAGCTGTCATAGATGAGCAAGTTATTAAGAGTGTTTATTTTTGGGTTTCGTCACGTTATTGTCGAGGCGGGGTGGTCATGTTCATGACATCTATAATTTGAACCCAAATTAACTTTAGTCTTCATCATCTACACACGTTTCTAAGCTTTACGCTTCATGATATTAGGAGTATATTTCCTTGTATGATGAAGAACGCTTTGGTCGTCTTGGTTCTTTAATGTAGATGGGAATTATTTGCCTTGACATTTCGGTGGCCCGGAGTGTACGGTGACAAAGCTCGGAAATTAGCCGCAATAAGTGACATCATGAAAGTGGTTCGATGTTTCTAAAGAACTGGGCTGGTTGTATTGGTGTTGCTAGGTTGCACTGCTAACCCTCAAATCCCACAACCGCTTTGGATAGAATATACAGCTAGCTCTTTTTAACCGACTTCAAAAAAAGGAGGAGGTTCTCAATTCGTTTTTTTTTTTTTTTTTTCAATGTTCGTTACCTCAGAACTCTATCATTGATGAGCCGATTCGTATTTTTTTTTTTATTTGTAAGTATATGCTTCCAGGTGGGTCCCATTTTTTCAAAAATTCAATTGGATGATGGGATCCATGAGGAATTGAGGGAACTCCTCAATTATATTAGGCACGCGTGTAGTGATTTTGGTATTTTCTATTATAACTCGTGTACACCCGGAAATCATAAATTTGGTGGAGTGGAATTGATGATGAAGACCACAGATGACATGGAATTCCTCATTTATGTACATAAAATTGAAAAAGTATATCACAGATTCTGATAAGATTCCATTGAAATAGCAACCAATGAAGTGCCAAAGGTGATCCTTGTTGAATCGACGGAAGTCCTCAAATATTATCGGCCCACATACAGCGATTGGGTTTTTTTCTCTAATAATTAACGCATTTGCTCTCGGAAATCAGTTCATGTGGTAAATTGGAAAAGAAATGTGGAAATGTTCTCGTGGCTTGGCGGAGTACTAAATTGAAGTCGGTTAAAACTTTGTTTTTAAAGTTAATTATTTAGCATTTTTTTTGGACTGATGACCTGGTAAAGGTCGCGGGAGTCCGCTGGATGCGGGTGGCGCAGGACCGGTCATTGTGGCACTCTTTGGGGGAGGCCTATGTCCAGCAGTGGACGTCTTTCGGCTGATATGATGATGATGATGATGATTTTTTTTGTGAACTAGTTGCCAAACAAACTTACGGAGCACGTGAGACCGTTGTGAACCGTCGTCCGTTTAAAAATCTGTGTAGTCTACATACACGAAAGGCGGGTTATAGACAACCAGTAGGTAACTAATCATAGACTTCATTATCCCCTAAGGCACAAACCACTAATATTATGGTTTGTTTGTGTACTTCGAACACTTGTTTGAGTACAATATATATATACAGGATGATTTTTAGTCCGTGATCAGGAGTCGAAAAATATTGATAAACAGCCAAAACGGATTTCAATGGATGAGGTCTCACGCAATTAAATCACTGCTTAGTTAATTTTTAATGATAACATTAACACTAATATCCACTGAATGTCTGGTCACCCTACATTTCTTGAAGTTAAGTAGATACGAGTACGTCAAACACACATACGTCAAATTTATCAACTACCGTTAGGGTGACAGTAATTGTGGATTATAAAGTAATCCCTTATTCAGTTTTTTCAGAATAAAAAGAACGTTTTTTTAAGGTAACTTCGAGTTAATCGTGTTTGATACCAATTACAGAATGACATAATTTATTCCCGATCACGGATTAAAAAGCATCGTGTATGTATATATTTTTATCAGTAGTGTGTTGTGCATCCATTTCTGAGTGCAGGCTTCCAGCCTTCCTGCCGTGGACTACATACCAGGGCCCTATTTCACCATCTTGACAATTGTCACCTGACAATGATAATTCTACGTACATTGCTGGGTCAAGAAGCTGGCCAGCTACCAACTTAACCTGTCGACGTAGCGATGTCATTGTCAGGCGACAATTGTCGATTTAGTGAAATAGGGGCCAGGAATACATGACAGTGAATCGGGATGAGCTAGAAATAGCGAAGTGCGAGGGGGACTCCAGCGCATTCAGTTTGAGATCGTGGAGTCTCCGCTTGGAAACGCTGACAGTGGCCTCCATGGACTTTTAGGGCAGGTTACACCAACTAACCATTACAGACCGATCAATGTTCCATAGAAACTTGTCAAACTTTCTATACATTCAGATTTTAACCAACATCGCCTACGATCACAGACGGTTTGGTGCAACCCGCCCTTAGAGGTGAAAACACCACATGACCTAGTAAGCCCCCGACGACATGTTTGGTTGGTAAAAAAAACTGAGAGGGACTATACAAGGTGTTACAAAAATAACGCAAAACCGTTTAAGGGAGCGACCACACCGGTGCTTAACGCTGCGTATACGCGTTGACGTGTCGTATGCGTCACGTATTCTTCATACATTTTGCTGCGTTTTACGGTGCGTTAGCGTATTTTGAGCAGCGGTGTGGTCGCACCTTAAGGGCATAACAGGTATCGTGCTCTGATAAGAAAAAGTTAGTTTTTTTACGCGTTTTTTTTTTACTTTTGTATGGAGCAGGTTTGCTCCAGTCCAATTGTAACGTACCCCCTTATTCATAAAACTTAACATGCCTCTGCTAAATAAAATGTGCTTTGTCCCTTCTTACGAAACAAATGTCAAAGTGACAGATAAGGGCAAACGAATTTTACCGCCATTTTAGTTAAAACAGGCTTGTAGGACGTTTATGAATACGGCCGAATGTCTGCGCTACCTACCAAACGCACTAAAGAAAGGATTCCAGTGGGCTGGACTGATGCAATTAAGAGGGCTGCTATGGCAGTCAGCGATAGCGGGACACGCTATAGCTGACTGACTCAAACTATCTCAATACAAAATTTCATCTAAATCGGTTAGGGGTTTAAGCGTGAAGAGGTAACAGACAAACAGACAGTCACACAGCCACACTTTCGCATTTTCAAAAATGTATACATACATGTGTTTTTTTAAATAATAATGTCATATTTAGGACTTCATAATGAGGTACAAACGCCAACACAGTTAACTGACCATCCTGTATTTATATAGAACCTTTTAACAATGCACATAAAGTGCACGGATGGTCAGTTAGCTGTGTTGTCGATAGTAGAATATATTAATTAAAAGGTGTTTCTAACCAGCCATTTTTTCAATTCAATTCAAGGCATACAAAATTAAAATAGAATTATCAAATACCTAGAAAGTAAATATATATGTATTCATTGCATATTCTCTGCTCCTGCGGAACACTCATGCACAAAAGAAGTATCTACCTAGGGCGGCACGTAGTGCACCCAGAAGAGGTACAACATATCACCGCCCAAAGAATCTGGAACTTCCTAGAGGCAACGGGTCTAAACGGTGAAATATAAACAAAGGGCTGCCACAATAGGTCACCTGCTGGTCGAAGCGGCATATAAAAAGGCCCACAATAACACACAATAATAATAATAATATTCATTGTAATAAATCGTAATTTCAAATTGTATAAATACGTTAAAAGTAGAATATGTCGTGATTATTTGGTAAATAAGTAAAAAACAAAATAAAAAATAAAAGCATTCATTCCTATGTCTAATTATTATCATGCATGTCAACTAAATACTCTTTTATCGAACAGTACGCTTTTTTTGTCAAATAACTGTACAGCTCTGTTTTGAATTTAATTACATCCTCTGTATGTCGTACGTATGATTTTTGGCAAATTAATATAAATTCTGGGTGCCATACCAAATACACTTTTCCCGAGTAAACTACGGAATTGGTTAACATTTGTTTTGTACATACACAATTTTGTATGTACTACTTCAAAAATATATAGGCACGGAAATGTCAGTATGTGAAACTTTATAAACAGTGGTTTACATGAGTCTGTTGGTTGAATACCAGAAACAGCTCTATGACTATAGATAGAATTTCACTTATTTTGGTATAAGAACAAGTCAGAGCGAAATTATAGACCCGAATCCTATTCTGTCTTTCTTTTTTTTATACTATTCGGACTTTAGGTATGAATCGAAATTACGGGAACCAATCTTCAAACACCTGTGACCAAATTGCAGACCTTATTTCATTTCTATAAGGTTAGAAATGCTTTCGAAAAAGCTACGGTAGCCTAGTGGTTCAGACATGTGGCTGTCAAGCGGCGGCCGTGGGTTCGAATCCCGGCTCGTACCAATGAGTTTTTCGGAACGTTTCGGTGAAGGAAAATGTCGTGAGGAAACCGGTCTAATCCCAAAAAGGTCTAGTCTTCCCTCTGAGTTGGAAGGTCAACGTAAAACTAGTGCCTATGCCAAATCTTGGGATAAGATGTCAAAAGCGGGTCCGGGCTCCTTTAGGGCACAACCGGGAATAACGCTAGGAGGATGGTGAAGGTTTAGAAATGCTTTAATGTCTTCCTAGGCTTCTTCTTTCTCAGTTTACCAGGAAGTTAAGATACCTTACGTACTACGACAGAAGGTTCAAATTTCTATGGTTACATAGCTGGTCAACTCAGTCTAAAGACAATACTGGCATTGAATCGGAATGCAATAATCCCAATTGTTTCGGCCATTGAGAGGTCGGGCCGCGCACGACAATCGTAATCAGTATGTCTCTTATAATTGGTGGACCCTGAACTGTGAACTTGTAAAGGGTTAGGCGGTTCACGAAAAAAATGTATCCACAACGACGTTGTCAATTCGATGTTTCCAGAAAGTATATGACAGATGTAGCGTGGCCCATATTTCAGCAGTGTTACAATTGTCGACCTACATTTCCGGGTCGATGAGTCCAACCTTTTCTGATCGACTCAGCAATGCAGGTAACATCGAATTGTAAACGTCATTCACGTTGTACATATGTTAATTATGTACCTACGTAAATAATTTAAGACGTTGGGGCCGTTAACAAACCTAAAAGTCTTTGGTAGATGTCGCTACACGCCTCCCTAAGGCGTTGTAAGAAGGAACTGATTGAAAGATTTAGTGGCCGAGACAGATTGTTCCGATAGCTCAGTTGATTAGTAGCGACGGCCGGACCATTTATATGCCTGTGGTCGCCGGTACGAATCCTACTCAGAGCAATTTTTCCTTTAATTTGAAATGTATCGATATCAGCGTTACTGTTTAATACAAAATTAATTAAGGGTTGTAGTATTCTGAGTACTTAGTATAATTTTAATAACAAACATTAAATTATAACTTTGTCAACCACAATTTTGAAAGCAACTACGCCTTAACAACTTTATGAATGAGCAACATAAGGACATATATAAGCTCGTAGCATGATGTGTGCACCATTCACACTCCGACAGCTATGTTATATTGTTCACTTGATGGGAAATCCATTAATTACTTCTCATCTTAGAACCAGAACGCCCTAACCTACATATAGTTTACATGGAATTACCCCCTATGGCTATGACTTTATGAACTATTATGGCGTGATCATATTGGTTCCTTTGTTTAATCCACCCTATTCACTGAACATTTTGTACTCGACTGCGTTCTATAGTTTGACACCTACGTTAGTGCCAACTATGCGTGATTGAAGATCAACCTTATACTGGTCATGTTGTGTGATGCGGTCTGAAATCACTGGCGATTAAAGTACTTATGCTTATAACAATTAGCGACAGAATTGCGTGTGAATATAGCGGTTTTGGGAACAGAATTGCCTTATTGATGAAGGAAATGTTTGGGTTTTAAGCTGTTGTGGAATTAAGAAGTGGCCGTGGCGGATTTATTTTGTTAGTGCATCCATAATTCTTCGCCTACAGCGCTTACTTGCTCCCACAAAGCTTTGCAATAGAACAAAATTTACGAGAATTGGTGAAAGGTAACGTAAAGCGAAAATCCATATCCATACTAATATTATAAATGCGAAAGTGTGTCTGTCTGTCTGTTACCTATTCACTCTGATCCGATTTAGTAAATCGGTTCAGCGTGAAGAGGTAACAGACAGCCAGACAGACTTTCGCATTTGTTAGTTTTTATCCCGGAAATCAAGTCCTAAGGGGGTGAAATGGGGGGTGAAACATTGAATGGAGCTACGATATAAACGACTTCCACGCGGACGGAGCCGTGGGCAGTAGTAGCTAATAATGGTTAAAAAGTAGCAATTGCCGCCCGCTATGCACAATACCGGTTCCTGGCCAGGGGATGAAAGTATTCGTACTCCCCATAGGCGGTAATAAGGAAAAACTCAGATCGTATTAAAACTTTGATTTTAAGGCAATGGGGGAAAATCCACCAATGTATGTTGTAATCAGGTAACATTTTTTCTAAGAAACACGTACATTAGAATTATTATTTTGGGGGCAGTCTTAAACAAATCGACCTAGTCCCAAACTAAGCAAAGCTTGTACTATGGGTACTAGACGACGTTATACATACTTGTATATATAAGTAAATACTTAAATACATAAGAAAACATCCATGACTCAGGAACAAATGTTCGTGCTCATCACACAAATAAATGCCCTTGCCGGGATTCGAACCCAGGACCTCCGGCTTCGTAGGCAGGGTCACTACCAGCTAGGCTACAAAAGCCGTAGAATAGAATAGAATTAACTTACGTAATTACATAATTTAACTTATGTTAAAGCCCTACGCCGAAGCCCGGGGGTTTTTCATGACTTGAGTTTGCAATATTCGTACGCCCGTGTTATACACAATTTTTTTCATCACATTTGCGAGGAAACAAATGCATTTTAGATGAAATTAATACAAATCGTAATAAAAACTGCGACATGTCAGTTGTCCATTTTGTTGAATTTGACGTGAGGCGCGTATGGCAAAGACCCTTCGGTATACAGCCACGATTTAAAAACACTCAAAAACATTTTACATAGACACTAACCCCCTTATTCATAAAATTTAAAATGCCTGCTAAATAAAATGTGCTCTGTCCCTTTCTTACGAACACAAATGTCAATGTGACAGATAAGGACAAAAGAATTTCTACGCCATTTTAGTTAAAACAGGCTTATAGGACGTTTATGAATACGGCTGTTAATAACTACATATTAAATCTGTAAATAATTCTGTTAAAGATGTTTTAGTAGTGTTTTTAAGTTTAAATTTATTTATAAATACGTTCTCAGACATCGTATTTGATATAAAACCTCTTTGCTTTGTAACTGCCGTATGAGTGACAGATACAATTTAAGAAAAAAACCATTACGCCCGTGGGTGTAACATAGGCTCTTACAGCTCTGTATGTCTGCGCATTATGAAGCCCGTTTCGACCAAACGCGATGAAAACATATATAACGTATTTAGGTATAACGGACGAGCGCGCGGCGTGCGCACGCCAGGGCTGTTATTCGCTAAGCGTTAAAGCGGCTCACCCCGCCGGTCGCCCGTCACGAAACTAGACCTCTACCTACGCTTGGTTACTACGCATTGCGGTGTCAAGATATATTTGTGGTTGAGCGTTGATGGAATAGGGGGGCTGGCTTCGCCTCCCGCACGACGCGCGCTATACCGTCCGCGCGCAAGCATGCTGCAACGGGGTGCTAATTATTACTACTAATTACTTCTCAATTAAACAATAAGATAGTTTCTAGTTAATAAACTACTTATGTCTAACGGGTCAGAATAAGAAAAAGAAGAGAAGAAGAAGAGTAAAGAAGTAGTTAGGGAATTGTGTATCGTGAATTCTTGTGAGATGATGGATAGACGTAATTCTTCTGTCATATATTAATATGCAGTGTATATATCATTTGTAATTCACAGTGACTTAGTTTTAACTGTAATGCTGTGTAATTATTTGAAATAAATAAATAAATAGTTGATTGACCATTTTGTAAATTAAACAGACCTTTTATTTACTAGTGGTTCTGTGAGCTGTAGAACTTTAATTTCGAAATAGTCAGTCGACAAAATACCTATACCTAGGTATAACCTGCTCACAAATTTTCACGAGAATCGGTTGAGAAATGCGTCCAGTAGAGGAGAACAGCGAGACAGCAGGACACCTAACAAACGATTTTCGGCCCAAGCTGGAAGCATAGAACTTCGTTCGCTTCGCTCGCTCGTTCTAAAACATGATTTTTTACCACGCCCTTATATTTATTTAAGATTGATATATAGATATTTAAGATAAGCAAAATATCTGGTCCAGTAACGTATCCGAAGCTGATAATTATCACTGGAATAAGACTCAAAATCGTAGCATATTTTTGAAGAGATGGCCGTGCAATATATATCGGTCTAAACTAAACTTACATAACCTAAGTAGATGGAGCATCAGGTCACAGTAGATACATACCAGTTCAAAGCAGTAAAACAAGTCCGTACACAGGATGTGACAAACACACACACACACACACACACACACACACACACACACACACACACACACACACACACACACACACACACACACACACACACACACACACACACACACACACACACACACACACACACACACACACACACACACACACACACACACACACACACACACACACACACACACATCGTGTTCGGTGTTAATATAAATAGCGCACAGGTCTAAAAAGGTCTTAAGTGGCTGTGGATTCACTCACCTTTCCTTCGGCTTTCCTGTGTATGACAGCCCAGCCCCCCTATTCTGTAACTTGTTTTAAGCTCATCTCAACGGTCACCCACCAATATATCTTGCCACCACGATGCGTAGTATCTAACTAAGTCAGCGCACTGGACGGAGTGTCAAAGTAAAAAAATATTACTAACATATATGGATGTACCCTTTGTACTCGGAAATAAACATTATTTATTTATTTATACCTGCATGGAGAGCCAACAGCGTGAAATATTACTATACACAACAATAGAATTACATTACAGAGCTATAACCACGAACTTCGAAAATCGAACTTCGGGTATCTCCATCTCTATCGCACTTACATTACTCGAGTGACAGGGATGCATGTATACGAATTTCGAGTTTCGATTTTCGTGGTAGCGCCGCAGGTTCTCACTTATAAAACTTATCTTACAAGAACAAAATTAGCCCAATTAAATTACGCACACAAGTAGGTACCTACCGCATAAGGATATGCTGTACAAGACATTATTATTATTATCATCTACAGCACATCTATCATGCGACGGCCGCGACATACTTTCGATTTTTCTCGCACTCTATATCTTGTTTTAACTGTTCTAATAAGAAAGAGAAGGATAGTACGAGAAAAATCGAGAGAGCTCGCGCGCCGTCGCGTGATAGCCGTGTAGGGCAGAGTACTATGAATAGATAGAGAGTGCAGGGCAAACCAACTCAGTATATTACATTCTTTATTATTTTATGAACCAAACCCTGCCAGCACGTCTAGCACACGACGGCTGCGACATACTCTCGATTTTTATCGCTCTATACCTCTTCTTCTAAGTGTTCTAATAAGAGAGAGACGGATAGTGCGAGAAAAATCGAGAGAGCTCGCGTGCCGTCGTGTGCTAGCCGTGCTGAACCTGAACTCACAGACCAATTGATCTGTGCCTGAACTGAACCTGACAGCTGTCAGTTGATGACATTGACAGCTTGTTCCAGTCACTTGAGCAGTGGAGTTATATACAGCAAAATATTCACGACATTCACTTGCCTCAATGGGGCGTGTAAAAACTATGCTTAAATCGTTTACAGAAACGTCACTTTCAATTATAGCCGTGCTGTGCTCTGGTTAAGGTACTGCTTTAGCTAATGTAGTGTGCTAGAAGCATCAGGTGGCATGTGAACCGCGTGACTGGTCCCCCGCTGGGGAGCACTTATGAAACGCTTAGCATTTGCTGTAGCAAGTGCTCTGTTATGGCCAGTACGGATACATACAGGTGCAGTGACTGCTTTTCAACAATAAATAAGAATAAGAATATTTTATGTGTGATGATGATGCTGTCATAACCGATTTCGGCCACAGCGACTGTGTGATCTGGACTTGATATCATCGATTAGCAATATGACTTGAGTGTTGCTGTTCTACTCTCTGGTGCGCTCTCATGTGGGTTGCATATCCTATCTTTTTTGCAAAGGTATGAGCGCAAATTGGACAGGTTAATACCCCGCCCACGAAGTTGTACTGGATGGTTGCCGGTAGGCGAGCCTTCAGCTTTTTATCGAGCTCGTTACGACGCTCAATTTCGAAGGCATTTACTTGTTGATGGATTAGACGTCGCCATTCGGGCCGCCGTGCTGCCTTCTCTTCCCACTCAGAGAGCTCTAACTTGCATTTTTTCATGTGTCTTTTCAGAACATCCTTATAGCGAAGGTATTAGCCACCACTTTTACGCTTACCATTTTGGAGTTCTGAAAAAAAAAAGCTTCGCCACTGTCGTCCGACATTCGCGACACGTGCACCTCAGCTGCCGCCTCATAAGATACACCTACCACTTCACGCACTAAGTCGTCGAATATATTCCCTCACTCTCAACACAACGCATCCTCGGGAGCTCTGGCGACCTTGCTCACCTCCAGGAACACAACACTACTACGCAAGTAGGCAGTAGTGTTATTATGGCTGTGGTCTTCTGCAAGGCGGAGGTACTTCCCCAGTTGGGCTGCTCCACGCCCACTGCCGTTCCCAGCTCGAGTGGCTTCCTAATCGTCTTCGTCGTGACTCATATCCTCGCCCTTCTATCATCATCACAAAAAAAAAAGTTAGATATAAGTAACACAGTACCTGAAAACTAAATTTTTACTTATTTTACATACATTCACGATTTATTATAGAACAATAATTATTAAAATTGCTAGCTTTTAGATTAGTAATAAATTGAATGCTATTAATTATTTATGGCCAATGTTATAATTTTATAAATTGAATGTTTTATGTATATTTTACTTGGAATAAATGGCTTATAATAATAATAATAGTTTAATCCAGGCTATAAACTATCTTTGCGCAAAATTTCATCCAAATCGGTTGAGCCGTTTTAGCGTGATTGAGTAACAATCATCCCTACGTAATATTAGTACGATTATTGAAACATAATATTGCGATAAAATACACGGCAGAGGCACGGGATGGATATAGGATTAGTCCATTTCTAGGTTAAGCAAAATACTATATGGATAATTATCCGATATGAAGAGCTTATTATTATTATATACCGGTAATTATATTTAAAAAATCGGATGAGTACGAGAGTTATTTATATGGCAAATACATAATTTCGTAATCAAAATGTATAAATGTATATATATATATATATATACATACATTTATACATTTTGATTACGAAATTATGTATTTGAAATTATGTATTTATATATATATATATATATATATATACCTATTATATTCTAATCAATATATCCTGTTTGCTAGCTAGCTTTTATCATGTTTCGAGGTGTGCGATAAAGAGTATTTGTATTGTATAAACATTATTTGTACTGCATTTTAAATGTATATTAGTAGGTATAGCTAACAGCTATTGCCTTCGACATTTGCACGCCTCAGGACATTTGTATCCCTTTTATGTGTAAAAAATGGGTGTACATAAAAGGTCTTATAACTTAGTTTGGCGTCTCCATTTTCAGACTAAGGCACATACAAATCTATAATACTGGATACTACCGAGCTACCTTAAGATACAACCAGCTGCCCGCGGCTTCGCCTGTAGAGCAAAGAACGCAGGCAAACCCGCGGGATAGGAGGTATCTTATGACCATCCTGAAAGTCCATTCTACACACAGGTGAAGGAATTTTTGAAATCGAAAAGTGGTTCCTAATTATTACCCATTACATCACAGACATTAAGACATCCGCTTCAGCCTAGTTGGTAGTGACCCTGCCTACGAAGCAAGAGGGCATGGGTTCGAATCCCGGTAAGGGCATTTACTTGTGTGATGAGCACGAATATTTGTTTCTGAGTCATGGATGTTTTCTATGTATTTAAGTATTTATTTATCTATATAAGTATGTATATCGTCAGCTAGTACCCATAGCAGAAGCATTGCTTAGTTTGGGACAAGGTCGATTTGTGTAAGATTGTTCCATAACCCTTTACAACCGAGAAATTGTGATTTGCCAAGTCAAAAATGAACTTTTATCAAACATGCAATGAAATATTGACGTTGTGTTCTTCATATTGGGCTTCGAAGTGTCACGTTTCGGGCGCAGCGAGACGAGAGATCCGTAATGGCATTTCATACAAAATTGGAGGCCTAGGCCGGCAAGATGGTCTTTTTTAATTTCCATTCCACTATTTGTGGCACAGGATCCCGGCGTTCAGCCATGAAAATTAAAGTTTGATTTCTTGGAGTTTTTTATTTATTTCATTGCATGTTTGAGAAAACCACTATTTCCATACCTTGGCGTGAAAAGGGGTTGCCGGCCTCTATAGTAATTTACTATTAATGTCAATTCTCAAAAAAAAAAACACTAATAAAACAGCACGATTGTATCGAGTCGGGTGTAAATGGCTAATATTTATTTACATTGTTTATAAAACTAGTCTAGATATAGAGGTATAGATTAGTTAGATTACCTATGACCCCAATATAAAAGTAACAACACAGTGTGATGTGTTGCGCTTTGCCTGTTTGTAAAGATCTCTCTTTGTTTCCTTTTACGAAAGTTAACAATGGAGATGGATATTAAGATATTAGTTTGTATTACAGCATTCACCTCACTAAAGTTCTTAATGTCAGACAATTATATTTCACTTTTATATTAAGTTGATTTCCGCGCACTAAGTTCGTTCAGCGCAAGAATCAGAAAGAAACATGTTTTACTTAATCTAATACTATTTTCACGCAATTTTACTCTGTTTTTTGCAGAAAAAAAGTTACGTGATATTTGCCGAAACCGAGAGGGGTCTCCCCAATGTACGATTAGATAAGATTCGGCTCCACCCCCTCCCCTTCTTGAAATCAGGTAATAAATGTACGCCTAACCAGGTCATCAGTACCCCCTGTCGCCGGTCTACACACTTTGGGGGAGGCCTGCGTCCAGTAGTGGACGTCTTTCGGCTGATATGATGATACCGACAAGCGAGGAAACCTGCACAGTTATCACATGACAGCGCACGAGGTGTGTCGCAGCGAGATAGACTCCGTCTCTTTTTAATTAGAACACTTAGAAAGACACGGATCGGATAGTATATCTCGCCGCGACACGGCTCACGTGCCGTCTTGTGTTCACCGTGCTGTGCGAGATCAGTAAGCTCACGTTAAAGTACAGTAGTTTCCGACCTAGATATGGCGATTCCTATTGTGTATACAAAGTAACATGTTATTCTAGCATATCGTTTAAAAATAGGAACCAAACTACGTTTGTATGGAGAGTCGGGGGTTCCGGCGACCCATTCTGTGCAGTTTTGCATCACATATATATCTCCATATCATCTAAATTTTAGACGTGAATGCATTTCGTTTCACAACTTTCAAATTGAATGTTAATCGAACTCACGATGCATTTAATTGATTTACATTTAATCCAAAAGCTATCGTAGGCGTCAATATTAATATTTCTTCATTCTTAATAACTCTATCTTAATTGAGTCACTGATATTGTAAAATAATATTGAAGTTTTTGTTTGCCGTGGTAAAACAATTAACATTGTATTAACGATTGATTGATTCATTTAATGGAGCTACCTACACAAATATGTAATACTTATAAATAAGAGTCATATAAGTTATCTATACAGTAGTTTTTTTTTATTTAACTTATTTCACAAATTCAACTCCTACAAGGTTGAAATTGTTGCCGTTGTTGAAATTGTTGCAATTGAAGTAGTTAACATTCTTGAAACAGCTAAATTGAAAGATAAGAAATGAAACCAATTGCATTCATTCTCATAAATAATCTTTATTCCTTAGCCATATAACAAAATTCGTCTAATAATTGTATCCATCCCTAGCGTTGAAGCTGGGTCGAGAACTGCGGCCACCAAAACCATTCCTTTGGGACTGGACGGGAGGAAGGTAGGCCTTGGTGGCGCCATTGAAGCCCCCTGAGGAACCCGACCTAAAGGCGGCGTTGGTGACGACTGAGTCTTCGTCGTTGCCATCGTAGTCGCGGTTCAGGTTGTTGTTGAAGTTGTTGCCATTGTTGTAGTTGTTGCCGTTGATGGTATTACCATTGTTGAAGTTTCCGTTGTTCTGGTTGTTGTCGTCGCCGTATTTGCCTTCGCTGTAAGAGCCTGCAATAGAAAGTTGGTATAAGATGAACAAAATCCCAGAAAGTTTATATTATATGGTGAGAAAAATGATGATTTAGCAACGGTAATGCAATATCAAACGTATATTTGTACAACATGAAGTAAACAATCATAATAATATTGATTGAATGATATGCATCCATAATTTTAAATACAGTGTAGTCACTGATTTGTGTCAGCACCTGTGACCAGTATCACAAAGCTACAAGTGCTACAACTCACGATTTTACAAGTCCGACCTTACATATTGGTCAAGCGCCTCTTTGCTGCCTGTCTAAATTGGTAGACTTGTAACTTGTAGCTTTGTGAAACAGCTGTTAGTCAAGTTATGATCAATTGATCACAATCTTACCATCATCGTAGATGCCAGCAGCCTCGTCAGCAGCGTTCTGTTCCAGAGCCTTCAGGATCTCTTCTGGTACCGGGGGAGGCGTGGGAAGGTGGTCCCCGACGGGCACGAATCCGTTCTGGTCAGCCGTGTACCTGTCAAATTTGCATCATAGAAGACACTTTTCTAGGGCGACCTTATTATTCATAGAATCACGGAAAAGTAAATTCACGAGAGAGAAATAATATTATCAGTATGTTTCTTTTAAAGATGCGGTTTGTTTCGGATGTGCGACGTGTATTGTGAACAAAGTACATCATGAGTGCCTTTTCTTGATAGTAAATATTTCGACTATAGTGGTGTTGCAGTAAGTACTTCTGTTAGAAACTGCATTAAAAAGACACAAAGAATTATGAAGTTACTTTACCTAACAGTGTAAACCTGGCCGTCATCACCAGTGTAAGAATAGCTCCCCTGTGCCTCAACTCCGTTAGTAGCCACTCCACTTTCCTCAGCATAAATACCGTTCTCAGTCTCATAAGCGTAAGAATAAGTCTCTCCATCATTCTGGGAATCCTGGCGAAGGATGGCAGCATTCCTTTCGAAAGCAGCCTGAGGTCTCTCCGGGCGATCGAAACCGTTTCCATTGAAGTTGCCGTTGTCGAAACCATTTCCGTTCTGGTTGAATCCGTTTCCGTTCTGGCTGAAACCGTCACCGTTCTGGCTGAAACCGTTTCCGTTCTGGCTGAAACCGTCTCCGTTCTGGCGGAAACCGTTTCCGTTCTGGCTGAAACCGTTTCCGTTCTGGTTAAAGCTGTTGTCGGCTGGGGACCCGTTGTTCTGTCCGTTGCCACGGGCGAGGCTGTTGGATTCAGGGGCTTGAAGGAAGTTGGAGCCGCTTGAAGACTGCGCGTTGGGAGGGAGGTAAGTCCTGTCTAGCTTGGCACAGCTAGACCAGGCCACCACGGAGAGAAGGATGATCTGGAAGAGAAAGAATTTCATAATTAATTCCTGATGTATGAATGAATGTGTACTTAAATTTAGGAAGTGCGGTTCAAACAAGTTTTCTTATTCAAATCAGTTGTTAATGATCATTGAATTATTATGAGTCATGTATCACTCACGTAATACCCCCGTTTACTGTTTTTTTTTTTAAGTAGTTGTCGTTGGGTTAGTGTTGGACTATTTTTAATGTATTTGACAATATGTAAACAATTAAAAATATACATAATGCAATACGCATTTCTTTATGCATAAACGAATGGCTAAATTAATATAAATGTGTAGGTAATTTTAGAAAAATCTCCGTCATCAACAACTCAATTATCAAAGAATGCACCACGTTACAACGCTTTTCATTCCATCACTGTCGTTATAAACCAAAATTGAATTCACTCTTTTTGCTTCAACCCAACAAAAAACAACGCACCAATTTCATTTTTTTGTTGAAGCTAGAGAAGCTACCACTCTGTTGAGATCCGTAGATGTTGTGATAGCAATTAAAACATTGTACTATATTTATACCTGATCGATCTACTTAGAAATTGAAGATGGTCCGAACGGTCGTGGTTCGCTATTGCTTAATCATGTAATACGCAAAGATGGACTGTAATTGTTGTGGATGTGTTTATGCAAGACGTCTGAAATAAGACTTTTATTTGGACGATATGATATAGCAAACAAATATACTTAACGGAAAAATAAACCATTATCATCTGAAGCCCAGAATAGAGGCTGTACCGGCAATACAGAGGACACAAAATTCGAGTCTTGTCCTGGGCATCAGACGATGTTAGTTTATTTTTCCATTATTTTTGTTCTAGGTGTCAAAGCTAACCCCGGGCTCCTTTAGGGGCACTAACGGGAATAAAGCTAGGAGAATGATGATTTGTTCTCTGTATCATATTGTTTTAAATTGGATCGTGGTAATTTCGACTATAAATTGGCACGAATAAAAAAATATTTTATAAAATAATTTGTTTCGTTAAGAGGTACTTTTGTTTGGTTTGACATATGAAATTTCTTTCAATGTTTCAATGACTACAATAGAACCTCAAACGTCTGCTAATATAAATGAGCTATAGTATTTGTAAGTCAATAACACACTCAGTCTATATTAATGGGCTAACAAATATAATGTTACAGATGACAGGCAGATAAATCATTCAACCTCTGATTTAAAAGCTTTTTTGTAACAACATTTTTTAAGACAGCTTTTTAACATTAGTTAAAAAAGCTGGGAAAACACCTTTTTTTTCATTTAAATTGCTGTTAATACTAAACTTCAATTTGCCATGTGTAAACCATTGCTATTCTAAACTATCCTGAACGTGATTGATATCATTTATTAATACAATGTAATTTATCCAAAAAAAATGTCGTATTTGTTGGTTTTGTGTTACTCAATGTTTAATGTCTCGACTTAGTTTCAGTTTTTTTGTTTTAATTTTAGCGTCTTCTACTTATTATATATTACATCTTACGCTTATGAAAAAGCAACCTGTTACAATTTTTGTTACCTCTTATGTTGTCTTAATGTTTTAAACCCCACACAGTTAAGAATTACAGTCCAGATCTATTTATTGTGTTTTCTTCAAATGTCTCATAATGTCTGTAACTTGTTTTTGTGAGCCTTACGAGTATAATAAATAAATAAATGTGTATTTCTGCCCGCTCTTGGTTTATTTTCGCATAACATTGATTTTTGGCACACCCACGTCCAACGCTCCACTAAGCTAAAGCACGAGCATTCAATGCTTTTGCTTCCACATATCGATACCGGCCTTGTGCGTTAAACCTTATGACCTCTCGTATGTAAATCAGAGTAGGTGTTCTAAATTGTAACGTGTGCAATCAAGGCAATTAGAGCAGTGGTCTAGAATATATAGGTCACTAATTATGGACTATTAGATTTTATGGATGGTAATTGAGTCGTTTTGAACAGGATCTGAATTAAATTAGGAATGCTAGTGACGTTTTTGTAAGCTCTGATTCCATTTATTCCATGTCTCATGCCAGTAGGAAAAACAGCATATAAAGCGCCCAAAAATAAGATGCGCATACGCCTATACAAATGCAATTTCAAGAGTCCACATACTCGTACTCTCTCCGGCTAAGATGAAAGCTAAAATGGTGTCTTACTGTCTAGTAAGTAATTAGTATAGTATTGAAGTAAAGTAAGTATCCGGCAGGGTACTCTACCCTGCCGGATACTTACTTTACTTCAATTTAACTAAGATGGTGTCTACCATCTTAGTTAAATTGAAGTAAAGTAAGTATATAGATAGGTAATTATTACCCTTAGTAGTGTCAAATTGTTATGGTTATTGCTCGACAACCGCTTTAGCCTAGTTGGTAGTGACCTTGAGTTCGAATCCCGGTCCCCGAACAGCATTTAATTGTGTGATGAGCACAAATATTTGTTCCTGAGCCATGGATGTTTTCTATGTATTTAAGTATTTATTTATCTATAAAAGTATGCACATATATCGTCGTCTAGTACCCATAGTACAAGCTTCGCTTAGTTTTAGTTTGGGTGGTGTAAGATTGTTTAATTTTTTAGTGTTCCGTACCAAAATTGGTCCAACGGAACACTTATGCGATCACTCGGAGGCTGTCCGTCTGTCACAGCCAGTTTTCTCGAAGAACGTTTGACATAGGAAGCTGAAATTTGGTAAAGATATAGAAATTTATGTCCTAATTACATAAATAAAGTACAAAAGGTGTAAACCCCAATAAAGGGGGCAGTTTGAGGGGTAATAAGGGGTTTCGCAATATTTTTTTTTGAGAATCAAGAAGTGTAGGTTCATGAAACACACACAGTCACACAGGTATTGTATTGTGTTATATTATTCAATATTTTATTTAAAATTTAATGCACAAATATAAAAATAAAAGTAAAATTGGCGCACTTATGCCTTCAAACATTCTCTACCAGTCAACCATTGGCCTAAACAAAAACTTTAGTGGTGTGTTTTGTGTTATTCCTATTTCAATAAAATTTCTTGTGATCGCTTAGTAATGCTTTGTGAGAACCTGAAAAAATATAAAAAATCATAGATCGTTGTTGACGGCAATGTCCTTAACATTTTCATTGTAAGGACTCGCTAGGTGGTCACTCTGTTTGTAGGTGCTTACATAACGGGAAAGACTCAAGCAACATAATGGCGCATAATTTGTACTCTTACTTTTCCTGAGCATTTTCCAAGCCCCAAACCATCTACGTATCCTTTTCCTTTTTCTATACTAAAGAAAGAGATGCCAGACAAATCCTTTGACAGATACGGTAAAGTGATTGACCTCCCAAGTAGCAATCAAATGTCTTAAAAAGGGATTGAAGATATAATTAGACTAATTATTACTGTTGTCTTGGCTAAAACCAATATCTCCCTGAAGATATCTTGAAGATATCCCGCAAGACTCAGTTAGGACAAAGTGGGCACAGTATTTAAGAAAATTTCAAGAAAGAGTTAATACTACTGTTTAGACGAACTTAAACCCTACTTAAGAATGGGGGTTTTACAGATCTCTAAACTTCGATTTGAAGATATCTTGAAGGTTGACTTAAGGCCAAGAAATAAACTTAAAGATATCTACAATACTTAATTAAAATTATTAACACTGAGTTGCATAAATTCGATCACCTCTTAAGTCTCCTTAACAAAGAAAATTTTAAAACTTTTTTTACTCTAGGAATTGTATTTTAGAAAACATGGCGAACTCTTTTACTAACAAGAGAATTCATTGAAGGTTTATCAAAATGGCGATTAATTAACTATTTATTACGTTTAGAAAAGACCGTTTAATGTCCCTATAGGTATTTAAAAACTATAACGCATGATTGTTTATCGTGTTAAATTGAACGAAAGTACTATTAAACAGACGGGCTTACCAAATACTCGAAAAAGAGCAATAAAAATTTGGAATATTATGTTTCTAAATGAAAAATTTGCTTACATACTGCGCAGAATACTCCTTTTCTGTAAATGTTTGAGATATAAATGCAATTATCATTGCTATTCCAAAGATCTAATAAAAACGTAATTTATTTTTTATGAATTAGTGTCGGAATTTTTAATTTTTAATTTATTTATTAAAAGTAAAATAGCGTTAAGTCTTATTATTCTTAACGAAGTATGACTTTAGACGATACTGTTTTTGTAAGGTTACTTTAGATAAAGTATAGACAAATTGCATTTGGAGTAGTACCGGTTTAGTGATATTATACTTAACTTATACTAAAAACAGAATTAGTGTAGTTCTACTTAATACTTAATGGCTCTTTATAAAATCTTTAGTTTGATTTAGTGAATGCAAGTTGCCGTCCAATTTACGCTAAATGTTTATGCAAGAATAACCATTCAGTTTATAATACTTATGCAATATTCATTCTGTAGATATATCTTGTCCTGTGTTTATAACAAAACATAAATTCAACCGTGTTCATTCAAAAGTGTTCTAGCATCTTTTGGCACAACACCTGGATCACGCTGGTTTATAATCTGCAATAAGCCGTTGATTGCAGTATGAGGTACGTTATGATCAATAGACCAGTTTTTTAACTGCTCTCTAAAATTAAAATCAATATCAGGTTTCGATTCCGATTCAGTACAATCATCATCGCTGTCCTCCGCTACTTCGATTTCCACATTTTGAGCGTCATCATCTTCTCCTTTATCGTGGTCTCCAGTACTTGGTAATAATGATTTAATTTGTTTATTTATTTGCAACCAAGTACACAAACACATGCAACTTAATGCTAGGTATAAAGTACGGGGACCCGGATAGGGCGCAGCAAAACAGTAATTTTAATTAAAACATTATTGGTCATTTATATTACTAACCAGAGAAAATAAGATACTAATATTTGAGTATAAATAACAATATCGCAGAATAACAGTAATTAACTAAAAAAATCATGAAAGACACATCAATATTGAATAATTCATTAGAAATATAATTCATAATAATTATATATATATACTTACATTTTTTTATTTTTTTTAAGCTTATTACTATATTTATTTTTACAATTTTACATCTGATGAAGGATTTAAATATTCGTTTATACTGTAAAACTACTTTTAATTTAAAAATGTTTTTTTTTTAACTTTTAATGAATTTATTATAATTTTGCTCATCTTTGTTGTAATTCGGTAATTTATTATTAATTCGTACCGACATCGAATATGGCCCATTACTGTGGAGTTTTAATTTTGACGATGATATCAAAGTCTCGTTTGAAGATGTACTTGGTACTGGTAACGAAGTCTCACTCGTCGCACTGCTAACGTTTGAAGGACTTGGTTGCACATTGGACGATATTTTTTTGTATTTTAGAACACGCAGACGAAAACCACCGGATCTTTTAATTTTTTTTATTTCATCCATCTTTAATTGGTTCTAGTTTCTTGAAAAACGTCCCGTTAAACTTATTTTCACTTAAACTTGATTAAAATTTTTTTTAAAGTATAATCAATTTTTACTTTTCGATTCTAAACTGATACTTAAATTATACCATTGAATCTTAAATGAGCCTTCAAATAATCTGAGTTGAGTATAAACACATTTATAAACTTATTTGTAGACATACTTAACACTAAATAGTTTTTAAAATACTTAACTAGGTTTTAGGTCTTCTTGACTTGCTAAAGTAGGGGTAGCTTAAAACTATTTAGTTTTTAAGATAAAAATTACTAAACTGAGTCTTTTTAAATTTAGCTAATTCTGATTTTAGATAAAGTTTAGATATGTAAGATCTAATCACTATTCTTGTTTGCTACTTGGGCTGTCTCAAATTCATATGCGCTTTTCAACGAACACCGTGAAACATGCCTACCTTGCCACCAGGCAAAACTTTGCCCAAGAGAAAATTTTAAACATATCTGGTTATGAACGAATACACAACATATTTATGGCAACCTTACTATTTTTAGTAAATTATATCGGATTTGGTTGGCAAAGTTGAAAATACCTAGGTAACATTACCCATCTGTACTGTGTAAAATTTTTCGTAGTTAAGACCAAGATGTTAAAATGGAACGCCAAGTATGTCTAAAATTTTGAACTGAGTCTTGTCTCAACATCGTAAGAGCTGTTGCGTCAATAGTTCGACATGGTCAATGTTGATGAAAGTCCAGATTACTTTACCTTCGATCAAAATCAATAAAAATTTGGAATAAGTAGATGTTGATTAAAAAATATTTCTCCTCATGAACACATGCGTATGACTACGAAGGATACGTTAAGCAAAAAAAAATCATCCTACCATATAGAATATGAGATATTCGTTTTTTTCCGAAAAAAGCGGGCAAAGTAGGCATGATTCACGGTAATAATTTATATATTAATATGCCGTCCTCTATTAAAAATACCACACACAAAAATTCATTCAATTTTCAATCACAATTCTGTACTTCAATTCAGCACACTCCGTAAAATGTTACTACTCGATATCCAGAATGACTAAACTCCCTTTTGGTACACGCAATTATAGTCCTACCAGCTACACAGTCACGGCCTATAATACCACAAACATCCACGTGCACATTAGTCACTCTGGGTCTTTTAAAACACGCATACTTGACCTACGCCATTGTTTACTAAGAGCGCCATTACGTCGGTTATCAAAGGATGGATCATCTCAAATTGTGCGTGGATAATCGTAATTGGTATCGATTGTTGCGTGCGCGTGCGCTACGGACAGACAGCCACTTCACTTGGTTAATGAATGTGATAGAAAAGGTTTCTGTATTCCAACTGTCTTCCTAATAAAATCGAATAGGTATGGTAGTTTCCTCATGTTAACATTGATAACGTAGTGTTGCTAAATGGTAGTAAACCATAAAATGATTGTAATAAAGTATATTCAAAATTATAATTAAAATCATACCTTGAAGTTTCAGAAAAAATATGCATTTTAATTTATTGTCCAAAAGTAAATTTAAAGCTCCCAATAGAATACTTTTACGCTTTTATAGAAACAAAATTGTACGACAACTAATTATGGACCTAAACGTAGTATTTCAAGAGTCGACGAGTCGTAGTATTTTAATAAAAGGGATTGCAACGAGCCCATATTAAATAGGTATAGGTAGTAGTATTAGAATCAAATGTCTCCATAAGCACTAACCTTTAGCTTTAAGTTTAATTTATTTGTATCGTTTTCTTTTCTTACTAACAACTATGAACTCCGTTCTTCGAAATAAAGATGTTTTATTTATTATTATTATTTCAAGACCTAACAGTAATTTACTTAATTTCCCATACAGCGATTAGTACAAATAGCAAACATTGACGTCATACTTGTATGTCAATTAATATGAATCGTTTCGGCTGCGGCCAGCGAAGAAATTTTGGGTATTTATGTTCTTTAAGTATAGTTGCTCCGATACAAACATTTGCTCTCATACTCCAAAAACGGGTTCCAATGGTATCGTAAGAAAATCTTACAACACAAGATAGATTTAAACTTATACTGACGGGTGGGTAAGTACGGTGTAAATACTTAAATAGAGATATGGGTTTACAGGTTTTTTTCTGAAAGATTCCTACCTATTTGTAGGTATACGAGGAGTTCCTGAAAATTTTCCCGTGCTACGGATTTTTCCCGTGCAGAACGGGAATATCTCTAAGAACGGAAAACCACAAATATATCTATCTCATAGTTAAAGGTTATTTTTGGTAACTAAACATTCGACAGCCCAAAAGGTATGCTTAAAAATTCATATTTACCGTCAGGGATTATAAATGTACTTAGAAACGTAGTCTGATTGTTTAGTATTTTATGAAAATGATTTTTTAGTTGATTAGGTATATACTAATTTATTTTGACAGATGTGTTACTGGCATATTTTGTAATCCTACTGTGAGTAAAGGGTTATGAACCATACACACAGTATGTGTGTGTTTGAGAGAACTTGTGCCCAGCAGCGGAACGTAGGTAAGTACATAGGCTGATAATGACGATGAAGACTTTTTTGAAACAAACAGTTAAAAATCACATATATAAATACTGTAAAATACCTATAGTTTCATACATTTTAACAGTTATAATTTAAAAATATAAAAACAGAATATATGTTTAAAATATGACCAATACTATGTGTCATAAATATGTATATATGTGTATATGATGTATGCTCTTCTGTCGACGCAGTTTCGACCAAATTATTTTAACAAATTAAATGTTGAAATACTTGAACTATAATTACAATACGCTATCATTATAGGTATACAGATTTATTAAAGTCTACTGGCAGATTGTTTAATTCGTAACAACTTGAGTTTAAAGATTTATGTGATAACCATGCGAACCATTTCTTAGCAAGAAATATTTCGTAGTGCATAGATCTGATTAATGGGCTAGTCTGGAATTAATGACTAGCTTGCAAGACTTGCTGGTAGTAGTTATTGAGTGGACCTCCTAGACAGGGATGTTCGGATGTTTGACACTGATAGAAACGGTTTTTTTTTTCAATCTCATACATTCAGGTGAGAATTATTTTTTTTGCCTTTTTCCATGGTGATGATGATCCCGGACTGCTTTTGGCCATTGGGAATCAAAGGTACTAGTCAAATAATATAGACCCGAGTATGCCTAAACTTAAATTAAGTAACAACCGTAAAGAGATGAGTGACGTCACAGCAACTTTGTCAATGGAGATCTGTTTGCCAAAACATTTGACTATACCCTATAAATCGCGACCCATAAAAATAATCTTTTGGGTGGGGTGGTATAGAACCCTCCGTGCGTGAGTTCAATTTTCGCTTAGCGCTTTTTGTAAAGGATAATCTCGAAAATGAGAATACGCATCACTATTATAAAGTTATTTAAGTACATGCGGCTGCACAGTGATTGCGAAGTGAGAAAGTGGGATATTATTTATTACGCTTTTTAATTTTTGTTTTAGGCCGCGCGTCGGCTCAGCTCTTTCAGTAAAAATATGCCTTAATAGTAGGTAGCAATAAAATAATTAAGGGGCTCCTAGCTGCCAATGACCTTCGATCTATAACTGTCGGTTTATTTGTGTTTTTTATGGTTTATCGTATTAACAACAACGAGGTTTACCGAAATAGTATCCCATATTTACTTCAAACCTCACAGTTTTCGGGATATATGGCACCAAACTTTGGCAATTTCAGGCCAAAAAACCAGTTTTATGGACGTAACTTTTGTGAAAATGAGTATAAAATAAAAATCTCTCGTGGGTTGTTAGAGACGTCAATAAGGAACAGTTATATGTAGATTTCATATATAAAAGTGCATGAACAACATAATAATATCGAAAACAGAGCTTTTTTGGACCATGTTTGAATAAATCATAAAAAAATAAATATTAATTATTTTCAAAAAAACTCTCGTGCAAATGTAGATAAAGAACTAAAAAACCGATAGGTGTTTGTTCCATAAATATATCTATAGTTTTGACGGAGGAATATCAATTCAAAACTCGGCAAAACTAGCCAAAAAGCGCGTGGAGCCCCTTAAGTTAATATTAAGGACCATGATGCAGGCGGACCTTTTGGATGGTGTATTCTTTTTATAGTTGTATTTTAGTATGTACGTTAAATTCTTTCCTTGTTAGTTTAATTGAAAATAGTGTTTTTTTTTCATATTATGTTGGTATTTCTTTCATGTAAATATTGTACTTTAATTAAGCCCACATAGGTAGTCTACGAAACATTGTTAATAACAATAATATACACCACAATAGGATAGGGCTAAATTTTAATGGTGGTCTTATCGCTTTAAATCTCTTCCTGAATCTGTGGAGGAACTGTCTAACATAGACTTAATACAATTGGCTTTGTGCGCAGGAACTGAACGATAATTCCTCCTTCCCCGGTCTCCGAGCGTCCAACCGTGGAGAGCGAAGGCATCCTTATGCTGTCAGCTTACCATAATGATATTCGCACGAAGCGATTTGCGTCGTGTTTCCTAAGTAACGGCTAAGGAATGACATTCGATCGGATCGGATCATTCAGTTGGAGAGAGTCTTTTCCCCGGGTGCGTAATGTTTCATATAATGTCATAAAAACTAACATACACTTGATATACATTAAATTGGCATAAAGTTATTTAGTATAATGTAAAGTTTGATATAACGGTTTTTGCTATATTTTGCTTTACGCTAATTATCGCTTGATATAATAGGCAAAATGACATAATTTGCAACTGGGATAATTCTATTTTCGTATAACGCATTTATGACATAAATATGTTTAACATACATATTATTTAAAATAATAGCGCTTTCATATAAAAATGTGTACCAAGAAGTTGACGGAGCCCCGCTTTCGTTTCTGGGACTGAATCTCCTGCCCTCTGCCGTAGAGTATTGTAAGTACTTACATAATATGTAAGAAAAACACACAGTAACAAAAATATCGGTTCTGGCGCTTCGCCGGCCGCTGCCGCGGCACGCTCACTTCGCTCGCTCGGCTCGCGCACTGTATGGTTGCAGTTCTACCTAACACTCCTCCTCGCTTCGCTCGT
The DNA here is from genome assembly GCA_947049275.1 of Epinotia bilunana. Taxonomy (NCBI): domain Eukaryota; kingdom Metazoa; phylum Arthropoda; class Insecta; order Lepidoptera; family Tortricidae; genus Epinotia; species Epinotia bilunana. Next base: position 3,377,016 of record OX346269.1, on the reverse strand, counting down.
CGTCGTACCTACCTGAAACCTGCCGTACGGTTGATTATGCTATGTTGAAAGTGCAAAGGGACTTTTCCGTATCGTGAAAGTGATGTCAGTATAAAATCTTGATTATATTGGATTTTTGTGTTATACTTAATTTCTATGTATCAACCTTAATTATTTAGAACCCCTTAGCACAACAGAGAACGAGAAGTACTTTTTAAAAGATCTCGCTTATTTATTGTATTATACATTATATAATGTTTTTAATGATTTTTTTTATATCTAGTTATTTATTGTAAAAACAACATATCTTCTGAAATTTATAGTATTGACGAATTATGTCAAATAAGTCATTATGATAAACACGTTTTATACCAAGTAAATATAGTAAATGTATTTTATACTAATTGTAATTATAGCCTTAAATCATTTTATCACTTTTTACATTAGATCGTTTGAAAATTATCTGAAACAATATTATACCATCCGTTACATTATAATAAGCAATGGTATATCAAACCAAAATAGATTAAGTGAAATTATATAAAACGTCGTGCACCCGTCCCTTTTCCCCTCCTTGTTGGAAAACGATGATTAGCTTTTCGAGGCTGTAAGCGTCTCGTTATGTGTCCAAAGTACTTGAGCACACGCTGATAACACATTGTCAATACTGTAGGTCAGTAGTTATCATCCTCCTAGCGTTGATCCTGTCTGTCCCTAGAGGGGCCCCGGGGTCCGCCTTGACACCTAATCCCAAGATTTGGCATAGGCTCTTACGAAAGCGACTGCCATCTGACCTTCCAACCCAGAGGGAAAACTAACTTAATGGGATTAGAGCGGTTTCCTGACGATGTTTTTCTTCACCGAAAAGCTAACGGTAAATATTCCGTACGTAAGTTTCGAAAAACTTATTGTTACAAGCCGGGATTCGAACCCACGACCGCCGCTTGACAGCCGCATGCCTGAACCACTAAGCTACCGTAACTTACGTTGTCAATACTGCAGGTAAAGCGAAATAAGCACTGTTATCAATTCGGGACCGCTGTGCTGCAACCTTTCCTTACATTCCGTGCCGCGGGTGAATCACGACGCGACACGCTTCCTAGAACCTTCAGACTAGCACAGTTCGCCTGCGGCCATCCAGGGCCACGATTCCATTAGATAATAGACAGAAAGCGACATCCCTTGGATAACACTTTTGTTTTTGGCTCTGTCATTCTCCATTTCAAAGTAAAGGTGCTGATACAGGAGCATTCAGTTGTCATGAGCATTCTAGCAAATGCTACGTTACAGGTAATAAACAACTCATAAAATAAGCGTTTTAGCGAGCATTCTAGCAAACGTTCTTTCGAGCATTCTACCTTGTGTTCTAGCGTGTATTCTAGCGAACGAAATTCAGAGTAGGGATGTACTATCTGTGACATGCCGGGGAACTCGCATTTTCATCATTTGCATCTTCGAATAGTTACGTGGTTACCGAGCATATGGATTACTTACTTACTTACTACGCTGGCTCGATGACCCAAAGAGAATTTTGGCCTTCCCTATTCTGCGCCACTTCACGCCAATTGGATGTCCCGAGGGCGTTAGGGTTATGGCTCCTCTACATGATGGCCCATCCTGCTGGCCCACTAGGATGGGCCAGCGTGTAGAGAGGGTAGTGGTGTCTGATGGCTTATGGCGCGGCGGGATAGCGATGGGATGGCCGCGGTGTTGGTTTTTCGGCCGCACATCAAAGGGAGTGGGCCAGCTATTGCTGTACGTATCTACACGTGGCCCATTCCGCAGTGCGCGGTCGACCGCGGTTGAGTGTGGACGTTCGCGCTGTGTATATTTTTTTTATCGAAATTGACGTGTACGTGGCCTCAACACGAAACAATAAAGTTTTTGGAATTATATCGGGGAGAAAGCGTAATATGGAACCCCAAACATAAAAAGCGGCTATCGCTTCGACGTCCATCTCGCATTAGATCACAACTGAATGTCGCCATCGTGTAGTGGCATTCAATTCAACCATCGCATGGCCATAGCGCTGGGCCATAGGATGGGCCAGCATGTAGAGGAGCCATTATGTCGGTCACTTTCCTATTACCAAACGCGTGTTCGATAATAAGCGTTTATTTACATTACAATTGTCAACCAGACTACGATGTAAAAAAAATAGATTCGATTTCCACTGATTGACATGTAGTAACTAAATAGTACATACATTTATTTGTTTAAAGATGGTACAAAAACAGCTCAATCTCATAATACGGAATAAGTCCTCATTAGCTTCTCTGTTCTAAACTTCTAATTACATAAACGGAGTAATTTGAAGCACAATCAATATGATTACCAGTATGGCGCATCTTCACACCGACTCTCAATTACAGCAATGTTTAAGAATATAAGTAGTAAATCTTCGACCTAAGACCGGGGTTAACCAAACTGGAATAAGGACTTTATCATCATCAATAATGTAAAATGACATGTAAAGTTATTTATAATTTTATCAATAAATAATCTCAATCTCAATCATCATATTAGGCGAAAGACGTTCACTGCTGAACATAGGCCACCCCCAAAGAGTGTCAAAGTAATCGGTCCTGCACCAACCGCATCCAGCGGATTCCCGCGATCGTGCACGGAATTTGGATTTCGTCTTATGTTAAAAAATTCTAAAATCAACTTTACTTTTGTGCCGGGCAAATTGACACCCGGTAACAAAATGGGACATAATTTTATTCGGTTTGCGAACAGCCTTATTATAGCCGTGCATAAAATACATGTCCACCAATGCCGCAATACTTACACGAAAATGTATTTTTATATGACGTTCGTCTTATGATCCTTAATTTCAGACACGTTCTAAGTAAAAACAGCAGTTTCATCCGAATGTACGTCTTTTTAGTAGTAAGATACCTACTTACTACTTAGAGCTATTGAACTTTAGCATTCATGGATTTGTAGCTGTGCCACTATGCTACTGACGCACGTGATATTTCTTTCTGAAGATTTACAAAGCGCGCGGCTGCCTCATTTGGAGTTATACTACTCTTTTTACTCTGTTCACCCAAGAGGACCACTTAAGTGCGTGTGAAACTTTGATGGCTTGGACACTAATTATATGCTTTTTGTAGGCTACCATTATTTTTGGCTGTTAGTTAAAATGTCAGAAGAGGTATTATGATGCGTAGTGTCAAAATTTACAGTAAAAAAATAATTACGTGTTTTGTAAACCAGGATGTCTCAATTTGCTTTTTCTATTAGAATCCTCAGCACACTCAAGTCGAGTAGCCATACGAAAGTTTGGTTCTCATTTTAAAACGGCATAGGTACCGGAATGACATGATTTTTTTATATACAATGGGATCCGCCATAAATCGGAAAAAGGTTTTAAAAAAAAAAACAGCCTACATACGTCCCACTGCTGGGCATAGGCCTCTCATAGATGAGAAGGAAGGGGCAGTAGGAGTAACGAAGAATAGTTTATTTTGCTATAAATTATAATAGAAAAAAATTAAGCGTTGTTAACGTCATGCTTGTTTACATGATAGGACACGTAAGGTGAATAACTAAGACACTAAATAAAATAATCAATAATGTCATATTTTCTCGAAAAAGGATTAAAAATGTAGTCAAATGGAGAACAACGCAACTTCATATGAAACGTTGACGCTTGTAGATTGTGACGTCACTAATAGATGGGAACGTGCCGTGCCCCGTCGTGTTCGGCGCCGCCGTCGACGCCGGCTGCCGCGCGCGCGGCTCGCTCTGCGGCAGCCTCGCGTATCGTGACGTCACACTGTTTGCGTTTTCTCTCTCTAACAAGCAATATTAAAACGGTTGTAGCTTCGTAATTCTTTGAGATATCCGAATGGGACTTTCGTCACTACTGTCACTAGGCATATTTTTTTGCGCTCTTTCTTTTGGAGTAGGTAATATTATTTTATGCAATCGTTATATAATGTATGCTTTTTCAGTCGAGTACCACGTTTAGGCCACGAAGCTTGCTGAGTGGCCTACTTAAGGTACGAGACTTAAAAAACTAAATATACCGGGTGTAGAATCCAAATGGGTCAGTATGGAGAAGTCGGAAACTATGAGAGATAGCGAGATCTGTTCTTAGGAACCATGATGTCAATTTTAGATTTAATAATAATTACATTCAAACTTTTTTATTAACTCTCATACATAACATAAGTGTTGTGCTTCTTGCGACTTGCAGAATTTATACACATTGATTTTGACCAGGTTCGATTCCCGGTTATCTATGAGAGTTAATAAAAAAGTTTGAATGTATTTATTATTAAATCTAAAATCGACGTCATGGTTCCTAAGAACAGATCTCGCTATCTCTAATAGTTTCCGACTTCTCCATACTCACCCATTTGGATTGTACACCCGGTATAACTATTGTATACAATACTTTTTCTACGAGTCAACTGAACTAATTAAACAAACCTATCTATCTATTGAAAACGAAGTGCAACCAACGGCTTTTTCTTTTTTGTGCGTTGATGTCTATTTACCTTTTGACTTTCTCATGACGGCGTCTTATTGGTCAAATACATTATAGTTCAGTAAAGGCGCCACGTGATTGGTCCATTTCATTTTGGTTGTCTCAACAGTTATGAAATGTTGAGTTGGGAGCTCCATAGTAAAAAGTATGTGATTTAAGTTTGGTGTACGAAGTCTTAATTCAAACACGACAACGACGAGTATAAAATGATAATTTTCGAGTCTACACCCCTATTTTTCAAGTAGTAAGTTATATTTGCTGGCTGCAGGCTCAATTATACTTGAGATTAATTGAGTTGGCCGAATTGCATCAAAGTTGTTCATTCAAAAAGCAACATTACCGTCCAAGGCAGAAGGTTCTAATTCCAATGACAGTTTTATTATAAATCGGCCAAATTGAATAATCTTAAGAATACTTAGAAGCCTTGGCTAGTTGTAAGGAGCTCGCATCCTATGGCTTTTTCGTTCGCTGGTTATTTAGGCATCTGGGTAGCATTTGAGTTACCACGTATGTGTATGATGTGTAAGTGTATTATTTAATCGAACGAGCGAGCGAAGCGAACGAAGTTCTATGCTTCAGCTTGGGACGAAAATCGTTTTTCCGGTGTCTGTCCCGCTGTCTCGCTGTTCTCCTCTACAGGTCGCATTTCTCAACCGATTCTCGTGAAAAATTGTGAGCAGGCTCATTAATTATATAGAATTTTTTGGCGAAATTAAAAAAAAATTGTAGTAAGGCGGGCAGAGTGCTACCGATCATATATAGAGACACTAGTATAATAGTGTCGTTTACAGGAAAAGGGACCTTAAGTTTCAGGTGCAATAAGGTCGCTTTTGCCAGAGAACAACACAATTGTTACAGAACGGAAAGAGTTAATATTGAACATACGATAGAAAAAAAATGATTTCGATAATTGCATCATTTATTCATTTTTTGTATCACACAGTGACAAATACATTAAAACTTACTATGTACAACATTAAACTAAGTACAGAGTAACTTTTTTATAGATTTTCTAATGCCGTGTCTTAATTTAACTTTGATCTATGGTCCTTTGGCTATTAATACTTGTATCCCTCCTCGGGGCTGAAGCTGGGTGGCTGCCGGGGTCCACCGAAGTTCTCCTGCTGGGAAGGTCGCTGAGGTTGCTGGCCTCGAGGTCCTGGGAACTGGGGGGTGGCACCCTGAGGCCCTTGGGCTGCTGGGCGACTGGCACCGGAGAACCCAGTTTGGCTTTGGGAACCAGGGAAGCCACTCTGGCTTTGGGAACCGGGGAAACCAGTCTGGCTTTGGGAACCGGGGAAGCCAGTCTGGCTTTGGGAACCAGGGAAGCCAATCTGGCTTTGAGAACCAGGGAATCCAAGTTGACCCTGAGCACTTGAGCCAGGGAAAGCAGCTTGAGGTCGCGAACCACTAGGACCCTGAGGGCGGGCTTGAGCCTGGTTGCCTGAGTTGAAAGAACTCTGAGGCCGGTTGTAATCGTAGCCATCTTGGTTTTGAGCGTTGCCTCTTGGGCCTTGAGCTTGAGAGCCTCGCTGGGCAGGGAAGCCTTGAGGTTGCTGCTGTTGGTTGGTGGGACGGTTCTGACCAAAGTTGGGACGGCTGGGCTGAGCTCCAGCTCCAAATTGGTTCTGGTTGACCTGGCTAGGACCTTGGCCGGACTGACGAGGTCCTTGGCCGGGCTGACGAGGTCCTTGGCCGGGCTGACGGGGGCCTTGAGAGCCTTGGTTGTACGACTGAGGACCAGAACCGGGCTGGCTTCCAGGTTGACGCTGGTTCGCTTCAGGAGCCAGGTATTGCCTCTGGTTTGAAGCAGGGCCGGAGCTTGGCCGGTTCTGTCCTGGGAAAGGGCTCTGGGTCTGTCCTGGGGCCTTGGAGGGTCCAGAAGGGATGGCGTTAGGACCACTCGGCTGACGACCCTGGTTCTGCGGTCTGGAGTATTCATACCCAGACTGACCCTGACCCTGACCGGCTTGACCTTGGTTGCCGTTGAACGCTGGCTGAGATCCTTGGCTGAAACCTTGGCCTCCTTGTGTGGAACCCTGGTTGAAACCAGCTCCCTGAGGTCCGGAGGGTTGTCCGGCAGATCCGGAGGGTCCGAAGCCGTTCGCTGAGCCTCTGACCTGTCCTTGGCCTTGGCTGAAGGATGGAGCGTTGTACTGCGGAGAGTTATCTTCGTCGGGGTTGTAAGCACCTGGAAATCAAGAAAATTACATAAAATCGCCTGTCGACAACCAAAAGTCACTATCAAAACTGTCACTGCTCTTCAAAACCTCGTATCTGGTACGTAGTCGATATCGAGATAAGACCTTTGATTTAAGTAGGTATTTGTTACTTAGTGAGTTTTGGTTGTCACCTGACGAAATATCGTAAGGTAAACGTTTGAGTGGTCGACGCTGTACTAATATATGGCATTATGGCCACTCTATGTCAAAGTGACATGGCTTAAATTCAAATGAAGAAAAATGCTCTTAGTTCTAATTTAACCCGTATTGCTTTGACATAGAGTGCCCATGCCATATTATACTAGTACACCGTCGAGCACTCGGACGTTTACCTTAATTACATTCTTAAATCTTCAATTTGCCTGAAGTCAGAAAAATTATAAAATAGTTAGGGTCAGGTGGGGTAAGAGGAACTACCGGGAAAGCGAAACAGTAGTTGGTAATACGGTAGTGTAGTTGGTATTATCGACTACTGTTTCGCTTTCCCGGTAGTTCCTCTTACCCCACCTGACCTTACTTTTTCATGGGCGGTAAGACAAGTAAATGTCATAAATGTTAGGGGAGTACAAAGTACTTAATAGTTCAAACATAATCCATGTAAAAAGCCAATTCAATGGGCATCTGCCTTAACCTGCTGTAAAATACTATGTATTTGTACATATGATGAAAGTGAGAATTAAAATAAAGTATTATAATTTCGGTCCTATTTTGCATTTACTACGGATTAACTTATCCAACGTTATGTTCTAATTATTAATCGCTGTATTTCGTTTATTAATGCACGGAGCGGAACATGCAAATACATAAATATACTGAATACCTATATCGGTCGTGACGGTCGTGTTACTATACAATCTTAAAATAATTATTACCTACTTGCAAATGAATAGCATATTTGAACAAAACATTCACTCTCAGTAAAATGCCTTCTACAGACAAAATCAATTCACTTCGCGTACATCGAACAATATTCCAAGTATGATGCCTACTTCATTTCGCAATATTTCTTGTGAAAATTAACATTATACTTTTAGATTCGAGTTCTTATTGATTTCGTTGTCAATAACAATGAATTTAGATTTTATTTTAACTGGCATTTTAACATATTACATTCGGCTTTTATGTGAATAAACTCATTATAAATAATAGCTTCGGTGTATGACAGAACAGTAACGATGCCAAATTACTATGTTACTTTACTGTGATGTTGATGTTGCAAATCACATTTTGTAATAGGATTCGTGACTATACGGCTTGAAAATCTCTGCATTTTACTTTTCATTTAAATGCTACTAATGTTAAGGAAATCACACAAATCGTGACGTAGGTAAAGTCTAGGGTTTTGTTTTAAATGTTGCTTGTTTATCTATAGGTGCTTAAGTTGTTTTATTCGTTATTTATTTACAACTTAAACAATACTTTTTACTGTGTTTAAAACTGCTCTTGATGCATGTTTAATTAATTTTCAGTAAGTTATACTAGGTATCTAATTTCCTAACAGAGTAAAACGTATCGTTTTTTTGAGAATAAACATTTAATAAATAGGTAATTCAAACGTACGTTTTCTTGACTTCGTTATTGCATTAAATATAGACATGTGAGTGTGGCAGAACCTTTCAATAGATCAAATGCACTCCCTGGAATTTTTGAAAGCATCCTTTCCGGAGGATAAAAAACTCCAAAATATCAAAGTTTTAAATTATCGATTTATTCCAAAACGCGAGCTATATCAAAATAATTATAATAAATCAAAATTTATGTCGGTCCCTACGTGTGTCACAAGCCTTTTAACTGTTTAATAACAGTTAAAAGGCTTCTTATTAACAGACTTTATTAACTTTAAATAGATTTGTTGGTGTTGTTGCGATTTATCATTACCTTAATTTGAATATGAAAATATCATATTATTTTAGTAAACTATGGTAACACACAAGCTAACTCTTAGTGTACTGGCCCCCGAGCCGAATTACGAGAACTGTGTAATGAAGTATAATTAAGAATACGCACCTTCCTGAGTGCCCGAGGCAGCAGCCCTCGCGTTCTCTTCAATCGACTTCAGAATCTCATCGGGAATCGGAGGAGGCGTGGGCAGATGGTCACCCTGAGGCAAGTATCCATTCTCGTCAGCGGTGTAAGTGATCTTATAGAACTGTCCGTCGTCACCAGTGTACGAGAATCCACCCTGAGCTTGGACTCCATTGGTGGCCACTCCAGACTCCTCAGCAGAGATACCGTTCGAAGTCTCGAAGTTGTAGGAGAAGGTTTCACCGTCGTTCTGGTTGTCGTATCGCAAGATCTCAGCGTTCCTGTCAGCGGACGCTTGGGGACGCTCTGGCTGCTGGGCGAAGCTTTGGGCTTGACCGGTTTGGCCGAACTGGTTGGAAGGAGGTTGAACGCCAGTGCCTGAAGGGAAGCCAGCCTGTCCAGAAGGACGACCGAAAGCACTGTTGCCGCCAAGGTTGGGTGTGTCCTGGCCGAACCCAGAAGGCCCAGCTTTGCTAGGTCCAGAAGGACGTGCGAATCCTGAAGCGGATCCTCCGTTGCCTCCGAACGCCAGGTTGGGTCTATCCTGTCCGAAACCGGAAGGTCCAGATTGGCTAGGTCCAGAAGGACGTCCCAATTCTGAAGCGGCTCCGTTGACTCCAAATGCCTGGTTGGGTCTATCCTGACCGAAACTGGAAGGTCCAGATTGGTTAGGTCCTGCTGAATCGAAAGGCCTGCCTGCCTGGGACTGAGATCCTCTGAATGCAGGAGTTTGCTGCCCAAAGCTCTGTCCAGGAGCCGCTAAGGACCCTGGGCTGCCGCCAGCGGTCGCCGCACCAGGAGGCGGCAGGTAAGTCCTATCCAATTTATCCGCATAGCCGTAAGCTAGCAGAGATAGCACTATGAGCTGAAAAGAGAAAAACACGTGACTTCAAAGGTTAAAGGATACAAATACAGGTCAAGATTAAAACAAAACACGTAATTTGGCTAAATTACAATGATGTAGACCAATTACGGGTGCAATGAGCGGAAATTGAAGCTTATTGCTTTGACTTTAAGTTTATATTTGTATGTTTGAAATTACCAGCTTCATTATTAAGCTGTGTCGACGGATGGGGAACGAGTGTGCTGTCTGGTGGAGCTCATCCTATTTATATGAAGTAAAGTCGTTCACAGCGAGTTACTTAAAACCGTACTCACGGTCCTAACCTTTGACTGGCGAAGATTCCTATTTAAGAGCACGCTTCACTTTAAATATTCAAAGATTTATTTGTCCAACATAGGTAAGTAGTTATTAGGTATTACATTTTTTCAGTATCACTACCTATGTGGCGCCTTGCGGCATACAAATATAATTATATTTTTGTAACATGCTTCTGCATGCAGCATGCTTTACAAATAATTTACATTATAGTCAACATTATTAAAACATATACAAATTTGAGTTCGCAGTCCGTTAAAATTAAAAAATATGATTATTAATATAATAGAGTAATTTTAATTAAGTGCATATGTCAGCTAAAAATTGATTAATTGAGTAATAAGCTTTTTTTAATAGAAATTCTTTTAATAGTTTCATATCAACATCATTCTCAACTGTTCCAACAATAGTCTGTGGCAGTTTATTAAAAATCTTATGGGCCATTCCAATTATGCTATTCATTCAAAAGAAGTTGGCACGTTTTCTTAGTAATTCATTTCGTGATTTATGTTAAAAACGTTAAATGTAGCGTGAATGAACTATTTATCTTTACTATCTAGCTATATCTAGCTTCCGCCCGCAACTTTGTCTGCGTGGGCCCGGGATAAAAACTATCCTATATTTTAATCCAGGCTATAAACTATCTTCGTGCAAAATTTCATCCAAATCGGTTAAGCCGTTTAAGCGTGATTGAGTAACAAACATCCAAACATCCAAACTTTCGCATTTATAATGTTAGTAAGATTTGAATTGGATGATTTAGGTACAGAAATTATGTGATAAAATGATAAGATCAATACAAGTTTTTTTTGTTCGCTGCTGCGCAAAGCCTCTTCCCTGGATTTTCACTCAAGTATCAAAATAATTAGATATCAGTGTATTCTGAAACATATGTCGTCCAATTAAGAAAGTCAATTCAAACTTTTCTCTTGTTAGCAGATTATACATGAATGAACTTTTTTATATTTGATCGTCATTCGTTACTCATTTTATACTTATTTTTTTTAATTTAAGTACATGTTTTCTTCGGTGGGTGATTCAGTTGATTCAAAACCTTTGAATCATATTATATTCTTACCCTTATATTTGTCTCGGGCGTCTCAGATAATCAACAAAAAATGTTTATTTCGTGTTAGCCAAGAAGCAAAATCACAGAGTTTCTTGGATAAGCCACAGGCTTCAAAACATACATAGAAGATTGTCCATAGAAAAATGAGCTAAAACGTCCAGAAAACCCATCATAACAATTTTAACAGCGAATGGAAGTTACTTACTCCGGGAAAAATAATTTACATTAATTTATAATATATTTTTTTGGTTGATTTCATTTTAAAATGTTATTCTAAGATGCTTTATTCAAGAATCCGACAAACTTTCCACCCGGAAGTAATTATGTAGATCTTAAGGAAGCATGCATTGTCTTTTTTGAATGAACCAAAATAAAGACAAAAATATTTATTAATATTTTTTGTAACTTTTTAGAAGCTGGTTGATTTATCATTTTTTTGATGTTTGAAATGTTGTCGGATTCTATCGCTGGTTTACTATTTAATTGATAATAATATATACGTTACACAGAAAAAATAAGCTATTATAAATGATTTCCAAAATTGACATATTTTCTATACAAGTTGTCAGTTCATTGACATTGAACTAACTAGAGACAGAAAAAAGGTTGAGAAGAAAGGTTTTTATATAATTATTTAATTATATATACCAATTAACACTTGGTATTTTACAAGTCAACATTGTTATTTATTACCGTGTAAATAGTTGGCATTAAAATGACTATACCGTCGTACCCAAAATAAAAATTGTAACAAAAAACAAAAACCTCTCGCCGGCGTTCGTCCCCTTAACAGCTCTATGGCGTCATTTCAAAACATCCCGGTCGATATTGCTCCGATAGACTAATTATTTGCGTCTGCGCCCATGTGTGCGCTTTGTCTGTGTGAGTGTGTGTTTACTAGGTTTTTTGTGCGGCTCCTTTGACCAGCCCATATTTACTTTTCCCCTAGCCTCGTCCAGTTTAAACTGACCCACGCATTGGTAACAGCTACGCGTAATCGGTGATCAGGTTGTAGACTAGTTTGTTTTGTAGATGCGCGTTGTGACTTGTGAGTAGACAGAGCTTAGGCAAAATTAAACGGCAGGTCAGGTCATGCTGTGCACGCAGATTCATAGTGAAGCAAGTACTTTAGTTGGGCAAAAATGTGATAAGTTGACAAGTGCAAGGACGGAAGATTATGTAGGTACGTGCAATTTTGGAGCAGTCTATTGCAAAAATATGTACCTATAATGTTATACTTATCTCAGATTATAAATAAGTGCCTTGTTTGTGAGGTCAGAGTTCTTGTTAACCCCTATAAAGTAATTGTTTATGTATGTTTAACAACCGGTTAGCCTAATTGGTAGCTGCCTGCTACTCTGACGTTCATGGGTTTGAATCCCGATAAAGGCGAATATTTGTTCTTGAGTTTTGAATGTTCTAAGTATGTACATTTAAATATGCTGTATGTTTATGTACTTATTTGTTCCTTATTCTTACTTGTGTGGTCGACAAGTGGCCGGCCATGCGTAGTAACTGAGCGTAGGTAGAGGTCTAGTTACGTGACGGGTGACCGGCGGGGTGAGCCGCATTAGCGCGTAGCGAATAACAGCCCAGCCCCCCCTAACTAGTTTTAAGCTCACCTCAACGCTCACCCACAAATATATCTTGACACCGTAATGCGTAGTAACTAAGCGTCGGTAGAGGTCTAGTTTCGTGACGGGTGACCGGCGGGGTGAGCCGTATTAGCGCTTAGCGAATAACAGCCCTGCACGGCTATCACCAGACGGCGCGCGAGCTCTCTCGATTTTTCTCGCACTATCCGTCTCTCTCTTATTCGAAAATTTAGAAAGAGAGGTATAGTGCGAGAAAAATAATTAGAACGCTTAGAAAGAGACAGTTAGTCTGGTCTCGTGGCCCGTCCTGTGATAGCCCAGAACGCCTAGCCCACGACGGCCGCGACATACTCTCGATTTTTATCGCTCTATACCTCTTCTTCTAAGTGTTCTAATAAGAGAGAGAAGGATAGTGCGAGAAAAATCGAGAGAGCTCGCGCGCCGTCGCGTGCTAACCGTGCTGCAGGACGCAAACTTATACAAACATCCAATGTAAAACGTCCACTCGACCCTTAACATTCAACGGTATATTTCTCAAGTTCTTCGTCTACTTGTGATTATTTTATCTGCCAATGAATATCGGAATATCTGAGAAACCACCGTTAGTTTGTATTCAGAACGCCCCATTAAATTAATAAATTGTTGCGGCTAATTACAAGGACCTAGGTAATAAAATTCAAGCAGTAGGTTTTATGAAATTCGCACTTGTTTACTAAGTACTCTAGTTGTATTGATACCCAAGATAATAAAGTAATGGCTCGGTGAGCTGTAGAACTCTGGAACCTGTCATTTTATAAACAATTTTAATAAAAAAAAAAACAATTATATATAGGTATAATCAACGAACCCGCAAACAAAATTTCACGAGAATCGGTCTAGAAATGCGACCTGTCCCGATATTTTGTAACTTGTTTTAAGCTCACCTCAACGCTCACCCACGGTCTAGTTTTGTTAGGCGTGACGGGTGGTGTGAGGCTCCTGATCGCGTAAAGAATTTAGCCCTGTAGATGAGATCAGCCGGATATATGTCCGAACATACGAAAGAATTTTTGCCAAAGCTGAAACGTAGAATTACGTGATCGACCTAAGGAGTAATCACGTCAACGTTGTGAACGCGCGTTAGGGCAGTCCAACTGTAATTTTTCCATATAAAAATTGACATTTAGATTCTGACGCGTACAACGCGTTACGTGATCGACCTGCTGCAGTACATGACCTAATCTGATCGGAGATAACACATAACTTAGTGATGTAATTTTACAAGTCTACATAACAATATACCCTATTCAAGATACGATTAGAAAAATCGGGCGTCAATCGTCATGCTATTTCAAGGAAAACTATTTTGAAGCACAAAACAATAACACGAGCATTGTGTTTTGAAAAGCACTTAATGATAGAAATAAGTAAAACTATTATAGAGCAATATTTTCCTTTAAAATCCTACTATTTATATATATCCTACTAATTATAAATGCGAAAGTTTGGATGTTTAGATGTTTGGAGGTTTGTTACTCAATCACGCTTAAACGGTTGAACCGATTTGGATGACATTTTGCACGAAGGTAGTTTATAGCAGGGATCGGAACCGATTTTTTGCAAAAACCTCGAAATAACCACATATCTCGAACTATTTTATACTCCATATGTAGGACTCAGTTGTTTTTTGAGGTAACGACTGCGTATTATTAGATTGCCCAATTAGAAATGAAATAATTAACGAAGAACGAAAAAATAACTTTTAGTTCCCATACAAAAAATACCGGTTTCCGATCCCTGGTTTATAGCCTAGATTAAAATATCGCGTGCGAAAGCTAGTCCAAGATAAACGAAGAAAGTTAGATGATTTTGTCCGTCAATAATCGAATGTTAATATTTGGAATGAGATACAAGGATGTATCCTCCGACATTTTTTCACCCTCACAAACTTCCTACTGCCCCTAAGCTAGATTATATAAATATACAAATACGAATCCGATACCAATTCAATTCGCGTACAGCACGTGAATGGCCGCTTCATTCGTTTTAATATTAAATTCTATTGAATTGAATATTGAAAATAGTCCGAGCGAGCGCCTATAAAATACGGAATTCAATTAAGCACAAACCACAGTATTTGCCGCTTTTCGGTTCAAATCAAACTTCTTAATATTTTGTTCAGAGTAATTAAGGATATTATTATTAGTATATTATTTTTTATTGATGTTTAATTAGAATTTTATTTATAGTATGTATAATAATGTGGCACCTAAAGTTTGCTCATCCATATTTCTTGCAGGTTTACTTGTGTTCTAACACATTCGGCTTAACATGAAATTCTTGCGTATGTTCTACGATCCTGGTATGTTACTATCATTAAATGTGTAAGAGTTTGTACATACTAACATTTAATGGGCACTGCCTGAAATAAATGATTTATTATTATTATTTAGGTAAAACACCCCTCCTGTATACCGCAACCTGCAACGTAATAGCGTAACTTTTCGAACGCGCGTTAGGAAAATCTTGATATAGTACGGTCGAGGAAAATTAAGGTTTGGCACAGTATGTCAACTCTATTTGAATGACGTTAAGGTCCAAAAGTGCTAAACATTCAATTTCCTTGACTGTATATTACTAACGCGCGTTCAAAAAGCTTCGCAATTAAGTACCCTCTGTTGGAAAATACTTTTTGCACTTTTTTTAATGTTTTACACTAGTGGGTCTGTGACCGCAGGTCGATCACGTAACGTATTGTACGCACGTTAGGTAGATCTAAATGACAATTATATGGAAAAATGACAGTTAAACTGTCCTAACGCGCGTACACGAAACGTTACTATTAAGGTGCGACCACACCGCTGCTCAAAATACGCTAACGCCGGTGCGTTACGGTTAAAACGCAGCAAAATGTATGAAGAATACGTGACGCATACGACACATCAACGCGTATACGCAGCGTTAAGCACCGCTGTGGTCGCTCCATTACGTGGTTACCCCTCAGTAGAACTCGCGAACCTGCTTATTTTTTAATTTCGAAAAACAGAATCGTCCATTTTTTTATAATTATTAAAATTAATATACATCATTTCCCAACTAATGATTTGATAAATTATTGTTAGACAAATGATTACCTGGGATTTTTTTAAGAAGTCAATTATGTTTTCGTCAAATGTATTGATGGGCATAACTTGATTTAGCAACATATTGAATGGCATTATGAAATCTAACCTAGTTTGTTACAATGCAAGGTTCAAATTGCAGTAAGATTTTATTGCATTAAGCGGGTAGGGTGATGCACCATTCAGCTAAATTAAGAGGGAACTTTTGTTTACATACTTTGTGGCTCAAAATAGTATTAATATATAAATAATAATAATATAACACAAATACACACATGTCATATAACACAATATCATACAAACGCAAGGCAATTATTTTAACCTAACCTAACCGCCAGCGTGTCGACGTCACCTCGCTTCGCGGGGTGCCTTTTCCGCTCTAAGGTACACAAGATAACCATAACCTAACCTAACAAAAATTCAATTGTTACGATTGATTTTGTTTACTGAGGGGGCTTCGCCCCCCGTGCCCCCTTTTTTGGGCTTTTTAAGAACTCGTGCAGCACTCTAGTTGGTATTATAAAATGTTATTGGTATGGTTGGTATTGTAAAATGATATTAGGGATAATGAGATTTAGATCTTACGTAGCATCGGAATTATGAAAAGAATCAAAAAATGAATGAAATCATTTGCTTCATAATTAGTTGACAATATGTTATTTGCCTTAGCAAATCATTTGCTACACAATTATTTACCACACAAAATTTGTCAATAGGTATGTCATTTGTCTTAGCAAATCATTTGCTATATAATTATTTACCACGTAAAATTTGACGTAGTAAAATTTTGCAATATAAAAATGTACCGAAACAAAAAAAACCAAAGTAAAATTATGCCAAGGATTGGTTAGCCAAATAAAACTTCGGCGAAAAGTTGGTTGCCAAATGAAATTTGACGAAACATAATTCGGCAAAAAGGCAGTACACCCAATCAAAATCATAATATTTATTGGTTAGGTATATCGTTAAGTGTTATTGCAGCTAAAATAGTTTAAGCTGTTGTCTGTTGTTTTTGACGACCGGTTAGCCTAGTGTGGGTGCCGAACCTACGAAGCTGAAGGTGCTGGGTTCGAATCCCGGTAAGGGTAAATATATGGGTGATGTGATGTGATGTGCATGAATGTTTGTTTCTCAGTCTTGGATGTTTTCTATGTAAGTATTAAAGTAATAACATCTATTAATTTTAACGTCATCTAGTACCCTTAACACAACCTTATTGAGCTTGACCTGAATGATGATGTTTGTCCCCTAATATTTATTCATTTATTTATTGTTTCTATAAATTTATTCTTGTAGTAAATTCCATAACTACATTTATCGCATAATAATTAATGATTTATGACCTATTAATTAACCTTTTAAATAATAATTACAATATAAATTAAAGCTAGCTTAATCATAAATGAATAAATTATTTTTTGCAGTATACAAACATACTTAAGTCCAATAATTACTATATTATTACATGACTACTATAAGCCAATACATGCTATTCCATAACTTAAATATTATATTGTAAAAGAAGACGATCCAAAATATCTGACATGCTTTGCAATCCCCGATATCAGACATGTTTTCTTGTCGGATAACGCATTTTTTTTGTATGGGTGATCACATAGTTATTACTAACTCAACTAATTAAGAAACTCAACAGTTTTTTCTTGACAGTGGTCTTCTTTTTCAGAAACGCTGGTAGAATTTGAATTATAAAAGTGTTATTGCGGCCTACTTGCAAAATAAAATTCATCTATTTTATGCAATTTCATGGGCCCATTTCAGAGCTATAATTTCAAGTTTCAATTTTACAAGACTACGTTAAAATTAGAAAGTGTTAAATTAAAACTAAGTTAAATCTAAAAAAGGCCCTCAAACCATTATACCGAGGATGCCGGCGGCATTTCCTCGCTGAATTGCAATGCTGATGCGTTGCGCGAGAAAGTCGCCAGCTCTTCGTTCATCAGTGACATCAAACAGAGTAAATTGTAACACTGATCAAAACTCAAAAATCCAATGCCAAAAATTACTGGCCTTTTGAGTGTAGAGAGTTTAGACTAGTCAAATTTTAACTTCAAGCTTCGCGTAGTGGGACCAACGACCAACATACGTACGGGACTCCTGTCATCATCACCAATGGCCTTTAAGTTTGTTACAGGCAGTATCAAGAAGGGAGACAACGTCTTCCATGGCTGTGTAAGACTATGCGGGAGCGGCATACACGAACGCAAGCCTGGCAGGTGTAATTTGCCCGCGGCGGACAGATGCCACGTTGATGTCGCTTAGCTCTTTTTTTTTAACTGCGACTCCTGTACAGTCACCGGCATCTATATCTGCCATAACAAAGCGAGCATAAATATCTGACACATCCTTACGGCCTCAGCAAAAGAAGCGTGTCAGAAATTTATGCGCGCTTTGTTCTCTGTCATTTGTATCAAATTTTCCGAGCCCTATTAATTATAATTAAATACCTACACAGACGTTAGCCAATATATATCCAATTGCTGTACCCACTTAAATTGAATTTACATCGTAAAGACTAATGTTTGATGGATCCCTTTCATCGTTGCTTCTAATTAGCGTTTAGCACATAGTTCATATATTACTAGACCTTCTTTTATGATTCACACGTCAATTGATAGATTTAACTATTAAATACTTAAATTTAATATTTACGCCATCTATTAAGCAAACGATTGGGACAGCGAACATAGACGAGTTACACAGAGAAATCTCAGTTAGGATACCCTTATTTCACCGAATTTTCATTTCAGGATATTTTTCATACAAACCGTTAACTTTTTAAGTACACCTAAAAGGTCATTAATCTCGAGTTGGTCGACAACTTCATATACTTGCACGGCTTTCACAGGGCAGCCCGCGAGCTGTGTCGCAGCGAGATAGACTATCCGTCTCTTTCTAATTAGAACGCTTAGAAACCATCGCCAACAATGGCTCCTCAAAACTGGAAATCCAAAAGCGCTTCGGCACGGTAAAAATGGCAAAGAGACGCAGCTGCAGAAAATATGGCGAGACCGGAATAAATTAATGGCAAAAAGTAATATGACTACTGTAAATTCGCAAATAAATACTTCAACAACGACG